>OX253931.1:25000-1225000 GCA_945999865.1 Vitis cinerea var. helleri x Vitis rupestris | reverse complement strand
CACATCGTAGCATAAATTAGACTCCAAATAACATTGGAGTAGGAAACATTACTCATTTTCCTCTTTTCTTCTACAGTCTTTGAACTCATTTCTTTGCTTAAGTTTTCACCTCTTGCAAATGGAGTGTCAATGGGATTGAAATATTGCATATTAAATCATTCAAGGATTTTCTTAATATAGTGTTCTTGTAAAAGAGCCACTAGTCTGTTAGAACGATCTCTATGGATCTTTACTCCAAGAATATAAGATGTTTTTCCCATATCTTTCATCTCAAAAGTAGATGATAACCATCTTTTGATGGTTAACTTCAAATCATTCCCAACTATAAGTATACCATTGATGTATAAAGATAATAATGCATATTTATCTTTATGTTGTTTAATGTAAACACAATGGTCCTCATTAGTCATTGTGAAATCGTATGAAGTTTATTGCACAATGAAATCTCAAGTGCCACTATCTAGATGATTGCTTAAGGTCATAAATTGATCGATTTAACCTGCACACTTTGCACTCTTAGCCTTGGATAATGAAACCTATTAGTTGTTCCATATAGATTTCTTTATTCAATTCTTTTTTAAGGAAAGTTGTCTTAACATCCATTTAGTGTAGCTCTAAATCCATATGAGCTACTATAGCTAGAATGAGGTAAATTGAGGCAAACCTAACTAATGGAGAGAAGGTTTTGTCATAGTCTATACCCTCTTGTTGGGTATACCCTTTAGCAACTAATTGAGCTTTATAATTTTCATTGGATCCATCTACCTTTCATTTTATTTTAAGAACTCACTTGTTCTTAACAGCTTTTTGATTTGAAGGTAGATCAACCAAGTCCCAAACTTGATTCTTTCGCATTGGCTCTAATTCCTCTGCCATTGCTTTTCTCCATCCATTCTTAAACAAGTCAGAGCTTCCTAAGCTGACTTAGGCTCAGCATTATCATATTAAGTAACAATATGAACTTTCCCTTCAATATCAAATCGTTGTTGAGAACTTTTTCTCAACATCGACTCTTTTACTATACTTGCTATAGGTACTAGTTCACTCTCATTAGGTTTAAGCATCAATTGTTGTTTGGGTGTAGGTCTTATGTCACGATCCATCATTTCATAAAGACGTAATTCCCTATCAATCTCACCCATATGTGGGAAATCATCCTCTAAGAATGTGGCATCTTGTGATTCTAATTCAATTACTGTTCCATCTTCATGCTCACCTTTGAATGCATATCCTTTGGAGTGTTCACTGTATCTTATAAAAATACATTTCCTTCCTCTAGGACCTAATTTTTCATATTTATGAGAAGGATTGTGAATATAAGCTATTGACCCCTATGGTTGCAAATTGCTAAGATCAAGCTTTCAATTTTTCCATAACTCATATAGAGTAGATGCAACAATCTTTGATGGTACTCAATTAAGTACATAAGTAGTAGTCAACAATGTATCTCCCTAATATGAAATGGGAATATTTTCTTGAGCCATCATTGACCTAACCATGTCTAACAACATTCTATTCCTCCTCTCAACAACACCGTTTTTTTGTGGAGTCCTTGGAAGTCATTTGTCTACTAATATTCTTTTCATCACATAAATCTTTAAATTGTTCTAATAGATATTCTCTACCCGGGTTTATTCTTAATGTTTTAATCTTTTATCCAACTAATTCTCAACTAAATTAATGTAGCGTTTGAAGCAATCTAATACTTTTGACTTATGAGAAATCAAATAAACATGACCATAACCAGTAAAGTCATCTATAAATGTGATGAAATATAGAAGTCATGCCTTGCTATAACTCTTATAAGACCACAAATGTCGGAATGGATAAATTGTAATGGTATTTCAACTCTAGTTTCCTTTTCGAATGGTTTTCTTGTTGTCTTACCAACTAGACAATATTTACAAGTTGACATATCAATTTTAGTGAATTAGCCTAGTAGATTTTCTCTAGCTAGTATATTCATTCTTTCTTGTCCAATATGTCCAAGTCTAGCATGCCATATGATCACATTATCACATGTATTTCTAGAACTAGTCATCAACGAATAATAACTATCATTAGTATTAGACAATACACAATTATCAATGTCAAGAACCATAAAACCATTCAAAATAAATCCAAGACTACAATATGTTGTTCCCAAATACAACTCCATTACTAAATCATGAAAATTTAAATTGAAACCTAAACCAAGAAGGACTAACACAGAGACCAAATTTCTTCGAATATCCGGAGTATAAAGAACATCATGTAAGAATAAGGTATGTCCTCTACACAATTCCAATTTACATGTTCCAATATCGTTGACCTCAACTTTAGAGTTGTTTCCTAAATAGATCCATCTTTTACTAGAACTAATTTATCGAAACTCTACATATGCTCCTCGGTTTCTAGCTATATGGTCAGTGGTAGCTCAGTTTATAGTCCACAAAGGAATAGATTATGTTAACATTACACAGCTAGAAACATAAGCACATGAGTTATTTGAACAGGACCATACCTGTTTCAGTTCAATGCACTCATGAGCGAAATGACCTTTATTATCATAATTGTAGCATTTCAACTTGCTCTTGTCCCTATTAACATGCTTGAACTTCTTATGTGCCTCTGTTTTTCCTTTCTTTGAAGTATCATCAGATTTCTTATTCTTTTTAAAGAATTTTCTATTATGTTTAAAGCCGAAAATTTTGCATGAACTAGATTAAGCTGCATAAGCTTGTTCATTAGCCTTAGCAACCATAAGTTGCTCGACTTCCAATTCAAGATGGGGAACTATATCATCAAAGGTCTTGACACTCTCATTATGTGTCATGTTCACCACCATGTGTTCCTAGCTCTTTGGTAGAGATCTGATGACTGCCTCAACTTGTTGTTCATCAATGAGGACATGTTTGGATTCCTTAAGCTCTCTTATCATTCTTTTCATTTCCCTTAGATGTTGTTTCATTGTATTGTTCTTTTGTGTCTTGTAATTTCCAAATTTCATTACAAGTTCTCTTAGTTTTATAGTTGAAAGTCCACCATAATTTTCTTTTAGAGCTTCTCACATCTCATGAGCAGTTTGGTGTACCTCATACTCAATCAAGAGACCATCTTGCATACAACTTAAAAACGTAATACGAGCTAAAGAATTCTTTTTCTTCCAGGCCACATAAGCCTCCCGATCTCTTCTATGTTGGGCAAAGTTCCCCTGTTTAGGTTCTTGCGTGACATGATTCAGTGTTTCGAGAGTCTTTTTCTCTTCAATGATATACCAATTATTTCAATGTCAAATCTCATAATTATCACCATTCAATTTCTCACGATTTAGTTCTGCTATGATGTTCTTAGTTGTAGTCGACATATTCAACTACATAAAGATATTGCACAAATCTTATTAGTTGGTACTTTTACGAATATCGATACTCATACTTGCTCTAATTACTTCTAATATGTAATTACCTTAATTGTAATAAAAATGATAGTTCACTATGTTCCCAATCAGATCCTATATACAATTTTAACTATTACAAGTTAGAAATAATCTATACAAGTATTACTCTATATATATATATATATAATATTTAGGCAAGAAATTACATAAATTTCCTTTCACATAAAATTTCCCACTCCATGACATAATATTGTACAACTAGCATGTGTTGACAATATATCTATAAAGAACTAAATACATGTGAATAAAAAAAAAAATCAATTCATCAATAAGATAAATATACATGTCATGTCTTGCATATCAAAGGATTTACATTTTATGCACAAATAATAAAAGAAAATGTAATATATAGAAGAAAAAGCTAATCTTCTCCCTTAAAGCTAAAAGGAATAATGTTTGGATTATACACAGTGTCTTCTATAACTCTAGAAGTTGTTTTCAATTACCATAACTCTCTAAGATTTTTATGCCTGATAGAATTTGCAAAACTTGTACTTTGCAAGTTAGGAGAAATAAAAAACATTATTGTTCATCTAATGACATTTTTCACAAAGCATATTTGTCAATGTTCCTTAAAAAGAGCTACTAAGTCATTAAAAGACGTATTTGTGAAACCATGAGGCCTTTCTTGATCGAATGCCCATATATTTTCTAAAACTTTAGCCTCAAGTCCTACTAATGACATTTGCAAAATCTATTTTTTATAACCTGACTGAAAAATATATTCCACTTCCAAACTCTTGATCATATTAACCACATGATCCACATGTTCATTTATAGAATGGCTAGGGTCCCTCTCGTAATTCATAAGCATATCCAAAAAGACCAATGTCCTCTACCCCTTAGTACTCTCTTAGTTCTCTTCATTCATACCATTTCACACCTAACCAAAAGGATTTAATTTAATTTTAATGAGTGACATATACTCATACTTAATTAAATAATTGAACAAGTCAAAAATTTAATTAGGACACAATTATTAAAAAAAAAAAGACATGTGTCTTTTATTGTCAAATCTTTTTTATTATTATTATTTTATGAACAAATTAACATTCATCATTTAAAATAAACAATATAATACCAATTAATTGTACTTATATCACATTAAGTGCTGGTACTCTAGTGGTAATAAATGACTCTTTACATGGGAAAGATTCAGGTTTGGTGTTGCATCATTTTTCAAAAAAAAATTATACTTCTACAAGATTGCAGTGTTATATATATCCCATAATATTTATTTATTTTATTAAAATATCCAATTTCCATTTTATTGGATGTTATCTACATTTTATTTCATTTTTTATTGGATATTATCTTAATTATCTGCCAATGGTATGGTAGGGGTGGACTTCTACAATAGGGTGGTTTCTATGAGATGGACTTCTACAACAGGGTGGTTTGGGATTGCTGTGTCATCCCATCATTTTTTTTGTTGTATATTATCCATTGTTGGATATTATATAATTTTCTCATGCATCCACTGCATCCATCAATTATTATTATTTTTATTTACTGCATCCACCATCTGTTCACTGCATCCACCAATTTTTATTTATTTACTACATTCACCAATTTTTATTTTATTTTATTTATGAGAAAACTTATTTTTGAAAAAAAATCAAAATAGGAAACAATATTCTTTTTGGAAAGAAAACATAATATCAAACAAATGAAAACATGTTTTGATACTAATGTTAAAAATCTTCAAATTACATTTTGAAAAATCCCAAATCCAATAATAAATTGTTTCACCATTCAAAATTTCACCCTAAGTCGTGAAACAATCAAATTAGGAACCACTTCGTTTCACAGCACAAAAACCTTTCACCTATTCTTCAAAGAACTTTTCTTCTTAAGTTTTCTTTGTCTTTCTTTTTAGAGAAAATAAAAAATGAGCCAAAAAGTTTGAGAAAGAGTGAGAGAGAGATTTTTTTTTTTAAAATTTATATATTTAGTGGGGTGGTTTCTAGGCAGTTTTTGGCAGTTCCAACTCCCAAAAATTGCTCTCCCCACTCCTTCTCTTAATTTTTGATTTGTTGGATTAGGTTGGGTCAACCTGACTTGGGCACTCACCCAACTCCAATAGATTTTATCGTCATTTTTGTGTATATTGATTTGTGTCCTTAATCTTGATATCCACGATTAATTAATTAATTATCATAGTTCTCTCCATTCGTTTACTAGAGACCGTATGTATATTAGCTCAAAGGGGTGCTATGACTCACCATCGTACCTTTCCAATAGGTAACCTAATCCCTGAATCCAGACTCAGTTTTTGCAAACATGTCTTTTCCAAATAAGGAGTCATATAGAGTTTTCTTTCTTATTTTGTTTTCCCTTTAAAAAAAAACTAAAATAAGTGGTGACTTCAACTTTTTTTTAAATAAATCATTTGTTAACACCAAATAAAAAGCGAATCTCCTCGTTCGAGTGGGTCCACATATAGTTTTTTCCAAAAAATTAACTTATTTCTTTAAATTAAAATCTTTTGCAAAATAGGAAAAATCTTATTTCATAGAAAAATAAAAACTTCTTACTTAAAAAAAAAAAATCTCTTAGAGATCTCGAATTTAAAATATTTATTTTGAGAATAAAATCCATAAGAGTTGGTTTTGAGAAAAGAAGAAAGTTTTGTATTACTTTCAACTTGTTTTTTTTTTCCCTAAAATAAAAGATTTCATAATAGCTAGCACATTCCAATTTAATAAGTTATCTAATTTAGGAAAAATCACATGAAAATCCACCTTCCTTAAGAATACCAAAATATTCACATGCCATACAATATCAATAGCAAAAAGGCATCAAAGGAAATTAAATAAATAATTCTCATGGCCTTAGAGGTCATATTGCATATTTAGTAATTAAATTTGGATAAAAAAATCCATATTACCAAATTACCATAATAACCTTTAGGGTTCTAATACTAGTTGATAAGAACCTTAGATTTCCTCATTCTCTTGTCCTGGATTGTATTAGTACATGCAATCTACCCTAGGCTTCTCTAGAAAGTAATTTAAATTGAAACATAACTTCAAAAACCATTTAAATCAATAAAAACTAGAGAAAAAGTAAATCAAACCTAGATTTGGATTCGTAAATCAAATTCGTGCGATGAAGAAGAAGCTTGAAATCTCTTAAGGTCTTGTACACTCAAGATTTTTCACCCAACGACTCTAACACCTATATTGGCATTCCCTTAGTGGGGATGATGGAAGGGTGGAGGTTATGACTCTCTTTCTTTCTTTGGAGGTGAAAGATGACTAACTAGAAAACCCTAACCCCTAATGAAGTATTTATAGGGTTTCCTACTAGGCTCAAGTCACTTGAGCTCATGATGAGCTTAGTTCACTTAATCTAACTTAAAAGGGACCTAATTGATTAATGAACCTAATAAAGATGTCCAATTAATAAATTAGCTTAATCTAGAGACATCGTTAACTAACCCTTGTGCCCTTATGCACAAAAGTGAACCTTGAGCTAATTCAAAACTGTACCATCAAGGTTTATGAGCTTGAGCGAGGACCATTGGGATCATAGGAGTACTGACTCCCTTATAATCTAATTCTAAAGTTGATTCAACATCCCACTATAGCGAATTAATTGTGCTCTAGTACCCTATGTAAATAACAATAAGAGGAAACTCGAGCTTGTGACCTACCGCCTACTACATGCAGACTTTTTATGAATTGGTTTTTATAATCTAATAAAGTAGTGTTACCACTATCAAGATTACCTCTCCAATTCTTAAGTTATATATTCCACTTATTATGTGATCAATTGAAATACTCTACCTCCATTAAAGAAAATGTCATGGTCATAGTCTTCTAGATCACATGTCCTTTAGATCACCTAAGGAGACACATTGTCTCAAACCCATAAGATACCATGGTACCTCTATTGAGAATACATGATGCCACCAACCTCCATCGATAGTGACTCAATCCATAGAGATATATGACTACCTTAGGTCACATGTCCTCTATCATGGTGTCTCACTCATAGATCAAAGTCTCTTGTTGACTTAGGCACAAACTCAATATCCTCTCAATGTTGAGAGTCAATGTTGTATAGTAACTTGGTGAATCATGAAAATTGATAGTCTTATATCATGATTCATTGTAGGTCATGTTCAATGTGTAACCATACACACTAGTGCACTCACCATAGGAAATTCATCCCAATGACTAAGACAAGTTATCCCTCCAATTATGAGGTAATGCACTATAGTCTCTACTAAATTGCCCAAAGTCATGAATTGATTGTGGACTACTTATCTACTTACAAGGAACCCATAACTAGTTTCCTCTATGAAACTCTTAATGCACCCAAGTCATGTACTCTGTAAAAGATATGGGTGTATATGCTCAAATAACTAATTAATGCATATGGGATAATAAATGGGAAACTAAGAAACATGGAAAAATAAATTTATAAATGAATGTCAATCTATTACATCATGTCATGATTTCTAAGGCTTAATCCCAACAATTGGCACCATTATACACACTATCAACCTACCTCTGCCACCATTAGGATTTTTCCGCATTCTTGAAAACCATCAACCTTCTACTACCACTCCATTCTCCATCCTAGGGCTTCATGAATTGGTGAATTTATCTTTTTTAATTCTGAGTAATTTTCTCTCATTTCTTCTATAATTGTTGGTTTTTATGGTAGGTTGAAGTGGTGTTTTTGATTTGTTATTGTTTGATTTTATTTGGTGGGTTTGGGTATATTGGTTTTGGAGTTTATCTCTCTAATAAGTTTGGGGTTTTCTCTCTTCCCATTTAACCATAATGTTTGTAAATTTGTTTTATTTTTTATTATTTAGTAAAGATTTTTTAAGCATGTATTCTATAATAAAATGATAAAACAGCGCACAAAAAATTAAAAGAAAAACCTAGTCATAATGAATCCATGAGAGAACATAAGATTCTGAAGATGAATATGATGAGAAAGTAGATAATAAATTTTTTAAATATATTAAATATATAAATCAAGCATGGATAGATGTCTTTATGAGAAATGAAGGCAACATTTAGTGGCGTGATGCCAACAAGCTTTCATACCTATCATCATATCTACTATTCAATTTATTATTTATTTATTATTTATTATATTTATTATTTTTCTATTATATGAAAAATACCTTTAAATGAAAGGTATGACAATTTAGTAAATATTTTAAGAAAATAAGGTTGAAAAACAATCACAACAAGAGTGTATTTCGACTTTTATTTTATATATATCCCATTATTCATAAGTGGGCCACCCAGTTTGGGTTGGCATTGGGCTTAGTCTTTGGCGCCATTTCTTCATAAGCTTTTGGACAACCAACTCCACAACTAAGTCTATATTTATGTCATATTTGATATATTATTAATTAGATATAACATAGGTGTACATCCCAAAATTTGTCTTAAGGTCTTTTTGTTTGAAAGTTTCAAGCCTATTTTTATTCATAGACTTTAAGCCCATTTCATTAGGAATTTTAAACCTTCTTACTCTTGACCCATGTACTTTTATTTTTATTTTTATTTTTTATCTCACTTCACTTTTATTTCTACTTTAATTTTTTTATTTATATTTTTTATTTTGCAATTTATAATCTAAGGAATTATGTGTGAAAAAATCATAAAAGAAAGATGTGATTTGTTTGAGATTTTTAAAAGGGCAATTAGACTTTAAAATGGAAGTTAGAGTTTTGTTTGAAGCAAGATTTCAGTGAAATGTTTGAAAAGAAAATAAAGTAGAGGATTTCTGTTGAGAAAACAAAGGAACAATTTTTATTTTTATTTTAAAGGAAATGGGAAGGAAAAGAGAGCATATTGCAAAAGAAAGAAAATCAATATCTTTTTTTGAAAAAGAGAAAGCTGGTATAATGTAGGGGGTTCCTTTTCTCTTCTATTGCTGCTTTCTTTCTTTTTTTTTTCTTACCCAATCTTCTCTCAATACCAAGGACTCCCACGGTAGCCATGATACCATCGCACCCTTCTCTTTCGCATCCTCACTGCCATGGCCTCCTCATTCTCCTCTCCATTCTCAACTCCATGACTTTTTCACTATCAATTCCACCATGGCAGCCATCATAGAGACCTCATGATATGGTTCAAAGTATCGGTCGAGTCATGTATTGTACAACTCGACCAAGTCATATCTGCCTCGACCCTTTTGACGCCAAGTCTGATACCCAATACTCGATATCATATGAAACTTAGATTCAAATCAAGAATTGCCTTAAACTCAGTTGACTCAATATCGAATTTCAAGTTGACTAGGTCAAACCTTCCAAGTTACCAAAAGAAATCATTTTTTTACTTTGAAATGGCAATAAACAACAAATGAGATCAAAACCTTAAAAAACCTCTAAAAAATCAGAGATTGCCTTCAAAAGGAAGAACTTTTCAACAACCAAGACCCATGATCCATTATGAAGAAGAATAAAGGCATCAATCTAACCCATGACTGAGACTTGGAGGTGTATAAAAAGAGGAGGTTGAGGGGAGGGCATCACTAACTTTAGAACGATCATGGATGCGGAGCAACTTCAACAATGCCATTGGGAATGCAACAACAGCTATTGCCCTTCTCTCGCTGCTTTTGTCTACCCTCCTCTCTCACTATGGTGTTGATGAGTACTATAAGTGAATTAGGGATTTTGAAAAAAAAAGTGGTGCATGTGAATTGGGGATTTGAAGAAAGAATGGTATGTAATATATTACCATATTTTTTAATATATTATTTTATATATTAATGGTGTGATATAAATTAATGTACTATTTTATATGGTAATGGTATGCAACATAGTTGGTGTATTGATTTATTATTAACAATCTATTCAAACCATTTAATTTGTTATTATACTAACATATTAAAATCATTTAATTAATAATGTATTGTAGTTTGTTTGATAAATATATTTTTATATTTATATTTAAATATAAAGTTGTTATAATCATTTAATCAAAATTCAAAATGGAATTGATGATTGACTTATGTCTTTTAGTAAACATATTATTATATGTGAAATAAAATAATTTTTAATATTATTATAAATTGTTTTCTACAAAGACTTTATAATTATTTAAATAATGTTAAATGTGAAAAAAAACAAAACTTATTTTATAATTTTTTAAGCTTATTTAATTATATATATATATTTTAAATTTCATAATATTTTTATAATTTTTTGAATTTTTTAACTATTTTATTTATTTTGCGTATTGCCCTATATAGAGCCAAGACGTCGAGACCAATGTGCCTTAAGATCGTTTGAGTCAATGATCGCAACTTTGAACCATGTACACACCACCACCATCCTTGGCGCTCATGGAATTCACAACCTATTCTGATTACAACACCATTGCCCACATCCATGCGTCACCACTCTTTATCTCCACTACTAGCCTACCTATCCACATCCACCCATAGCTACCCATTGTGTACCACTTCCAGCTACTCCATAAACCACCATGACTGCCACCATATCCCACCATAGTCACCAACCACACGAATGCCATAACTGCTCTCCTTTGGTGACAACTCAATCACCCACTATCCCTGGCCATCCCTCTTTTTCACCACTTCTCCATGCTTAAAATGACCACCTGTACTTCTCCCATGGTCATACTTGTTGGCTCCAAGCCAACTAGAGTCAGATCCACCCAACTTATCAAGGCTTAGGCAATCTTCCTCCCTTCGTTGTGCCTCTCAGAGTACTCGCCCAACAGTAGTGTGACTGGGTGAGCTCATTTCCTGCACAAAGGAAGTTTGGACAGGTGGTCTGAGCACACCCCTCTGAAGCTTAAGTCAGGCAAAGATAGCTTAAGTTACTTCATAAGAGAAAGTGTGAGTAAGTATTTGTGTGCATACCTGGTTTGTGCCTTTTGGAGGGGGGTTTATAGTGCGAAAGAGAGTGTTTTTGTAGTGCTAACTAAGCACTTTGACTTTCTCTTGTAATGATGATTGTTTGGCAGGCGATCGGGCAATCATCATAGTTTTGGGTGGCTGTCAGGTGTCATCAACTAACGCACCATGATTTGTGACTATGCAACTGCTTATCCCCTCAACATGTTGATATTCTAGGGTTACGTGTAGCAATTAATTGACATGGACTTGAGGGCTAGAAGAGATCCTATCAACCATTCCCATGTTAGACGTGAATGATTATGCATGACAGTGAGTTTTGGAGCCTTCATCGGAAGGTCTTGTCTATTTGGGGAGTTTGGTCTCTTTATGCCTAATGCCAAATGGAACTAGTGGCAGTCTAGATGGAATGATCCGAATGGTCGTCATGCCTGCAATGTCCAGCCAAGGTGCTCCGGACTGGGAAGAAGGACACGTGGAGTCTCACCCCCCACAAAGCCCCCTTAACCCATTTACTTATGCCCAAGCAGAGATGGATTGGTTGTGTGTCTCTTCAAGTTGCCTAGGCACTTTTTAGACACGTGTCACTCGAGGAATTAAAGACGGGTCAACTTAACCAAGGCTACTTGTCAGGCAACATGCCGCTTTGGGGTGCGTTTCCAAGCGGCCTGTCTTTTGGGATCCCTAGGGTTTTAGTCTCCTATAAATAGGGGATTTCCACACCTTTTGGGTTACTTTTTTAATATTCCCATTTTGGAGCACTCTATTCCCAATTTCTGAATCCTTGCTGTTGTAACGCCGATCGTCGTCTTTTCCCTATCGTTTTGCTGCTATTCTTAGTCCTGCTTCAAGTGGGTTCCTTTTTGCTAGCAGACATCTTTCATTAACTTTGGTAAGTCTGCTTTTCTTCTCATTTATCCTTTTCAATTTGATTGCTTCCTATTGGGGTTCCCTTAAAGTTTGTGATTTTATTGAATGCGAAATGGACGTCATGAAGTCCAGACTCTAGGGCCTCTATGGTTTCTTGGCGAAGGTAACTATCATTAGGAGGAAGACTCTGGCAGCGTCTATTAGACCTAGGGTTTTTTTTTTACATTTTTCCTTTCTGCTTCTTTTTCGTTGGTGCCTTAGGTGGTCCACTTAGGCATTTTGGCCTAAGGCCATTGCGATGGCATGATAGGGGGGACCTTTCTTAGGGCCAGGGCTTGCTCTACAAATTTGATTAGGTTGCCTTCTCAAGCTTGGGTTTTAAGTCCGCTTAGGTTCCTTGCTATAGATCTGAGGCATTGCCTAATGACAGATGAGCCGGGTGACTATTTTCTAACAATCTACGTTGTGTCGTGTAGGTTCTTATGCAGCCCAAAGCTTCTTAGCATGTCAGCGAGAGATGGAATCGCTTCCACTAGCACGAGCGGTAGATGCCAAAAAAGGTGGTCGGAATGGTGCAGGAGTCGGACGCCCTAGGCCAGAATGCCGAGTCGATCTTTTGTCAAAGGAAGAGTTTCAAGCTCGCTTTCGTATCCTAAACAGTGTTTCCATCTCCTTGGTAGACGACAAGTGACCTATTTTAGCAAGAAGGAGTTCAACGCTAGGCTCCGTTTTGCTCTACCTTCCCTTCTCAAACAGTTCTTCCAATTTACCAAGATACCTTCGGCCTTCTTTCACCCAAATGTTGTCCGGGTGTTGATGGGATAGCATCCTAGACATGCTCTATTATTTGGACCTCTCTATACTAGAGGTCATTTTGGTCTATATGATCAAGATAAGTTAGAAAGAGAGATTCAACATGTTTGCTCATATCTCGTCCCTCCAACTAGTGACGGGGCTTCCAGATTTGAACAAGGGCGGAGCAAAGGGCCACGTCTTTGATTCTAGTCCTTGGGGCAGTCTGTACGAGGGTCTGAATAAAGAATTTCATCTGCGATGCTCGCTGCAGATTTCGAGTAGGATATGCTCTTGCATCATTTGTCTGTCTTTTGTAGCTTGTTGGTTATGAACCCATTACTGATGTTTTTATTTGTGTGGTGCAGGCAAAGACAAGAGGTGTCGGTTGGTGGAATGGGTGGAGAAGACTTTATTTTACTATCTCCACAAGCTCTTTGAGATATCATCGGCTGAGTGGAATCATCAGGTCCTTTTGACGGATAAGAACCTGTAGACGGTGGTTAAGAAGTTGAAGCCATTCATCATCCTCATTCTTCCCTGTTTGGTCCCTAGGGTCTTGGTGCCCGACGAGCACTACGTATTGAAAGACCTCCCTTTATATGAGGTCGCATGTGCGGTGGATGCAAAAGCATGCCAGGACCGGCTAGAACAAAGAGAGAAGAAGCATCAGGATGGGATGCTAAGGCAAGCTTCAGGTGCAAACTACCCAGCCTCCAACTCCACTGTTCATCCTTCGGCCAAGAAGAAAGGACCTATCACTCAACCCGTTTAAAGTGCGTCGGCTCTGCCATCCGTATCTTCTTTGCCTTCTGCTTTAACTTCCTCTATATCTTCATCTTCCATCGCCGCTAGCATCGAGCCAAACTCAGGGGTTGCTCTATTATCTGTTAGCACCGAGCTAGAGGCAAAGGTTGAGCTAGTGGTGTCACCCATTATCAGTGAGAAGGAGGGAGATGAAGACTTGGATGCAAACTGGAAACTCGAATTCTAGGAGAGGCAGTGCAAGCGCCTCTCTAAGTCTATTATAGTAATCCATCATTCCGCTAAGAAGCCTTGCCTTGAGGTTCTCTGCCAAAAGCCTGTCTCGGCTACTGCACCGGCCGCTACTACAAGCTCCAACCCTTCGTTGGATAAGAGGCTTCCTCCAACTTAAGGAGCCTCTCACCCAAAGCCAGGGAGGTCCTCCACTGGTCTGACACAACTCAGTGATGACTCCGTTGAGTGCATGGCCTCCGTCCCCCTTCATCCCTAGGTGCCTTGTGCCCCTAGTAGGGAGAAGATAGCCGAACTGATGAAGCAAATTCCCTACTTTATAGAGGAAGAGGCTCCTCTGAACAACATGAGGGTACTCTTTTCGACCACCAGGCAAGTCTCGGTGGACTTGGATGGTGATCCTAGCATTCTTTCATGGCCCGACTCCCATTCGACACCCCAGAATCCATCGCCTCCTGCATCTTACCCATATAGGATTATACAACTGTGGAAACCGTGAAAGTGGTAAGCCTTTATCATCTTTTATCTATGGTGTCTTAGTCTTTTGCTTTCTCAACAACTTTCTCGCTGAGGTGGTGGTGGCCAGAGTTTGCAATCTGATGCAATAGCACGCTCGGCTCTTCAAATGGCTGGAGGCTATCGAGACTATGAGAGAGTGTATTGCCCAAAACATGGATGATAGTGGAGAACTTTGTACCAAACTAAAATTGGTAGAGAGTGAGCTTACTATTGCTTAAAAATTTGCCGATGAAGGAGCCAGGTTGGTAAGAAAGATAGAAGAGGGGAAAGAGGCGGCCGAAGTTGAGGCCTACCAGATGGCAGAGGAAAGAGAAATGATGGAGGTCAGGCATAAGAAGGCCGAGGAGGAGAACAAGTGGCTGAGGTGGGAGATGGAAGAGCTCCGAACGGGGTTTGCTGCTCAAAAAGAGGAGTTGGAGGGAAAATATCAAAAGTAAGTAGATGACATTGTAGACCCTCAATTTTGTCCCTCAACACTGGCATTTATCCTTTGGGTGTCACATTCACCCATCGTTCTCATATAGTACCACTAGGGCCCCTTTTGGGTTTAGTCGGTGTCCAAGCCTCGTGTGGGTTTGTCTATGGTCCATTGTGGTGCGTATGTGGTTGATTTTGGAGGGTCATCGTGGCCATTTTCCTAGTCGCTCACATCACGCTATAGGAACGAAGTGGGGTCATCCCGATGTTTTAGCTTAGTTGGAGTTTATAGGGGCATGTTGAGGCTCGGAGGACTCTGGCTTGTTTTGATCATATCTCCCTCATCCGAACTCGGAATCGCACACCGTTTTTTTTTTCATGGATTCCTTATTCTTCTAGGAACATTATGTCAAATTTTCAAAATTTTTTGCAACCAGTTTCCATCCGGTTCAACTGGTTCATTGAGTCAGCTGGTGTAGAACACTGTTTTTTGGTAATTGTTTTGATAATATCTCCCTCTTCCAAACTCAGAATCGTGCACCGTTTTTTTTCATGGATTCCTTATTCTTCCAGGAACTTTCTGTCAAATTTTCAAAATTTTTTGCAACCAGTTCGACCGGTTGGTATCCTGTTCAACCGGTTCATCGAGTCAGCTGGCATAGAACACTGATTTTTGGTAATTGTTTTGATGATATCTCTTTCTTCCGAACTCGGAATCATGCACCTTTTTTTTTCATGGATTCCTTATTCTTTCAGAAATATTCTGTCAAATTTTTAAAAAAATTTGCAATCGGTTCGACCAGTTGGCATCCGGTTCAACCAGTTCATCGAGTCAACTGGTGTAGAACACTGATTTTTGGTAATTGTTTTAATCATATCTCCCTCTTCCGAACTCGGAATTGTGCACCATTTTTTTTCAAGGATTCCTTGTTCTTCCAGGAACATTCTGTCAAATTTTCAAAATTTTTTGCAACCGGTTCAACTGGTTGGCATCCGGTTCAACCGGTTCATCGAGTCAGCTGATGTAGAACACTGGTTTTGGTAATTTTGGAGCCCAAATCCTACATGGCTTGGGCCCAGAAGCTCTAGATCGGTTTTGGGAAATGTTGTGGGTCCATTTTGGGCCTTGTTTTAGGTTCCTTGCAGCCCACCATGAATCCATATGGATTCTTGGTGGTGAAGCAAGCTGAAAACTGAAGGGAGTGAGCTGGCCTCGTGAGTGCAAGAGAAATAATGGGGGGTGTGGTTCCCATGCTGATGGAGGGGATTTCGGTGCTGAAGGGGAAGGAACCCAGGAGGCTCAAATGCTGAGAGGGGTAGGAGTATAAAATTTGTGAGGATAGGAGAGCAAAGGGACCTTTTGGCATTTTGGAGAAAGGGGATATTTTGCTGGTAAGAAAAATAGAGGGTGAGGAGCATCTTCTGAGTTGAGAGCGTGGAGGAAAATTCTCTGCATCTCAGAGAGTTCTGCATGTGAAGGGATAAATAAGAAGAGTGAACAGAGAGAGAAGGAAAAAAAAAAACAGAAAGTGAGTTGAGTGCAAAGAGGGCTTGAGGTAGAACAAAAGCACCATCAGCATCACAATTTGAAGAGGAGAGCTTCAACACTGTGGTTTTTTGAAGAGGAGAGCTACAACATCTCAATTTTTAGAAGTCATCATCGGCATACACGGATCATATTTGGTGGAGATTCTGAGGTAAGTATGTTGAATTTTTTTACCTACAGGTTAACTTCATCGTCTTCATATGCTTTTTCTTCTTCATCATCCTCTTTTATTTCCTTTGATATGAAGATTGTATTGCTTGGGTGTGGATAATAAAGGCCACACATGATTGTTGTTGATTGGTTATGAATGGTTGAGGATTACAGTTGAGGATGATTGTTTTCTTGATGTGTTAGAATCACGTTTAGGCTCAAGTTTGATTCACTCTTTGTTTTTAATTTTGCCTCATTTGATTCAAGCCCTTCGATACATACACGAGATGAGGCTTATCACCATTTGTTTTCTCTATTTTTATTCTAATTTAATTAATTGCAACTTGTAATGATTGTTAGTTTACTTTAAGCACACGCACTAGTTCACTTTCAGCATGCACTATAGTTCAAATTGCAGTGCACAAGTAACTTTAATTTTCAGCACCACGGCTCGCTGACTATGTTAACTATGAGGAACACCTGACCTTGCTTTGATTGGTTCTCATTCATCCGGGCTTGGAACTAAGCATCGTTTTTTTTTGTTTGATTCCTTATTCATTTAGGAACTTTCTGACCAAATCTGGGATTTTTAATCAATGTGATGGACTAGTTGGGAACCAGTTCAACCGGTGCAGCACCATAGCTGGCTGACTCTGTCAGCTATGAGGAACACCTGACCTTGATTTGTTTGGTTCTCACTCATCCGGGCTCGGAATTAAGCACCATTTCTTTTTTTTTTTTTATTCCTTATTCACTAGGAACTTTCTAACCAAATCTGGGATTTTTTATCAACCAGCTGGACTAGTTGGGAACCAGTTCAACCGGTTTAGCACCATAGTTGGCTGACTCCGTCAACTATGAGGAACACCTGACCTTGCTTTGTTTGGTTCTCACTCATCCGGGCTCGGAATTGAGCACCGTTTCATTTGTTTGATTCCTTATTCATTTAGGAACTTTTTAACCAAATTTAGGAATTTCTCTCAACCGGATGAATCGCTTGGGAACCGGTTCAACCGGTTCAGCACCATAGCTGGCTGACTTTGTCAGCTATGAGGAACACTTGACCTTGCTTTGTTTGGTTCTCACTCAGTCGGGCTCGGAATTGAGCACCATTGCTTCTGTGTGATTCTTTGTTCATTTAGAATTTTTTGACAAAATTTGGGAATTATTCTTAATAGGCTGTACCGGTTGGGAACCAGTTCAACCTGTTCTATGGGATGACTATGGGCAGCCCTCAATTTTGGCATTTTTCGAGCCCGTATCCATTGGGGCTCAAACCCATTTGCTATGGGACACTTGTGGGCCATCTTGCAGGTTTAAGTCAGTGTTTGGTTCCAGTTAGTGTGGGCCCATTTTGAAGTTATGGGCGGTGTGGTCTAGGTAAGTCTAGTTTGATTTGTATGACATTTGGGGAGTCCCTTACCTCATTTCAACCAGCTTTCCTCCTTTTTGGCACAAACTTTAATGCTTGATTCTGAATACATGTTGTGTGGCTGACTCACTCTCTACTGTAGCACACGGCTAGAGACCACAGGTACGCATTATTAGTTTTGGTTGTTGGATTCATATGCATGCATGGTGCTTAATCTTGGATGCTTGTTATGTGTTTATCTATGTTTGACTGACCTTTTATGCAACGCTTGGCTAGGGACCACAAGTATGCACCCATTGTTTTGTTTGGTTGAGTGTTTATGCATGTCAGATACTGAGTAGGTTGGTATGGTTCAAGTCACCTGTGTAGCTTAGGAAACCATTTGATCTTTGACCCATATACTCCCACATACCCAATTCATTAGTAGAGACCGAGTTCTGGGCCTAGAGGGGTGCTACCTCGCATGAGGTACCTTCCCAATGGGTAACCTGATCCCCGGACCCAGAATCTAGTTTTCGTAGACCACTTTTTCCATACTAGGGTCATTAGGGGTTTTAGTTCTTACTTGATTTTCCCTTTAAAAATAAATAAAAGTAAGTGGCGACTCCAAACAACACTGTTCCTCACCAAGGATGGATTTTTCAAAGCTCGAAAACAGAAAACACAAGCTTTTCTTTCTTTCTTCTCTTTTAAAAGTGAGTCGTACCGATCCGATGGATCAGGTGAGGGTCCACAAATTAGCGACTCCACTGGGGATCGAACCCAAACTCTCTGGTTTCATAAGAGGATCAAGCTTGAACTTGAGTTGGGTATATTGGAGCACATGGTTCATTGATCAGTAAACTCTTAGGCTACAATAGATGACTAATGATCACGTACTTGGTTGGTATTTGGCTTGCACCTGTGATGTGTTGTTGCTTGTGTGTTCACCTGTTGGATTCTAGCATACTTGCTCATTGTTGATTGGTATCTAGCTATGACATTTGGGATTAGGCTTAGATGATCAGATTGTGTGTAGATGTGTGGTAGGCTATCTCTTTGTGCATGACTATTTGTTGCATGATTGCTCATTCCCTTGCATGACTGCTTGCTGCTTGTGTTTGTGGGGCACGTGTGTATCCCCTTACTTTCGAATCACTAGTCTTGGTCGACTATTCCTCATGGATTGCTTGTGTTGCTTGGGAGTCATTCCCAATTGTTCGTCTTCGACCAAGCTAGGGATTTGGAATAAGGTCCAGCATAAGGGCTATATCGATGTTTGGGAGCACTATGGAGAAGATGGATATCCGAGCAATGAAGACCTGTATAGCCCTGAGCTGGATTTCATAGATACATGTGTGGCCAGTGTGTCACTTTGATTGTTGATTGATTGTTGGTTAGGACCTTAGGTTGCGTATCCCTGTGGGTACGGTCATCTAGTCTTTTAAGACTTGCCTTTTTTCTTTTTTGACTTTTGAGCCACATTACCCCTGAGGTATCACCATGTCAGAATTCCGCTCCTGCCTGTGGAGTCGTATATCAGTTTAGTTATTGACATCACATGTCAGTTCATTCTCTCAGAAGATTTTAGTCATACATTCTTGGTTTGATTTCAGGATTGATAGTCACGGGGACTGACCTGGGTTCCCGAGCTTGGATCCGGATCGAAGGTAGACTTGTTAATGGATCAGATTCATACAGTCAGTTAGAGCAGATACCAGATCATAGAGATATGGACCCTCAGTACGCTATTGTTGACCAGTTAGCTGAGATTACCGATACCATGACATCACTCAAGGACGCTATCTTAGGACTGGGTCAGAGGATTGATGGGCACCAGGCCCAGCCATTGCCGATTCCGGGGAGCACTCCCCATGACTCTACCACACCACACCACCACCACCACCAGTTCAGTCAGCTCCCCAGGCTGAAGCATTTGTGTTGCATGGCCGGACTGAGACTACGCCGCATTCTGTTATGGCACTTGCACAGATTGTTGATGACACCCAGGCTCATATTGATAGGATTGAGCAGAGGATGAGATCATTACATGTTTCTGATGGGATTATGGATTTGGATGGATATGATGATATGCCAGTAGCAGCTTTGCCTATTGAGTTCCGCATGTCGGACATTGAGAGATACACGGGGGTAGGGTGCCCCCATATTCACTTGCAGTTATACAGCACTATTATGCGTAGGCATAGACTGGATGAGGCACAGATGATTATGTTATTCCCTCTGTCACTGAGTGGTGCTGCTCAACGCTGGTTTACCTCATTGGACCCTTCGAGACATAGGACATGGGCTGATTTAGGACAGGAGTTTATCAGACAATATACTGTAGTGGATGTATCCCGGAGGGAGTTAGAGGCCCTCAGACAGGGGCCGAATGAGTCAGTCACTTCATTCATCTCCCGTTGGAGAGAGAAGATAGCACAAATTATTGATAGACCTTCAAAGCACGATCAGATCAGTATGATTATGCACAGCCTTCAGCCCCGCTTTGGTAGGCATCTCATGCGCTTCCCTCAGACAGACTTTGGCTCGTTAGTGTAGGCTCTCTATGGCATTGAGGAGGGTATATCTAGATGTTTATGGGCAGATTCTTCCCATTCGGACTCAAAGGGGAAGAAGTCGGGATCAGGACCCAGGCCCTCAGATGTTGGTACTATTGGCATGACAGGACACAGGTCCTCACGTCGTCCTCCGTTTCAGAGTCAATTTTCAGGCACTCCTTATCAGATAATACAACATGATCAATACAGACCAGTTGCTTCCATTAGGCTGGCAGGGCCTACTTATCTGCATCCACCACCACAGCCGGTATATGCTACACAGGCACCCCAGAGACCGCCTATGCAGTTCCATCATCAGTATAGAGCACCGCTTCCACCGAGGTCGGTTAGACAGTTCACACAGCTTGGGATGCTACTGAGCTGAGCTTTTCAGAGATTGGTTGAGGGGGGACTGATTGCCCCATTACCGCCTAGACCACCATTACAACCTACCCCACCAGGATTCAAGACAGATCTTCACTATGCCTACCATCAAAGAGCAGGCCATGATACAGACAGTTGTTCAACACTGAGGCATGCCATTCAGGATTTGATTGATCAAGGCTTGGTTGATTTGGGCCGCCCGGGTGTGGCCATAAACCCGCTACCTACTCATGAAACTAGAATAGTACCTCCACCCCTAGGAAAGGTACATCTTATTGAGTTTGCGGGGGATGAGATATTTATGATGGGTTGGGATGGAGAGGCTCCTCAGCCGATCAGTCTATATGAATAGTCAAATTTTGTTGGATATATACCTAGGCAGCAGATCCCCAGGCCATTTAGTTTGACCCCGGACAAGATTTACGGGCCGCCTCCAATATCACCAGTATACTTACAGCATGTGCCACCTATGACACCCTTCATTCTGTTCCCAAAGGAATATAGGCCCCCTCACAAAGATGTTCAGATGGTTACACGAAGTAGGAGGGTGGCACAACCTCCACCCGTTGACAGGCCATTTGCTGGTATAGCTGCCAGAGATGAGGTTTAAAGAGAAGATGATGAGATATTATGCCACCTGCGCACTACTCAAGCTCACATATCCATTTGGAGCCTTTTGGCCTCATCTAATACACACAGAGATGCATCGGTCAGAGCCCTTAGCCAGATTAGGGTTGACACTGCTACTACCCCAGAGGGGCTTATTCACATGTTGACAGTTGATAGAGCTACATGTATAGTGTTTTCTGATGATGACTTGCCACCAGAGGGATCAAATCATGTTCGACCCTTATTCATTGATGTTGTTTGTTCAGGCCGTTGGGTGCCGTCTGTTCTGCTGGACAATGGCTCTGCCCCGAACGTCTGTCCATTAGTTACTGCTATCGCGCTTGGGTTTTCACTAGCCGATTTTGGGCCTTCTACACATACTGTTAAAGCTTATGATGGGACTCAGAGGACAGTTATGGGTACACTCAATACACATGTCATGATTGGGCCAGTTAGTTACTCCATACTATTTAAGGTTTTGAGGATTCAGTCATCCTTTAACTTGCTTCTTGGCCGCTCGTGGATTCATGAGGCCAGTGCTATACCATCTTTTTTTCATCAGAAGGTGAAGTTCATACACGAGGGGCGCATTATCATGATATAGTCTGATAGAGATATTATCACTTCGTCTAAGCTAGTGTTACATATCAGTCACAGTGAGGATGACTTACATTTGACCGGGTTTACGTTCGATGAGGTTCAAGTTATCAGCTTAGAGGATGGCAATAGAGATATGGTACTGTGGACCCCGCATTTCGGCTCATGCGTTTCCCACTCGATGGCGAGCTCGATTTTTATTTTAAAATGATTTTATTTATTGTTTGAAAATGACTTGGAGTCGCCACTTTTTTTTTTTTTTTTTTTTTTTAAAGGGTAAACAAAATAAGAAAGAAAAACCCTAAGTGTGACTCCTTGTTTTGGAAAAGGTGGTCTGTGAAAAACCAGATCGGGTTCGGGGGTCAGGTTACTTATCGGGAAGGTACGGTAAAGACCGTAGCACCACTCTAAGTCCCTAAAGTCGAGTCTCTACTAATAAAATGAAGCTAACATGGCAACCGATGAGAAAGTCAATGAATACTCAAATCGATCATGCACGTATGAGAATTAAAACAAGCCTAAGGAGTGACCATGATGTGAGAAAATACGTACTTGGGTGACGAACCAATATGCGCTATCAAGAGGGGGGTTAGTAAATCAATATAGGATGAATATATACATATCACAAAGCAGAACAAAATTAATCACGCATGACAATTAAATCAATCAAATCAATCAATCTATCGATCATAAAATCATGTATGTGGGGCCCCCACCAAAGCCCGTTTATTTTAGCATGAATTAATTTCATAAATTCCATTAATTGGAATTACAAAATTTAATCCTTACTTATTTTAAAACATTTTAAAAATCAAAGAAAGTTCGAAGATGGCTTGTCAGAAAGAAAAATGGCGGCCAAATTTTATTGAAAATGGGATTTTGGTACCTAAAACTCTAAAGATGAGAGATTTGATGATTTGAAGTCGTCTTAAAAGATAAAAATAAAATAAAATAGAATAATAATAATAATAATAATAACATAAGTTAGAAAATCATTTGAAAACGGAGTTAGGAAATCATTTTTGAAAACAAAGGGAAAGAATTTCGGGGGTGGCACGTGGCTCAGAAAGGTGGCCATGCAGTGTGCATTTTCTCATGTTGCTCCACTTTGCATCTTTGAAGCAATCAATGTCTTCCCTAATGAAGAAACTCACTTAAAACTACTATATCAAAGCCACACCAAAAAAGGGTTCCAAAATCAAGCATTTCAATGAGTAAATCCCTAATCTCAAGTCCAGCAACTTTGAAAGAAAAGGCGGTCATTGATTACTACCAAAAAGTGCTATTTTGTAGACCTAATTATAATGGTTTTAAGCACCTTTGTGTAGTAATCATATTCATTTAACCCAATTAATTCATTAAGGTCCTTAGTAATTGGTTTTAACCATTTTGTGGCAAGTTTACATGTTTTTATCAGCTTATGAATCAATTCAAGCATGCCAAATGATGGAGGAGCTAATTAGACAAGTTAAAGCAAGGATTTTGGAAGTTTACAGGCTTGAATTTCAAGTGGAAACACGAGCACAAGCAAAGAGAATGCAAAGAGGAAAAACAAGCAAAGTGAAGAGGAAAACAGAGGACAGCAGCTGCAGTCTTCTTTCGAACTTTTGGAGCACTTTCCGAAGTCCATTTTCTACATGCTATATACCATTTCAAAGCTCAGGAAGTCAAGAATCCAACGCTTCAAACCGTGTACAATTTGGAGATGAAATGAGGAAGATATGGCCTTCGGAAGACAACTGCATCAAATCTTGTGAAAATTTCGCAAGGTGAATTTCTCCTTGCGAAATTTCGCAAGGAGGATTTAGGCACATTGCGAAAATGCCGAATTTCCTCTGTTTTTCCACGCACGCACCACCGACTTCCCATATTTTTTAGCTTGATATTTTCTCATGTAAATTCCTTTTGTAACCTTGTAATCAACCAATGAAAAGGTTGCTTTTGTATTAGCTTTTGTAATTTAGCTTGTTATTGTCTTTAAATAGAGGTGAAGAGCCTTAGACAAAAGGAGCTTGTAACCCGTAACCTTAGAAATTATAAGAGCTCTTTTGTTCAAAAGCTTCTTTTCTCCTTTCTTTCTCATTTTCTTAGTAGCCAAACATCCCCCCAAGGATGAGAGGTTAAAACCTTTTAGTTTCTTGAAGTAATGGATGCCATGTGAAGCTCCCGTGTGAGGATGGAGATTTCCAAGCCATAAATGTAAGTAGCCAAGCATCATAAATGTTTTCATTCAAAGTAAAGCTTTTAATCCCTCTGACTTGCTTTGAATGGCCAATACTTGATAACCTTTTGGTCTCAGTGGATTCTTATTGTTAGATCCATTGACGTTCATTAGTTATCTCCTACGAGCCATTGTATTGCAAGGGGAGGAGATGTCCTATATCAATAAGAGAGCATTTATGAGGTTCAGCTACCCTTTTTGTAAGTTTTCAAGGACTAAAACTTAGTTGTTAAACTCATACCGGTTCGGGAAGTAAGCATCACCTTAGTTGCTTCCCCAACTCGAGGTGAAAAGTCCCAAAATCTCCATTTTTACACCGTGAGTTAAGCATGGCTATCCAAAGCTTTGAGAAACTTGTTTTTACACCCTTTCATTTTAGTCTTTAATGTTAGCTTAAGTTAGTTTAAATCTCTTTAAAACATTTTCATCTTCTTTTAAAGCTAACATCCATAAGAAAATCACCTATTTTCCTAATTTGAATATCACTTGTGTTTGCGAAAACCCTTCCCAGTGAACGATCCTAGAACCACTATGCTATAGTAGCTTGGCTACTTTAGTAATAGTATTTAAGGTATAAATTTTGTTGATACGCCTTTAAAGCTAAGCTACCATGAGTCGCATCAAATGGCGCCGTTGCCGGGGAAGGTGCCACAAGCACAGTGAAGCAACCATTAAGGGTAACTTGTGATCTTCATCACAAGTTTGGTGAGTTTTCTTCTAATTTTTTTTTTTTTATTAGTTTAGTTTTTATTTAGTTAAATTTTTTATTCTCTTTTCTTTTATTTTTGTTTTAATTTCAATTTGTGCATTCCTTGTTGGATTCGAGACCAAGAGGGAACCTTGGTACAAGTTGAAGAAAAGAGCCTTAGTTGAATATCATTTTTTAGAAATGGAAATTCCACATGAAGATCAAAGCTCTCATTATGATCATGAGAAGGACAAAGTTGCATATTTATCCATGAGGGATCGGATTGAATTAGGGAAAAGGCAGGTTCAACAAAGCCAATGGGGTAGTAAGAATGCTTTGAATGAAGACATGAGCATGAAGGCAAAGCTAGCATCTATGGCTAGAACGATAGAAGAGTTTGAATTGAGAAATGTGCATACTGAAGCACAACCACAAGCCATGCCAACCTCATTTGAGTATGTAAACCATCCCAACCTTACAAGCCAACCTCAACATCAACCGAATGATAAATTTGCATACCTATCCATGAGGGATCGGATTGAATTGGGGAAAAGGCAAGTTCAACAAAGCCAATGGGGTAGTAAGTATGCTTTGAATGGAGATGATTCATATGAGCATACGGTAGGGGAGTGCCCTACCATTCCAACTATGAGAGAAATGCGCGGTTACCAAAGATCCTACACCTCAAGTTGGAATAAACATCCCAACCTTACAACCCAACCTCAACCTCAACCATCAATGAGTACATCTTCATTGGAGCAAGCCATTTTGAAGATAAGCAAAGTCATGGAGGACTTTGTAGGTGAGCAACAAAAGATCAACTCTCATCTTAATGAAAAGATTGATAATTTGGAGAGTTCAATAAATGTAAGAATGGAGGAGGTTTATAATGATCTATCACTAAGGATAGAAAAAATTCAAGACTCCATTGAGAAGCTCACCAATCTCGACATAGCAAGGGGGAAAAGGAAGCTTCCTCTTCAACCCCACCATAACCTTCAAGGAACCAATGCAAAAAGATCAAGGAAAGTGTTGATGATCGACACTTTGGTGGGGGATTGCTATGACAACTCTATGGACCAACCTTTCATTGAAAATCATAAGGTTCAAGATGATAAAGGGTTACTTGAACCCTTTAAAGCATCCACTTCTCCAGGGAAGAGAAGAGAAACGAATTCCCTTGGACCAAATGGGAAGGATGCCAATTTTGTTTGGGATCCAGGGGGATTTCAGCATGAAGTGGGTGTGTGAGTGAGGATGAGCTAAATAGTTCATCTTCTTTTTGGGGTACATGCTATCAGCTTCATTTAAATTCTATGTTTTTTTTTTAAATTTATGCATGTTTTAGTTTGAATTCTTAGCTTTAATTTAGTTTTAATATGTTTTTAAGATGAGTTTTGAAGTGTTCATGCAGGTACGAAAGCTCACAAGCTCACAAATGTGGAGAAAAAGGTGAAATAGGGGAGAAATATATCTAAGTCCAAGCTTAAAACCCCATTTCTCAACTTAACAAGTGAGTTGCAAAATTTTCGCAAGGTGAATTTCACATTGCGAAAATTTTCGCAAGGTGAATTTCACATTGCGAAAATTTCGCAAGGTGAATTTCACATTGCGAAATGCACATTTTGGCAAGATGCAAAATGCAACCTCTCGGGATTGCACTTTCGCAAGGAGAGTAACCAGTGCGAAAATTTCGCAAGGTGAATTTCTCCTTGCGAAATTTCGCAAGGAGAGTAACCAGTGCGAAAATTTCGCAAGGTGAATTTCACCTTGCGAAATTGTTTTCAAAGCCAAAAATCTCCAATTTTAACACCCCTGCAAGCTACATTCAAATGCCATTGCAACTTATATGAGTATACCATCATGGCATGGACCCTTTGAGCCTTGTCCTCAGCTGCTCAAAGTGGGGCCCACTCATCATTTTTGTAAATATTTAGTATAAATTCCTCTCTCATTCAATTTTTGAATTTTGAAAAAGGTGGTTCAACCTTTTCAAACTCCAAGTCCACATCACATGAGGTACCACTTCCTTCCTCCTTATTTTAGATTCAAACATTGAGGACAATGTTCATCTCGGTTGGGGGGAGAGATGAGGAAGTAAGTATTAGTTTAAATTTTTATCATACTTAGTTAAATTAGCTACTTTTTAAAATTTTTAAAAATTTTTGCTTTAAACTCCATGGATATTAAGGATTAACTCTCAAAATTAAATGAGAGAAGTCGAGTTTCAACTTGATTACATGAGTCTTAGAGTTTGTATTATGCTCTTCTAAAAGTTGATGAATTGTTGAAACTCCCATTGCATGCAAACTTATCTCTTCCACCTTAAGCTATTCGCACACACATACATTAGATTCCGGTTATAAGATGTGAAACTATTTCACCCTCTAAGCTTGAGAAATCATAATTTGACACCTTTAACCTCTCTTTAATAGTGTTGGGACACCTCATAAAGACCAATGAGTCTTTGAAAAAAATAGAAAAAAAAAGAAAAAGAAAAAGAAAAAAAAAATAAAATAAAAAAGAATAAACTTCTTTGCTTGCCTTGAAACCTGAGCATGGTCCGAAGGGGTGGCGAAAGCCTTTAAAGCCTGGTGCCCTAAGCCTTTATTGGTTGGGAGTCACCGATCCTCTGCTTGTTACATGGGTGAATTGGTTAAGTTTAGTAAGTGAAAAGAATTGTGAATAAGAGGTGCGTTCCTAGCCTATCAAGAGATGGTTAATTTTGCTAAGCTTAAAGAAAGACTTAGGTTGGGGGGAGATGATAGTTATCCATACTATACTCGGAAGCTAATCACATTAACACTTAGCTTTTAGTGGAAGAATTTGATTTGGATCTTTTGAGAGTGGAAATTCTTTTGATGCTTAAACTTGCATAATATCCATTCTTTGTACTCTATGATCAAGTGAATGCTTTGACAACTCTTATTATAGGTTGAGTTTCACATCTTTATTGATCCATGGATGTCCATCATGCCACTCATATCATTTTTTGGAGTGATTTGCATGATCCCTTTTATGTATATTATTATAGTTTACTTAGTTTTTATCTCCTCCATTGCTAAGGGACTAGCAATGAGTCGGTTGGGGGGTGTGATTACTACCAAAAAGTGCTATTTTGTAGACCTAATTATAATGGTTTTAAGCACCTTTGTGTAGTAATCATATTCATTTAACCCAATTAATTCATTAAGGTCCTTAGTAATTGGTTTTAACCATTTTGTGGCAAGTTTACATGTTTTTATCAGCTTATGAATCAATTCAAGCATGCCAAATGATGGAGGAGCTAATTAGACAAGTTAAAGCAAGGATTTTGGAAGTTTACAGGCTTGAATTTCAAGTGGAAACACGAGCACAAGCAAAGAGAATGCAAAGAGGAAAAACAAGCAAAGTGAAGAGGAAAACAGAGGACAGCAGCTGCAGTCTTCTTTCGAACTTTTGGAGCACTTTCCGAAGTCCATTTTCTACATGCTATATACCATTTCAAAGATCAGGAAGTCAAGAATCCAACGCTTCAAACCGTGTACAATTTGGAGATGAAATGAGGAAGATATGGCCTTCGGAAGACAACTGCATCAAATCTTGTGAAAATTT
The DNA here is from genome assembly GCA_945999865.1 of Vitis cinerea var. helleri x Vitis rupestris. Lineage (NCBI taxonomy): Eukaryota > Viridiplantae > Streptophyta > Magnoliopsida > Vitales > Vitaceae > Vitis > Vitis cinerea var. helleri x Vitis rupestris. Next base: position 1,196,406 of record OX253931.1, on the reverse strand, counting down.
CGCAAGGTGAATTTCTCCTTGCGAAATTTCGCAAGGAGGATTTAGGCACATTGCGAAAATGCCGAATTTCCTCTGTTTTTCCACGCACGCACCACCGACTTCCCATATTTTTTAGCTTGATATTTTCTCATGTAAATTCCTTTTGTAACCTTGTAATCAACCAATGAAAAGGTTGCTTTTGTATTAGCTTTTGTAATTTAGCTTGTTATTGTCTTTAAATAGAGGTGAAGAGCCTTAGACAAAAGGAGCTTGTAACCCGTAACCTTAGAAATTATAAGAGCTCTTTTGTTCAAAAGCTTCTTTTCTCCTTTCTTTCTCATTTTCTTAGTAGCCAAACATCCCCCCAAGGATGAGAGGTTAAAACCTTTTAGTTTCTTGAAGTAATGGATGCCATGTGAAGCTCCCGTGTGAGGATGGAGATTTCCAAGCCATAAATGTAAGTAGCCAAGCATCATAAATGTTTTCATTCAAAGTAAAGCTTTTAATCCCTCTGACTTGCTTTGAATGGCCAATACTTGATAACCTTTTGGTCTCAGTGGATTCTTATTGTTAGATCCATTGACGTTCATTAGTTATCTCCTACGAGCCATTGTATTGCAAGGGGAGGAGATGTCCTATATCAATAAGAGAGCATTTATGAGGTTCAGCTACCCTTTTTGTAAGTTTTCAAGGACTAAAACTTAGTTGTTAAACTCATACCGGTTCGGGAAGTAAGCATCACCTTAGTTGCTTCCCCAACTCGAGGTGAAAAGTCCCAAAATCTCCATTTTTACACCGTGAGTTAAGCATGGCTATCCAAAGCTTTGAGAAACTTGTTTTTACACCCTTTCATTTTAGTCTTTAATGTTAGCTTAAGTTAGTTTAAATCTCTTTAAAACATTTTCATCTTCTTTTAAAGCTAACATCCATAAGAAAATCACCTATTTTCCTAATTTGAATATCACTTGTGTTTGCGAAAACCCTTCCCAGTGAACGATCCTAGAACCACTATGCTATAGTAGCTTGGCTACTTTAGTAATAGTATTTAAGGTATAAATTTTGTTGATACGCCTTTAAAGCTAAGCTACCATGAGTCGCATCAGTCATTCTAGAGACAAAGAACCCAACTGATCAGCTGCATTGGTAGCCTGCTGCTTCTGAACCACACTCCTCAGAACCTCCATAGCCTCTGCAACCTTGGTTTTCAGAGCATCAGGGGACTCGAGCAAGTGCAAGACCTCGGTCTGGTCCATCTCAAGAAGCATGCCAGTCACTTTGGCCGCCATCTCAGGCTCTAGCTGCTCCACAAGTGGGTATAAATTCTCACCCAACATCGTCCGCTGCTCAGCAGGAGGAGCATTTACAAGGGCAGTAGCCAAAGCCCCAACTGGTATTGATTGAGATATTGCCGCATCATGCAATGGCATGCCACCCATATCATATGGAACAGAAACCATGCCTCCAGCAACGCCTGGCATCAGAACATCGGATAGACCACGCCCTGGAGGGTAGCGGAAGACACGCCCCCTTGGAAGCATCTGCTGCTGCATCAGGGGAACTTGCTGTTGGGTTTGTTGCATAGGAACAGCTCCAGCACGTCTGCAACCTGGACGCTGACCCTGCTGCCCCTCCGAGAAAAACCTGGAGGCCCTTTTCTCTGGTTCTAGGTAACCTCTTCAACCCGAGAATCGCCTCCTCTGTGACTTGTTGCTCCTCAGCTAAAGAAACCCCACACCTTCCCTTTAGAAAGAAAACTCTTCCTCCTAAATCCCTCCAGAATGGCAGCCAAAAGCCTCTTCATCATTCGAGTGAATGAGCAGTTCAAATGTTGGATGAGCAGGCTTTGTCTGAATCAACAGGAGGCTGTGGCTTGCCCCTAGTGCAGGAAAGAGGTTTAATGGACACAGGTGACATTGTAGAGAGAGAGCGGGCATGAAGAAGGGTATAGAGGTGGAAATGGGTTTGATGGTATGGTGACAGATTTATATATTCTGAAAAGGGTTAGAAGTGAGGGTGATTCGTTGATTATGGGCATGAAAGAATTATGTGACAAGATGTCGGGATCACATGATGCTCCAGTATCCTCATCATCTTCTAGGGTTGGAAGATACAAATATAGCTCCAAAAAGGTTTGCGAGAAGCTTTTGTGAGGCAATTAGAAACATCCTTGACCGGAATCTTCATTGTGCTGAATTGAGGAGACGAGAGCAGGGATCTAATCTTCTCAGAGCATCTAAGTATGAGACTTGAAACATCTAGCCAACTCCGTGAATCACTCACGGTTATCTTCTCAGCAAACCAACCATACTTCATTTCAGGAATGTCTATTGGACTGCTACATACTGCAACAATATTATCCCCATCCAATATAAGAACATTCCATGAAAATCCTGAACTGTTAAGGCTGACATGTGACACATTCCCACTCAACACATCCACAGAAAGAATTACTTGAGTTCTAAGCCAGGTAGAAGGCAAAATCATAGTACATTTATCAGAAAACCATGAGTTACCAAAGATGCTTGAACCATACAGCCCAGGGAAGTAGTTATCCTCAGCACACATCGCAACAGGAACCACAGAACAAGGATGAAGCATCCACGGATGATTTCAAGGTGTCATTGATAAGGCTGAAGTTGTTGAATTACTTGAACTCTGACCCATTCCTTTATTCAGTATCATCTTAACTTTGAGAGCGCGCATCTTTATAGGCCTTCACAGCTGGGTTTGGATCCACTCTCATGACCCATTCAATTAAGAATAGAGGAAAACGTGAAAGGATCATTTACAAAAACAGAGTATAAAGATAGAAAATCAATAAGTGAAGCCCTATTTCATTTTTCCATCCATGGGCTTGCAAGAGGGTGGACTGTTGAGAGACTACGGGTTCATATAAAAACAGGGGGATTAAATTCTGAAATATATCACAATGAAGCTAAAAACAAATTGAAGTTACTCTTCAGCAAAGCTAAGAAGAAGAGAAAGATAAAACAATGATAACAAACCCACAATCATACCAGAGATTAGTGAAAACTAAACATTCAATCTGATGCTCATACCCAAGACAAACAATAATCCAGAAACAAGATGGAGAAGAGAATGAAAAGGGTTCATACCTGAAAAGCTTCCTCTAGAACCTTACTGCTTCTCTCTTTCTCTCTGTTTTCCTAGCTTCCTCCAACTGGATCAGCGCCTCTGTAGGTCCCTCGCGTTCTCTAGCCTTCCCTCCTAAGCTCTCATGAAAAACTCCCTTGTATCTCCATTTTTTTCTCTGTTTTCCTCTCAAGACTTGCCCACAAAACCAGTCTGCTCCCATCCTTGGCACACCAAAACCCCACTCTGTAGCAGCCTAAACTCCAAGAAAATACCCTCCAAAAAAACCTCCTCCTCTCCCTAAAGCTCTCCCTCAATATCTTCAGCCTCTCCCTCTCTGATCTTTCTCTGTTTTCTCTCTCTCGTGTCCCTCAGTAACCAGCCTGCCTGCTCCCCAAGCAAAGGATCCCCTCAAATATCTCCCGATAGCCTCCCAAAAAGCACCACCACTCACCTGCAAAAGACGCTCCCCCCTCTAACAGAACGTACCCATCTCTGAATATTCCCCTCCAGGTGTCAACCATTCATTGGCTCCTTCAACTCCACTACCTGATTCAATGAAGGCCAATTACGACGTGACATGTGGTTCCTTGAGAGGCCTCCACCTGGTAAGAATGAATTGTTGGGATATGACAAAAACCGAGCCCCATATGGGGGTCTACAGGTACCTATGTCATTCGACCAGCACAGCAGCACTTTGGTGCTCAGCATGATGAGAGGCATGTCTTATTTACCTGGCATCGGATTGGGTCATCGTCAGCAGGGGCCCCACGAGTTTACTTTCGCAGTTGATCATGACACACCCTACAGATTGGGTTACATCCCCATAGAGGCTGATGCACGTTATATGGCATGGCTGCCCAAGGATAGAGTGAGGGCTCACATGTCTGGCATTCCATTTGATTATTCCCTCTACCCATACACCTTACAGTTGGCTGACTACTTCATTAGGGGTTCAGAGCATACACCTCGCACAGAGGGGACTGTTCACATTCTAGAGACAGTTGAGATTCAAGACATCCAGCAGGCTCTGGGTCAGATGCATTTGGACACCGGGACTATTGAGGCACCTAGTGCCATGATAGTTGCGCTCCCATCACCGGACCGAGCTAGTGTGTTCTCTATGTGTTTCCCCGAGGAGGTCCCTGACTATGACCTACCTATGGATTTGGGATATGGTATTGACGAGATGGACATGATCGGCATAGGCCGTATCTTCGATGCAGCCCTACGCGGGCCCCATACTGCTTTCGATATGTTCGGAGTTTCTGTACTCGAGACTGATGGGGATGACTCTATTCCTGATGCCTACATTGATGATATGGATTTTATAGGCATTGGTCGTATCCTTAATGCAGCCCAACACGGGCCCCATTCTGCTTTTGACATATCTGAAGTTTTCATACTTGATGATGGGTCAGTTCTTGATGTCGTTACTTCTTATTTTACTTCTGTTGAGAGAGCATCTGACTCTGTGGACCCACCTCTTTCTTTTGACACTAAGTCCGGGTTTGTCACCCACTTTGATGATATTTATGATGGTAATAATGATATGAGTATTTTCGAGTACTTGCCTGTGACACAACATTTTCCTTTGATTGCACCACCAGCACTCACGACACATATATATGATGTTGATGATGTAGGAGACACAGATGACCCATTGGGTCGTCAGTCAGAGTGTGATTCTAATATAGAGGATAGGAAAGTTACACCCATTTCTGGTAGCACGGAGTTGATAGATTTTGGGGCACCAGATCAGCCTAGGGAGATTAGGATTGGTTCTTTCCTATCTCCTGATGAGATGAGTAGATTGATGGACCTGCTCAGGTCATACTTGGATGTATTTGCATGGTCATATGAGGACATGCCGGGCCTTGACCCCTCCATAGTGCAGGATCACTTGCCCATTCTACCACATGCTAGGCCAGGTAAGCAGAAATTAAGGAGACTACACCCTCGATGGAGTTTGTAGGTTAAGGAAGAAATTCAGAAGCAACTTAGTGTTGGCTTCTTATCAGTGGTTGAATATCCTGAGTGGTTGGCCAACGTCATCTTATTCCTAAAAAAGATGGCAAGGTTAGAGTTTGTGCTGACTTTCGAGATCTGAATAAGGTTAGCCCTAAGGATGATTTTCCCCTCCCAAACATTGATATGCTGGTTGATAGCACTGCAGGGCATCCGATGTTGTCCTTCATGGACGGCTTTTCTGGGTATAATTAGATTCTGATGGCTCCAGAGGATATAGAGAAGACTTTTTCGTTACTAAGTGGGGTACTTACTATTATCGGGTTATGCCATTTGGGTTGAAGAATGCGGGAGCCACTTATCAGAGAGCTACTACTACTTTGTTCCATGATATGATGTATAGAGATGTCGAGGTATATGTGAACGACATGATAATGAAGTCCCGAGACAAGGCAGATCACTTAGCAGCCTTACAAAGGTTATTTGAGAGGATCAGACAGTTCAGGTTGAGATTGAATCCCAAGAAGTGCACCTTTGGGGCAACTTTTGGGAAATTGCTGGGACACATTGTTAGTGAGCGGGGTATAAAGGTTGATCCAGAAAAAATCAGAGCTATACTTGACATGCCTACCCCGAGGACTGAGAAAGAGATCAAGGGATTCCTAGGTAGATTGCAGTACATCAGTCGTTTCATTGCTAGACTGATAGACATTTGTGAGCCTATCTTCCGCCTTCTGAAGAAGAATCAGCCTACAGTTTGGAGTGATGATTGTTAGCGTGCTTTTGAAAGGATTAAGGAGTGTCTCATTTCTCCTCCGGTTTTAGTGCCTCCCACACTGGGGTGTCCTCTGCTTCTGTACTTATCAGTTTCAAACATGGCCTCAGGATGCATGTTAGCTCAGCTTGATGATTTGAGGAAGGAGCGAGCCATCTATTATTTGAGTAAGAGGATGCTTGAGTATGAGTGCAGGTACATTATGATTGAGCGCCTTTGCTTGGCATTAGTTTGGGCCACCAGGAGACTTAGACATTACATGATAGAGTATTCCGTGCTCTTGGTCTCACGATTGGACCCGTTGAGGTATCTATTTGACAGGCCTGTTCTGACTGGTAGGCTCATGAGATGGCTGGTATTGTTGACAGAGTTTGATATTCATTATGTCACGTAGAAGTTAGTAAAAGGAAGCATTGTTGCAGATCATCTAGCTTCTTTGCTAATATCTGATGACAGACCGGTTGATGATGATTTCCTTTTTGAGCAGATTGTTTCAATGACTAGTATTACGAGATGGCAATTGTATTTTGATGGTGCCGCCAATCAGTTGGAGTTTGGCATTGGTATCTTGTTGATATCACCACAGGGTGATCATATCCCCAGATCAATCCGGTTAGCATTTTCCGATCATCACCGGTTGACGAATAATATTGTGGAGTATGAGGCTTGCATTACAGGTTTGGAGACTGCACTTGATCTTTGCATTAGATAGTTGGAGATCCACGGGGATTCCAACTTGGTTATACAGCAAACTCAGGGTATCTGGAGGACTCGAGACGAGAAACTGAAGCCCTACCATGCTTATTTGGACCTGTTGATTGATAGATTTGATGTGTTAAGGTATATACATCTGCCTAGGGCGGAGAATCAGTTTGTCAATGCATTAGCCACCTTGGCCTCTATGATTGTGATCCCCACGAGGGTGACTGTTAGGCCATTGCTGATTGAGACTAGGTCTGCACCAGCTTACTATTGTCTTATTGGAGAGATAGAGGATCAGATTGAGCTGCCATGGTATCACGATATTTATCAGTTTCTGTCATGTGGCGCTTACCCATAGTCAGCTTCGACCAAGGATAGGAGAGCATTGAGACAGTTGGCCACTAGATTTGTTGTTTGCAGGGATGCACTGTATAAGAGATCGCCTGATGGCCTGTTATTATTATGTCTAGACCGTGCATCTGCAGATCGAGTGATGAGAGAGGTTCATGCAGGAGTCTGTGGCCCACACATGGGATGTCATATGCTAGCGCGTAAAATCATGAGGACTGGCTACTTTTGGTTGACCATGGAGACAGATTGTTGCCAGTTTGTACAGAGATGTCAGGAGTGTCAAATGCATGGAGACTTGATACACGTGCCACCTTCTGAGTTGCATGCACTCACATCCCCTTGGCCATTTTAAATATGGGGTATTGATATTATTGGGAAGATATCGCCCAAGTCTTCTAGTGGGCATGAGTACATTTTGGTTGCCATTGACTATTTCACCAAGTGGGTGGAAGCTGCTTCCTATGCTAAATTGACAGCGGCCAAGGTGGCCAAATTCATTATATCGCACATTATCTGTCGATACGGGGTCTCTCATGAGCTAATTTTTGATAGAGGGGTGCATTTCAGGGGCAAGGTGGACGCGTTGATTCAGGAGTATGGCATTCTGCATCGCAGATCATCTGCGTATAGGTCGTAGACTAATGGGGCAGTTGAGGCCGCAAATAAGAATATCAAGAGGATTTTGAGAAAGATGGTCGAGACTTCTCGGGATTGGTTAGAGAAGCTTCCTTTGACATTGTGGGCTTATCGTACATCTTTTTGTACCTCTACTACAGCTACCCCATATTCTTTGGTGTATGGTATGAAGGCAGTGTTACCTGTTGAAATTGAGATGGGATCTTTGAGAGTAGCACTAGAGCAACATATATCAGCTTAGCCTGTTGGATGAGAAGAGATAGAGGGCAGCAGATCATGTTCAGGCCTATCAGAGGAAGATGACCCGTGCATTCAGAAAGAAGGTTAGGCCTAGGAAATTCCAAAGAGGTGACCTAGTCTTGAAAGTCCTCAGGGGATTGATCAGCGACCCTAGAGGCAAGTTTAGATCGAGTTAGAGCGGGCCTTATGTCGTCCGAGATCTGACTCGAGAGGGAGCTGCCTGGTTGACAAACCTAGACGAAAATCAGTTCACAAAGCCAGTTAATGTGGATCAGCTGAAGAAGTTTTATGCGTGAGATCATGGTCAAAGAATGGGTGGTCGTCACTTCGAGTAGCCATATTCCCTACTGCACACCCATACATTGATATATACTATTGCTAGCCCTTTGAGCCTCACGCAGTTTGTTATGAGATTTTCTTTCATTCAACCTTGCATACCTTTCTGACCTAGGTTGGGGGCCTGCCTTTGTGTGCTTTGTATTTATTGATTGGACTTGTGAGCATTGTGGGCATTGTGTCATTCTTCGTTTGTTATTTATTGCATCATTGCCTATTTCTTTTCTTCTCCATTTTGCATCTTCACACCGTCTACCTTTTAGTCCAGTTTCTATCATCTTTATTCATTTCGCTTCTGTTTTCTCTTGTGTGATGATGATGCGCTCTTGTCCCAGAGCTACCAGTCAAGTTTGTCACACCCTTCATTCTGTCTGTAGTATTTGATCCAGGATTCTTAGGTTGAAGGGACTAGTTGGGATTGGAGGTTTGAGGTTCTTTTTGTTGGACTGTGATAGTATGGAATTCGGCCAAAAAAAAAATTGTGCTTGTTTGGTATTCGTTGACATACTTGGGATCATCAAATGTGGTTTTAGGTTTAAGAGATTGTTTTTTCCTTTAATAGTCGGGTGAGAGCATTGTACGATCCTTCTCACCATGGATCTGGGCGACACAATGGGAGTGAGGTTTGGGTTTCCTTGGCACTAGGTCCCCTGGATCATTGTGTACATCACCATTCCCATCATATAGTGACTTGCTTTGATTTGGTGTTCTTAGGATGAGTTGTTCGTCATTGTCACATATTGCTATATTTGTATCCCAATTGGTTTCTCCATTTTCTTCTACACCCATTCATCATTCGTCTTATCCCTTTTCATCTGCTTCTATCCTCATCGATCATCGTTTCGCTTCATGAACGATGAGTTCTTTGGTACATGTCACCTATTGTTTGATGTTTTTTTATTTGGATACAGGGTTGAGTCACCTTGCTCACATGGTTCTGCGATAGTTGACATTGCACACACAGGGGTTTGGCATTATCTATTGGGAGATTTGGGCCTTTGTTTCCCATCGTTTCATTCACCTTTTACCCCTGGCCTACATTACGATCCGAGTTGTAAGACCACCCTGAGGCCATGAGATCTCGTGTTTGCTTCGACGTGGTTCATTCGGACAAGCTCCGTCTACTGATTGAGTATGGGATGTTGACAGGTCTCCATTGCTTCGAGGAATATCGAGGGTCACATATTGCCTTTCCATTCAGTTTACTTACCTCAGGTCCATGATCAGAGACAGATGATACAGAGAGTTGGGACCGTTGAGGGCACCTTTACTCGATGTTTTGACACGTTCATACTAGGGCATGCCCCCATCCTTGCATGCTGGCTTTGGTTTTTATACATGTACACAGGCATTCCGTTTCACCTAGCGATTTTATGGGCATCAGAGTTTGAGTAAGCCCCATATTCAGCTCGATTTCTTCATACAGTAGAGTGTTTTTGGGAGCTGACCCGAGATCAGATTCACGGTATTCATCGAGCTAGTAGGGGTGCATACCCCATTCATTGTCTTGTTCGTTAGTTTAAACGAATGGGTCTTCAGTGATGTATTTCAGAGTTTTCATTGAGATATTTGAGTTTCAGATGTACACACTGGGGCATACCCTCTATCAGTTTTTGTGGATATTGGATGTTATGGATTAGAGTGGAGGGTTTTTTTTTTTCTCAGGGATGGATGATTGTGATATTTTCAGCTCACTAACTTTAACCATATATGCGGTTATGGGATTCTGACATGATATTGATATCTTAGACTAGGGCATAACTCCTTCCTTTCACCCTTGGTCACATTTGTGAGTTTGTCCTGCAGGGGCATCCCCTTTCTTTCCATCTGTTAATGGTGATTGTGATTTCTCGCTTGTCATTTGTCAGCATTTTTTGGTGTTACACCGGGGCATACCCCTTTCTTTTTTCATGATGGAGGTGTTTGATTTCTGGCCTCTTCGAGTCATTTGTTGGTAGTCTCGGGAGTCATACTGGGTCATACCCCTTTGTCATCAAGGTTAGTATATCAGCGGTTGCATCTTGAGTCTCTCTATTTTGCTCTGAGTATTGTTTTAAGGCATCCCCCGTCTGTTTAAGCGTCTAGAGCCTTAGTCTTGGCATCCCTACCCCCTTTTAGTTCGGTGGTTCTTCGGCATCGCGCCCGAGTTCTATCCCCTATTCCACCATTTTTTCGGTACTTGCCCGAACCCTTCTTCGGTACTAGCCCGGATTCCACTCTTTTTCGATACTTGCCCGAATCCTTCTCCGATACTTGCCCGGATTCTACCCTTTTTCGGTACTTGCCCGAACCCTTCTCCGGTACTCGCTCGGATTCTACCCGTTTTCGGTACTCACCCAGACCCTTTTTCGGTACTCACCCAGATTCCACCATTTTTCGGTACTTGCCCGAATCCTTCTCCGGTACTCGCCCGGACCCTTCTCCGGTACTCGCCTGGATTCCACCCTTTTTCGGTACTTGCCCGAACCCTTCTCCGGTACTTGCAGGGATTCTACCCATTTCCAATACTCGCTCGGACCCTTTTTCGGTACTCGCCCAAACCCTTCTTCGGTACTCGCCCGGATTCTGCCCGTTTTTGGTACTCGCCCAGACCCTTCTCCGATACTTGCCTGGATTTCACCCTTTTTCTGTACTTGCCAAGACCCTTCTCCAGTACTCGCCTGGATTTCAACCCTTCTTCGGTACTCGCTCGGATTCTGCTCGTTTCCAGTACTCACCCATACCCTTCTCCGGTACTCGCTCGGACCTTTCTCCGATACTCGCCCGGATTCCACTCTTTTTTGGTACTTGCTCGGATCGGATCCCTAATCTTTCCCGGCATCATGATCGGGTCTCCTTTAGTTTCCTCCAACTTCACATCTATTTTTCTCCTATTTTTTTCTAGTATCGTGTCTAGATCTTTTATCTTTCCCAACATCGTGATCGGGTCTCCTTTTTTCTTTTCTCCGACATCGTGCCTGGATCCCATAGTCCATTCGGTCAGCATGACTTATTTCCCTTAGCCTTTTTTATTGATGGGTGGGGACAAAATTGTTGGTCATTTGGTTTCTTCACTAGAGTTCATTTCACTCTTGCATTGCTTGCACTTCGCACTCACAATTCACTCGTTCATTCACTCTACTGAAGAGGGGTATATTTGTAGACTCTCAATTTTGTCCCTCAACACTGGCATTTATCCTTTGGGTGTCACATTCACCCATCGTTCTCATATAGCACCATTAGGGCCCTTTTTGGGCTTAGTCGATGTCCGAGCCTCATGTGGGTTTGTCTATGGTCCATTGTGGTGCGTATGTGGTTCATTTTGGTAATTTTGGAGCCCAAATCCTACATGGCTTGGGCCCATAAGCTCCAGATCGGTTTTGAGCAATGTTGTGGGTCCATTTTGGGCCTTGGTTTGGGTTCCTTGCAGCCCACCATGAATCCATATGGATTCTTGGTGGTGAAGCAAGCTGAAAACTGAAGGAAGTGAGCTGGCCTCGTGAGTGCAAGAGAAATAATGGGGGGTGTGGTTCCCATGCTGATGGAGGGGATTTTGGTGCTACAGGGGAAGGAACCTAGGAGGCTCAAATGCTGAGAGGGGTAGGAGTATAAAAGGTGAGAGGATAGGAGAGCAAAGGGACCTTTTGGCATTTTGGAGAGAGGGAATATTTTGCTGGTGAGAAAAACAGAGGGTGAGGAGTATATTCTGAGTTGAGAGCGTGGGGGAAAATTCTCTACATCTCAAAGAGTTCTGCATGTGAAGGGATAAATAAGAAGAGTGAATAGAAAGAGAAGGAAAAAAAAACAGAAAGTGAGTTGAGTGCAAAGAGGGCTTGAGGTAGAACAGAAGCACCATCAGCGTCACAATTTGAAGAGGAGAGCTTCAGCACTGTGGTTTTTTTAAGAGGAGAGCTATAGCATCTTGGTTTTTGGAAGGCATCATCGGCATACACGGATCATATTTGGTGGAGATTCTGAGGTAAGTATGCTGAATTTTTTTTACCTACAGGTTAACTTCATCCTCTTCATATGCTTTTTCTTCTTCCTCATCCTCTTTTATTTCCTTTGATATGAAGATTGTATTGCTTGGGTGTGGATAATAAAAGCCACACATGATTGTTGTTGATTGGTTATGAATGGTTGAGGATTAAAGTTGAGGATGATTGTTTTCTTGATGTGTTAGAATCACGTTTAGGCTCAAGTTTAATTCACTCTTTGTTTTCAATTTTGCCTCATTTGATTCAAGCCCTTCGATACATACACGAGATGAGGCTTATCACCATTTGTTTTCTCTATTTTGATTCTAATTTGATTAATTACAACCTGTAATGATTATTAGTTTACTTTAAGCACACGCACTAATTCACTTTCAGCATACACTATAGTTCAAATTGCAGTGCACAAGTAACTTTAATTTTCAGCACACGACTCTCTGACTATGTTAACTATGAGGAACACCTAACTTGCTTTGCTTGGTTCTCACTCATCCAGGCTCGGAATTGAGCACCATTTCTTTTGTTTGATTCCTTATTCATTTAGGAACTTTCTGACCAAATCTAGGATTTTTTATCAACCGGTTCAATCAGTTCAGCACCATAGCTGGTTGACTCTGTCAGCTATGAGGAACACCTGACCTTGCTTTATTTGGTTCTCACTCATCCGGGCTCGGAATTGAGCACCATTTTTTTTTTTTTTTATTTCTTATTCATTTAGGAACTTCATGACCAAATTTGGGAATTTCTCTCAACCGAATGAACCAGTTGGGAACCGGTTCAACCGGTTCAGCACCATAGCTGGCTGACTCTGTCAGCTATGAGAAACACTTGACCTTGCTTTGTTTGGTTCTCACTCGTCCGGGCTCAGAATTGAGCACCATTGCTTCTGTGTGATTCTTTATTCATTTAGGAATTTTTTGACAAAATTTGGGAATTATTCTTAATAGGTTGTACCGGTTGGGAACCGGTTCAACCTGTTTTGTAGGAGGACTGTGGGCAGCCCTCAATTTTGGCATTTTTCAAGCTCATATCCATTGGGGCTCCAAACCCATTTGCTATAGGGCACTTGTGGGCCATCTTGAAGGTTTAAGTCAGTGTTTGGTTTCAGTTAGTGTGGGCCCATTTTGAAGTTATGGGCGGTGTGGTCTAGGTAAGTCTAGTTTGATTAGTATGACATTTGGGGAGTCTCTTACTTCATTTCAACCAGCTTTCCTCTTTTTTGGCACAAACTTTAATACTTGATTCTGAATACATGTTGCGTGGCTGACTCACCCTCTGCTGTAGCATATGGCTAGAGACCACAGGTACACATCATTGGTTTTGGTTGTTGGATTCATATGCATGCATGGTGCTTAATCTTGAATGCTTGTTATGTGTTTATCTGTGTTTGACTAACCTTTTATGCAGTGCTTGGCTAGGGACCACAGGTATGCACCCATTGTTTTGTTTGGTTGAGTATTTATGCATGTCAGATACTGAGTAGGTTGGTGTGGTTCAAGTCATCTGTGTAGCATTTGATCTTTGACCCATATACTCTCACATACCCAATTCATTAGTAGAGACCGAGTTTCGGGCCTAAAGGGGTGCTACCTCCAATGAGGTACCTTCCCAATGGGTAACCTGATCCCTGGACCCAGAATCTAGTTTTCGCAGACCGCTTTTTCCATACCGGGGTCATTAGGGGTTTTAGTTCTTACTTGATTTTCCCTTTTAAAAATAAATAAAAGTAAGTGGCGACTCCAAACAACACCGTTCCTCACCGGGGATGGATTTTTCAAAGCTCAAAAACAGAAAACACAAGCTTTTCTTTCTTTCTTTTCTTTTAAAAGCGAGTCGCGCCGGTCCGGTGGATCGGGTGAGGGTCCATAGACATGTTCTTCTTCGGATACCAATGCTACATGAAGGAACATGGCATTACCTAGGACACCCCTAGTTACCCTTCAGATGATGAACATGAGGTAGTAGTCGGCCCTGCTCGAGAATAAGGGGATGCTACCAAAGTCGGCCCCTTAGGTGGGCAGGTATGACCTTTACTTTCTTTGTATATATTTTTTTCTTCTTTTTTCTTTCCGGAAATGTCCTAGTTGAAAGTTGTAATGAACATTCACACTTTTAATATAGATACACCTGTCCTTTTTAATCTTTCGCACACGTACATTTTACTTTTCATAAGCCATTCTCATTGATAATACTGTTTTAAGTTGGATACATTCTAAGGGCAGAGCAGGGGTACGTCGTCCAATGTTTGGAGATGGAATGCCCCTGAGTCCCCAACTTAGTCACAATATAGGGCACTTCACAATTAGCCTTAAGCTTTTTGACTCCTATTTCAATTGTGTTCTCAAAGACTCTTCTAAGAACTAAGGTCCCGGTCCGAAAAATACGTGGTTGCACCTTTTTGTTGAAATGAGCAACAAATCTCTAGCGGTAAGAGGCCATCCGAATAGTCGTATTTCCTCTTACCCCATCCACCCAATCTAGCTACCTCTCAAGTTCTAGGTTGTCATCTCTTTGACCTTGTACAGTTGTTCTGACGGTGGGCATGCCTACTTCAATTGGAATAATAGCTTCCATCCCGTAGATAAGGACGAAAGGAGTAGCTCCTGTTGGTCATCTGGATGTTGTCCAATATGCCCACAGAACTCCAGGTAGTTTGTCTACCCATTTTCCTTTGGCTCCTTCTAGCATTTGCTTCAGTGCAATCAACAGGATTTTGTTCATTGCTTCTGCCTGCTCGTTGCTCTAAGGATAGTGGGGTGTGGAGTATAAGTTCTTAATATTTAATTGCGAGAAAAAGGTTCTGAAAGTGATATTATCAAACTGCGGCCCATTGTCTACTTTAATTGCTTGTGGGACTTCGAACCAAAAAATGATGTTTTTCTAGATGAACTTGGAGACGTCCTTGTCTTTGATGCTAGCATAGGTTTTTGCTTCTACCCACTTGCTGAAATAGTCGGTTGCTACGAGCAGGAACTTCTTTTGTGCTACTGCAATGGGTAAGGGGCCGACTATGTCCATCCCCCATAGTGGAATGGCCAAGGGCTTGTGATCGAATTGAGAACTCTAGAAGGCATACAGGAGATGAGAGCATACCTTTGACACTGGTCACACCTTTTAACATAATCTTCAACATCTTGTTTCATGGTGGGCCAATAGTATCCTTGTGTGTGGGCACAGTGTGCTAGGGTTCGCTCGCCTAAATGATTGCCACACACACCCTCGTGGAGTTTGGCTAAGATGTATTGCGCTTTTGGCTCTCTCAAATATCTCAGGTATGGTCCTCCAAAAGATCGTCTATAAAGACTCTCATTGATTAAGGTGAAACGGGCGACCTGTATGTGGAATTTATGTGCATACTTTTCATCTCTTGGTAGTTCTCCCATCTAGAGATATTTCACAATATCGTGCATCCAGTCGAGGTCTGCTTCAACAACACTACATATTGGCTCTAATGTGACTGAGGATTGCGCTTGGAGATAGACAAGTAGCATTATCACCTCTTTTATAGGGAGATTAGGGTTATTCTGGCTAGTGCATCAACCTTCAAATTCTCTGATCGGGGTACATGCCTAACCGCCCATTTGTCTAGCTTTTTCAATCGGTCTTCTACCAGGATGACATAACGAGCCATACGTTCATCTTTTGCCTCATATTCTTTTTTAATTTGCCCAACGATCAGTTGAGAGTCATTGCATATCTCTAACTTGGTTGCAGCTAAAGCAAGGGCAAGGTTAAGCCCGACTAAGACAACCTCATACTCTGCCTCATTGTTAGAGGTAGAAAAACTAAGTTGGACAACCTATTATATTAGATTTTTCGATTGATGAATGTAGGATCAGGCCTACTCTGGAACCAGAAGCTCTGGATGCCCCATCTGCATGAAGTATCCACCATCCTTTCCCAAGGAACTAGTCTAGGTGTGATGGTTTTTGGGGGAGTTTAGAGATAAAGTCAGTCATGACTTGTCTCTTCAATGCTAGTCTTGGATGGTATTTGATTTTATATTCACTCAACTCAATGGCCTATTTCAGCATTTGTCTAGATAGATCTAGCTTGTGCAAGGTGCTTCTAAGTGGTTGATTCGTCAATATAGTCACTTGGTGAGCCTAAAAATATGGGCGGAGTTTCTGGGCGGCACTTTTCAGGGCTAATGTTGTCTACTCTATTTTGGACTACCGAGTTTTCGCGTCTACCATTGCTTTGCTCACATAGTAGATGGACCTTTGTTTTTTGCCTCCTATGTGCCGAAATAGAATGACACTGACCGCATAGTTAGATACGACCAGATACATGTAGAGTTGTTCGCCAGTTTGAGGGCTACTTAGAATGGGTGGCTTAGTGAAGTAGTGTTTCACTTCCTCAAATGTCTACCCACATCCATCCGTCTAGTTGGTCATGCTTGCCCCCTTAAGCATGAGGAAGAAAGGCCTCAGCTTGTCTGTGAAACGGGTTATGAAACGTCTTAATGCGGCTTAACGGACTGTGAGACACTGCAACTCCTTTTTGCTACTTGGGACAGGTGTTTCAAGGACGACTCTTATCTAATCTAGATTAACTTCGATATTTTTTGGGTTACCATGAAACCTAGGAACTTCCCTACACTGACACAAAAAGCGCACTTAGTTAGATTAAGCTTCATGTTGTACTTCCGTATCAGGCGGAACGTTTCTTCTAAGTATTGGGCGTGTTTGCCTCATGTCCTACTCTTCATGACAATGTCATTAATGTAGGCCTCCACCGTTCAGCCGATCAAGGGCTTGAAGAACTTTGTCATTAATCTTTGATAAGTAGCGCCAATATTCTTGAGTTCAAATGACATAACTTTATAGCAGTACAGACCGTATGGGGTTACAAAGGCTGTCTTTTCTTCATCTAGTTGGAACATGGGGCTCTTGTGGTACCTAGAGAAAGCATTTATAAAGGAGAACATTTTGTGCCTGGCGATGGCATCAATTTTTTTATCTATTCGGGGTAAAGAAAAATTGTCTTTCAGACATGCATCATTCAGGTTGGTGTAATCAGCACACACTTGCCATTTCCCACCTTTTTTTGGAATGATCACCACATTTGCTAACCAATCTGGGTATTCAACTTCCCTGATGAACCTGGCTTCTAGCAACTTGTCAACCTCAGCCTAAATGATCCTTTGCCTATCCAGATGGAAGCGTCGAACCTTCTGGTGGATGGGATATGAGGAAGGTATGATGTTGAGCCGATGTGAGGCTATGATGGATGGATCCTTGGCATGTCAGAATGAGTCCAAGCGAAGACGTCTTTGTTATAATGAAACATGCTTGCAAGTAGTTTCAATTCATTCGGCGTGAGGAGGGGAGCTAGCATAGGTAACTTGGTCTGTGTCACATGAAAAACGTAGTGGTTGGAGTGGATCGGCTGTAGGCGGATCCTTTTCCATAGGGTTCGGTAATTGCTATTGTTTATCTACATTTGATGGTTCTGGGCGTGGCTAATTACTGGTAGGGTGTTTGGATTTAAGTGCTACTTGATAGCATTGGCGCGACCAATTGACTGCCAAAATGTCGATTTGTTCGTCATCAGTGAGGTAGCTCACCATATGATGATATGTAGAGGGAATGACCTTCATGCTATGAAGCCATGCACGTCCCATGATGACATTGAAAGGGGATAAATCTTCTATCGCCGAAAATTGCACATTAAGGGTGATCGGGTTAACTAGAACAAGTAGTATAGTGTCGCCTAAAGAAGTCGTTGTGGCTCCATTGAATCCAGATAGTATCCACCCTAGGTTTTCTAAGGCAGATAATGGGAGACTCATCTGCCTGTAGGCTGACATTTGTAGGAGGTCAGCCAAGCTACCTGGGTCTACTAGAATTTTTTTCACATCAAACCCGCTTATTCCCAAGGTTAGGATCATAGCGTTTTCGTGTGGTTGTAGTACCCAATTAGTATCTACCAGAGGGAAGGTAATTATGCCATCAATGGGGCGCATACTTCTATCCAACAAGTTGTGTTGAATGGAACTAATTCGTTCCTTTACGGAGGCCGCACGAAGCAACCTTTGCCTTTTCTACTTAGAGTTGTACTTTTCATTAGTGGGGCCTCTGTGAATGTAGTTGATAACAGCTTTGAGAGCTTTTGACATTATGGGGGCTTGGACAACCAAATCTTGGGCCATTTCTCTTTGCCCACCAGTTGCGCGGACATATTATTTAAGGTGTCCATCCTTGATTAGCCTTTACACTAAGTAGTGGAGGCTTCTACATTGCTATGCGGTGTGGTCACGATATTTGTGGTAAACACACCTTTGGCTCCGGTCCCGTTTAGTTGGATCTATCTTGATCGGCTTTGGGAGGATTTTTTCGTATGAGATATTGAGGGAGGTCAACCTAGCTTGACTCGGCTGCTGTTGGTCATCCCACCCCTTCTTTTCTTGCCTCAATTGGCTTGAGGGCTTCAAGTTTCCTACATGGTCGTTCTTGGTTGGACGATTAGTGACCAGGACCTGCTGAGTTGTCATGCGGATGTCGTCTTCGAGTATAAAGTACTTGTTTGCTCATCTGAACAGATCATCCATCATTGTTGGTGGCTTTTTAGCAAGAGATTCGAAGAACGACGTACCCGAATAGATGCTTCTCTTGAAGATCTATAGGATGGCGTCTATGTTGTAAGACTCCACTTGGAGCACGACTTGTCTAAACCGTTTCATGAAATCTCTCAATGATTCATTTTCCTGGATCTTGATGTTCTGTAGGGTGCTTGTGGTGAGTTGAGCATAGGTAGTGTCCCACAAAGGCTTTCAATAGATCCTGGAAATTGTTCATGGAGTTCTTTGGGAGGCGGTGGAACCACGAGAGAGTCTAGTAGTGTAGGCTGACTGGAAAGACTTTGTGATTCGTTCCCAATTGGTGTCTCAGCTGATTCATGTCCAGCTGGTGCTCTTTGATTGAGAGAGTAATCAACAAAATTTATAACCTATATCACCATGCATTAGGATAGCTTTAGCTAATATAGCATAGTGGTTCTAGGATCGTTCTCTGGGAAGGGTTTTCAACTCACAACTGATACCGATTCAGAGTTAAATTGGTGCCTTTTCATTTCAAGGTTAGCTTAAGAAATAAATCACAAACTTTGGTTAAATGAGGTTTTGTTTCAAGCTAACTAAAAAGAAAGTAATGGAAATTACTTATGAAGAAAAACATTCCTTGGAGGTTTGGGTTCACCGGGGAGGTTCCTCATGCAAAAATAGAGCTCCGGTCATTTGGTTCATTTCCTCGCATTAGAGAATTAACATATAGTCAATTCTCTAACTAGTGCTATACAGATGTATCCTTTAAATGGATTTCATCTCTAATTCTCTCTCACTGATGCAACTTGCAATGGCTCGTGCCTCTCACCTAGCATTTGCCACTCAAGGTGATCTTTAACTTTGGACTTCCCTTCTCAAGCTCACAAGAAATAACTAATGGATGTCTCATTGGAGTCCAAAAGCTTACCAAGTGTTGGCAATTCTAGAAAATCCTACCTTCAAGTCACTTCCCAAAAGCTCGCAAGAGATAAACTAGTGCATCTCCATGGACGGAGATCACTTGCCCTACCAAGTGTTGGCTCAAGTGAATTGAAGGTGTTTTAAGTTAACTATTAAAACATAGAAATCATTAAAGGATCACATTTTCTCTTCATTAATGGCTGAAACCACAAAGCTATAAACTCTTGCACTTGGAACCTTTCCCGGCAACCTTAGCTCCAAGGAACTAAAAGTCTAGCCACTTATTCTCTGAGGAAACTTCCTCAGAGCTTGTTTGGCTAGAAATAAAAAGAACGAGAAAACAAAAATATATATATGAAAAGCAGAGCAAGTGCTCTGTAGATATATTACTTATACAAAAGGTTGTCTCTGAGAACAAGCTCCCCAGAATGTGTTTCTCAAGAAGATTACCAACTATATATATGGGTTTATTTACCCCTTGTTCTTACTTAAAGACTAAAGAATCCTATGATAGGTGGGTTACAAGGAGACTTTGAGGATTTAGACATCAAATATCTAAAGCAAAATATCCCAAAATGTCAGTCACAAATATCGGGAAGCTTCAGGAGAACACCGCGGCACTGTGCAAAATGGTTGCAAAACTCTCCGGGTAAGTGCTATCAGAGGATCCGGACATGTCTGACCGGGGAAGTTGAAACGCCCTCCTCTCCCATCCGGCGTCAGGTGCCGGATGTGAAATATCCGGATAAGGGTGGAATGTCGGCGGACAGAATTCCGGATGTGAGATATCCGGAGAAGGTGAAACTTCGGCCGGACAGAATTCCTACCCCCTGGTGGAATGAGCTATGCAGCGCGTCGCAAGGGGGACCGTCTGCGTGTGCAAGGTGTAGGGACCCCTCCCCCTGATGACACGGAGTGCGCATTGCTATTAGGAGCAACTCCATCCGGATTCCTCAAGAGGACACATGGCGGCGCTCCCCTATCTGGACTCCCTCAGGGAGAAGCACACGGCACTTGCGAACATCATACCCCGGATGATAGCATATCCTATTCGGATATGTTGTCCAGATCATTGACTAAAGTGAGCAAGCCTTGCTACGTCATTCCGACAGCTTGCCACAGCTCACGTTCCGCCACCCTCCGATGGTGTGTCCGGAAGCCCTGTCCGGACATCTTTTTCCATGGATTCCAAAGAACTCTCCTCAATCTCGGATTGCTTTGGTGATAAAAAAACTATCAAACACCAAAACTTAACACAATTTGATTAGAATTGATTGCAAGGGTCCTTAACATGTTAATTGGGTTAAAAGGTGATAACTACTACTCAAAAGTGTTTAAAAGAGTTAATTACAAGCTATGAAATAGCACTTTTTGTGTAGTAATCACTTTGCATAATAATGTGTCATTCCCTATGTTTAGAGTCATCGGTTCCCTGTAGTGCATGATATGATCGAACGGATTGCTTGTTCCGTTGTATGTCCTAAATTTTGGTACTATGAACCCCCTTGAGGGCTCATAGTTAATGATGTGAGGGCCAAACGAGGTGGAGAGCATGTCATCTAATCGTCAGTTGAAAGAGTCGGGTGGAGCTCGATCCACTAGGGTTTCTGCTTACCACTGTTTTGGTATATGGAAGGGTCATTCTGATAAGATTGCTATGACTGAGGGACCCAAACGGGTCTCCAAATTTTCAACTACGCAAGGTTTTTTCCTTATGCTAGGTGACTGAGGTCCCAACCAAGCTCGTATTGCGTCAAACAGGTTTGCGCCTCCTCCTTGTTGACACCTAGGTAGAGTTAGAGCTTTCATCCAACTCCACCTATCGGGTTGGTGAAAGCTTCTCCTCTGGCTGTATCTCAAGATTGCTAGAGGGGGATCCTGCGTTTCTGGGAAAAGATGGCTTGTTATTCTTTCTTGGGGTTGTTCGTTGGCCTTTAGGTTGTCTGCTGTGAGAGGGGCTCGATGATGACACTTAGGAACACAACTCATCATTCTGTTCTTTGGGTCTCCTTGTTTTGCGGAGTAGGGATTGTACCTATCACTCATTCTCTCGCTGACGTCTTTCTATACTTTCACACCAGTCAAAGTAGCCTTTGCTACCCATAGTTGATAATCGACTTCTAGAGGGGGTTAACATCCTTAGTTGTTCCCATAGATGGTGCCACTGTTGGCTCCAAGCCAACTGAAGTCAGATCCACCCAACTTATCGAGGCTTAGGTAGTCTTCCTCCCTTCGTTGTGCCTCTCAGAGTACTCACCCAATAGTAGTGTGACTGGGTGAGCTCCTTTCCTGCACAAAGGATGTCCAAATAGGTGGTCCGGGCACGCCCTTCTAAAGCTTAAGTCAGGTAAGGATAGCTCAAGTTACTTCATGAGAGAAAGTGTGAGCATACATCTGTGTGTGTACCTAGTCTGTGCCTTTTGGAGGGGGTTTTATAGTGCAGAAGAGAGTGTTTTTGTAGTGTTGACTAAGCACTTTGACTTTCTCTTGTAATGATGCTTGTTTGGTAGGCGGTTGGGCAATCATCACAGTTTTAGGTGGTTGTCAAGTGCCATCAATTGACGCACCATGATATGTGACTATGCAGTCGCTTGTCCCCTCAACCTGTTGATGACCTAGGGTTATGTGTAGTAATTAATTGACATGGACTTGAGGGTTAGAAGAGATCCCATCAGCCATTCCCATGTCAGATGTGAATGATTACGCATGCTAGTGGATTTTGGAACCTTGACCGGATGGTCTTGTTTATTTGGGGAGTCCGGTCTCTTTATGCTGCCTAGCCTTGTAGGAAAATGACCTCTTTATGCCTAATGCTAGATGGAACCAGTGGCAGTCTGGATGGAATGATCCGGATGGTCATCATACCCGCGATGTCCGGCCAAGGTGCCCTGGATCGGGAAGAGGGACAAGTGGAGGGGAACCCCCTACAACACCTCTTTTCCTTTACCACACCACCCGCTCCACCATAGTGATGCTATGATCCACGGCCACCTGATTAACATCATTAGTACCACAAGCTTCGATGAGGATGCCCACCACCATGGTTGCCATTTTCATCTTCTTATCCTTCACCACACCACCATCATGGTTGGCACTATCACTGCTTCCAATCACCATTTTCGCTCATGACCTTGCAATCACCACTTTTCTCTTGATCCATCGCTATTTCTCTGTTCTTCTAGAAAAGTGGGTGAGTTGTCTCTTATCTTTAGTATTACTTTTTGAAAATTTTGGGCTTGTTTGTGTGCTTTTGTTATTTATTGATTCATGTTCATAATTTGGGCATGTTTATCAATTTGGATTTGCTCTTTATTTGTGTTTATTTATTACTTGTGGGCTTTAGCCTCTTGGCATTTTAGATATTTGCTTTAGACCATAGGTTTAGGTTGATTAATTTGGGTTAAATAGAATTACATTCAACCATTCTTGTCCTAGCAAAAGTAAATAAAAAATCATTTCATTGTAAACAAAATGCTTTGAATCATTTTTCGGTAAATAAAAATACATTAATTATTAAATCAAATACTCCTTTGTAAATAACATTAATTGACATCATTGAATCGGAATCACTTCTGATGTAAATAAGCTCTCTTGAATTCTTTATTTTTTATAAAAAAAAAAAAAAAAGTGTTATATTTTTTAAATAATAAAACCATTTTTCTAATTAATTTAATAGATCATTTTAAGTCATTCTTTTATTCATTATCTTGTATACTTTGTAATATACTTTTATCATGTCCTTATTCTTTAACATTGTATCTTATTCATTTGTTAAGTATCCATTAATTAATTAATATGTCACAACTCCTTCCACTTATTTATTAGAGATCATAGTTATTTGGGTTTAGAAAAGTGTTATGACTTATCCCCGTGCCTTTTAAATAAGTAACCTGACCCTTGAATTCATTTTTTTGTTCGTAAACTTGTCTTTTCCAAAGAAAAAGTCACTCTTAAAGTTTTTCTTTTCTATTTTTATTTTCTCTTTTAAAAAATAATAATAAAATAAATCATGACTCCAACTTTTAAAATAAAAATCAAATTTTCATCAATAAAAATGAGTCTCACCATTGGATAGACACACCCCTGAAAAAAGCAAGTCCACGATAAAATAAGAGAAGAGGTTACACAACATATTATATCTCATATTTGTTTTACAAAGGAATATGATATGTTATTTTACCTCGTTTTCATTTATATCTTGCTTTGAAAATGGAATAAGATAAGAAGAATCTTATATCCACTTTCTTATATTTTTTTATAGATAGTCTTTAAAATTTTCATGAGGAGAAATTTGATATACATATTTCATAAATTATAATTTTTTTTTCTTCTATTTTGTTCTAATTTAAATTTTATTTTTCATATTAGTCAATTTACTAAACAAGAAATTTTAATTTTGGTTAGAAAAGTAACATTGTTTAAATATAAAACTTCAAATATTTTAATTATTAATATTATTATTAAAATATTTTAAAATATATTATTATTAAATTATTTTTAAAAATATTTTAATTATCAATAAAACTTTAAATATTTTTTAAATACCAATTAAGCATGGGAAAGCAATATTTTTTATTTGAAAAACTTACCGAACGAGAATCTGGAAGAAAAACAAACTCTGGGCCAATGGAAGAATGCAAGTTTGTAGTTCCAACCTCCCCACCATAAATTTCAAATAAATCTAACCCATTGACCTAAAATACAAATTTCTTTCTCAACTTTCCTATAGGTTGGCAGTTTTTTTTTTTTTTTCAATTATTATTATTGGTTCAATTTGTATTCACTTTTGAATTTTTCTAAGGTAGGTGTTTTCCATTTTTTCCATAGGCGATCTTCTGATTAGCCTATGAAATCTGTAACATGACTCACTTCAAATTCAAGTACTCAAGAGATTCAAAGGTTTGTGGCATAAAGGTACCATCCATTCCATATAACAATATTATTTTGCTGCACAATGAAAATATCAACAAAAGGAGCAGCCAAAATTTCTAGAAGAACAAACAAATTAATGCTCTTATTTATTTATTTATCATCATTTTATTTTTATTTCAAATTTGAAAAATTAAGATTGCTAACTAAAAAAATTAAGATTTAAAATTTTTACTCATCAGATGGTTTGATTCAATTTAATATAAAATTAATTTTGATATGATATCAATTAGTTTTTCACTTTTTAGGTAAGCTTTCCAAGTTTTAGACAAAAAGCAAATATTGTGATCAATGATCAACCACCAATAATAAAACTTGTCGAAGTGGAGGAGTGTGAAAGATTTTAAAGAAGCCTAGATGTCCACACATCTTTACACAAGGATAGAAAACCAAGGAAAGGTATTTTAGAGAGTTCTATAGAACTCTTGTAGATAACTTGTATATAACTTTTGTATAGGGCATTCTAGAGAACTTTGGAGTAGTGGGGAACCTTTATGGATTCAAAGGGTTCCTTAGGTGCCTATAAAAAGAGGACGACCTCATTTGGCCAAGGCACCAAACACTTAGAGAGCAACCTAACCTTGTAAAATATTCTTGTGCAATACAAGTTACTTTATTTCAAAAGCTCTCTAAGTATTATGTGGACTTGCCTTTTTCACATACGTTCTCACTTGATGGCAAGACTCGCTCTCTAGTGAAAACTGATTTTTATAAAAATTTGAAGTCGCCACTTTCTTTTTTTTTTTTTTTTAAAGGATCAAAAATAAAATAAGGAATAAAATTCTAAAAATGACGCCTAATTTGGAAAAACATGTCTTTCAAAACCTAATTCTAAGTCCAAGAGTCAGGTTACCTATTTGGAAAGTACCAAAAGGTAGCCCCCCTCTAAACCCTAAGTGAGGCTGTAAGGCTTCAAGCACTCTCACTTCTGCTACTTCATCTTTTAGAGCATCATCTCCATTGCTCCATTCCAACACCAGTTTGTGAAGGCTTATTTTCTTGCTCAAATTTGCCTCCCCTACATTCATTACATTCTTAAGATTTGAAATATGTAATGTTCTTGTAAGGTACCCCACGTCCCTCAGTTCTTCAATCTCATATCCATCATTATGGCTAATTGGAAACGCATGCAAGTTGAGCATACTAGTTAAGCTCCTAATTATTAGTGGTAACTTTGTGGCTCCTCTCCAAAACCATTTATCTAGCTTAAGATGTTACAAGTTTATTAACTTGGGAACTGATGACACCCTAGCAACTTTAAGGTTTACACATAGAAGAGTTTGTAAATGGAGTCAAGGAGACTTTGGATTTCATTTCTATAGAGGTTGAGGTAGCATAACTTTAATTTTTTAATCAATTTTGGAAGTTTTTGGATTGTGCTTGAACATAGATCTAACACCCGCATGTATTTCATACTATTAAATAATTTGTCAAGAACTTTTCCAAACTCTTTCTTCAAATAATGGTTGGGGAGTAGAAGTGTGTGCACTTTCTTACATTTATGTATAATCTCCAAAACAACTTACACATTGAAAATATTCCAAAGAACTTGGACATCTATGCACAATAATGATATATGACAAGTTTTATAAGAGAAATTGTGTTTCTTTATATTTTCCACTAGATAACAATAAGGACTAGAAATTGATCGCGCCAACTCATGATACAAGTCATGCATTATGTAATCTTCATTGTTGTCACTTATCCTATCAAAGAATGACCTAATTAACAAATTATCCAAATGTTTACTTGTCCACTCCTAATCGTGTAGACATTATTCATTCTAAACCGAAGAGAGCCCTTACAACTTTAAAATGTGTCTACAATGTTAAGAGGAGTCCATATATGTTATATAGCATGAAGAACTTTCTCCTTTATCTGATATAGGATATCACAATCACCCCCATGTAGACACAACATCCTTTTTGTGTCTCACGAGATTGTAGGGTCAAACGAACCTCCACATTGGAATGGGGGATGTGATTGGCACAAACCCATATCCTATGGTCAAAACATTCATTTACTAGATCTATCGTCATTGTAAATGATTTGGGTAAGAGTTGGTTTTCCCACACTTGTCATTCCAACCATGTGAATGACTCTTATGCCACCTTTTGTATTGTGGTATTCTTTATCTTGCAATATCTCTATTAGATTCCCTTTATCGTACTCTCTACCAACAATGGTAGCCATATCCACATGAGAAGCAATAGAAGAGAGCCTAGAGTGCAAGAACCCTCACTATTAATGATAATTTGGATGAATTGAGCTCTTTTTCTCATTTGATGAAACCTATCTTTCATTTTCTTAATCTTAAACCAAGTGCACCTCAGACAGAAAACATTACCTCCACTAAAATATTATGTGATTGCTAGAGTGTCTCATAAGTCTTATACATCACAAAACGCATCTTGAAAATCTAGCAACCAATTTTTCATCATTGGAAGTTGTTTTTTATTTGTACATGAATTCATTTGCACATGTAAGGATTTCTTAGATTATGCTTGCTCTTTTCGAAACATCTTGAAAAGTCTAGTCTAAAGGAAAGGACCCATGACATCACATTGCCAAACAAAGCAGATATTGTTACTAAGAATAGAATCCCCTAACACCATTATGCCTAAACCATCGCACATGCAAATTCTCCAATAGTAGAAAGAATGAGAGGAGGGTAGAAAGCAAGGCATAGGAAAAACAAGTGGACTTTTGGTTTCCATTTAGTTTATGTTGACAAATAGTGATGGCCTTGTTTTGTGTAATACTTGAGTTTTCAATGACAAGTTAGATTTAAGGATTTGAAAAGTTCTCTTAAAATTATTAGTCAAATGGAAATGGTGAAGATCCACATGTCAATATTTAATTAGGAGAAATTTTGGAAAAGTTGGTCCAAAGTCAATAGTTTGAAAATTTTGTCACATCAAATGTAAAGAGTAGGAATTTTAATAATTAAATTTAAATTTGAATAAAAATTTAACAATCAAATAATTGAGAATAGATTTTGAAAGTTTAAATATTAAGTATATTGTTCAAAGTTAATTTTATAATTGGGTAATTATTTGGAACCTTAGTGAGAAAAACTTAGTTTTTATTTATATTATATCGAATTGCTATAATGAATTGTTAAAAACAAAAATTGAATTTAATATTATAACGAATCAATTTAGTCTTTATAATTATAATTAAATCTTACATAATTACAAAACATGAAACTAACTTGAACCAAAATTAAATTAAGATTAAATTATGATATATGAATTTAGAGATGTATACAAAAGAGTAAATTGATTAAATATAAATATTATCATTTAGTGGACTTTTAAAATGTTGATTTAATTGAGGAATTTGACAAATCAATTGAATTCAATTAAAGTTATTCTAAAGAGTTGAGAATCTGATTATTATAAATTGAATAATTAAACAATTGATAGTTATAGGTTATTAGCTAAAGTTAAGATATTTGAAATATATATATATATATATATATGTGTGTGTGTGTGTGTGTGTGTGTGTGTGTGTGTGTGTGTGTGTGTGTGTGTGTGTGTGTGTGTGTGTGTAAAAGTTTAAATTGGGATTATGGTAAAATATAGTTTTATTGTAATATGAGATTTAATTAAATTAGTAAATGTGTAGGCTTAGTTTATGGTACTTTTAGGAACTAAATATAATTGATGAGTGGTAAATTAAAATTAAGAAATTTATAAATACAAAAGCTTGAAACATAAAGAAATAAATAAAAATGATATAAAATTTATTAAGGGAAGTATAAAATTATATTTAAGTGAATTTTTGGATTAAATAAATTAAATTCATGATATGTTATGGTTGATAAATAATTAATAATAGAAATAAAAAACATAAAAGAAAATTAAATAAATTGAGTGTAAAATAATAGTGACAAGGAAGGTGCTAGCAAAGTAAAAGAAGAAAGAAAAAAAGAAAAAAAAAAGGATGGGATGCCACTACTCGAACAATAAAATTAAATAAAAAAATAGTTATAATAATAAAATGGAAGTTCTCTTACATAAGTGGTAAGAAAATAGAATAAATAAAATAGAGAAGGGAAAGCAAAAAGCGAAGGTAGATGGCCGAAAAGAAAAAAGAAAGAAAAGGAAAAATTTAATGCAAGTCACGGATTCTCCTAAGTCTTCATTTTGAGCCACCAAACATGCTTCAATTTGTATGAAATTTTTGAGAGAGTGCGCAATTTGTTGAGATGAACATCCCTATAGAGTTCGATTTCAATTTTAATAGTTGGATTCTCAATTTGTTGTAGGCTGGTTTAACCCCTAGATTTTTGTTTAATATTTTTTTTCGAAAAAATTTTTTTAGATCTTATTGTTGATAAATATGCTTATATTTGTGTTTTTCTATGTGTGATTGGTATGACATTATTGTCATTCTTGATGATTTACAAATTGTTTATTAAGGAAAATAAGAAAATGTCATTTATTGATGATATTAATTTGTTAATGATATAGCATATGAGAATGTTGAAACATTATTGGTGTTGATTGTTGGGATGATTGGGTTATGCTTATATATATACTCTAGAATTAATGGTTATTAATATGTGGGTTGATTGCATTTCATTGCTATGTGAACAAAGATAATGATGAAAGTTTGTGTGATATAGATAAGATAAAAAAAATTGATGAAAAGTAGAGACTTGGGAGAGGCAAATTAAGAAGGGAGCGAGATCCTTAGTGTAAAAGACACAAAAATTTACTCAAAAATAATTTAAATAGGAAGTGTATTTAGATACAGACATGTATTCTTCAGTGAAAACTTGAGAACAACAATGCATTGTATGATTGTGTGTTACATTTTCATTTGCATTTTCATTTTATTATCAAGACAACGTATAAATTGTATAGTCATCTTAAAATAAACTATTTGGATTAAGGTTTTTAATGTTATTCTAATGTTGAATGCTTATTTTTTATGATGAATGTTTATTTTAATGTGTTTGACCCTTAGCATTTACCTGTTAACCTTTTTGGGTGAAAGGCATCCTACTGAGCAATATGAAAATTCTCATCCCTTCCTTAAAACTTTTTAGTTGCAGATGTCACTCCTTAGGACCCAAAAATGGACTACGGGGAATTTTAGATCACCTTAGGAAGTTGAGGAGTAACCTAGAGATTTTTATTATTTTCTTTGTCTAATTTTTGGATTTCTACTAGTTGGTTAATTAATATAAATATATGTAATTGATTTTACTTTGGATGGTGGTGTACAAACTATTGGAACTCTTGTTCTAGATCTAGGGTAAAGACTGATGATTTTTTTCTCAAGTTGAACCTTTGTAATATTTATAAGTTAGTGAAATGAATCCTTTTTTCAGAGAATTTTTATTTAAGTTAAACTATGATTTACTTTTAAAAAAGGAGGGGGGGGGCGGGGGGGGGGGGGTGGGGGAATCAAGGTATTTAGGTTGACTATTAGTTTGGATTAGGAGTAACCCTTAGGGTCAAAACTTTGACCTGGGGTAATGGGTTGAGTTTTGAGTTGCCTAGAATTCGGGGCATGACATTTTGCATGAAAATAACATCCAACAAAGTGGCCCTTAAATTTTATTAGTTATGTTATTATCATGAAACTTTCTCATGATTATTCTTTTACCATATTAATTTTTATCATTCTATACTTTATTCGTACTTCATGAGAAAATTTTCATGTTCAAACACATTGAGGAAAATATATGGATTGCTTTAAGATGTATTGTAATACTTATTTTCAATGAATGAAAAACAAATGAAATGATCATTGATTAACGTTTCTTCACTTTTTCTATCCTTCTACTTCTCATATGTATTTTCTTTCCTTTCACATTTTCTCTCAAATTTTCATGTCTAGATAGACTTTTTCTTTTTTGTTTTTAAAATCATAAAATGATAATAACTTCAACATCTCAAATGTCACCTCTTTCCAAAGGTGGCCTTACCTTCCACATCTCAAGGATCTGCACTTCCAATATTACAAGGATCTAGTGTCTTTGTGTGAAGAAACAACATCCTTCCAAGGGTTGACCTCTCGATCACCAATCTTTACAACATTCTCTCTCTCTCTCTCTCTCTCTCTCTCTCAATGTCAAAGATGGCATCGGGTTTGTGTAAAAAACAGTAGTTATACTTCCATCCTTTAGATCAATATATTTAACAAGGACCTAAGGGAAAACGTATAATATATTTGATAGCAAGATATATGCTTCAAGTTCATGGTCTATGTTGGACATTGATGTATGTGATTGTATTTTAATATAGTAGCAATGATACATATAAACATACATACATATATAATGGTTATGTCTTAATGCTACCTTTCCCTAGTTAAAACTAGGATCTATCTATCTACTTAAATGAAGTGACGACAAATGGCTTATCCATTGTGGATATTTGGGTTGGCTGGTGTTAGATATATAGCTAGAGTCCTTTTAAAGTCCAATCATCTCTCAAAATTTGCTTCACAAATTAACATTCCCATTCTTACATTTTTATTTACTTGATGTGCAAATTATAAATATACCAAAAATCATGTTCCTGTAATGTACAAAATTATTTGATCTACATTAGATATAAATATAATTTTTGTAGGATAGAGGAAACATCAAGCCGATACTTACTAAAGTTCACCTACGTCATACAAATATATAGCAAAATCTATGCCATTGAATAAGGATACAAGAAATGGAACCAAGATTCAAATAAATAAGGTTAATACAAAGAAATAAAAATCAAAGTATAAAACAATGAAACTAAAATACAAAACAGTGTACCACACATGAGCTATAAAGCAATAGAGAACTAGAGTCAAATAATGGGACCTGATTTTAATATGTGACATACCTAATTAGTGGTGTTTCACGATAGGTATCGAATCAATACTATGATCAAAATCTAGAGGATTTCACAAAAGCACTACATTATTATCTCTCATTCGGTGTCCTTGGAATAGAAAACAGGAGATTAGCAAGGGAATTCAATAAGGTTTAGCCACACCTTGTAAATAATTAAATTCACCAAACAATTATATTGAATCCCATAATTTATATTTATAATTATTATTTTTAAATTCAAATATAACCTCTTAAACCTAAATGGATTTAAAAAATGCCATTAATATATCTAACCCCCTTACCTACCATTGAGCTGAATGAAATGTGCAATATTGGTCAACCATATAACTTGTATTGTTTTTTAAAAACATTATGAAGAATAATAACAAGGTTAACAAAATAAGAGAACAAAAATATAAAATATAAAAAGTAAACATAACGATTTACATGGTTTAGCTAAAGATTACATCCATAAGCAAAGATGAAGATGTACTACTATTGTTCAATGAGATTATAATACTAGAGCATTCTTAATTCCGAAATGACTAACTTTTTCAATCAAATTTTCCAACTAATTACATAGGAATATTCCATATGTTAACTTTACTATCCAATTATTAGAAATGCCTAGGTGTGGACCCATATTTTTCATGTGTATCCCTACTCGATGACAAGACTCGCTTTTTATTATAAAAAAAAATTGATTTTTGAAAAGTTGGAATCACCATTTATTATTTTTTTTTAAGGGAAAACAAAATAAGAAATAAAATCCTAAGAGTGACTCCTTTTAAAAGAAAAAATATATTTGAGAAAAACTGAGTCCAAGTTCAGGAATTGGATTACTTATTAGGAATGTACCATAGGGTTACACCCTTCAAAGTCCTAAAGAGGTCTCTACTAAATAAGTAAAGGGAACTAAGATAATTAACTAATAGATCAATGCATACCAAGAGACCAAAAAAAAAAAAAAGTATATACAATAAGGCAATAATGATAACAAATAAAATCACTTAGAGCAAGGCATGCACCTCAAAGAAAACAAATGAACAAAGATGAAAGGAAACATACCTCAATAATGCCTAAAGTAGGGCAACTCACTTGCATGGAAAAGATAGTTAACCCACAAGCAAGATAAAAGATATAAAATCATAACAAGGACTACCAAACTTATACAACATATATATAACTCAAATCAAGAAGCAAAGATAGTTAAACTAAAAGTAAAGTAAGCTAAGAAGCACAAATCATGCACAAGGTTTGGAATTGACAACAAGTATATAATCACAAAATAAATCCAAATAAAAAAGCAAAATGGAGATATGAAACAAAGGAAGGTTTTTATAATATATGGAGGATATCTATAATACATATCAAGGGTCAAATAAGGTTACAATCATGTAAAGGGTGGCTGAATTATCATATTTACACAAGATATACAGAAGCTAGATAGCAAGCAAGTGTTTACAAAATACATTTAAATAAAATAGTTAGAAAAAAGATAAAAAAAAAAAATTCTAAAATATGGTGTAAGGGTCTAGAATACAACCCTAAAGCCTAAAGTTTCTAAACCTACGCAGATTATCCTAAATTTAATGAAACGTATTATTGCTCCTAAATAGAGCAGAATAGAACATCATGCAAAGATGGAATTTATTGGCAAGCATATGAGTGATGTAGGTCAAAGGAAAGAGCCATGGATCAATTCATAAGGCATTCAATCCTTATCAACCCTCAAATGAGTATGGATTTGAACTCAAAAGAGGCATGTAGGCCAAATTAGCACTCACACATGGAAAAAAAGTGTTAAATTCACAAAGAAATAACCATAAATAAGGATATTCTCATATGAAATCATGTATTATGTACCAATGATCATGGATGCCATTAATGATCACAAAAACAACCATTATTTCAAGTCTTAAATCACCATAGAAAAAGATCAAAAGAAATAAAAATGGTTCATTAAAAGTCTTTCGAAATCACATAAAATATATATGAGAGCAACCATTGATTTTATCAAGCATAAAAATGATATCAAAGCCTACGTGAGAAGACTTGATCCTTGACCAAGAAGAAGACCAATAGAGATGCTTGAAATATTTGCCAAAATGGATTTGAAAATGCATTTTAAAATCAAATTTAAAATAAAAATAAAAATAAAGGACAAAAGAGGCCTCGATGGGGTAGATGACCAAGCACTTTTGTGGCTCTCGATTTTATTTTTAAATCTAACATAAAAAGTTTGGAAAAAATAGTAGAAAGTAGAGAAAACCGAAATCCCTAAAGAGAAAACCAAAGAAAAATAAAAATTCAAAATCTAATAGTCTCATTTCATGAATCATTAATAGGCTTGAAAATGAGTAGAAACACCTAAAAAGAAGCAAAATCAAATCAAATAAACGTTCAAAATTTATTGTACGATAGCGTGAAACTAAGATTAAACCAATTTTCAAGTAATCGTAATGAATCAAAAGAAGATTAGAAGAAGAACAAGTATACATCATGAATAAGAACAACAATCCAATGTGTGGGCTCCAATATCCACTTCTAACATACAAATAACTTTAAGAACTAGTAGAGAACAAATAAACACAATATAAATGAAAGAGAAAATATGAAATTAAAGTGATCTTATAAACAGTTCTCCACTCAAGCAAGATTTGCTTAGCTTCTAGCAAACATTTCTTCTCTTCCAAGTAAAAAGATCTTTAAAATTCTCAAAGTCTCCCTCATCTGGAAATTTCAAATAGGTTTTTCCCTCTAAAAACCCCCAACCCCCCCCATTTTATAAAGCAAAGGAGGGTTGAGATTTTGACACTTGTCTTCATCTTACCTTGTGCTTAAAACAACCAAAAACTCACTTAAATAAAAATAAAAACCAAGAGGCCCCTAAACTAGGGTTAAAGGTCACCAAAACACTCCTACAAATGTAAGAAAACTTACAAAATAAAAATAAAAATTAAAACAAAGCTTGAATCTGAGTTGAAACATGCTAGAAACAACCAAAATACAATGAACTGATCGAGGGAATTAGTTCAATTAATTGCTATATTAATCGATTAAGCTACTACATTAATTGGTCAAGCTGCTATAGTAACTAGTTGAACCTCAACATAGGTCAAAACATGCCAAAACAAGTTCTAGATTGCCAAAAAGTGTCCAAATGAACTTTGATCCCACCAAAAATTTAAGAACACCTATGGTACCTCCAAATTCATGCTATGGATCCAAAAACTCCCTTAGAAAGGTCTCTAAAAGTGGCTTAAGAATCAGTTCTAAACCGAGTAACATGCGGACTGCCAAGTAGTGAGATGACCAACTAAACAGAAGGGGATTCTATGTGCATACTACATGAAAATGCAAGGTGAGGGCAACCAAATATGGTTAATAACATGTGCTATAAGGACAAAATGGAGGGTCTATACTAGGATATTTTCTTAATAATAATAGGAGAGTCATTCACAAGAATGCATGATAATAAGAAATAATTTGAGGCACTTTTCATAATCTCCCCTTTAGCTCAAATTCCTAAGATTCAAACAAACAACAAAGTCCTCCATATCACTTCTTTCTCAGACACTTGA
This sequence comes from Vitis cinerea var. helleri x Vitis rupestris, assembly GCA_945999865.1. Lineage (NCBI taxonomy): Eukaryota > Viridiplantae > Streptophyta > Magnoliopsida > Vitales > Vitaceae > Vitis > Vitis cinerea var. helleri x Vitis rupestris. The sequence continues at coordinate 1,161,539 of OX253931.1, read as the reverse complement.
GGGGCCTTCAAATATTGTAGTTATTAATTAAGGTCAGACAATCCTTAAACTTAAATGTGGGATTGAAATTAATAGTCATATCCGCTATACTTTCCATAATAAATATTTTTTTTAATGGTGTTTGTCATACTATGCACATAAGAAATAAAATCATCAATAATTTTTTCCTAGTTCAACTTTATTTGCTCCTATAGTGCATTTTCTTTATTATCAAAATGTTACACCCCTTACTCATTTAACTTTTTTAATGTTTTTTTTTCACTTATCTCCACCTCCCATGTACTTTTTACCTCTTACCCATTAATATAATTTTCCCTTTACCTAAATAAAAATTCTCAATTGAAAAACAAAAATTATACAAATATATATATATATATATATATATATATTTGGGTTTGGTTGGAAGTAATTCTATAAAAATGCTTTTTTGAAGCAATTGGAATTTGATATAAATCATAAAGTGCTTTCTATAGTATTTTAATTATAATTTGCACAAAAAATAATTTTTGAAAAAAACACTAATTCTCTGTATTGTTAAAAACAATTTTAAAACTTTGTTAAATATCTAATTTTTGTAGGAATGGTAATGCCAAACATTAGGGAACACTTTTAACTCTATCAAAATTACTTCTAAATAAATTTTTAATCATTTAAACTTACTAAATCATCAAGTTTTTTTTTTTTTTTTTTTTTTGCTGATCAATTTCTATTAATTATAATAATTTTCTATCATGTTATGAAAAAAATATTCTGTAAATGGGGATTATTTTGAAAAAAAAATTAAAATCCTAAGGGTATGTTTGGTTGTACTTTGATGATAATTTTCAAAATCATGTTAAGTTACATGCTTTTAAATATTTGATAATAAAAATTTTTAAAAAAGTAAAAGTATCAAATTCCCAATTTTGTTTTAAAACAAGGTTTTATAGCTCATCTAAAAATTATTAGGAAATCATTATATTTATCATTGTGAAATCAAAGAAAGATTTTCTCATTTCCTATTTTCAAAATTGAAAAAATTAAGATTAAAGTTGTCAAACATATTTAATATTTCTTAAAACGTAAAAAAATAAAAATAAAATTATTTTAGAAAAATAAAAAATATATATATCCACATGATTCTCAAATATCAATATTATTTCGTAGATCATTTTATTCATCAAATTACATCAAAATAATTTTCTTTCAAATGAAGCTATTGGATTTAAAACCCTTGAGAACAAATTAATAAATAGAAATTACTTATTAAGCCAAATGTTTGGAGAGCATAATCAAAAGTATAAGGCTATATTTCTTCCTCGGAAAGTTTGAATAAAAGAAAATGAACAGAAAAAATACAAGTAAAAAAAAATTACAAATTCTTGTTGTTGTTTACATATCTAGAAGAAAAGTTAAATAAAAAGAAAATTAAATTATTGAAAAATGCACTTCTTCCAAACATTCGCATCTTTATCTAAACAAAATCTTTTAGCTCTTCTGTCCTTAATCATTTTTTTTTTCATAACATTCTAAGATAAGAAAATATTTTCCTTAACCCTTTTTTCTCCTTTCATTATTTTCAAGAACCAAATATAACTTTAAACTATGTTTGGTTCCCAAAGAGTTTGCAAGAAAAAAAAAATAGATAGGAAAAATATAATTAAAAAATGATAGAAAAATTAATAAAATTTCTTTGTTGTTTGGCTATTATACATGAAATAGTTAAAAGGAAAATAAAGTTAATTATTATGAAATATATTTTCTTCAAACTTCACCTACCTTTATATGAAAAAAAAATTAGGAGAAAAATCTTTTAGCGTTTTCCTTTTCTTTTCCTTAGTTGGTTTGTTTGTTTGTTTATTTTATTATTATTTTTGTTATTTTTTACCTTTGTTCATGACCTTCAAACATAATAAAATTATTTTTCTTCACATTTATTATTATTTTCTTAGTAATTTCAATGTATCAATCATATCTTATAGCTAATAGATGCAAACATACCTTCATTAATTTATCTTCAAATCATCCTTATAAAGCTTCTTCTTCAAATCAATCTTGATTTTTTAGCTTGATATATCTTCTTAAGTCACTACCTTATTCATTCTTAATTTATTTATATAAAGTTAGTTATCTTATTATTTATCTATTTATATGTTTCATGGGAAAACTATGATAACAAAGCTATATCTATATGTTAAAATTAATTTCACTCATCTACCCAAGTTTCAATTAAATATACCTAACCATCATTAATTTAAAATTCCATCAAATACTTCTTATATATTGTTCATGTGTTATTTTTACTCACCTCTGCTTTGATTTAAAATAAAGAAAATATATTATTAAATTTCAAACTTACATATCTAAGTGTATTTATCTTAAATCTCAAGGAAGGCAAGTAAAATTTACCCTACATGTTAAAATCTTGAATGTTAAATGAGGATATAAACATATGAGATGAAGAGAAAAATTATTACAACTAATGTACAAAAGGATGGGATGAATATGTGTTTTGAGATTGAGATAATAAATAAATAAATAAAAGAATGATATTGCCTATGGAGTATAAAGCAAAGAGACTCAATTAGAAAGTAATAGGATCCGAATTACACTAGTGGTATCATCTAATTGATGGTGTCCTTTCAATAAGTACTCGAAAAATATACTTTGATATTGTAATGGAATTCATGTTTCATTTATTTGTTATTTTCTTATTAGTTTATAATACCATTTCATTTTTTTCCACATTCACTGTTTATTTATTTCTTGGTCATCAAGCATTAAATTTCTAATCTATGTTTGGTTCCTTAAAAAATATTTCTTAATTTTGATTATAGTATGAAAAATATCAAAGAAAATCAAATAATTAAAATTAGTAAAAAAACTTATATATTTTAAAATTATTTAATCTTTCTATAAAAAAGTTAAAATAAGTCAAATTTTAAAATAATATATAAAAATAATTTATTAACTTTAAATTAATTTTTTATTTTCCTTCTATTTTTCTTTTATATTTTTTTTCTCTTGTATTCTCTCTTGCATTTTCCAAAAAACAGACATCCTCCCAAGAACTACTAAAATTATATTCTATTTTCCTTTTTCTAATAAAATTCTTTGTCAAAAGATAATAATATTCTATTTCATCTACTTCACTTTATACCCTCCCCAAAGCCTAACCTCAACCTTCCTCCATTTTCCATTCCCTTTACTTCCATTTCCTTTTCTTTTCCTTCATCTTCTTCAATTTTTATTTTTCAAAAACTGAATTAATTGGGAAAAAAAAAAAAAAAAAAAAAGGGGATGTCTTTATGTGTGCTCCACTGGGTATCTTCTTTTTTTTTTTTTTTTCATGTTTTAAGAAATCATAAAAAAAAATAATAAAAAAAAACCAAATAAACAAACAAACAAAACAAAAACTTTAAGAGAATAATAATAAAAAAAAAAATGAGGAAGATGAAAGGAAGGGAAATAAAAGGAAAGAGAAGGAAAAATGAAGAAAAGGGAAAAGGGAAGAGAATTGAAGTTTTAGGACTAGGTTGCGTGGGTATATGATAAAAGGTGCCTAAGAAGAGGGCGCTTTTGTCATTTTATATAACTTTTATTTGAAAAAAAAATAAATTATATGCGTTTTTGGAGAAGATTAAGGAGCTATTTTTAACATTTTCCTTTATATAAAATTAGAATTCTACAAACTTGAAATCATGTACAAAACAAGCACTTAATCCATGGATTTTGAAAATTGTATATTCTCCAAAAGGAAAACAATCCATGAAACCTGTCCCTTTTCCTTTTAAATGTACACAGAAGCCTCCTATCAAATATGACAAGACCTCATAAGAGACTATACAAAATGAAGTACAACATTGTTTCTTGCCAATAGGGATGAGAAGCTGCTTCGGTATAAGATGTAGGCTCAATATCTTAATTGACAGTAGTAATAAAGGAGCGATGTTGTGGTGAGTAACGATGATAAGAGACAAAATGGCAAAGGGGATATCACATACCTTTTTGTGGACTTGATGACAAAGGCGGCAAATGGTTGGGAGACGTCACTTCATTGCAGACATAATCACGTAAAGCCTTGGGAGGGTGATGAGGTCGTTAAGAACGACGTAAAATGGGTTCGTGAGGAGGACTAGTAGGTGATGGCAGAGGCGAAATTGGATTAAGTGGTGTGGGTTGTTGGACAGGAGAAACTGGTTCTAGTGGTGAGGAATCAGATACAGAAAGAGGAACCATAGGGCCTAAATTTGAGGAAATGGATGAAATTAACTCATAGAGAAAAATAGTTTCATGAAAAACAACATCACGACTAGTGAACATTTTATGGGTGGCAAGATCATAGAGCTTGTAAGCTTTCTGACTAGCTGGATAGCCAAGAAAAATACAGCGTTTGGCTCGAGGAACGAATTTATGGGGAATGTGTACATCAATAGCATATGCTAAGCACCCAAAAACTCAAAGGTAGGAAAAAGAATGAAGTTTTCCATAGAGTTGCTCAAAAGGAGTTTGATAAGAAAGGAGTGGTGTGGGAAAACGATTAATGAAATGAACAGTAGTAGAAACACACTCTACCAAAAAATGTAAAGGAATATGGGCTTGAAAATGAAAAGCTCGAGTTGTCTCAAGAACATGGTGATGCTTGCGCTCTACAACCCCATTTTGTTGAGGGGTATAGACACAAGAATATTGATAAGTGGTCCCTTTTGTGTAAAAAAATTCCCGCATAGAGAAGAATTCTCCACCATTATCAAACCGAATGTTGGCTATAGAAACGTGGAATTGTGTTTGGACAAATGAAAAAAAATTGACAAGTAAATATTGTGTTTCACTTTTGTGACGCATAAAAAATACCCATGTAAATCTAGAATAATCACCCACAATAGTCAAAAAATATTTTGCACCAGAAAGAGAGGCAATTTTATGGGGGCCCCAAATGTCATAATGAATTAATTCAAAAGGTCTAACAGACGAAATTAAACTAATAGAAAATGGAAGTCGACTTTGTTTTGCACGGGCATAAACATCACAAGCATTATTAGACTAGAAAGGGAAACTTAATAAATGTTTTGCCATAAAATGTAATCTAGAGGATGATAAATGCCCCAATCAACGATGCCACAAAGTAGTGGAGGAGGTGACCTGAGGACTGGGTGAACGACAAGAAGTAGCTATTGTGGATGGAGTTTGAGGTTTTGGCTTCTTTGATGCCAATGCAACTAATTAATAAAGTTCGTCTTGTTGTTCACCCAAACCAATCCTCGTCCTCATCATCAAGTCCTGTAAAATAAACCAATGAGGAAAGAAGGTTATTGAACAATTGAGATCTCTGGTAATGCGACTCACAGACATTAAATCCACCTTGAAAGATGGCACACCAAGTACATTTTTTAAAGTAATATTGGAATTCAAAGGTAGATTTCCAATGGATGTAATCGGAGCCTGTTCTCCACTTGGCATAACAACTGGTGGCAAACGTGTGTTCTTACTACTGTTGACAAGCAAAGTTGGAGATAAGGTAATGTGGTCTGTTGCACCATTGTCGATAATTAATTGACGAAGGTGCGACAATGTTTGTAACAAACTTGAAGAAGTACCAACAACATCAGCTTTAGAATTGGTAGATTGTGTTGTTCCTTTACGCTGCATGATGGATAAGATTTGCTGAATTTGCAAATCAGAGAGCCCATTTGTCACCAATGGCACTTCCTGTATCATTGGACCCTCCTTGACATTGTTCACTGAAGGTTGATGACTATTGTTGCACTTAAAATGAGTGCTTCCTTGATTGAACCTGTTTGATGCATGTTTAGGGTGTCCTGGCTGGTACCCATTGAACTTTCAACATGTTTCTCGTACATGATGGTCACAGTCACAATAAGAGCAATGCAAAGGTTTTCGATTAGACAAATTGGAACGAGAAAAAGAACCTTGTCCATGTCGAACAACCAAAGCCAACTGTTCAGTCCTTTGAATAACCATGGCTGAGTTCTTCGTCGTCTCACATGCTGCCCCTAGGCTTCGCTACTTCTCTTCTTATGCAATGGAATAGTAAGCCTTGGCAACATTAGGTATTGGATTCATCAATAGAATCTGTCCTCGGATTGCACTATAGGACTCATTAAGTCCCATGAGAAATTGCATCAATTTGCGTCTCTTATTATCCACCCCACAAGAGCAAATGGTGTCATTATAGGATCCTAGTTCATCCCATAATTTTTTTCAGCCTTGTGTAATAAGCCACCACAATCATTTGATCTTGAGCAAGACAAGTAATGTCTCTTTCAATCTGAAAAATATGAGGGGCATTGCTTTGAGAAAAACGATCCCGAAAGTCTTCCCATATCTTCTGGGCGGTGGTTGAAAAAATGACACTATCTACAAGATCCTGTGTAAGTGAATTAAGAATCCAAGAGAGGACCATATCATTGCATTTTCTCTATGAAGGATAGTCGTCTGGTTTGGTTGTGGCAGACGGCATTGTGGTGGTCCCGTCTATAAAACCTAACATGGATTAGGCATTCAAAGAAATCATCATGGCTCTACACCATGTCGAATAATTATCCCCATTGAGAGGCTTGGAAACAAGCATCATTCCTAGATGATCGGAATGGTAAAGAAAATATGTATTAATAGCATCATTTTCCATGATAATAAGAAAAAACGAAGAAAAAAAAAGACAAAATGAAAAAAACAAAGAGATAGGGTATCATTCCCTGGCTCTGATACCATGTAAAAGAAATAGAAAAGAATATTTTCCTTTTTGAATGAATATATTGAATCAGGAGACATAGCTTTATACAAGAGATTTCCTACAATCACACTAATCTATTCTTGGTAGTCTAAGTATAAAAGACAAATAATCAAATCTACAGCTAATATAATATATTTGTTAATGAATGGCTGGATATGTTGTCAATGAAAAGCCAGATGTCATTAACCTTCTCAACATTTTTTTTTCTTTTTGCTATCATTACATACTATTAAATTTATTTATCATAATTTAAAAATTGTTTAATTATGTTTTGATGATTCATGATGCAATTTTTAGAAATCATTTATAGTATATAATTCTTAATTAATCCATTGTTAGTTAAAAATATTATTTAAATATTTACTTTTGTTTCTTGATGATCCATGTTATTTTATTTATTTATTTGTTTACTCTTTCCATAATCTCTTGCTTGTAATTCTTGTTTAACCCCTGTTAATTAAAAATATTGTTTAAGTCTTTAGTTTTGTTTCTTGTTAACCCTCCGTGCTATAATTTTTTATGAAATCCGTTGTTATAATTCTTGTTTAATCCATGCTATTGTCTTATTAATTTTAATTTGGTTGATCTCATGTATTTTTTTAATGTTTTATAGTTTTAGTTTTGGTTAAATTTATATTGTGTCCTAAAGTTATTGTTTTTTTTAGTTTCGTTAATTCTAGTCAATTCTTGAGTTTTTAGATTATTTAGTTTTGAATTTAATCCATGCTATTATCTTTGTTATTAATTTTAGTTTGGTTGATCTCATGAATTTTTTTTAAAGTTTTATAGTTTTAGTTTTGTTAAATCCGTGCCATGTTTTAAAATTGTTGGTTTTTTTTTTTTTTAGTTTGGTTAATTCTAGTTAATTCTTGAGTTTTTTTAGATTATTTAGTTTCAATTTAATCCATTCTAATGTCTTAGTTATTAATTTTAATTTGATTGATCTCATGTATTTTTTTAGCATCTTATATTCTTAGTCTTTATTAAATCCATGTGATGTCCTTAGGTTGGTATTTTTTTAGTTTGGTTGTTTCTAATTAATTCTTTAGTTTTAGGTTTATAGTTTTGATTTCAATCCATGCTATTGTCTTATTAATTTTAGCTTGATTGATCTCCTGTACTTTTTAGCATTTTATGGTCTTAGATTTTGTGAAGTCCATATTATGTCTTCAAGTTGATATTTTGTAGTTTGGTTAATTCTAATTAATTCTTATGTTTTTAGGAAATTTCATTTATTATTTTGAGGTTGTACAATATTTAACATATATGTTAAGTTCACTAGTTTTATCATCGATTAAATTCTACTTTAGTCTAATTGTGTTAGGAATTTTGGTTATTATTTCGAGGTGCTATGATGCCTAATTTATATGTTGAGTTCATTAATTTTGTCTTCAATTAGATCTTATCCTAGTTCAATTGCTTTCGGAATTTTTGGTTCTCATTTTAATTGATTCCATAGTATTAAATTTGTAGTTTAAGTTCATTAGTAGTCATTTTTATCAAATCTTGTTTATTTGTTTTACGAATTTAGTTGATATGTATAATAATTTTTTTTTATTGAATCCTATCGATTTGCCATGAAAGTTCGATTGATTCAAATAATATAATTGTTTTAAGTGAGAAAAGAAAATGATTTTCTCACATCAGAAATAAGGCTTCTTGATCCTCTTAGAAAGGCAGCCAAGAAAAGGGATTCAAGTTCACTTTTTTTTCTTTTTTTTTTTAAATCTCTCTTAGAAAGAAATAAAAAATCCTTATGTTGCATATACTATTTGAGGTTTATTAACTCATTTGATCCTCTTTTTTACTTCCCCTAAAAAATTGTCTTCAAAAGTATTTAAACCATCAAAAAGATTTTAAATAAAATATATATTCATTCTAGGTTTAAAGTAAAGACCATATATTTCTTTTAAAATTATGCAACACCTTTCGACTAAGTAGCATTCTACTTTTTGGTTTTCCAAAACATTGTTTATTTATTTATTTCACATAGGTTTGAACTTGTGCTCCTAAGCTAATAGGAATACACGGGTTAAACTTATGAATATTAATTGGGGACTTAATGAGACTCCAACATAAAAAAATCTTTTTAAAACTCATCTTTGCTGCCACTTTTGCTACATATTGTAATCATAACCATTGATTTTTTTTTTTTAATTATATGAAAGATGTATGTGATAATTGATGCTATGCTATTTAGATACCAAGCATGCTAAGATTTCCTTCTTTTATTAATTATTATTAAGAAAATAAAGGGTTAATCTAAAAAGGATAAAAACACCTAAGAGAGGGAGAGGGGGGGGCGGGGGAATCGGAGTTTAAAAAAATTCTTTTTAAACACAATAAAATTAAGCACAAGAAACATAAATATAAAGAGATAAGGATATAGAAAGCAAACTCAGATTTATAATGATTCGACACTTTCTTGCCTACATCCACCCTCCTATAGCCCCTAACCAAGTGAGGGTTCCACTTATACTTGAAGTTTCAACCAAGCTTCTAATCATTTTTTACACTTGGATTTTGGCTCTAGTGAGCTCTTACACAATTTCTTCAAGTCTTTACTCTCTTGAAGGCTTTAACACTCAATTAACAAATATAAATCTCTCAACCTAGCTCAACAATGGCTCAAATACAACTCAAAGGCTATGATGAATCACAAAGGTGCACTAAAGAATATGCAAATGAAGATTTGATGCACCAAGAAAATAATGAGAGCTTTCATGGCAAGAAGAAGTAGGTAAACAAATAAATGCAGGTGTTCTCTTACTCATAAATGAAGTGGAGCTCTCAATTTATAGGTTTCTAACCTCGAAAACCAAAAAAACCAAAAAGCAGCCTCGATCAGTGGAGCTAGGGGTTGATCCATTCACTAGCTGTTGGAGGATTTAATGCTTGACAGGTGACCGTTACGCTTGATTGAACCTCGACCGGGAAGGCAAATCCCTCGATCGGGAAAGAAAGGCTATTGGAAAAGAGAGAGAGTGTGTGTATTTTTGCCTCTCTCGATCGGACCTCGACCAGGAAGGGGTAACCGGTCGACCGGTACCTTAGTCGATTGAGCCAGTTTGGTCAATGCCTCGACTGATTCACCATTTTTGGCTTGAAAACCTAACATGGATTTGGCATTCAAAGAAATCATCATGGCTCTACACCATGTCGAATAATTATCCCCATTGAGAGGCTTGGAAACAAGCATCATTCCTAGATGATCAGAATGGTGAAGTTAGAACTTATTAAAATATTGAGAAAAATGATAAAATAATGATATAAGAATTAATAATAAATATTTTGAAGTGGTATATTAAGAAATTAATATATTTATGATATACATTGTCATATTTGATAATAATACGGTGAGCGTCAATAAAAAATATAAATTTTGTAAGCATACATTCATTTTTAAGTTATATTAAATATTATTAGATACTATGACATTTCATTATAGCATGTCTAACTTTAAAGTATAATTAATATTAAAATTAAGATCCATTTAGGTCAAATGCATTCAATGATATAAAATAAATAATAACATATGTCTAAAAATTTATGTTTTTTTATATTTAATTAATATATAAATGATATAAAAAAATCTATTAAGAAAATTATGATGATAACTTTTATATTTTTGATCATCAATTAAATGAAATTTTAAAATAAATTATTTAGAATTAATTTGTTTATTAAAATATTCTATTAATATTTTGTTTTTATGATGAGTTTTAATATTTTTTTTTTTTTCTTTTGGTGCACTCAGTATAACAAAAGGGTAGGTATGCCTAGTGGTGAGCCAAGGCTGCGTTTGGACGTCTAGTCTAGGTTCGAGCCCTCAGGCCTGCGACAAGCCAAATATTCGCCCAAATCCATTAATTATCAAAGAAATGGGATAGAGAGAGAGTCTCTCTCCCATCTCAAGATTCTATGGACAAGAGTTTTATGTAGTTTTCTCAAACAATCAACACTTTATTATTCCTCAGGAGTGCTTACTGTCCTTTTATTTTATCACTATTAGGTCTTGTTTGGGATGTCAAAACAATGAAAATGAGAAATTCATTACATTTCTCATTTATTATTCATTTGAATTACTTATTAGAAATGACAATAGGAATCAAAGATTCATTTCTCATGGAAACCAAAAGACACTCTTATTATTATTTTGATTCCTCTCTTCCCTTGGTATATATTCTAATCTACCTTAATTCTCATTCCTATTTCCACTTCTATTTTTGTACCAAACTCCGGCTACGAGTCAAGTGATGGTTTGCCATTTTAATTATTTTTGTTTCCAAAACTTTTTTTTTTTTTTCATATACACCCTCGATTCTCAAGTTGAATTAAGCACATTTTGGGAAGAGAACAAGAAATTAAAGGCTGCCGCTTTGCTACTTTCTAATGGTCAAAAGGAGGTTGTGGTTGAGCTTTTAATTTTATTATTAGTTAGTTAGTGATATATGTGGAGAGTAGTATCTGTGGAAGGACGTTTGGCTACAGCTTCCCATTTAATCATGGAGAAGGCGCCAAACCTTAGCAACAACGCTATAGTCCCTCTTTTCCTTTCGTACTTTTATGATTAGTGGTTTTGAATATAATTAAACATGAAGAACATGGTAAAAATCTTATGTATGGCTAGCTTTTGATTCTTTTGCTACAAACTAGCTGGGAATTAACAATATCATATTTTATGACAAATTTTGAAAGACCTAGATCCAATCCTCATCCGGGTATCATATATATGGTGCGCGACTCTCTTTGATGGACTTATGGTTGATGGACTTATGGCCGTTGGAATGGCGTCCTCGTAAGCCGGTGATGTTGTGTTGGCTGGGCTGGAGGTGGGAGTTTGATGGGAGCAGCAACACACGAGATGGAAAAGGGGAGGGGGGCTGGTTTGTGGAGTTCGGATCGGAGGGGAGAACGGGCTGTGGGGCAACGACTAAGGGGTGGTTTGTGGAGTCCTGTGGATTGTTTTGCTGTGGGCAGGGCAACGACTTTTCTTCTTCTTCTTTTTTGGGGTGGGGGCGCAGAGAGAGAGAAAGAGAGGACGGGCTAAAAGAAGTGGGCGGGGCAACAATTGTGGTTGGGGGGAGAACGGGCCGGAAGAACGAAGAAGAAATGGAAGACAAAAAAACAAAAAGGTAAAAGTTTCATTTGAACCTTTGGTTCGCTAAAAACCGGCCGAGTCAACTGGTTCACCAGTTTGACTGTCGGTTCCGACAGTTCGACGCTAGTTCAAAGGGATGAATCAGACCAGGCTGGTGACCGGCCAATGGTCAGACTAGTCGATTCGGTCCGATTTTTAAAACGCCAATATATATTGCCATCAATTTTTATTTTGCATGTGATAAAGTAGCAACTGGTCAACTTCGACTATCACATTACTCTTCTCAAGATAAACTTGCAAATGTTTAACCATAATCTTGTTAGCATCTTCTTTCTATGGTCCAAGATTGGCGTTTCCAACATAATCACCATCTTATGGGGCATGTTAGAGAAGAATTTCAATCTCCTAAAGAAGAGCCTCAAATCATCCCCATCTCTAGAAATTACAGCACATCAATGCATTACAATCTCTGGCACAAACAACAAATCAAGCAAATAGAGACAATTGAATTTCTTGACAAAATCAAGCCTACAATCTTCTCATAGCACAATCTGATCCATAATCCTTTCCACACAAAATATAGGCAACCTTATTGTAATTGTACAGTCCCGCAAATTCCTCATTTAGTTTAGGATCATATGTTTATTTTCTCCATCATTTTACTTGTATAAATTAGAATGTAAAGAAAGACCAAAGATAAATAAAAACAAAAATTTTAGAACTTTGTCACAAAGACTAGTGACACTGGTGGTAACTTTGGACAAGAAACAATTTTCAATACCAAGATATCAGAGAAGGAAGAATTCACTTCATTCAAATATCCCAAGACAAGTCAACGAGTTCCAGGAATATCAAAGATTGGGTTCCTTGGAGAGACTTGAGGGAGTTGCACTAACTACTGCATCCTTTTCAGATAAAGTCGCCAAAGGTAGGGTAACTAAACAATTCTAATGACCCAAGGAGAAGATGCAAAATTGAGAGAACAAATTTTTCTTATTGAGAATATTTTTCCATGTCTTTCCCATTACACTCTCCCTAATTTATGTAGGCTACTAAATAGAAATATAAATTGAATAAAATAAAATCTAAATAATAAAAATAAATAAATAAATAAACTAATCCTAAGGATCCTTTATTCTCTAAATTAAATAGAAACTAATTAGGAATAAAAACCAAAGATTGAGGAATCTTTAGGATCTTTATTCAGGTTGTAGCATTCCATCTCCTATCAAAGAAGCCTTGTCCCTAGGGCTAAAATTGTGGAAACTTTTATTGAATCTTGTTAGCATCTTCCTATGTCGCGTCTTTTGGAAATGAGTTGGACAACTACCTTGTTGTTCATTTTCAACTTTATTTTCTTTATCCCCTTGTATAGAGAAAATTTGAACTATAGATGCTTGAGACATACGCCTTGAATCCTTTTAAATCCAATCTATTGAAACTAACTTCTTGGGACCTGTAGTTGCACTTCTTAACACGAATTTCCTTCCATCAACAACAAATTCCATTCTCAAATTCTTGAAATCCCACAATATGGGTCCCAATTTAGCTAGCCATTGAATTCCCAATGCCATATCACATCCACCCAAAGGTATTAGCGTCAACTCCACCTAAAATTCCTTCCCTTGCATGTTCCAGGTCAATTGTCTACAAATTACATCACTAGTAATTCTAGTTCCATCCACTATTGCCACCTTCTTCTTAATGTTGCCATGGATTCTCATGGTTTGATGAGATGTTGAACCAAATATTGCTTGATTGAAACCACAAGATCATCCTCCTTGATATTATTTTCAGCTTCACATGTTACTTCCACTTCACTTTCATGACTATTTAATAGAAAATTTTGCTTCCTTTTGCATTTATGACTAGGTTCATACTTCTCCTCATAATAATAACAAAGACTTTTTTTCTCATCTCTCTTGCATTTTTGTAGATGAAATCCTCTTAAAAGGTGGTAATTGGTTATTTTGATTCATTCTAATTCTCATAGAGTTCATTGTATCCTCTCCACTTTCGCTAGAGTTCTTGACTTCCTTGAGAATTGCCTCCATTGTCCTTTCCTACAAGAAGGCTAACCCGATGGTTTGGGCTAGTGTGTTTGGTCGAAACATGGTGACTTGATTTTTTAATTACCTCTTTCAAGCCACTAATGAAACATTGAACAAAAAATGCCTTTGACAACCCACTAGTTCTAGTTATTAATGCTTCAAACTGCTCTTGGTATGCCTTAATTGTAGAAACCTATTTCAATTTGGTTATTTGCCCAATAAGGCTATCATAAACACTAGGACCAAACTTAGAAACAATATCTATAGAAAATTGTGTCCAATTAATTTCCATGTTACTAGCCTCGTACCCTTGAAACCATTCCAAGGCCCTTCCTTCTAAATGTAAAGAAGCCAATCCTACCTTCTCTTGGTTCCAATTCCATTAATTTTAAAAAATCTATCACATTTGTAAATCCACCCACAAGGATTCTCACTTTCAAAATTTGGAAAATTGAGTTTGGAAAACCTGGTTTGAAAGGAGTTTGTATTATATGAGTGATAGTATGTCCTGCTTCTATTGATTGAAGCATTGTCCCCATTACTTGATTCCTCTATTCTTGAAGTCAGGTGTTCAAATTTCGGGTTTATGGCTACAACCATCTTTGACAGTTCTAATAAGGTGGTTATTTGTTTATCCAATGATTCCTTCAATTGTTTAACAATATCTTCAAGTCTACGTTGTTCACTCTAGTCCCTTTTGCCATGATTGGTGCCAATACCATGCTCTAATACCAATTCTAATGACCTAAGGAGACGATGCAAAATTGAGAGAACAAATTTTTCTTTTTGAGAATATTTTTTCCATGTCATTCCCATTATACTCTCCCTATTTTATATAGGCTACTAAATAGAAAGAGAAATTGAATAAAGTAGAGAATCTAAATCAAATAAAAATTAATCTTAAGGATACATTATTCCCTAAATTAAATAGAAACTAATTAAAAATAGAAACCAAAGATTGAGTGATTCCAAGATCCTTTATTTGGGTTTATTCGGGTTGTAAACAACAATTGAGAGCGTTCTGCATTTTGTACTGCAATGCTTCAAGAAAATGGACACTAGATTTTGAAACCGCCCATCTGTCAGTCATGGTGGAAATCTGGTACCCCTAAGTGAAAATTTCAAAGCTCTTTTAAGGCTTGAATAAGGATGTAGATTTTCGAGTTCCTTAGTAATTGTTCTCCTATAATTGAGGGTTGTATTTTTCTTCATTTATATATATACATTTCCTTTTTCGTATAGATATCATTTCTATGTATACATGTAATTGATTGTGTGAGTGTTTAGCTAGGTTGGCAATTTCGAACAAAATTCTTAAGTGTCCCCTAAC
The DNA here is from genome assembly GCA_945999865.1 of Vitis cinerea var. helleri x Vitis rupestris. Lineage (NCBI taxonomy): Eukaryota > Viridiplantae > Streptophyta > Magnoliopsida > Vitales > Vitaceae > Vitis > Vitis cinerea var. helleri x Vitis rupestris. The sequence continues at coordinate 1,146,324 of OX253931.1, read as the reverse complement.
TCGGTTTACCAATCCCTCTTCGGACTAGTTGACTTTGAAGGCTAAGACTTTGCTAAGAGGCCAAGGTATGTAGTCGAGGGTGTGGTAATTGAATGTGAATCAACCTTGTTTTTTATCTTTAAATAAGTTAAGAAAGTTGGAAGAAATAGTTTTTGGTGTAAGGTTTTTATTCCCTTGTTATTTAATCGATCCAGGTGCAGGGGCAGATCGATCCAATTAACTTGTTTTTAAGATCAAATTCCATCCATTAGATTAAGGGCTTCTTTTTACACTTTAAAAACAAACTTCTCTCATTTTCTGGGAAGAGACTGCAGCAACCGTGAAGATAGTTGCAGCCACTCCATGTGTACTTCATTTTCTCATGTCTTTTCCTAATTTGGGGGTTTTTTATTGCAAAGAAAATCCGATTCTCTTAATGTTTTCCAAACTAGTTTTTAATGGATTTTCTTGAGCAATAAATTGGTTGATTCATTTCTTCATTCATATCTCAATCTCTCATTTTATTTGGGTTTGTGCAAAAACCCATTTTTTTCTTGTGTGGATTCAAGAAGAAGCTAAGATCGAGCTTCATATGGACTTCAAGTGTGTTCCAGAAGAAGGTGAGAAGCCGAAAGTGAAAGGTATTAGTCAAGTGGTCCGGGAAGGATTGGTTGGCTTGAACCAGGTAAAACCTTATATTCAATTCTAATTCTTCATAGTGGATGTTTCCGATCGTTGGTAAGCCTGTGGTGTTTGATCTCTTTGGAGGTTTTCTACATTAAAATCCGGTGTTAATTGTCTTTTTCTCTAACTCTACACTTTGATTTATTTTCGGTTTTTTATATCATTGATTATTTGGGCATATATGTTGAATGGAAGAAAAATGAGGTGATATAAGTGTGATAATCCATGGAATATCCTTAATAATTTTTCTGTTCATTTTGGTTAATAATATCAAGTAGTAAATTGATATGAGTTGAGGAGATAATTGTTCTTTTGATTTATTTTCGAGCATTGTTGAAGCATTTGCATATGTATTGCATTTATAAATTGTTGGGAGAGTGGTGGTGCATACATTCTTGTTTGTGGATGTTATGCTTTGTTGAAAAGTTGTTGGAAGAGAAGTTTCTTGACATTGATAACGTCTAAGGTTAGGTAATCTTTGTTGAGAGTATTTTTAAATTGTTCTACAACACCTATTCACCCCCCCCCCCCCCCCCCCCCCCCCCCTCCAGGTGTAGTCCATTATTGAGATTCACCTTTTCAGATTGATAAATTATTTTATTCCTTTTCAGTGCTTTACAAGCCGCTCCATGTTTGCTACACATTCGCCATTTTACACCACTAAGCAATTAAACTGCAATGCTGCTACAAATTTTGAGCTGCTTATAAATATATGATCAGAATTTCAAGTTCAGTTATCATCCAGGAAACCTGATGGCTATTGCATTATGATGAAGTTAATACCAGTTTGGTACATTCTCATAAAATTATGAGTATGGTATTCTTAATCATCTGATTGGGTTACTTATATATCCCAGACTTCTATATATGTTGCGATACGTAATTATCCTTGTTGTTCTGATAAATTGCATATAACAAATTATAAGAGTACATATATAGTTCTGAATTACTTTCCTGTGGTGTCACGCCATGCAGTGATTCTGCAGTTTCCCTTACATCAAGCATTGCAGATATTTTAAGGCAGAGGAATGGTAGTTACTAACCTCTAGAGCATGAAAGATGACTATATCAATATACCGAAGATGGTCTCAGTGAAGAGCTCCTCTGGGCTGGTCAGACCAAGGCAGTGATAGTGCTGGAAGGAATAACGGTGGGTGGTGAGGAACGATAACCATGTGTGTGTTGGTGGTCGATGGTGGCAGTAAGTGTGGGGACGGCTGAATCTGGCCATGACAATAGCGAGGGCATTGCTGGCAGCACTGGTGGAGGTTGTGGCTGTGAATCTTGAGCTCCTCATTCAGCTTCTGCAACGCCCTAGAAAGTATTAAATATATTCAGCATCAAAATCACCATTATTAGAGGGTGCCGTTTATCTTACGTGGGTTAAGTCATTGCTCAGCTGTCTCTAAGAATATCATCCTAGATCATGTTTACATATTGCTTTTTCATCAAACAAAACAACTGTGCTTTTACCTTCAAAACTGTGTCTGGTAATATTAGTATTGAGCTACCACTTAATTAAAAAGTGCAAAAAGTCAAATAATAAACCCAAAAACACTGTACCCTAGAATTTTAAGCTCACCCAAAATTTCCATGGTTTCCTTCTTTTTCTCCAACAGAGCCCTACAGCGGAACAGGTTTATGGCCACGGCCAAAGACCGTGACTGTGGGATATGAGGCTGTATTGAGTTTGGGTGTTTCGGATAACTGAATCACATGCTTCTACATTTGTATATTACCTTTATTGTTTTATTGACGTCTAAAAGCTGTTTAGTGTTTAAGTGTTTGCTTTTATAACTATCTTAATGTTATTCAGTGTGAAATAAAATTATTTTTATATGCCAAAAAATATTTATAAAATTAGTTATTATGTTTTTTCTTCTTTTACATTATTAAGATTAAGACAAAAATATTTGAAAACTAATAATATGGAAAAAAAATATATAGTTTAACATATTTCCATTATCCCAAAATACTATAATTTATTACAATAATAAAAATTTTGCAATCATTAACTATGTAGTTAGTAAAGAATTTGATCATTAGATAGTGATTAGAGTTTCTAATTAGATTTAGAGTGCGTCTGATAGTGATTCTAAAAGGTGTTTTCAACATTTATAATATTTGAAAATTTTCATTCTTGAAGTATTAAAAATACTAGAAACACTTTCTATAATAACTATCAAACACACTTTTAGATTTGGGAGTTAAAAATTATTAGAAATTTTCTATGATAGGTTTCATTGATTATTTATTAGTTTTTATCTATTGTATTTTTGGATTTATAAATTTTTATTAAAATGTGAACTCCATTGTTGAAATTAATTTATTATTTTTTAATTTTCATTTTTTTTAAATGGATTATAATTTTTGATATTTTTTAAAAAAATTAATTAGAAATAATTGATTGTAGTGAATATTTAAAAGAGTATGAGTTATATTTTAGAATTATAATTTAAAATTTTTCACTAAAGTTATGTACGGTAAAAGCATAAGTTTTAGATTTTTTTTTTATTAAATTCATGTAAAGAAAAGAAAAAATATATATACCATAGGAAATTTAAATTTTGAAAATTTTTACTCAATTTAAATTGCATTTCGAGGGTAAAATAATTTTTAAAAAATTATGTAAAGAATACAATAGAAAATAATACTAATATATTTATAATTTCATATTTTTAATCATGAATAATATTAATAAAAAAATAAATATTACTTATAAATGATAAATTCTAGAGCAATTTTCAAATAGCACTAAATATGATATATTTTGTACTTCTTTTAATAGTAATTATTCTTTGCTCGTTTGAATGCCATGTTAGGTAAGGCAGTGTGTGTATGTGAAACTCTGGATTTACCTTCGCTTAGCATCAAACGATGTGGTGATTGAGCAGATTCCCTTACATCAACTCCTACATTTACATTGTCGTTTGACGTCAAGAACTAATTAAAGTCAACTACATTCCATAGAAACTTCAACTGGAAATAGGATTAGTAGCTAACCTCTAGTGCAGCATGAAAGATGAGAGTACCAATGCGCTGTGGATGGCCTTGGCTTATTAGGCGACTCCGGACCAGGACCGGGGGAGTCAGCTGCTTGCATGGAGGACTTTGTGAAATCTGGGCTCGACTGAACGTTGGTGGGCGCCACCTCTAGATCAGGAATGTGCATGATCTTTGGCCAATCTGGGCCTCCTCCCTCCTTGCTGCATCTCTCCATCAGCAGTGGGCATCCTTGAATGACCAAATGTTGAAGGAAGGGGGGGAAGCCTTCCTTGGGCAAGCGCTTGATTTTGGGGCAGTCCTCAATATAAAGATCCGTGAGGGACGTGAGACTTCTTAGCACATCCTCAGGACCAAGGGCCTCAAGGCCTGTGCAGGAACTGATGGTCAAACATTCAAGCGTTTTGGGGAGTCCTCCATGGGGCAACGTCACAAGGCTGGGGCATCTTTGAATAGACAATAGTTTGAGGAAAGTCAAACCTTGGAATGGTGCTGCTTCTTCACACAAAGACACTAGATCCTTGCAATGCCGAATGTGCAAAGCCCTGAGAGAGGGAAGGTAAGGCCACTTTGGGAAGGAGGTGGCATTTGAGAGGTTGGAAATTACCAAGGAGCAAAGAGAACTGCTGTCAGGTATTTCCCCTACTAGTTTTCCACCGAGACATGATTGGTCCACTGCCAAATGCTGAAGATGTCGAAAGCAACCCAGGTTTGGAAGGGCAGTCACTAACTCACACCTAATAATCTCCACCTTCTGCGGTGCAAACACTCGTGGCAATGCTTGCAGCTTTGGGCAAGAAACAATTTTCAATTCCAAGAGTTTAGAAAAGGAAGAATTCGCTTCATTCAAGTCTGCCAAAATAAGATTGTCAATAAGTATCAGGAACTCCAGAGATTGGGTTCCTGGGAGAACCTTCAGGGATTTGCACCTTTTGATCTTCAAATCTCTTAGCTCCGAAAAGTAGGGTAACTCTGTTAGCTTGGGGCAATCCACGATATTGAGCGTATCAATGGAAACTTCATTAGCTTGGGAAAGTTCCTCTTGCAATTCCCCAAATACTGACAATCCCTGCAACTCCTGCATCCCTTTCAGGGAGAGCCGTTGAAGCTGGGGTAAGTGACCAATTGAGAAAATTTTGCATTTTGTACAATGGTTCAAGGAAAGGGACACCAGATTTTTAAGCGCCTTCTCTGTCATCCAAAGTGGAAATCTGGTACCCAAGAAGTGAAAAACCAGGAGCTCTTTCAGATTTGAATGAGGCTGTAGATCTTCAAGCACCCTCCCATGAGCCTCCTCATGTTGTGGGGCAGCAACAACTCCACTCCATTCTAAAACCAGCTTTTCAAGGCCTTCTTTATCCTTCAGCTTTGCTTCTGCTGCATTTTTCATTGCATTCTCAAGTTTTGAGATGTGCAATGTTCTGGTCAGGTATTTCATGCCCTTCAATTCTTCAATCCCATAACCATTCTCAAGCCAACTGGAAAAACATGCAAGTTGTGCAGACTGGTTAAGCTGCCCATTCTCGGTGGCAGTTTCGTGCACTTGTACCAAAACCTTTCATCTAGCTCTAGATGTCTCAGGTTAATCAAGTTCGCAAGGTCCTTGGGCAATTCAAAAAGTGAAAGACAGCCTGAAAGTCTTAGGGTTTGCAAATTGGATAGGTTGCATAGGGTGTTGGGAAGCCCACTGATTTCTGTTTTGGAGAGGTCGAGGTACCGCAAAAGTTCCAACTTGCCAATTGATACGGGCAGTTCTGAGATTGGGGTTGAACTCAGATCCAACACCCGGATGCACGTCAAAGTCTGGAACATCTTGTCAAGGGTATTCCCAATATTTTTCAAGTATCCACAGGGGAACAGAAGTGTGCGTAACTGCCTACATTTATCAACAATCTGTAAAACAGGCTGTTCAACGTCTTTGCCTAGCAGTGACACATGACGAGTTTTTTGAGATAGATAGCATTGCTCGCCATCCTTCACTTGCCGGCAACGAGGGCCGGAAACTAGCTGTGCCAACTCGTTGATAAGATCATGCATCCTATATTGGTCACTGCCCACATCAGAAGGTTGAAAGAAGGACCTCATCAGCAACTCATCAAAATATTGACTTCCAGTTTCCTCTGGGCCTTCTTGTCCTGTGGATTGAATGAAGTCTTCTGCCATCCATAACTTGACCAGGTCTTTTTTATCGAAAACATATGCCTTGGGAAATAAGGAGCAGTATGCAAAGCACTGCTTTATATGAGAAGGTAAATGATCATAACTCAGTTTTAGGGCAGGCAAAACATTGTGCTTCTCTACTTTGCAAATGTCATTTTCTGAGATTTTCTGCCATTTGTTTACATCAGTGTTGCCACGCAACAGACCTGCCATTGCCTTGACTGCCAAAGGCAAGCCTCTGCACTTGGCTACGATTTTCCTACCAATTTTTTCCAGGTCCCCCCGTGTTCTGTTTGACTCCTTACTTGGTTTGAAGGCGATTCTTCTGAACAACTGCCAACAGTCATCGTCTGACAGAAGACCCAAGCGATAAGGATCTTGGGTGCCCATGATACCAGACACTTTAATTGTCCTGCTGGTAACCAGGACTCTACTTCCTCTTTCCCCATGCCTCAAGACATTCTCAAGCAGCTCCCACTGAAAGTAATTGTCAGTCCAGACATCGTCTAGGACAATTAAAAATCTTTTTCCGGCCAACAATTGGATAACACGAGACTCTAGCATGCTTGTGGATAAACCTCCAAGTTCACAATTCATGTGGGAGAGAGATGTAAAGATGTCTTCAAGAATTCTAGGGAAGTTAAAGTCAACTGTGACACAAACCCAGATCCTTAAAGCAAAATGTTGGACTGCTTCAGGATGATTGAAGATGAGTTGAGCAAGAGTTGTTTTGCCCAGACCAGCCATCCCAACGATGGGAATGACAGAAAAGTGGCAGTCTTCTCCCTGGTCGGATTCATGGGATAGAAGCATATCTAATATCTCAGATTTATCACCTTCTCTACCAATAACATCAGCTACAGAAGCCACAGAACTGGTACGGTGTAGAGGCCGTGGGTAGGGGATCTTTGGCCTCCCAACACATTCAGATCTTAACCTTTGTGTTTTTTGTGAAATCAAATCTATCCTAGCTACGATGCCCTTGATCTGGGGGAAGGAAACGTTAAATCGAAGGGAAGCTTTACCTGGACATACCTGCTGCTGTTGTTTTTGTCTAATTCTTCGGTGAACTTTAGTTGAAAGAGCCCCTAATACATCTTGTGCATCAGAAGCTGCATCTTGAAGCTCTCCCAGCCAATATTCCAAGACTCGATCAGCCACTTGCAGGTCCTCCTCATCCATCAGCTCTGCTTTTATTGGGATTAGGGCTCTTGAAAGCTTTTCCAACTCATCCTTGATGCCCTCTAACGGTGGGATGTCTCCTAGTCTCATCAACGTATCTCATTCATGAGACTGCTCGCGATGGGGCTGATTATAATTGAAACTGGGTTATACACATGGAAGAAAATATCGCGATATTTCGGCGATATATCGTGTATCGAAGGACAGCGACACGATATTTCATGGAGAAATATCGGTCCAGCGATATTTCGGAATAAATCGTGAAAAATCGCCGATTTCTCGCGATATATCGGCGATTTTGGCGATAAATCGGCGATTTTTCACGATATATCGCCTGGTCAACGCGGGTCAAACGAAGTCAAACCCGCTACAGTGCAGTCAACGCGCTACAGTGCTCCACAGTGCCCCGCTACAGTAGCTTCCCATTTGCTGCCGAGGGGATTTGAACCCCAAACCAAAAGGTTTGGGGTTCAGCCACTTACCGTTTGGGCTAACTAGCCCCTTGATATATAATGTGCAAAACATATATATATACTTAAACTCAGTATGAAAATATTAAAAGAATATTTTAAAAAGCAAATTAATTATAATTAAATACAAGATCTTTTAATTAATTACCAAAAATATAAAAATTATATAATTTTCTTCATAATGTTTTTAATATCATTAATAATTAATTAAATATTAAAAAAATTATATATATATCATAATTTATTTTATATTGTTTAATACAATTGAATTAAATGGATCATATTTTAATATTAATATATATTTTAAAATTAGACATATTATAATCAAATATCATAATATTAGGTGTAATTTAATAATAAATATACACTTATAAAATTCATATTTTTATCGATACATACGATATTATTATCAAATATAATAAATCATGATATACATATATAAAAATTTTCAATAAAATAACTTTATAATGTCTATTATATTTCTAATTATATTATTATGAGGTTTTCCTTACATTTTTATGAGTTTTTAACAATTTTAAGCTTATCAATATTTTTTTCCAAAATATCCGCCGATATATCTCCGATATATCCGATATATCCGTAAAATCGAAGTACCGATATATCCGTGATTACCGATATTTTCATCCTTGGTTATACATGGCTTTCTCTTCTCTGGTTTTGTGGATGCCTGGAACTGAAGTAATAAAGGGGCAATTTCTACAATCGAGCTAATTTATAATATATTGGGTAAATCATCAACAGCTCCGCCTAAAATCCCTCCGACGATTTGCAAAATAAAACTTAGGTGTGAAAAAGGACCAAAATGTCCTCTTCTGCCTTCCGGCCTCCACTAGTCCAAAACCCTAACCGTAGAATATTGATATATGGAAATATTTTAATCTTTGACAGTCAACAGTGGTCAAAGTTCAAAATTGCACGGATTTTTCAGTCGCGGGACTCCAACCCAAGACGCAGTTGGGCCAACCACCGGGATAAACAAGCCCCCCGTTTTATGCACTGCACCAAATATATATCGACTAAAATTCATCGTATAAATAGAATCTTAAAATAATATTTTAATAAACAAATTAATTATAATTATTTTATAATTAAATAAATATTTTCATTTGGTTACCAAAAATATAAAATTATAATAATAATTTTCTTCATAATATCTTTAATATCATTACTTTATTAATTAAATATTAAAATTTATATCTACATAATCATTTATTTTATATCATTTAATATAATTAAATTAAATGAATTATAATTTTAATATTAAATATATTTTAAAATTAGATATATTATAATCAAATATTATAATATTATTATCGAATAATATTTAATATAATTTAATAATAAATATACACTTATAAAATTTATATTTTTTATATATACATATAATATTATTATGAAATATGATAAATAATATCATATATTTTCATAAACAAAATAACTTTAAAATATTTATTATATTTCTAATTTTATTTTTAAAAGTCTTTTCTTACATTTTTATAAGTTTCGATAAATTTTAGATCTACTGGTATTTTATATTAAAATATTCATTAATATATTTTCAATATATCTATAAAATCAAAGTATCAATATATTTGTAATTATCGATATTTTCATCCTTACCTAGAATTATGATTTTTGTTGCCAAAATAGGAAATATGGGTATTCACGCTATTGTCCTTTCACATTCACATTTTATTTTGATAAATTTATAAATAAAAAGGGTTGAGGAGAATTTTATGAGGATGGGTAACGATGCTCCATGCATGCATTAATCATGCATAATAAAATAAATAAACATATATCACAAGGCAACTGTATTTAGTCGGGCTTTGACGCAAGGCATTTATTTGTATTTATTGGACTCTAATGAATAGAATTACTTTAAAAATGGAGATAATTATGGAATTAAGATCATTAAATATTTGAGATTACATAGTCAAAAATCAATGCATGTTCCTCTCGCACTGTTGTTGGGTTTGTTCAACTTCTTGTTCGGGACAAAAAAAAATAGGGAGAATTGTGTTTTGGGCCCAACTGGGCCCAAAAATTAACAAATGGTCCATGTATCTAACAAAATTAACCCCACCACCCAAGTAAAGTCTCAATATTGATAAGAAGGATATCCCATTTATAATATTCCGAAAATGCCCTTGGCTGGGGATTTAAAAAAAAAAACCTGAAATCCACGTTGGATTTCCCTTTGTTTTCCCCAAATTGGACTCGTTTTCAACTTTTCACATTCCCGGCTTCGTCCCCCTCTTCCGCCCAAAGAATGCCCTAATCCTTAGTCCCAATCTCGTGATCTCTCAAGCTCGTGTTTCCCGGCCTTCTGATTGTTGGTGTAGGCAATCTCGTTTTTCATCTGTATCGATCCATTGGCGTCGACGATCACAACTACATTTCGGCTCCGTGGCGAAGCAGTTTATAGGTGAGGTTAGTAGGTTGATCAATTTCATCTTTTTTATGCTTCATTTTGGCTATCCGGACCATTTGATTTCAGCCTAAATACATTGCCCTAATTTATCTCGCCATTTCAGTTTGCCATATATTATGGCCTGATCCATCCCCACAGGCGGTGCCCTCCGTATTGGTTATATTTACTGGTTATATTTTTTCTATTTTTTTCCCCTTGCATTAGTGCAGACATATTTTTTCTCCGTTGGTTGAAATCAAATCTTTCAGCATTATAGTGACTTCATCGTGTGGCAGTCTAGTTAAATACGATAGTTCGTGTATTAACTTTCTTTGATAAAACCCAAGTTATGGTGAGCCTATAGTATGAGATATTGTTGTGTACTTAGTATGTGTCGATAGATTATCATTTCCAACTTCATGAAATCTGTAGCTAACATGAATATAAGTGGCAAATAAAGAAACAAATCAGTTGAATTGATTCAAAACACTAACCACATAGCCATCATATGTACATTTATGAGTGTCAAAAGTAACTGTTATGTTCCCATTGGGATCCAGAGGGTGATAGCAGTATGCAAAAACAGAGAAAGAGTCAACCAATTTATGGAAAAAAAAAATAAGTGAAGTAACAAAAGGAAAAGTATATGTATAAATGATATATTATATACTTGACATGGCGACTAATAATAATGTCAACTTCAAAGCCAAAGGCCACATGGGAGAGCAAATCAACCCCATTTTCTATACTATGCATAATTGATTGTTCTATAATATGAAATTTCTGCTATGTTTGTATAGGTTGATGGACGCAACTAATATGATATATTGTTACATTTTTGTGGGAGGCAAACTTGTCCAAAAAAATGATGGGCAATGGGAATACGTGGGTGGAAGAAGCAAAGGTATTCACATATATAAAGGAATGCCATTTGAAGAATTCACCAAAAAAATCTTAGAGAAATTTGACATCTCGTTTGATGCGATGAAGATGCACTACACCCTCAAGTTCAACCCCAGAGTCATCCAAGATTTAGAAGATGAGGATGACTTGGATAAGGTGGTTTCCCACAGTGATGACTTTGCAAATGTATACCTAGTAGACTTACATTGTGTGGAAGGCATTGAAGCAAATATACCGAATACAGAATTGGCAATTGGGTAATGGACATTAACATGAATGTCTATTTAAAATATTGTGAATATCACTTTTATGCATCATGTAGTTTAATTATGTTAATGTATGTAAATGCAGAGGTCCACCTGTGCCGTTTCCTTCCTCTAATGCATCATGCGATGCAATTCCTAATACTATGATGCTATCAAGAGGTTTTGTGTCGCGTTGTGCAGATAGTGAGTACACTCCTTTGGAATCGATTCGTTTTCGTGAGGCAATATTAGGGTCGGGACATACATTTAAAAATGCAGAGGAGTTTCGCAACGCAATTTACCAGATGTCATTAGGTGGAAGGTTTGAATATAAGTACAAGAAAAATTCTCCTACGCATATGTCTGTAAAGTGTTCGGTTGAGGGTTGTCCTTGGAAGATAACAACTCACGCTGTCGAGGGAAATGTCATCTTGCGAGTTCATACTTACCAAGTGAATCATAATCATATAGCTCAGGATGAGTGTTCATCTAAGGTCAAGGTTTCTTCAAAGAGAGGCGCGGTTGTTGTTGAAGATGTGTTTAGAACCACTCTAGACTATCTTCCCCGTCAAATTTGTAAGGATTTTGAACGTGATCATGGAGTTCAATTGACATATAACCAAGCATGGCACCTTAAAGAGAAGGCAAAAGAGCGCATATATGGAGCTCCACGTGAGTCCTACACATTTGTCCCTTGGTTATGCCATAGGCTAAGGGAAATCAACCCCGGCACAATTGCGGAGTACACTTCCGACGAATGTCACTTCATGCAATTGTTCATTGCCCATGCATTTTCAATTCAAGGGTTCATCAAGGGGTGTCGACCAGTATTGGCTATTGATTCTTGCCATCTAAGCGAACCATACAAGGGAGCTCTTTTGTCCGCCATTGCATATGGTGCAGATGATGGAATGTTCCCTCTTGCCCTTGGTGTGGTCAGTTCAGAAAATTATGAGGATTGGTATTGGTTTTTGGAGAAATTAAAGGGGGTCTTAGATGGTAAAGAAGTTGTTATTATATCTGATAGACATCAAGGAATCTTGCGTAGTGTTTCCGAGTTGTTCGGGATAGGAAATCATGCATATTGTTATCGACATGTTAAGGAAAACTTTTCTAGCTTCTTGAATAAGCAAAACATTAGAGGAAAGAAGATGCTTTGTTACTTCTAGACAGCATTGCATACGCTAGGTTGGAGATAGGCTACAACGAGGCATTTGAAAAACTTGTGTGCTTCAATGACAACCTCGGTAAATGGGTTGCGGATAACAATCCGGAACATTGGGCAATGTCAAAGTTTCTAAAAAAACGATGGGATAAAATGACAAGTAACATTGCAGAGTCCTTCAATGCGTGGTTAAGAGATGAGCGTCACCAAACAATTTATACGTTATTGTTAATGCACATAGATAAGCTTGTAGCCATGTTGGACACCCATATGCGTGGTACAGAAAAGTGGAAGAGCGTGGTTGGACCGAAAACTGAAGAGAAGCTAATGTCAAATATCATGAGGTCCGGTCCGATTAGTGTGTTGCCATATTTGGGGGGGACGTTTAAGGTGTTTACCGGGGAGGTTTATTTGGTTGTCTATATCAATCAACGTACGTGTACTTGCATGACATGACAAATGTCCGGCTTGCCGTGTTCCCATGTATATGCTGTCATCCGCACACTCAAACACGACGTGTATGACTATATTGATCCATGTTTTAATGTCTCCACCCAACATTTGATTTACTCTGGTCAGTTTCAACCATTACCAACACACAATATGCCGAAAGTTTATGAGGATGGGAGTTTGCAAGATTGCGCCGGCAACTTCTTTTCTACTCTCCAACCCCCTCATGTCAAACGTCCTCCAGGAAGACCCCGCCAAAGGCGCATTGAGTCACAGTTTACTCATAAGAGAGCAATTCATTGCTCTCGATGCAATGACATAGGTCACAACCGCTCTAAATGTAATAATCCGTTGCCGTGACATGTGGCTTGTTTGTGCTTGTACGATTCTCATACTTTGTATCAGCCCATACATTCTATTGTAGGGTATATAGTACGGTATTGTTGTTTTCGTTCCTATGTATTGGCCTAGTTATAGGCACGATGCACTATCTTGTTATTTTCATGATTTATAGTTGCTTTGCTTAACCTACGTAATTAAAAGTGCAATTTGAATGTGGTTTCTTTAAAGTTGTTATTTAATTCCATCAGTGTCTCTACATTATCAAGCATTTGTGGTTCCACCTACTAAAAAATGTCTTTCCATTTGTCTTGAATGAGATATACTCGTTTCACACTTTGTAAGCATTGCATTTATAATCTTGTAATTCATATGATCTGTTGGCAGTAGCATAGTACTTCACTCACATGTTTGCACCCAAACTGTCAGTGCTTTCCTCAAATGGTTTTTTTTATAATTTATTTTATTTATTTTTACCTTATACAGCTGAATATGGTATAGCCTGAGAAAATTTATCCAACTGATTAATGGTACGATAGTGAACTGACCTTTCCCTTTATTATTAGTCTCTCCAGCTCATCGATCACTACTATAGCAGCCTTTGGAAGTCACCGGTTATTCTAAGGTTCAAACCTCCAGCAATAAAGTCATTCTTCAATGGCCACTGTGGAGGTATTGCATTATTTCTTCGTTATTATTTTTCATTACTTATTTTGGATACTTGCTATTTTAACCTACTTAACACAATTACTTGTTATGGGTCTTACATATTCATTATCATATAAACATCGAGTTGTAAATTATTCATCCACATTATTTTGTTTGTTAGTTCATTCAATTGTATTTCCTTCTGCACCACGTTTATGTATTCATATTGTCTTTGTTATTTTTATGTTGATTACTAAAATGCATCTCTAAGTTACTAATTATGTCCTTCACTTTTAATGCAGCCCACAAGATTGTTCACACGTTGTTCATCTTCGAGATTCTTAAAACTATGCAACAGGCTGCCAGTTGATAAATTGAAAGTTCTTCGAGACCTTCAGTTTGGAGGTCTTCTCAACTTAAATTGCAAGGAGATACGACATAATATATGTTTATGGCTGATCGACCATTTTAACGTTGGCTTCAGACGCATAGACATATCATCCGACAAAAGCTATGAGCTGACTGCTGCAGATGTTGGCCTTGTATTTGGCCTCCCGACAAGCGGACGGATTCTACAAATTGCATCAACCCCGTCTAAGCATCCATTTGGTTCACTCAACACTTGTGAGGAGAGACTCCTCAACTTACCTGTCGGGGAGGAGTTCCGTAGATGCTTCCTTTACTACACATGTGCGACGATATTGGCGCCAACGTCAAGGATAGCTGGATGCCGAAACTTATGGCATACCATCCATGAAGATGGTTTTCGAAATGATGTAAACTGGGGCCAATTTGTTGTTGACCAGCTGGTTGAGGGTATTAGACGATTTAAACAACGGAACAGTGTTTGGGTACATGGTTGCATCCTCTTCCTCCAGGTATTGCCCTGCTTTTACATTGATAACTTTGTCACTTTTACATTGTTCACATCACTACCATCAAGTAACGAATCCACATTTGTTTATTTCCATTGTGCAGCTCCACTACGTAATTAAATTCAAGATTCCTTCAGTTCATGTTCCCGTGACAGTGCCCCTCCTCTCCGCATGGTCAGATGATTTGATAAAGGAGCGCTTAGCTGCTGAGATAAGTCAGTTTGGTAGTTTCGGACATGGCGAGGTAGCCATTTACTCCACATTCATTTTGTTATAAAATTTGATGACATCGAAATTGAATACCTTCAAGGTTTATACGTTCTTAATTTGCGTCATGAAATCAATTATAGGGGTTTGATTATTCGTCACCGCCCCGTACACATGTGGAGTCTGGTAGTGGCCCGACAAGTAGTCATGTACGGATACTGTTTGTTACTTTACGCATTAACTTCGTCTGAATGCCATTACAATTAGGTTTACTGACTCAATTGTTTGAAACCATTGGTTCTAAATATTTTCTTCAATATTTTTATAGTAATTTATGTGCAAGCTATTTGTTAATATGTCACAGGAACTACTTGAGCAATACTATGCAGCAGAACGTGCAATATATCAATATCAAAAGGGCATTCAGCACCAGCTAGGCATCATGCGTGGTGTGATGCATACATTGGATGGCCGAAAACAACGAAGTCGACCTTCGCCGACCGCAGGTGACTCAAGCTATACAGCCCATGAATTTCCGCAGCCCGATCCGCATTAAGACTATGGCGGAGATGACATCGCTTCCCATGGCACTACAGACGTACCTGACACACCAATTCGACATCCATCACATATTGGTAACAGTATGGGGGACATTCAATACTGCATGAATTTGTACATAATAACTCATGATTTATATTACTATGCATTACGAATTAACTACTATGCATTACGAATTAACTGTTGTTACTCCAAATTTACAGCTGATGAAGAGGTAGTCGTCCTTAAACGGTTGCCTTTGCAATCTATGGTTGTGGCTCCATCTAATAGGAGTGGCAAGCGACGAAGAGTGCGTTGGTTGGCTCCCAATCTATTATCGCCATTCATAGCACAACCACAAACACGCCAGTCTACCATCAAGATGGACCTTAAAGAAGCTGCTGCAATTGTTTTTTATGGCGCCTTAGACCCGAGGTTTGACATAGCATATAATACTCCACTTTCAAATGTATTCACCTCCACATATTTGATATTACCCTAACGTTGATGGTTTTGTTGACAACAAGGAACTTGTTGCACTGCATGACACAAGTTTAAGCAGAGGCAACCTCGCCTCTTTCCAAGGAGACAGCTGGATTGGCAATCATGTTAATATATCAATTTCTCGATTACTTTGCAATATTTTTAATTTAATAATCATGTACCATCTTGTCATTAGTGTCTCTGAATATTGCTTACATATTAATCACTTCTTCTCTTAAGTGGTGGATGCGTATTGTAGATTGCTGCAATTCGATGATGCATCAAGGACCAAACTCTATCTATCGCCCTACATAGCGGTAATGGAGGGCTTTGATGGACACTACAATTCAATGTTATTTTGTTATAACATGTCAACAAGTTTTCTTATCCTTTAAAGCTTAAAGCAGGAAATGGTCATGCGTTCCAATGGCAAACATTTGACGCGGGAAGCAGTAATTGGCCGTTTTGAGCCATATTTGTATCCCATCGATGTTTCCTATCAGAATGTTAATGAGGTCAGCTTAAATGCATTGTTCGAGGTTTCTACACTTGTTATCTCCTTCACCTAAATATATGTTATAATCCATTCTGAGTGGCATCATGCAGGTGTACTTACCGGTCCTTCACAAAAACCATTGGTCGCTTTATGTTTATGACATCCATAACAAACAAATCCAGTTCTTGGATTCTCGACCTAGAAGGAGAAGGAGTTGTATGAGTGGGATACAACAAAATTTGGTAAAGTAGCTGTTAGTTGCATAAAATTTTTTGCTTCCATTGTACCTAAGATGGGAAATTTGAATGCATCTACTTTCTTTATTTAAGGCCAAGGTTGTTCTATGGTTTGTTGCCTACAAGAAACAAATGGTTGATGTAGACTTCAAGATGTTCCGTTTTGTCATGCCAGACGTACCAAGTCAACCAAATGAGTTAGTGTTTACTTTGCAGTCCGTGACTAGATTTAAATTTTATTACAAGTCAATTTATGTATATTATCGTTGCCATGTCACGCCTAATAAATAATTACCCGTTACTTTGTGTGTTAGCAATGACTGCGGAGTATTTTTTATGAAATTCATGGAGAACTGGTCAAATGGAGGCCTCTCCAAAACCATCGATGTGGTATGATTGTACACAATTTTAATATACCATGATTATATCAAAGTTGCATTCCATGCCCAACATATTTAACATTTCCTAATATGCCTTTTAAACATTAATGAATGCAGGGCAAGATTAACAAGTATAGATTGAAGATATTAGGGAGATTGTTGTTTTCTTCACATAATGCACATCGACATCGCTTTCTCGTGGATTGAGGGACACTATTCAATTGGCTGTGGCAAGGATATTTTCAATTGATTGTACATTATTTTGTGAAACCTAAACTATTTTCAATGAATTGTATACAGAAGTTAGTGATGAATGCACAGCTAAGGTTAACAACAGTACGATTCATTTTGACACCAAACAAGTTAAGCGTTCAACCTAAACTATTTTCAATGTATTGTATATAGAAGTTAGTGATGAAATGTATACAGTATACACAATTGAGTCGGAATAAGAGTCGTACTTTGATTTGCCATTCCATGGATCACACATTGCTACTTCAGTTTACATGAATCTCTCTCATTCTCACTCTCACTCTCACATGTCTTTAATTTCCACTACCGTCACATGATGAAATGAAGCATGGCCATACAATTTCTCTCATGGACCACACTATCACAGAATCTTTGTACCAGGTTTATAGAGAGGGTGCAAGGGCGTTGAAGTGATTGTACATTCGTGTGTTCACCTACCTACTTGTCTGTTGAGTTGGTATGACTGTATGAGGGCTACGTCAGAAAATAATGTCATAAAAATTAAATTAAATAAAAAGAAAACAGTTGCCGAGTCCAGAGATCGACCGGTTTGCGACCGGCCAAGCTTACCCGGTCGACCGGTTACTAAACGACCAACCGGTCAACTTGTGTTACACAGACATGCACTCGCCCAAAATTCGACCGGGTGTCGACCGGGATGCCTGGGGATTCAACCGGTCACACACAGCCACTGGGAGAGAGAGAATGTGAAAAACACATTCGACCGAAATTCAACCGGCCGGTCACACATAGCCACTGGGAGAGAGAGAATGTTAAAATGAATTCCGACCGGTCTTCGACCGGGTATCGATCGCCACTCGACCGGTCGAGATGACTCCTCGACCGGTCACACACAGCTACTGGGAGAGAGAGAAAATGATAAGCGCTTTTCGACCGGTGGTCAACCGGCTGAACTGAACCGGTCGACCGGTATCTGAAGCGGTCGAACTACATTTGCCATTGTTTTTGCTATGAAAAAATAGGTGTTTTGTATTTAATTATTGATGAAAGATATAATAGCTAGAGAAAAGAGGTTAGCGTTATGTTGTATATTATTATTTAAGCAAAATTTGATGCTAAGAAATAGAGGATTTGTGTTGTTTTTAAAAAATGGTCATTAATGTTAATAGAAAGTATCCAATATAAAGAAATTTATTAAAAATTAAATATTAAGTTAGTCCAATTAACAGGAATTTTCAAAAACTCATTTTCCATTCTCCATGTGATAAATTTGAAAGGAAGCATCAATTATCAATCTCAATTATTTTAACATTGAACAACAATAAAATAATAATGTTTAAAAATTAAAAATACCATTAAAACTAAAAATACTTTAAAATTTACATTCTTATTCCCTATTTTACGATTCCAAACATGGCATAAAATGCTTATTTCCAATTTAGTTTGTAACATCTTAATTATTTTGTAAAATTTAGGAGTGGTAAATGTTATTTTTTAAAAATAAAAACAAAATATCCATTAAAAATTATTTTATTTTTTCCATTTTCTATTTCCCACGATTTTCATATTTATACTTTAGTTTATAGTTAGTTTTGTTATACTAGTGGTTTAAAATACTTATATTTTGTAACATGTATATCTATATATAATAATAAATCAATATTATTTTATTCAATAATAAGATTAAAAATAGAAAATAAACATTAAGCCAACCCCAAAAGAATAAAATAAAATAAAACATTTTTTCGGAATTTTTTTATTTTATCTTAGTTTAATTTACAAAATGTAATTATCTTCAACTATTCTAACAATTTAAGAAAACTTTATATCTCAATATGAAATTTTCTTAAATTATTGAAGTATTTATTTATAAATTTAAATTACCACTTATATATATATATATGTTTCCACTCATAGGTATTCAATTGAAAAGAAATCAATTAGAAATGAAATTTAAATTCAATTTCATTTAATTGTTCTAGAGTATCGGAATTCCAAGAGACAGAGCAACTCTCACACTTTCCAAGCCAAAGCGACTGTTCGGCATCTTACTTACAAAGGGGGTCAACCGCGGGTGGACCGGTCGAGCGATTGGTGGGGTTGTCTTTTCAAATACCCCGCTCGCGGCATTTTGACAATCTCAGGCTTCAAGGGTTTTGGGTATTCAGCTTGGGAAACCTACTTTGAACGGCATTGCAGCTATTTCATGGCTTCAGAGTGGGTTTTAAAGGGTGTGGAATGATCTTTGGGAGGTTAGCCGTGTGTATTGGAAGGGCTCCTCATTCACCGTGCGTCAAAGGCGGTTTTTCACCTGTTCCCGCGCGCCAATCCGCTTAGCTAAGGTTTGTTATCACTGTGATCCGCTCGTTTATTTCTCTACCACCGTCGTCCCCTTCAGTTTGACTCTCTGATGCCGCCTAGGAGAGATACGGCTGCCTCTAGGGCACAGGGCAAGCGACCTGCTGAGCCATTTCAGCCCGGTGAGGTGGAGGCTCGCCGAAAGGCAAGGTTTGACACCGGTCTTTTCACTTCCATGGAGGAATATCAAAGGTACAACCAGAAGTTTTCCCACAGGAAGGTTGTTCCAGGGAGAAATATTAATTTCTCCCAACTACAGCATTTCGAGTTTGAGGGACTATTCGCACGTATGGGGTGGCTACCATTAGTGACTATTTCCGAGCCGATATTTCCCACATTAGTAAGGGCATTCTATTCACGAGTGACATATGGACATGGAGGGCCGATTGTTTCGACCGTTAGAGGTGTGCAGATCAAGCTTGACCCGGAGAGCATATGTCGCATTTTAGACATCGCTCCAATCAGACTTAGGGTATATGAGTCTAAGGCTTGGCCCACTGTGGCGGGTTTCGAGCCTAGAAAGGCGATACAGAGGATGTGCGGCCTTCTTGATGCGCAGGGGATGGGCAAACCATCGGCACATAGCCTGACAGTCAGATGTCGCATCCTTCACCACATGATCCTGTACATTCTCTTGCCACGAGGCGGCCACCGAGATGAGGTATCATATCTAGAGGCATTTCTCATTGATTCGATTATGACGGGGAGACGGATTGACGTTGGATATGTGATGATGATGCACATGCTTGCATGCTGCGATAGCTCCACCCGCGTTCTCCCCTATGACCTTTTTCTGACACGAGTATTCAAGGATGCGGGGGTTGATTTGAGCAGGGAGCAGGACTTTGAGGCCCCAAGTAGTTATGACACATATGATGAGCAATCGTTGGCTCGTATGAAGTTTGAGAAGGGGCCCGATGGATCATGGATTAGGAAAGTGGAGCGACCTGTACCACATCCTACCGTTGAGGAGGAGGCGGAGATTGGGGAGATGGAGGGTGGGGTTGCCCCTGAGAGAGATTATGAGCATACACAGACTGAGTTTGATATCCATGCACAGCAGTCCGAGGGTTGCCAATTGGGGGGGATTGTATCAGGGGGGATGACGTCTGAGGCAGTGCACACAGCGGGAACATCTACGCAGCCATCATTCACTGATCCACCTCATGCGCATACATCACCTCATCAAGCTCCATACGGCCCTAGTCAGGCTTGGCAGGATTTAGCTGCTCAGATCAGCTCACTGGGCGCTCGAATTGAGGAGTTAGCAGTTGTAAAGGATATGTGATTCTACTCTATGGAGGATCGCATGGATCATTATCAGACAGGCTTCACCGACCAATTCCAGTGTATGCAGAAGAGATTTCAGAGTATTGAGGATCGCATGGATCAGCAGCAGGCTACCTTTGCGCATATCCTCCAGAGGCTTGATCGCCAGGACAGTCAGCATGAGGACATGATGGCTTACATCCGATCGGTGTTTCCACCACCACCTCCTAAGCCGTGATAGCAGCGAGAGCTATTTAGGATTAGCATACGTAGAGGCAAATCATTACCATCTTTGTTTCTGTTGTCTATGTTTACTCTATATTTCACTTGACTATATATATATGTCTATGTTTATGTCTATATATGTCTATGTTTCCTCTATATTTCAGCTAACTATATATATATATATATATGATTTCTTTTGTCTTATGTGAATTATACGTTTAGTTTTGATTAGTATTATATAGCCTTTGATTAACGCGTGATAAATGGATTATCGTGTGATGGTACTCATTCTAATGAAAACTGGAAAATTTCAGCTGCTGGTTTTGGGCTGGTGTTCTGGTGAGCTTTAATGCCTCCGTAATTAAGGTAGTCAAGGTCATTACTGAAATTCTTTTCATAAACTTGTGTTGGTTGCTCAGAAAACCAATCCAAGCCCAACAAATTTGCCCTCTCTAGCAGAGCCATCTTTATGATCACGGATAAACCTGCTTGCTCAAGTGTTTAATATGAATCTATATCCCTCCTTCATTATTGCTACAAACATGATGCATAGTCAAGAGGTGAGCTCTTCCTGGATAGATATCATCATTCAGCGGGCCGCCATAGCTTTTGGGCTTGTTGCCAATTTGTTTGAAACGCTGAATTTTTCATTTCTTTGCAGTTCCTCCAAAGGGCAACCTATCAAGCAGCAGCCAGGTTAAGATCCTTCTTCTTTGCAAATTCAGCCCCATGCTTCATTTCTGATGAGTTTATCATAATGGATTCATTCTCAAGTTTCTGTTCATTTGGGGGAGTTTAAGGGGAAAAATAACCCTGTTATTGAAGAAAAAAGAGTTAATGTTAACCACTTTTTCAAATTTATATTCAAAATGAAATTTTTGTTGTCACGAAGGAGCCACGATATTATTATTATTTTTTTAATTTAAATTAAAGCCGTAATCGATAAATATGAACTTCATTTTTATACAAAAACCTTAATTGTCAAATGCAACTTCAATTTTGAAGTGAAGCTTCAATTATCAAATACGCCTATAATTTAAAATAAAGCCTCAATTATTAAATGTGGCTTAAATTTTTAAATGAAGTCTCAATTGTCAAATACGATATCAATTTTGGATTGAAATTTTAATTATCAAATGCGATTTTGTTGTTAAACTTTAAAATTAAATTAAAAATAACCTAAATAAAAAAATATATTAAATTAAAATTTAATGTCAAAATTTAAATATATTGTAATAATAAAATTTTTATATATTTAAAATGTTATTTCAATAAATATAAATTGATAAAAATTAATATTAAATTCTCCAGAGAAGTAGGTGATCGGTGTTTGGTTGCAAAATCAATGAATTCATTTATGGGTTGAATGAAGGCATAGTCAAGAGAAGCTGTTTTTATTATTATTAGTATTATTCTTATTTTTAATGATTCTCATTTTAAGGGGCCCAAGGGCAATTTTTTTTAACTATTTGTTTCCAAAATCAAAACATTAAGTATGGGAAAAAAAAATATGTGGGTGCTAAACAATAACTATTTGTTCCCAAAATCAAAACAATACGTATGTGTAAAAAAATTATGTGGGTGCTAAAACATTTTGTATGAAGTTAAAGTAAAACCTCCATCTTTCAACCGATCCATCTGATCGGCTGTTACAGGCGAGGGTGTGTGCGACCGGTCGTACAAAGATGTAACCGGTCGACCGGTTACACTTTCCCGGTCGAATACCGGTCGTGTACCGGTCGCAGTGGCCAACTCATTATCTCTCGAATAGTTGCTTGCATCTTGTAGAGTCAACATTGTATGACTGTGGTTTTGTATTATATGAGGTTAAATTATGAACTAGTAATTGGTCGTTGAAATGACATCGCTTTTTACGTTTTCAATGTGATTTGCCTTTGATCCATGTCCGAAGGCCCTGACACAGGGCCGGTGAAGGGGATAATACAAGGCACCATTTGAAAGTTATCACCGCCCTCACAGAAAGGCTACAGGTTACTTCAATTATGCAACCGTAAATGGAAGGGGTCCTTCCAATTATATCCAGTTATAGTATGGTTATATAATGCATTCGGATAAAATTTCAAGAATATAAATACAGTAACTAATAGATCAACATGTCCATTATGTCAAGACTTAAGTAATGGTAATAATTCAAAAAACATTATGAATTATGTACATCAATTGATATTTTGTTGTTGTTTATATTTAATTCAAAACTCCTAACACAAGTATAATCATAACATGTTAATTCAGTTTTGTTCCTTGTAATCTCCACATTCGCTTTCCTCAGCTGTAGCAACCATCAACTCATCAAAGTTCTCGGTCGTGCGAACCAAAAATTCAATCGGAGAGCAAACAAAACAAAGAGCGTAAAGTCAGTCTCGCATCCTCCAAGGTGCCTTGAAACAGTAGGAATTAATGACTCATAATAAATTAATATGACATCATGTCAGAACTTGGATGTTGTCTTCCCCTTTTTCATGCACACATACAACACTTACATAAATCAAGGCAATTAGAAGAGACTATGTCACTCGAAATTAGTTTGTCATGGTAGGCAACATTATGTGACATCCAAAGTAAGGAGGATGAATATAGGAAGAAGGGAGGTTTGAAAGAATATTGAAAAAAGAAATGAGCAAAGAATTTTGCGAAAATCATTTGAAATCCTTCAAGTTAGGTAGCCTTGTACACCCTTGTACAGTTAGCACATTGGCCTTGTACACTTAGTGTAAATGCCTTGTACAGTTGGAGAAATCCGACATAGCTACAGCTGAATGAGTCTAAATGGGTGGGATAGCCACTCGCCGATGTCAGGGGTCAGTGAAAAGAGGGAAAATGAAACCCAATTTAGGTTCCCATTCATCATACGTGTGCTAGCACATTCCAACGAATGTGTACGAAGGGAAATGAGGAGGGAGTACGAGACATGTCCCCCTTTGAAAAAATAAATGAGCAAAGAATTTTGCGAAAATCGTTTGAAATCCTTCAAGTTAGGTAGCCTTGTACACCCTTGTACAGTTAGCACATTGGCCTTGTACACTTAGTGTAAATGCCTTGTACAGTTGGAGAAATCCGACATAGCTACAGTTGAATGAGTGTAAATGGGCGGGATAGCCACTCGCCGATGTCAGGGGTCAGTGAAAAGAGGGAAAATGAAACCCAATTTAGGTTCCCATTTATCATACGTGTGCTAGCACATTCCAATGAATGCGTATGAAGGGAAATAAGAAGGGAGTATGAGGCATGTCCCCCTTTGAAAAAATAAATGAGCAAAGAATATTTCGAAAATCGTTTGAAATCCTTCAAGTTAGGTAGCCTTGTACACCCTTGTACAGTTAGCACATTGGCCTTGTACACTTAGTGTAAATGCCTTGTACAGTTGGAGAAATCCGACATAGCTACAGCTGAATGAGTCTAAATGGGTGGGATAGCCACTCGCCGATGTCAGGGGTCAGTGAAAGAGGGAAAATGAAACCCAATTTAGGTTCCCATTCATCATACGTGTGCTAGCACATTCCAATGAATGTGTACGAAGGGAAATGAGGAGGGAGTACGAGGCATGTCCCCCTTTGAAAAAAGAAATGAGCAAAGAATTTTGTGAAAATCGTTTGAAATCCTTCAAGTTAGGTAGCCTTGTACACCCTTGTACAATTAGCACATTAGCCTTGTACACTTAGTGTAAATGCCTTGTACAGTTGGAGAAATCTGACATAGCTACAGCTGAATGAGTGTAAATGGGCGGGATAGCCACTCGCCGATGTCAGGGGTCAGTGAAAAGGGGGAAAATGAAACCCAATTTAAGTTCCCATTCATCATACGTGTGCTAGCACATTCCAATAAATGCGTATGAAGGGAAATAAGAAGGGAGTATGAGGCATGTCCCCCTTTGAAAAAAGAAATGAGCAAAGAATATTTCGAAAATCGTTTGAAATCCTTCAAGTTAGGTAGCCTTGTACACCCTTGTACAGTTAGCACATTGGCCTTGTACACTTAGTGTAAATGCCTTGTATAGTTGGAGAAATCCGACATAGCTACAGCTGAATGAGTCTAAATGGGTGGGATAGCCACTCGCCGATGTCAGGGGTCAGTGAAAAGAGGGAAAATGAAACCCAATTTAGGTTCCCATTCATCATACGTGTGCTAGCACATTCCAATGAATGTGTACGAAGGGAAATGAGGAGGGAGTACGAGGCATGTCCCCCTTTGAAAAAAGAAATGAGCAAAGAATTTTGCGAAAATCGTTTGAAATCCTTCAAGTTAGGTAGCCTTGTACACCCTTGTACAGTTAGCACATTGGCCTTGTACACTTAGTGTAAATGCCTTGTACAGTTGGAGAAATCCGACATAGCTACAGCTGAATGAGTGTAAATGGGCGGGATAGCCACTCGCCGATGTCAGGGGTCAGTGAAAAGGGGGAAAATGAAACCCAATTTAGGTTCCCATTCATCATACGTGTGCTAGCACATTCCAATGAATGCGTATGAAGGGAAATAAGAAGGGAGTATGAGGCATGTCCCCCTTTGAAAAAATAAATGAGCAAAGAATATTTCGAAAATCGTTTGAAATCCTTCAAGTTAGGTAGCCTTGTACACCTTTGTACAGTTAGCACATTGGCCTTGTACACTTAGTGTAAATGCCTTGTACAGTTGGAGAAATCCGACATAGCTACAGCTGAATGAGTCTAAATGGGTGGGATAGCCACTCGCCGATGTCAGGGGTCAGTGAAAAGAGGGAAAATGAAACCCAATTTAGGTTCCCATTCATCATACGTGTGCTAGCACATTCCAATGAATGTGTACGAAGGGAAATGAGGAGGGAGTACGAGGCATGTCCCCCTTTGAAAAAAGAAATGAGCAAAGAATTTTGCAAAAATCGTTTGAAATCCTTCAAGTTAGGTAGCCTTGTACACCCTTGTACAGTTAGCACATTGGCCTTGTACACTTAGTGTAAATGCCTTGTACAGTTGGAGAAATCCGACATAGCTACAGCTGAATGAGTGTAAATGGGCGGGATAGCCACTCGCCGATGTCAGGGGTCAGTGAAAAGGGGGAAAATGAAACCCAATTTAGGTTCCCATTCATCATACGTGTGCTAGCACATTCCAATGAATGGGTATAAAGGGAAATAAGAAGGGAGTACGAGGCATGTCCCCCTTTGAAAAAAGAAATGAGCAAAGAATTTTGCGAAAATCGTTTGAAATCCTTCAAGTTAGGTAGCCTTGTACACCCTTGTACTGTTAGCACATTGGCCTTGTACACTTAGTGTAAATGCCTTGTACAGTTGGAGAAATCCGACATAGCTATAGCTGAATGAGTGTAAATGGGCGGGATAGCCACTCGCGGATGTCATGGGTCAGTGAAAAGGGGGAAAATGAAACCCAATTTAGGTTCCCATTCATCATACGTGTGCTAGCACATTCCAATGAATGCGTATGAAGGGAAATAAGAAGGGAGTATGAGGCATGTCCTCCTTTGAAAAAATAAATGAGCAAAGAATTTTGCGAAAATCGTTTGAAATCCTTCAAGTTAGGTAGCCTTGTACACCCTTGTACAGTTAGCACATTGGCCTTGTACACTTAGTGTAAATGCCTTGTACAGTTGGAGAAATCCGACATAGCTACAGCTGAATGAGTGTAAATGGGCGGGATAGCCACTCGCCGATGTCAGGGGTCAGTGAAAAGGGGGAAAATGAAACCCAATTTTGGTTCCCATTCATCATACGTGTGCTAGCACATTCCAATGAATGTGTATAAAGGGAAATAAGAAGGGAGTACGAGGCATGTCCCCCTTTGAAAAAAGAAATGAGCAAAGAATTTTGCGAAAATCGTTTGAAATCCTTCAAGTTAAGTAGCCTTGTACACCCTTGTACAGTTAGCACATTGGCCTTGTACACTTAGTGTAAATGCCTTGTACAGTTGGAGAAATCCGACATAGCTATAGCTGAATGAGTGTAAATGGGCGGGATAGCCACTCGCGGATGTCATGGGTCAGTGAAAAGGGGGAAAATGAAACCCAATTTAGGTTCCCATTCATCATACGTGTGCTAGCACATTCCAATGAATGTGTACGAAGGGAAATGAGGAGGGAGTACGAGGCATGTCCCCCTTTGAAAAAAGAAATGAGCAAAGAATTTTGCGAAAATCGTTTGAAATCCTTCAAGTTAGGTAGCCTTGTACACCCTTGTACAGTTAGCACATTGGCCTTGTACACTTAGTGTAAATGCCTTGTACAGTTGGAGAAATCCGACATAGCTATAGCTAAATGAGTGTAAATAGGCGGGATAGCCACTCGCCGATGTCAGGGGTCAGTGAAAAGGGGGAAAATGAAACCTAATTTAGGTTCCCATTCATCATACGTGTGCTAGCACATTCCAATGAATGCGTATGAAGGGAAATAAGAAGGGAGTATGAGGCATGTCCCCCTTTGAAAAAATAAATGAGCAAAGAATATTTCGAAAATCGTTTGAAATCCTTCAAGTTAGGTAGCCTTGTACACCCTTGTACAGTTAGCACATTGGCCTTGTACACTTAGTGTAAATGCCTTGTACAGTTGGGCAAATCCATAATAGGGACGACCAACCAAGTGCATATGGGTGGGAAAACAATGCTTCCACTGTCATGGATAAGGGAAAAGGATGAAAAAGTTAAGCCTTGTTTCGCTTCATATGCATCATTAGTAGGGGAGCTAATAGCATGAATTAACATGGTAGCCATCACATAAAATGCGTGCAATGAGGCACCATTCAAGCAACATGTGTGAGGAATGTCCCCGACGATTGGAAAAAGTAAATGAGTAAGTTCTTTGAAATCACTTGAAAACCCTTAAGATACACGCCCTTGTACACCCTTGTACATTTAGTACATTGGCCTTGTACACTTAGTGTAAATGCCTTGTACAGTTGCAGGAAATCGACCTAGGTACACCTTAATGAGTGCATATGGGCCGGTTAACCACTTCTCAATGTCATAGCTCAGTGAAAAGGGTGAAAATGAAACTCAATTTAGTTTCCTATTCATCATAAGTGCACTAACTAGTCCCCACAGCTCACCTTCTGCACCATACCCATTCATTCTCTAGAATATAAACCCAACAACCAGATTATAAAGTGAGGAAATTTCAAATAGCTGAAATGCCAATTTTGAGGAGATCTTTTCCGACGGATTAATTGGAAGTTTCTTTCATTTACTTACCTTGTGCTTCATTCGTATGAGGTAAGATGGATATGATCAAAACCTCATTTATACCCCACCCTGCACCCTAAAACACGCTGTTATTAAGTTCAAAATTTTTTAAGAACACCCCAACACCAGATCAAAACGGACGTCTTTCCTCAAACCTTGTAAACAAACATCCACCACATCATCAAAGGAACCAACATGAAATCAAAATCTCAGAAAATTTAATCACACCCACCCTCATTTCGATTTGGGAATGATGATGATCACATACATGCGAAGGCTTTTCTGAGTTGCTCACAATCCTCGGCTGCACGATTGGGGGACATTCATAGTTGACCATGGTGTTTACGGAGGGAGAGAAAGGGGCAGGAGAGTGGTGACCCTTTTTGCTATTATTTGAGATTTTTCAGTCAGCATGACATGGCAACATCCAGCTGACTTGGAACTAATGAAGGGCATATTGGTCAGTTAATATCTCATAGCCTTCCTGTTAATTTTGTTAGATACATGGACCATTTGTTAATTTTTGGGCCCAGCTGGGCCCAAAACACAATTCTCCCAAAAAAATATGTTTGTCTCGCTTGGCAACAAAGTTCTGTAGGATGTGATGTGCTCCCACATCACATCTTAGCTTTCCCCAATCGCACGCAACCCACTATCATCGATTCCTTCAAAAGGCTCCACATTAGGTTGAATTCCACGAAACCCGCTACCATTGGAAAATCCATCCATCAAGATTGCTTTATTCAGACTTTTGTGTAAAGAAAATTATTATTTTTGTCACTATCTGCAATTTATTTTATTTTACTTTAAAATAGTACGTCTACATCACTTGATAACCAAGCAATGTATTCTGTATGGATGGTTTGCATCATGCTACGTGTTCTAATATATGCACTAAGCCCCATTTGGTTAACATTAGATATTCCATACATATGCTAATTCTATATCCAATGATAACCTTTTTTTTAAATTAAACTATGCGAATAGTAGCCCTTATTCTTCAACATCTAGAATTAGCAATCCCGTAGCTAGTTAACTCTTCGGAAAGGTTGCACAAGGCAAAGTCCCTAACCTTCCCTTTTGGCAGGTATTACTTAGTTGGGCAATCATCGTCTAGCTTGGTAAGGATGCTCTGGGCTCAGTATTTATTTCCACTACAAGGCTTTGACTTGTTGTACTAATGACTAGCATCGTCTGTGAGAACTAACAAGAAAGTATAAACTATGAAATTATTTTTTATACTTGGAACTAAAGCACATTTTGAACAGTAAAAGTCATTTGGAAGTAAGTTGAATATCCAATGTTCTATTGATAACCATGTTGTAGTTTATTCCAGATAAGTTTTTGGTCCTTTTTAATTACTTGTTTTGTACGAGTTAAACACACACCTATGAGGAGCCACATGTGTTAGAGTTAATTATCTATTTTGTTGCTATATTAGAATTATTCTCTTTCTTTTTAAGATTAAGGGTAGGCTAGTCTTTGTTTCCTTTTATTAGACTTATTTAAATTCTAATGGTATTATACCCATTTTTTTAGGAGTGTTTATAATAAGAAAACATATATTTTCTTTTCTTCCTCTTTGTTTACATCTTTTTTGGATTTCATATGGTATCAAAACAAAATTAAATTTTAACGGAACTTTTGATTTCGTATCTACTTGATCATGATATTTGTTAGTACTATGCTGGTGCATGGCCAACTAAGAAGGGTTTGACTAGCCTCCGCGAGATGTAGACAATGATTCCACCTGCATAAAAAAATGTCCGGATGGGTTTTTCGAGTACACCCCTTTGAAACTTAAGTCAGAGACCAAAGACTTGAGCAAGAGATTTTTTCGAAAAAATGGCAGCTTACCTTTCTTATTGTGAAAAATGGCTATTTATCCTTACCCAAATGTAAGGTGTTTTTCGATGCATTAATTGTGTCATTGATTGCGCGTTACCATCTTTAATGTCAATGACTACTACCTCATAACCACTATTATGCCTTGATGGAGCCTTAATGTCTGCCCTTTTATCCTCATAACGGTTACGCCAATCAATGCACAATGCGCTTAATGCATGTTGCAGTTAATGCTTGGCAGGTAAGAATGCATAGTACTTGACTATTTGTATCCATTTTATGCCCCCCCCCATGGACGGATAGTGCCACATGGCTCTTTTGATGAACGTGTCTTGCACTAGACGACACTTAGGGATCATGCTAGATGACAATGAACATCCTAGAATATTTTTTTTTCGTCCCGTCCGATCATACGTGAGATTTTGTAGTGCGTTATCACATTGATTATTTTTTTTTTCTATTTGATCCTAGTATTTGTTTTCGTATTCGTTTTCTTTAATTCGTATATGTTTTCTTTTGTTTGGTGGTTATTTGTTTATTCGTCATGGCTAGTGAACGAGATAATTCTCTTTAATCTATTAATGTGAGATTAGATCAAAAAAATTATTCTATTGGAGTTATGTGATGAAAAATTTTCTGAAGGGTAAAAAAATTTAAGGTTATATTATTGGCTCTCTAGACAAATCTTGGAATGAAAATGATGAAAAATATACATAACAGATAGATGTTTGGAAAGTAAACAATTCAAAATTTATTACTTGGATCAACAACTCTATTGAGAATTCGATGGGTACACAATTAGGGAAATACGAAACTATTAAGGAGATCTTGGAACATTTGAAAAAATTATATACATAGTCTAATTTTGCAACAATTGTTCCTCCATTTGACTTGTTTGGATTTGGACCTACGTCATCCTTTAATATCATGGTAACTTTCCTTGCTGAACAATTCTAAAAGTTTTTGGCCACATAGCCACATGCGATGTTTGTCGCTTTAGGTTTGTCTATCCTTAGTTCTTCAAGTATATCTTCCTCCATATAGGTCTTAGACTTTGGAACTTCTCATTATATGCCTGCTGATTCTTTATATTTTTCTTCTTTATCTACTCTGTCTTCTGTGTCTATCATGATTGCTAATGTCACTCTTACTTTGCCTTTTGTTTCTTTTGAAAAACCAAAGTTCAATAGGATAATACCCAAAGGGGGTGAATGGGTGCATTTTAAATTTTCTTAAATAATGAGTTGAGTTTTTAATCCAATTAAATCAATCGAGATATCAAGGATAATCACTTTGATAAAAGGAATCAAGATAGTCAAAGAAATAATTATGAGATATAAAAAATGTTATGTGGAAAACTCTTATACTAATTGTGGAGATAAAAAAAACTATGGGGTCTAAGACCTCTAATCTAAATCCACAATATGAGATCATGTTACATAGATTTACTTAACTACTTTACCCTAAAAACTTACTATTCAGTACCTATAACTTGATCCACGACCATGATGTAACAATTTCCAATTACTTCAATGAATACGCTTCAACCCTAGATTCAACCTTTGAATCTTCATTAAGAGATTAGGAATGGTGTGGCAAAGTATAGGCTTAGTCCCTCTGGGAATCTCTCTCTCTAACCCTAAAAGGGTTATAATGGGGTATAAATCGGCATATAAGTCGTAAAGGATCGGTACCTCAAAGTTTTCAAACCCAATTTATGTTATATATCCAAAAATATTCTGCCATATTCTAAACTAATGCTCAAGTGCACCTAACCACTGCTCGAACACCTTAGGCACTTGAGCATTGCTTAAGCGCCACTACAACACAGGACATTATTAAGGATGAAATGTTTCACCCCCAAAAATTTTACTTTTGTGGCAAAAAACTATTAAGATGAAATATTTTGTCCTTAAAATTGTCTTTATAATTGTGTCATTCGATCTTTTTAAAGGCAAAAAAATAAACTTTGTCACAAAAACACATCTCTAATGAAAAGAAATCATGGCAAAAATTATTTTGTTAATGAGTGTTTTTTTATGGCGCAAAGTCAAGAGTTTTGTTGGAAATAATTTACAAATATTAATAATAAAACTATTTGGTGATGCAAGACAACAAAATTATTTTGTCTCTAAATATTACTATACATTGGGAGGCGAAATATTTTCGTCCCAAAATATTGACATAATTTCTACAATGAAATAATTTTGCCTCCAAATATTTCAAATTAGATTAGGGGATGAAATATTTACATCCCGAAATATTGATATATAGTTTGGGTAACAAAAACATTTTGTCTCGAAATGTTTCAACTTACTTTTGGAAACAAAATTATTTTATCTTAAAAATTTAACAAATATTTAAGAAATAAAACAATTTCATCTCTGAATATTTCTATTCTCATTGGGGGATGAAAATAACGGGAAAAAAAAAAATTCTCCACTATATACACATTTGGGATGAAATTTTTTTATCCTTAAATATAATATTTTTGTTACTTATAAACCTATATGATATTCAACAATTTCAAATTAAGATGATATCATGTAAATCAAACTTTTAATGATATAAAAATATAATAATTATAGAAATTAAGTATACATTAAAACATTTGCTTCATAAATGTAAATTATACTTGAAACTAACATTGTCCAAAATACAAGTAACTCACAAATAATAGTAAACTACATCATGATGTCAATTCAATGGTAGTAAAATTGAAGTGGTGGTTGCTAAGAAGAGTCGGTTTGTTGTGGCATGAAATTCTATCAATGCCTTCAACTCTTGCAATTCAATGGGTAATCATAGTTTTGAATTTATGTAACCAATGTTTTAAAAACCGGACTGGACCAGCCAGTCCAACCGGTTCAACCGTCGACCGATCACATTTCTGATCCGATTTGCTCTATTGAACCATTGGGTAATTGGACCGGTGACTCGGTGGAACCAGACGATTCTAAACGAACCGAATGGTTCAAGTTACCCTTCATTTTGTAACCCTTGAAGGATTCCATTGAATTTAAAATTTTTTTAGCCTTGTCTTATTATGACAAAGCCCACACCACCACCAACCACTTTGTGGGCTGACTCTTGAGACCACAAGACGAGGTGATGTCTAAGCTTGAGGATGGCTTTTATAGACATCCTTTGCATCCTTATTCCTCTCACAGTCCAATGTGGGATTGCTAACAATTATCAATGAAAAAAACATAACAAATCCTCTACACCAAGAGGGTTTGAACCATGGACCTCAGGTTGTATAATCAACATAGGACACCACTTGGCTACATACATTTTGATATCTAATGTGCCAAACAAAACAATATATATTAGATTTTAAATTTTTTTATAATATTAAATAAAATAATATAATATTTTTAAAAATTATAAAATTAGTTTAAATTTTCATTTTTAATATATTCACATTTAAATATTATACATATTTTAGTTAATAAAATTTAAAATATTAATATGATTTAATTTGATAATATCAAAGATATAAAATAATATTATTGATTTTTAATTTATTAATATATTTTTTAATTTTAATAATATATAAATCACATATTTATGACGTTACCAGTTTGATCGCGGTTCGACCATCGGTCCAACCAATGAACCGTGAACTAGTAACTTTTCCGATTCGATGACTAGTCCGATTCTGAAAACATTGGATGTAACTATGTAATATGCTCCCACATCCTTTTTGTCCTTTTCATACCTTGAAAATAGCTTTTTGCCTTCCAAGCACTCTTTATATATATTATCTTTAAGTCAATGAGAAGAATACCACTCTTTTACTAAATTTCATGCATCTCTTCTAGTAAAATACAATATAATTTTAATTAGCAAACATATTTTTATATCATATAATGGAAGATAGTTTTTATTATCATTAATAACTCTTATATGTCAAGGATCCCATAAAGTAACTTCACTTCTCCTTACAACTCTTCAATAAGAAGACCATTTTACATACACAATAAAATAATTATGTTAAAACATGGATAAATTATTTAATTCATGATTGTGGATCCCGCATTTTGGCTCAATGTATTCCCATGTGATGGCGAAACTCGCTTTTTTATTTGTTTGGTGAAAATTTGATTTTTAGAAAAAGACTTGGAGTTGCCACTTATTTTTGTTTTATTTTTTAAAGGGTAAACAAAATAAGAAAGAAAACCCTAAGTGTGACTCCTTATTTGGAAAAGGTGGTCTGTGAAAAACCAAATCTAGGCTCAGGGTCAGGTTACTTATCAGGAAGGTACATTAAGGACAGTAGCACCTCTCTAAGTCCCTAAAAACGGTCTCTACTAATAAAATGAAGCATGTGTGGCATTTGATTGATTAAATGTGGATACCAAAAGATGATCATACACTGTGAGCCAAAACAAAGTGTAGAGAATGGTCAGGGTGAAAGCGGGCGCGTACCTTGCCAATAAGCGAATAGTACGCTATCATGAAATGAGGTTAGTGTATAGGAATGAGTGTAAAATATATCACATGCATCACCAAACAAAATATGAAATCACCAATGACACACAAGACATTTCACTCAAGTTCATTTTTATTTCAAGTAAAACTTCTTTGATGTTGGGCCCCCCATCAAAACCCAATTTATCTTTCATGAATTGGTCTCACAAATTCCATTGTTTTAGAATCATGAAAAAAAAAAATCATTCTTGCTTATGTAATTAAATCAAGATAAATAGAAGATTATTTGAAAACCAGAGTGAAATTAAAACTGCTCGAGAGAAAACTGGATTTTTGAAATTTATTTGAAAATTGGAGTCTCAAAGATCATTTGAAAATTGAAGTATTGGGAATTAAATTTAAGAATTTGGAATTTTTGGAAATTAAATTTGAAAGAAATTAGAATTATTTGAGAATTGGAGTTTTAAAAATTAAATTTAAGAATTGAAATCTTGGAAATTATTTAAAGGTGGAATTTTTTTAAATAAATATATAAATAAAATAATAATAGTAATAATAATAATAATAACAATAATGATAATAATAAATAAATAAATGTGAAAATTGGAATTTTGGAAATTGGGAATTAAATTTGAAAATCGGAATTTTGAAAAATTGTTTAAAGATGGAATTTTAAAAATAAATAAATAAATAAAATAATAATGATTAAATAAATCAATGTGAAAATTGGAATTTCGGAATCTTGGAAATTATTCAAAGGTGGAATTTTTAAAAATAAATAAATAAAATGATAATAATAATAATAATAACAATAACAATAATGATAATAATAAATAAATAAATGTGAAAATTGGAAATTGAGTTCGGAAATTAGAAAATTGGAATTTCAGAGATTGAGAATTAAATTTGGAAATCGGAATTTTGAAAAATTGTTTAAAGATGGAATTTTAAAAATAAATAAAGAAATAAAATAATAATAATAACAAAAATTATTATGATTAAATAAATCAATGTGGAATTTTGGAATCTTGGAAATTATTCGAAGGTGGAATTTTTTTAAAAATAAATAAATAAAATGATAATAATAATAATAATAATAATAATAATAATAATAATAATAATAATAATAATAACAATAATGATAATAATAAATAAATAAATGTGAAATTTTGAATTTTGGAAATCGGAAATTAAGTTCGAAAATTGGAATTTCGGAAATTGACAATTAAATTTGGAATCGGAATTTTGAAAAATTGTGTAAGGATGGAATTTCAAAAATAAATAAATAAATAAATAAATAAATAATAACAAAAATGATTATAATTAAAGAAATCAATGTTAAAATTGGAATTTTGGAATCTTGGAAATTATTCGTAGATGGAATTTTTTTAAAAATAAATAAGTAAAATGATAATAATAATAATAAAAATAATAACAATAATGATAATAATAAATAAATAAATGTGAAAATTTGAATTTTGGAAATTGGAAATTAAGTTTGAAAATTGAAAAATTGGAATTTCGAAAATTAGGAATTAAATTTGAAAATAGGAATTTTGAAAATTTGTTTAAAGATGGAATTTTAAAATTAAATAAATAAATAAAATAATAATAATAACGAAAATGATTATGATTAAATAAATCAATGTGAAAATTGGAATTTTGGAATCTGGAAATTATTCGAAGGTGACATTTTTTAAAAATAAATAAATAAAATGATAATAATAATAATAATAATAATAATAATAATAATAACAACAATAATGATAATAATAAATATAATAAATGTGAAAATTTGAATTTTGGAAATTCGAATTTCGGAAATTGGGAATTAAATTTGGAAATCGGAATTTTTTTAAAAAAAATCATTTAAAAAAAATAAAGTTTTAAAAATTAAATTTAAGAATCGGGACTTCGAATGGAATTTTTAGCAATCATTTGAAAATTGGAATATGAATGAAATTATTCAAGACATCGGGATTTTGAGAATCATTAAAAAAAAAAAGAATTTACAGAAATCAAACTTTGACACGTGCCTATGCCATTTATGAAAATTCCCTTGCCATCATTGACTTGTCATCCATTAGTTATTTAAACATTTTTGTGTCATTAGTGAACTGCCACTTTTGGAAGAGGGAAAATGAGGCCCCACTTCTCCTCCTATTTGTAGGTACTGCCATCCTCACAACAAAATCACGCCAATCGATCATAGCCATCCGTATAACAGACCCATCTTGACACTTAAACCAAAGACCTATTTACCTTCTCTCATATCAAACAGCGCCCCAAGAACACTAGTTAAGCTAAACTCGTTCAACTCCAAACCCAAAACCTCTCATCTCCACAAAAACCTGGCGCCCCTTCTCAAATTCTCCGTTCCAAACAAACCCACGAACCATAGTCGTCTAAACCACAGAATCCGCAATGTAAAACTCCTTGAAACACATCTCAGGTAAATCAACATCACCCAATTTCGCATAGCCATCCAGTAGTCCACTCACCACAAAACCGTTCAATAACCCCATCTTCGAACAAAAACCTCATGTGCAACCTCATTTTGCTCATGAATACCACACCCCTTCACCAAAGAACTCAAACTGAACTCATAAGGACTCAGACCGAATTGCCTCGACCCATTGAACAAGTCGTACACGGGCTCAGGTTGCCAAAACCGAGCATACCCAAAGATGAGAGAATTTCAAGAAACCGTGTCGGGGTATGAGGATGCGGAGGAGAAAAGACGCAGTAGCGAGGCTTCCAATTGCATCCATTCATTTTGGTTCATGCTGGAAAAAGGGATGCGCAACATGCAAAGAAGAGGATGGAAAATGTGACAAGGCAATCGGGTAGAAGGCAGGGTATAAAATGGATGATCGTGTAGGGACCTTTGAAGGTGGTTGCATGCATGGAATTAAGAAAATGGGTTTAAATAGAAGAGAGATTGAAAAGAGAGGGTGTGCAAAGTGAGGTATCTAAGGATGGCCATGCATGTGTCTGGGAAGGAATGGGAAATGAAAACTACTAGGAAGTGAATGGGAAACTAAGTGAGAGCAATATTGTAGGAAATGGGTTTAATTGACATGGGCGAAGGTTTAGAGACAGAGAGGAATAGGTACGAAGATGGGTATGGAGGATAGAAGGAATGAAGGATGGTGGTTTTAATGTGGTGGACATGGTGTGGAAATGAATGAAAGATGGTAGGTATAGTGATAAGCTCAGTGAATACGAAGGGTGGAGGAATCAAAATGGAACGAAATAGAGGTGGCCATGTGCATAGGAATGAGAACGGATTTATATGGACAAAGTAGTGAAACAAACTGTTGTAATGGGTGTGATTGATGGAGAAAATGGGTATGAGAAATAAGAGATGTGGATGATGATGGGTATGAAGGGTATTGGTCTTGTTCCTGGGTGATTCATTTGCATGGGGAGTGTCCTGAACACGGATTGCATATTGTTCTGTCTCTGCCTATAAAGAAGGCCTCGTAGAGTACATTATAAACAAAAACTCCATTTTCTTGCAACATAGATGGGTTTAACTTGGTCACAAGCAGGAAGGGCATGTCGGGTTGGGTATCAAATGGATCAGGAAGACAGTTTTGCATCACCTTCTCAAAAGCATTGGCTTCACTACCAGTGGTACTGTACCAACGTTTTGGCTCTCTCATTTGCGGTCTGAGAGCTCTAAGTGGATTGGGGTTGCAGATTTTCCCATTTTCCCCTCTCCGGAAATCCTTTTTTATTTTATTTTCATGAAGAAACTTAAACAGGTCTAAATTAATATTCAGCAAAAACCAAATAAATGAGGAACATGAACATGCTATAATGCCACAAAACCGACCTAAATGTTAGCCAAAATATACCTGTAGCATTTGACGTCTATTCCTAATCAACAAACAGCACTCAAGAATCAGCAGAGAAAAGAAAAGAAAAGAAAAGCATGCCGGTTGGAATGAGTTAGAAACCCATAATAATCATACCTGAAAACGATCCTCTCCAAGAAGCTGTGTCGGGTTTCTAGCTGTTCTTGCTCAAACCTCAGAAAATTCACGAGTTGCTCCACTGGTTCCCTCTTCTTTCCTCTAGCTATCTGTTCCTCCCGTCCTCCCAAATCACAACCCCCCTCCCTTTCTCTTCTGATATCCCCTCAATCTTCCCTTGTCATGCCCGTTTTTTCACCAGCTCCCTGCCCAGCTGACTAGACCATCATTTGAAGTTTCAACCACCACCATGACGGGGTGGTCACATCCAAGGCCACGCATCCCATGCATGAAGCTTCATGGAAGCCAGTCCCCTACTCATCCCAAATGCTGCCAGCTTCTCTGGGTGGTAAGAAAACACATTTTAATGCTATAAAAACAATAACAAAAAACTAATAGCATTTGTTTTTTTTTTTTTAAGGGGTATACAATGATGCAATAAGTAAAATTTACTTTTACCCACAATTAATGTTAAGAGCTTGCTTCTACAACCAAGAAAAAAAAATAGTCAATCCAATGTGGACTTTAATGGATTTGGACATCAAATAAGATAAACACAATTACATTTCTACACAAAGTAGAGAAAATGATAATTCACAATTATTCTAGTAATAAAATGATAATATACAAAAAAGAAAAAGAAAAAAAAGAATTAAATAAAAATAAATAAAAAGCAGGATTAATGCAAAGTATATAATTAAAAGCCTTATGTTGAAATAGGACAAGAGAGAGGAGGTGTAGTTAAGTTGTAAACCATTAAGAGAAGAAGTTGTGATCATGTACAATAGTGGTAATGGTAAAGATAAAATAAGATAGTATAGAGTAGCAACATGAGCAATGGTGACAACGATGCTTTGATGAATGGTGATGTTGCTTCCTTCGGTGGTGAAAGCTTGAACAATGGTGATGAGTTACTATAGAAGGGCTTTTTGAGAACTTTTGGGAAATTTTTTTGGCTTTTTTTTATTTGTTTTTAATTTATATTTCCATAAAAATTTTCCAAAATTTCTTATCAAATATTTAATTGAAATTTTCCCAATTATAAAATAAGAAAAATATAAATCAAATTCATTGTAATTAGTATTATACAATAAAAATATATTTATAATATTTGGCAATAATTATAAAAATTTTTAAAAGATATTTTTGAAAATTTATTAATCAATATTTTAAAATTTATTTCTTAAAAACTTCTTAATGATTTTCAACGTCTAATTCAATGAAAATAATTAGGATTTAATTTAACTTTTTTACATACTTTTTTTAAAAATATTTCAACAACTGGTCAATAAAATATTTTAAAATTTACTTTTTAAAACCTTCTAAATTATTTAGGCATCTATAATTCAATGATAAATAAAAAAAATTAAGATTTAATACAATTTTTTGACATATTATTTACAATATTTTATTAATATTTTTGTCCAAAATTTTATTTCAGAAACTAATTTTCTTTAGCTTTTATACATGTTTAGTGTTTTACTATGATTTTTTTTTTTTTTATGATAGTTGATTTTTGTAAAATGATTTTAAAAAATCTAAAATTATTGTCTTACATAGTTGTGGACCTCGCATTTTGGCTCGATGCGTTCCCACTCGATGGCGTAACTTGCTTTTTTATTTATTTGGTGAAAATTTCATTTTTAGAAAAAGACTTGGAGTCGTCACTTACTTTTGTTTTATTTTTTAAGGGAAAACAACATAAGAAAGAAACCCCTAAAAGTGACTCCTTATTTGAAAAAGATGGTATGTGAAAAACCAAACTTGGGTTCGGGGTCAGATTACTTATTGGGAAGGTACGGTAAAGACCTTAGCACCTCTCTAAGCCCCTAAAAATGGGTCTCTGCTAAATAAGGTGAAAAAAGTGTGACAATTGATAAGGAAATCAATGGATACCAATGAAATGATCAAATAATAAAATGAATCATGCATGAGAATAAGCAAAGTGGGAGTGAGAGGGTACCTTGGCAGCAAGTAATAGTGCACTATCATGGAAATAGGGTTAGCTCAAACATAAAATCATCACATGTATATCAAAGAGCAAGACAAAGATCAAATAATATTCATTAAACATAGCAATTGACAATCAGAAGAGATCATATGTAAGGCCCCCACCAATACCCAATTTATTTTGCATGAATTAATCTCACAAATTCCATTGCTTTTGAATTATGAAAATCATATTCATGCTTATTAAAAAAAAAGGGGGAAAACAAAAGATTATTTGAAAATCGAAGAAAACTTGTGAATTAAAAATATTTGAAAAAAAAAACGTGGAATTAAAACTATTCAAAAGAAAACTAGAGTTTTGAAATTTATTTGAAAATTGAAGTCTTGAAAATTATTTGAAAATTGGAGTTTCGACAATTAAATTTAAGAATTGGAATTTTGAAAATTAAATTTGAAAGAAATTGGAATTTTGAAAATTATTTGAGAATTGGAGTTTTGGAAATTAAATTCGAAAGAACTTGGAGTTTCAAAAATTATTTGAAGATTGGAGTTTTGAAAATTAAATTTAAGAATTGGAATTTTGGAAATTAAATTTGAAAGAAATTGGAATTTTGAGAATTGGAGTTTTGAAAATCAAATTTAAGAATTGGAATTTTGGAAATTAAATTTGAAAGAAATTGGAATTTTGAGAATTGGAGTTTTGAAAATCAAATTTAAGAAAATTAATTTTGAAAGAAAATGGAGTTTCGGAAATTAGAGTTTTGAAGATTAAATTAAGGAATTGAAGTTTCAAAAATGATTTGAAAATTGGAGTTTCGACAATTAAATTTAAGAATTGGAAATTTGGAAATTAAATTTGAAAGAAATCGAAATTTTGAAAATTATTTGAGAATTGGAGTTTTAGAAATTAAATTTGAAAGAAATTTGAGTTTCAAAAATTATTTGAAAATTGGAGTTTTGAAAAATAAATTTAAAAATTAGAATTTTGAAAAAAAAAATTATCTGAAAATGGGAATTCTAAAAATTAAATTTGAAAATTGGAATTTTGAGTTTGACATAAAATAATTCTCCTTATTTTCATATTAACGTCTTTTTAATTGAAATTATATTATTAAATTGGATTTACTTATTTTATTAAAAGCAAGAGTTTAATCTTATAGATTTTTTTTTTTTTTTTTCATGTAGGCAAGTTTATTCCGAACTGTAACGACAAAAGGATAACAAAGCAAAGGAAAAGTGGGTGAATAGTAATTATTAAAAGCTAGGGGCGTTTACTTGAACGGGTCTCTGCAACTACAAGTCGCAAAAAGTACCAATCTTTATTTGGCAAAAGCGTTTCCACTCTCTCCCTTACTACACTCCACATGCCATCACACACTCCACCAAAACAACACTACATTAGAACCTCCAAATGCATCCCCATTTTTCATCATCGATTTCTTCTTCCCACCAAGCGCCATGAATTGCAACCCCGCTGTAAGTGTAAGCTGCCCACTTCCACTTCCTCTAAATTCTCTTAAGCCCTCGGATTCTCCGTTCTTGAGCTGAGGAAACCACAACGTGCTATGCGGGCAAAGCCACCAAGATCTTCATCTTCATCGTCTTCGGACTCGCTGTCACCGAACTAATCATCGACTTCAGTTTCCTCTACCACAACATTGAGAAGACCCGCAAATGCCTCGACGAAATGGGTTGGCGATTTCCAGCAAATAGAGTGCGATTCTGGATTTTAATTGAATTGGTAGCTACATCATTTGTTTCCACTCACAGACCATTTTTTCTTCTCTTCATCCTTGGCGGCGACAATATCATCTTCATTTTCTCTATGTTCGGATCGTTGAACAATGACGAGAGGGGAAACGGCGACAACCAAGTA
Source organism: Vitis cinerea var. helleri x Vitis rupestris (assembly GCA_945999865.1). Lineage (NCBI taxonomy): Eukaryota > Viridiplantae > Streptophyta > Magnoliopsida > Vitales > Vitaceae > Vitis > Vitis cinerea var. helleri x Vitis rupestris. The sequence continues at coordinate 1,104,115 of OX253931.1, read as the reverse complement.
CACTAGAGTGTTAGTGATGATGGCAGTGAAGCGGTGGCTATCAGTGAGATGATAGTCCGATGAAAAAGACGGGATTTGTTACACCCAAAGACACTAAAAAAAGTGGAAGTGATTTATAGTGGCGATTTATGGTGGAATGGATCTCATCAGCGCTTGGACGGAAAATGAATGACTATGGTGGAGAAAAGGGTAGCTAGGAGCTATTGGGGTGATCGGGGAATGGGTAGAGGATAAGCTATGCTGCTACTCCCTTATGGCCTCCTCTCCTCCAGAATTGAAAATCCTTCTCCCACTTCCTCCATTTTTCTCTCCAGATATCTTTTTTCTCTTTTCTGTCACTCCCCGGACCATATTTCCCTGCTCCGAAACTGCCAATTCCTATATCACTTTCTCTGTCTTTTCTCTTTCCATCCCATCTGGCCGCCAAAACAGCCCAACCATGCCCTGTTTTTTTTTTTTTTCTAGTCCCATTTGGCCGCCCAGAACAGCTCATTCTCAGGGTGGTAAGAAAAAAAGAAAAAGAAAAAAAGAATTCCTCTCTCCCTAAGGGTCTACAAATATGCCCCTCTTCGGTAGAGTTCGAATATGAACATTGGAGTGCAAAGAAAGTGTGAAAAGTGAGTGAAATGAAGTGAACTCTATTGAAAAAAAAAAAAAAAAAAGATCCTTAAAGGTACATAAGTAGAACACAAGCTCGCTTAATGCTCTAAAATTTTAAGAGAAAGGTAGCTCTTAGAGTGCCTCCAAAGCCGCATTAGGGATCTAAACTATATTTAAGATTTCTCCAAAAGTGACTCAAAAATCAATGTCAAAGATGAGTAACGATCGAACCACCTAAGAGTACAGGAAATAATGCGTCCAAAGGGGATTGCCCTATGTGAACTACATGAGAACGCTAAGTGTAGGGTGCCCAACAACATGATTGAAATATGTGTCGTGAACTCAAAGGACTATGTCATGTGTAGTGGAAGGGAAAGTCTCGAAGAGCATGATGAACAAGTGATAAGCACACGGTAACGGGTGAAGAAAATGAGGACGAATGTAAAATCGTGAAGGCAAGATGTGCAATGCCAGTGAATATGAATTCTAGGAGCTATGACTATGAATGATAAGGCTGAGGAAAAAAGACTCTGAACGCCAAAAAGGAAGAAAGATGGTGACTCTAAATGCCTGAATGAGTATGCACAACAGCTTTGAACGCCAAAACTAAAGAAAGATGGTGGCACCAAATGCCAAGCTAGATAGTGGCTTTAAATGCCAAAATGAAGACACTACTCTGAATGCCAAATTGAAGACATGGATCTGAACGCCTAAAACTGATGAAAGTGGCTCTAAATAGTAAGAATGACTCTGAATGCTAAACTAAAAGAAAATGGCAACCTTAAATGCTAGCAATGTGGCTTTGAACACCAAACTAAAAGAGAAAGACAACTCTAAATGCTAGGAATATGGCTTTGAACGCCAAACTAGAGGAAAATGGTGGCTCTGAATGCCAGGCTAACTAATGGCTTTGAATGCCAAGTTGAAGATATGATGGCTCTGAATGCCAAGCTGACTAATGGCTCTAAACGCAGAACCTAAGATATGATGGCTCTAAACTTTAGGAATGAATGACGACTCTGGATTCCAAACTGTGAACGACTGCTTTGAACACCAGGAACGTAGCTCTAAACACCGAAAAAGTGGCTACGAATGCCCGATCATAATAGGATAATGGCTCTGAATGCAAACCGTGAAGGGACAGTGACTTTGAACGCCAAACTGAAAAGAGATGATGACTCTGAACGCCCAAACTGAGAAGGGATGGTGACTTTAAACGCCTATACTTAGAAAGGATAGTGGCTCTGAACGCCAAACTAAAAAGAGATGGTGGCTCTGAACGCTAAATTGGAGATGCAGCTCTGAATGCCAAACTGAAAACATGGCTCTGAAAGCCAAACTGAGAAGATATAGCGGCTTTGAATGCCAAATTGAAGAAGATGAAGGCTCTAAATGCCATAACTGAGAACTGACATCTCTAAATGTCAAACTGAGAAAGACGACTCTGAACGTCGTAACTAAGAAGCGATGATGGCTCTGAACGCCGAGCTGGAGATGTGGCTCTGAACTTTATAACTGAGAACTGACATCTCTGAATGTCAAATTGAGTAGGACAACTCTGAATGTCGTAACTGATAAGATATGACGGCTCTGAACATCAAGTTGTAAAAAGATGGCGGCTTTGAACGCCATAACTAAGAAGAGATGGTGGCTCTAAATGCCAAACTGAAAAGAGATGGTGGCTTTGAACATCCAAACTGAGAAGGAATGGTGGCTTTGAATGCCCAAACTGAGAAGGGATGGTGGCTTTGAATGCCCAAACTGAGAAGGGATGGTGGCTCTGAACACCAAACTGAAAAGAGATGGTGGCTCTGAATTCCAAACTGAAAACATGGCTCTGAAGGCCAAACTGAGAAGATATGGCGACTCTAAACGCCAAATTGAAGAAGATAAAGGCTCTGAACGTCAAACTATGAAGTAATAGTGGCTTTAAACGTCAAACTATGAAGTAATAGTGACTCTGAACACCAAGCTGGAGATATGGTGGCTCTGAACGCCTAAATTGAGAATGGATGGTGGCTCTGAATGCCCAAACTGAGAAAGACGACTCTGAATGTCGAACTGAGAAGGACAACTCTGAACATCGTAACTGAGAATAGATGGCGGCTCTGAACGCTGAGCTGTAAGGAAATGATGAGGAGGGAAATATGTTTCAGTGTAGTGTGTCGTCACAACTCTCAATAAACTAAAATGGTCTAAAAGAGACTCTATGAGTCTCAAAAGATGCTTTGCTAGCGAGTGGGAATGGTCAAATCAACTATAAGTACGACCTCACAATCCATCTGACTAAATCACGAGGCCTAATGATGTGTCACAATAAGTCAGGCGCCTTTAACTCAACATGTTCCGCCGAGGAAGTCCATCGTCATCTCAAATGAATGATCCACTAGGAGGTCTCAAGAGAATAGTCTGCTGGGGTAACTACCGTGACCTCAACATAACAATTTACTAAAGAGTCATGGATAGTGGGACAGCCAAAACCCGAAAGTTGTGCTCCTCTAGAGGCTCATCTTAGCAAAAATCATTGAAATAATGACCAATAATGCAAATAAATATCCCTCGGCCGAGTGATGAAGATTGTAACAGGTTTGTGAGAAAACAATCGTTTCCATAGCTAAAAAAAGGAAATATGCCCTAGTATAGCAACTAGGGCATCCAGTCTGTCCTGATAACTCGAAAATAACTCAATAGGGGATGTATAAGAGATTTGACATGTACTCCACTAAAATGATGATGTGGGAGTCTATGCACCTGAGATAACTCCATCTAAGAATCATGACAATATCAGAAAATATGAGCCTGATTGAATGACTTGAGAAAGGCTCCATTGGAGAAACAGGACAAAATGAAAGCAAACCATTGGCCCGACGTGTATCTCGTGACAAGAGGCGATCATGCAAATCAATGAAGATTTACAAATCTTAACCAAAACGGAAATATGCCTCAGTATGGCATCGAATGTGTGATAGGACGGAAAATTGGATGATATAAAATCATCTATCATCGAATGTGCAATCCTAGTCATCCACATCCATAACTAAATCAGACCCATAGATAAAAAATGCGTACCTAAGAAAAAAAACATGATGACAACCAAATGCCGAAAAATATTGGTCTGACTAGATGGCTCTAGAGAGGCTCCACTGGGGGATCATGATAAGATAGCAAACAGGTCATCATCTCGGCGTGTATCTTGTAGGTGGGAATGATTATGCGACTCCATGAAGATTTGTAATTCTCAAATGAAATGGAAATATGCCTCAGTATGGAATTAGATGTGGAATAAGCCAAAAATCGAACAACATTAGATCATCCATCATCAAATATGTGATCTCTATCACCCAAATCCACGGTTGAATCAAACCCAAATATCAAGAAGATGTATCCCAGAAGAAGAAGCATGATGATATCTAAATGTCGAAAAATGTGAGTCTAATCGAATGACCCAAGAGAGACTCCACTAGGGGATCATGATAAGATAACAATAGACTATAAACTTGACATGCATCTCGTGAGTGGTGAGGATCATGTGACTTCATGAAGGTTTACAAATCTCAACCGAAAAGGAAATATGCCCCAGTATGGCATAGATGTATGGTAAATTGAAAATTTGGATAACCTAAAATCATCCATCATCAAATGTGTAATCCTAATCATCCAAATCCACAATTGAATCGGGTTCGAATGTCAAAGAGGCGTCTCCCAGAAGAAGAAGCATAATGATATCCAAATATCAACCAAATCTCAAATACCTGTCCAAGTAGGGGCTGTTGAAGATGACATCTGATCCCATGGCCTCAGGGTGGTCTTAAGACATGGGACGTAACGTAGGCTAGGATGATAAGGTAATAGAAATGAAGGGAAACTATACTCAAATACCCAATGATAAAAAACCCATGCCCTTATGTATAAAATGCAACATGTATAGAAAAGCTCGTGAGACATGGACTAGAAGGTGCCCAAAGTGAATATAATATCAATAATGGGACAATGAAGCAAATCAAACTAATAATGAGATATGCAAGAATGATGCAAGTGAAATATCAAACCTAGAATAGGTCAGTGTAGGAAAAGAACAAGGGGGTGAAGCAAACGGGATGAATCACAAGCAATGACAAGGATGATAGCAAAACAACGAATATATGAAGAAAAGTGATGATCGACTCAAATCAGACATGGAGTGAAGTCACATCAACAATGAATGTAATGATGGAAAAGACAATGACCCAGAACCCCTAGGAGAAGGTCACTCATCTTACTCTCAAAGAAAAGATGTGACGAAGTGAATATAAATAAAAAATGATCTTAGAAATCTCACATACGAACCCTCACCAACAATCATACTCAATAAAATGGCTATCAGATATCAATATACACGCCCAACGATGAAGAATACCATGCACATACACACATGTGCTTATTTTCTTTTCTTTTCATTTTTTTTTCAATTTTTTTTACATATATACAAATGCACACACCCTGAACATGAACAAAATAAGCTCCAAAGATGATATCAATAATGGATAGACACACTCTCAAGTGGTAAAGTAACATAAACTCTCTAACGATATGACCTTCTCAAACTAAGGATCTTTGAATCAGTGTTTTTGGGATAGATAGTGGAAATAATGTGACTATCCTCCATGTAATGAACTGAGGAGGATCACCACTCAGGGTGGAGAAAATATAAAGCAAAACAAGTAGTAGATAGACTAAAGAAGAAGAGATGAAGAACACAACCAATGAGATATGATGGAATGCAGTAATGTGATGGTAGGAAAAATAATGAGAGAAAGATGCACCCGTAGGCCCAAGGCTCATGAAACTCCTAAATGAAGCATGCATACACTAAAGGGCCCCTATCCTGGTGTAGAAGTGTAAGCAAGGTAATAAGAAAGAAAGACTCTAATGCATATGCGAGACTCAATGGGTTAGCAACGGTCTGTATATCAAAAGTGGATAACAAGGTATATGGCTAACCAAAATGATGGCCACCCATCCTGCGACCATGGTCTCAAATATAATACTTCTTCAGCTAATATAGGTTAGTTGTCTCCGAGAATCGGTTTCCATCTAGATCCATCAACCATGCAGCGCCCTCTAGGGTCAGCTACCTAATGAAATAAGGTCTGCTCCAATTGGATCTGGACTTCCCTTTGGGATCTTTGATCAATCCCCCGATGACCTTGAGAACCAAGTCACCTCTTTGTAGTGGTCTAGGCTTGACTCGCTTTTTGAATGCACGAGCCATCTTCCTCTGATAGGCATGAACATGGTCTGTTGCTCTCAATCTTCTCTCATTTAGGAGATTGAGCTCCTCTAATCAAGCCTGGGCCCAATCTGCCTCTAAAATCTGCTGCTCCAATGCTACCCTCAACGTACCCATCTCTATCTCAACTGGTAACATTGCTTCCATACCATACATCAAAGAGTATGGTGTGGTCCCTATAGAGGTACAAAAAGAAGTTTGATATGCCCACAATGCAAACAAAAGCTTCTCTAACCAATCACTACAAGAAAATGTACTTTTCGTGACAAAAATTTAGGAGCGAATTCTAATTTTGTCACTAAAAGTAACTTTTACCGATGAAATTTTAGATGTTGTCAATAATGCCAATTTTCTACAAACTTTTCCTAACAAATTTGAAATTTTTGTGGCTAAAAGATGTGGCGGGAAAATTTGGCCCTTTTTTTTTGCGCAAACACTTTTGTGACAAAAATAAACTATTTCCCTACGAAAATATTTATCACTAATTATAATTTTTGGTGATGAAAATAATTTCCTCACTAAAAGTTACAACCTTTTATCTATTTTTGCTTACAAAATGGTTTCGTCGGTAATTATATTATTTCCTGACAAATTGAGTAATTTTGTCACCAAATAATGTTATTAAATTGTGATATTAATAAAGAATATTAATAAATAAGTAGATTATTTATACTATGAAATAATACAATATATATTTATTGACACTTAATATTTATACTATAATATTTTATTTATATAAATAATAATAAAAATTAAGGATCCACAAAATTAAATACTAGAATGTAGATTTATTTAAATTTAAATGTTCTATTATGTAATAATAGTATTGTTATGAAATAACAAAAATGTAAATTATTTAAGCAATTAATATTTAGAGTGTAATATGTTATTTATATTTATATATATATATATATATATAAATAATAACAATAGATAATCCAAGATATGTAAGATTACATCCTATGATATAAATTTATTTAAATTTCAATATTATTATATGGTGCTACACATACATAAATACTACTAAATGATTTTTATTATATTAGGTAAAAGTTATCCATACAAGTCCAATGTAGTATTAAATTTATGTTAGCTATGAATAAGTAAATTTATTCAAAATCATACTTTATCCACTCAAGAAGTAAATTTATACTAACATTTAGTTACCTAGTTTAAATTAATAGATTTTTTTTTTTTAATTATTACTTGGTTTTTAAATAATTGGTCAGAATTAACTTTCTCAAATAAATTGTCTAGTATCTATAAAAACATTCTACCTACATAAAATTCCAAATATTATTTATGTGTACGAAGATATCATATATTATTAATAAATAAATAAGTATAAGTTAAATATTATATGATATAATATATTGTAAGTACTATATGCCTAGCTCTATTTTCATATTTACAAAATAAAAAATGTCTGATATATATAGCACATATGAAATTCTATATAAATATAAAGTTTTTTTAAAAGTTTTCAACCACATCTTTATTAATAATTGGTTATTTTATTTTTTATTGATCAATTATATATTTATTATTTTTAATTATTAATTACTAATTTATCAAAATTGATTAGTTATTAAGAATAAAATCTTAAATTATACCGCAAAATAGTAACTTCTATGGCTACTAACTTGTAAAGGAGTTTTTATACTTGTATGCATTTTTAATCAAATATTTAAAACAAATGTAGTTATAAAAATAATTGAAATATATCATAAATTATTATATGATTTATATTTATAGTGTTTCATTATGTTTGATATTTTTGTTTAGAGGTGACAAAATTTGATATGACTTGTCAATATGACTTGAATCTAACACCCTTTCATGATTTTGGGTTGAGTATAATTGAGTTCAAGTCAAATTCATGTCGACTATGGAGAGTGACCTTAAATAATATAAGGTCCCAATTTTGATCACCAATTGGTTTTCAGAACAAATGGGGGCCTTGTCATAAAATACTCTGTGATTAAGCGTGCTGCAGTCAAAGAAATCTTAGGATGAGTGATCCACTGGGAAATACGGAGCACCTCGATCTACAAGTGGTATCAGAGCTTGGTCACATGTTTGACGGGTGAGCTAGCATTGTGGGTGAATGGCGAAGGCCTGGGGCGTGACCAAGACAACTAACAAAGACGATAGACTATCACCGACGAAATTAATTTGTTACCAAAAATATTTGGCAATAAAAATAAAATTCGTCGGCATTAAATATTGACGACTTTTGGGACAAATTTTATTTCTTTCGTGACAAAAATTCTTACTTTTGTCGATGAAATATTTCGTTGGAAAACACCTTCAATGACAAAATTTTATTTCATCAAGGAAAACTTTGGGCGACGAAATAAGATTTTTGTCACGAAACGTTTAGCGACGGGTCTAAGGCGACGAACAAGGCACGAAAGAATTTTTGTTGGGGAATGTTTTTGTAGACGAAATTTAGACTTTCAGTGACAAAATATTTTGTCGCTAAAAGTCAATTTTCTTGTAGTGAATCCTGAGAAGTCTCAATCATCCTCTGTAAGATCCTCTTAATATTTTTATTTGCAGCCTCTACTGCCTTATTAGTTTACGGTCTGTATGTAGACAATCTATGATGTTGTATACCGTATCTCTGCAATAAAGTGTCAACATCTGCTCTGAAATGTACTCCTTTATCCAAAATCAACTCATGAGGGACTCCATAGCGACAGATAATGCGTGATCTGATGAAACTAGCAAACCCAGATGATGTCAGTCTCGCATATGAAGCATCCTCCACCTACTTGGTGAAGTAATCAATGGCGACCAAGATGAACTCATAACCACTGGAAGACCTCGGCGAAATCTTCCCAATAATGTCTATACCCCATATTGAAAATGGCCATGGTGAAGTCAATGCATGTAACTCTGAAGGAGGTACATGAATAAGGTCCCCATGAATCTGGCACTCTGGACATCTCTGAACAAACTGACAACAATTTGTCTCCATGGTCAACCAAAAATAGTCAATCCTCATGATCTTATGGGCTAACATATGTCCTCCCATATGTGGTCTACAAACTCCCGCATGAACTTTTCTCATCACTCAATCGGTAGAGGTGCGATCTAAGCATAATAGCAACATCTCATCAGTTGATCGTCTGTACAATGTCTCTCCATAGATCACAAACCGAGTGGTTAACTATCTCAATGCTCTCTTATCCTTGGTCGTGGCGGCCTTAAGATATGCACCAAGTCTCAAAAACTAGTATATGTCATGGTACCAAGGTGAGACAACATTTAAGTTTGCCTCATCAATCAAACAATAGTAGGTAGGAACAGATCTCGACTCAATCAGTGAAGGATGAACAACGATATCAACAGGGATATCAATCATGCAAGCTAGAGTAGCTAAGGCATCAACAAACTGGTTATGCGCTCTAGGCAGATGTGTATATCTCAAATCATCAAATCTCCCAACCAGTAGCTCTAAGATGCATGGTAAGGCCTAACCTTCACATCTTTAGTCTTCCACTCACCCTGAATCTGTTTCAATACCATATTGGAGTTACCAAACACCTCAACCTGTCTAATCCCAAGCTTAAGAGCTGTCTCTAACCCTAAGATGCAAGCCTTATATTTAACAATATTGTTCGTGGCAGGGTGTCCATCAGAGAATGCCAAACGAACAGATCTAGGAATATGGTCACCATGAGGGGATATCAACAGAACACCTATTCCGTATTCAGAATGGCTGGCTACACCATCAAAGTACATGCGCCAACCTAACAGACTAGTCACAACATCTTCATCTAGGAAATCATCATCAATAACTCTACCATCAGAAAATGGCAATGAGGCTAAGTGATCTGCAATAATGCTCCCTCTGATAGACTTCTGAGTCACATAATGGATATCAAACTCGGTCAGAAGTACCAACCACCTTATGAGTTATCCGACCAAAGCGAGTTTGTCAAACAAATATCTTAGAGGATTAAGACGGGATATCAAGTGCACTAAATACTCAATCATGTAATGTCTCAGTCTCCGAGTAGCCCAAACCAATTCCAAGCAGTAGTGCTCAATCATAACATATCTCGTCTCATAATCTAACACCCTTTTACTCAAATAATAAATAGTTCGCTCCTTTCCCGAATCATCGAGTTGAGCCAACATGCATCCCAATGCTACGTCTGAGACTGACAGGTATAGGAGTAGAGGACGACCTGGTGTAGGAGCACCAAGACTGGAGGTGACAACAAGTACTCTCTGATCCTCTCAAATGCGCGCTGGCATTGATCATCCTAAATAGTAGGTTCATTCTTCCTTAAGAGTTAAAAAATGGGCTCACAAATGTCTATTAATCTGGCAATGAATCTGCTGATGTACTGAAGTCTACCCAAGAAGCCTCTAATCTCTCTCTCGGTCCTCAGCACAGACATGTCAAGGATGACTCTGATCTTATTTGGATCTTCCTTTATGCCTCTTTTACTGACCATGTATCCCAGTAGCTTCCTAGAAGTCACTCTAAAAGTGCACTTCTTGGGATTCATTCTCAACCTGATTATCTGATTCGCTCAAAGAATCTCTCCAAAGCTACTAGGTGATCTGCTCTATCTCGGGATTTCACTATCATGTCGTCTGCATAAACCTCGACATCTTGATGCATCATGTCATGGAAGAGGGTAGTCACTGCTCTCTAATAAGTAGCTCCTGCATTCTTCAAACCAAATGGCATCACTCTATAGTAGTAAGTACCCCACTCAGTAATGAAAGAAGTCTTCTCCATGTCCTCTAGAGCCATCAGGATCTGACTATACCCGGAAAACCCGTCCATAAAGGACAACATCGAATGACTTGTTGTACTATCAACTAGCATGTCAATGTGTGGGAAAGGAAAATCATCTTTGGGACTGGCCTTGTTGAGATCTCGAAAATTAACATAGACTTTCACTTTGCCGTCTTTTTTGGGAACAGGGACGACATTGGCTAACCACTTAGGACATTCAACCATTGATAAAAATCTTACACTAAGCTAGTTCTGAATCCTCTCCTTCACCTGCAAACTCCAACGATGGTGCAATCACCTCAACTTCTGCTGAACCGATCTGACATGAGGCAGAAGTGGCAAGTGATGCTGGACTAGGGATAGATCAAGGCCTGACATGTCTTCATAAGACCATACAAAAACATCTAAATATGATTTGAGCAATTGGGCGAGGCCATCCATTTCATCTGTAGACAAATCCAATCCAATCCTCAGCTCTCTGGGCTGGTCTATTGCACCAAAATCAACAATCTCGGCGTCTCTTGCGATAGGTGAAACTCTCTGATCACTAGGACTTGAATCAGAAACAGAAGAAGAGTCCTTATCTGAATCGTGTTGTATAATCTCATCATTTATATCAAATATCTGTGATGTGTGTGAAGAAGGTATAGATAAAGTGATATCACAAGAGACAGGTAAATACTCAAAAATGCTCAAATCCATAAATGAAAAGTCATGAACATCGTTAGAACGGGAGACAAATCCTGATAAAACATCAAATGAAAGAGGTGGGTCCACAAAGTCAGACGCTCCCTCAATTGGGCCAATAGGGCCCTCAAAAAAATCATCAACAACTATAACATCATCATCTGAAAACTTCAAAGCAAGAGCAGTGTGAATCTCCTCGGCAACCTCAATGATGGACACCCCAAAAAGATCAAATGGCAAAGCAAGCCCAGGTTGAACTATCCCATCAATCTGGCTCATACCCATCGTGAGCATCTCATCAATGTACTTTTCGTGTGGAACAGCTCCATCCACTATGTCCCTAATCTCAGTAAATGTCCCATGCCCATCGACCTCATTCGGGAAATAGAGTGTCATGAGGCTCATACAATCTAGAGATGATGGGGCGACCAATGAAGAAGTAGAAGTACCAGAAGCTCCATCACTCAACTGCAGCTGATGCACAAGACGCTGAAGCTCGACCTCTTGAATAATACTAAATCCCTCAATGATCTCATTTGAATGCGTCTATAGCTCCGGTGCCCTCACAAAGTAGTCCGCCAAGCTCATGTTGTATGGACAAACAGGATAGTCAAATGGTGTGTGAGTTAATCAGGCCCTCACCCTCTCCTTGCGCAGTCGCGCCATGTATCGGTAATCGACCTTAGGAGGGATGAATCCAAGTCCGAATGGTACATCGTGATTGGGGATAACTATAAACTCTTTGGGCCTATGTTAACATTGCCTTAATCCCATGCCAAACAGATAAGACATGCTCCTCATCATGTCAAGTACCATTGTGCTACCATGCTGATCAAATGACATAGCCATGAAGTCTCTACAAAAGTCCTCAATCTCCAGAGTCTGCACCTCATCAAACATGAACCCAGTTAGAAATAGGTCATCCTCACTGTGACTGATTTGAAGCACTAGCTCGGAAGAGGCAAACATATCTCCAACAGATCGCACTGTGATGACCTGCCCATCGTGAATGAACTTCACCTTCTGATGAAGGGAAAAAGGAATGACCCCAACTCTATGAATCCAATGGCCCCAGCTCTATGAATCCAAGGTCGGCCCAATAGCAGGTTAAAGGATATAGGAATCCTTATAACTTGGAACCGATTAGGAAATGTGGTCAGCCCTATCAATAGCTCGATCTCCAAAGTGCCAATGAGCTCCCTCTTAGTGCTATCATATGCTTTGATTGTTTGAGTAGATAGGACCAAAGTTTGAGGACGCATAACCGAGGGCGATGGCAATGGCTAAAGGGCAAACGTTCAGGGCCGAGCCATTGTCCAAAAGGACATATGGTACTCGGTGGCCTAAACAACCGACTGAGATGTACAGTGGACGTGTATGGTCTGAATCCTCGGGAGTCAAGTCATCATAAGAAAATACAATGCAAGTGGCTCTGCCAACCATCATCATGTGGATTAACCCCTCCGGAGTAGTTGTAGTCTCGACCTTGATCTGATTCAAAGCTCGAATCAATGCATCTCTATGATTGCTAGAAGATGCTAGTAAGCTCCAAATGGATATATGAGCCTAGGCGCTATGCAATTGTCTCAAGATCTCATCATCCTCTCTCCTAACCTTCTCATGAGCGGACGTCCCCTCCAAGGGTCTAATGGCTGCAGGGGGCTACTGCCATACCACCCTACCCCCACGAATAACATACTATATATCAGGAGTGTGAACATCATCAACATATGGAGTTTGAACCTCATCAACATATGGAATCAAAACAAACAGAGTCTGAACACTGTAACGTGTGAAAGTCAATGGTTCGACTATGGTCAACTGTACTGATGTCACCTCAGGAACCAATCTGAATGTTGTGGGCATCCGTGTGCCCAAGCTCACTCCACCTACCTCATAATTCCCATTCGATACTATAAGCTCCAGCTTCGACTCATCCCAACTTAGCATGTGGATATAATCATCAAGCTCAGCAAAGTTAAGGAAATGTTCGCCATCAATCAGAGGGGGAATCGTGTGTGTAGTATGGGCTAGTAATGGGTTAGTGGTTACACTCGGTTAACCCAAGTGGACCATACCCTGATAAATCAAATCCTGAATGGTGTGCCTCAGAGCAGTTCAACGGTCAGTCTCATGCCCTGACCCCTAGTGACATGCACAATGTAAATCCATCTTGAACTGTGGCGGGACGGGCTGAAGCAATGGCCTAGGAGCAAGAGCTGTCAATAATCCGACTTCTTTGAGCTTTCGAAGAGCTTGGATCAACGGCATACCCAATTGTGAAAATTGTCTCTATGTCCTCAAAGCAAAATGAGCTCTAGGTCCAGGATAGGAAGTTGAGGGTCTCGCGGTAAACTATGTTGCATAGCATGGCTGTACTGGGGTAGGATATGAAGCTGGAGGTCTCTCTATGCCCTGTGTGGCATAATAAGATAGTGCTAGTGTGGGAGGCAAGTAGGCCTGATCGTACGACTGAGAAGGTGCTTGTGGCCTATACTGCACACGAGGTGATAGTGGGTAATAGAATATAGAAGTCTGCCCAACTATCTTATAGCTTTTAAGAGGTCTCAACCCTACTGAACTGATAGCACCCACATCTCCTGGTCTATGTTCTCCTAAGGGCTTCTTCCTCTTCGAATCAGAAGGAAAAGACTCAGGCCATAATCCTCTAGCTATACCCTCCTCTATATCGTATAAGGCATGTACCAAAGATCCAAAATCCATATGAAGGAATCCCATTAAGTGCCTAGCAAATCGAGGTTGCAAGCTCCTCATGATCATAGTAATCCGATCCATCTCAAATAGCCTATCAATAACTTGTGAAATCTTCTCCCTCCAACGGGAGATAAATGAGGTGATCGACTCCTCTAGCCTTTGCCTCAAAGCCTTTAACTCTCTCCTCGAGACATCAATGACAGTATTAAATGCAAACTGTCTCAAGAACTCCTAGGCTAAATCATCTCAAGTCTAGCGGCGTGATACATCCAATGAAGCAAACCAACATTGTGTTGCGCCACTCAGGGACATAGGGAAAAGCATAACCATCTGGGTCTCATTCAGTCCATGGGCCCTCATAACCTTACTATAAAGCCTCAAATGGATGCAAGGACAACCAATGCCCGTGTATCTCTAAATCTCTGGCATCCTAAACTTGGCCGGTAAACTGGCCACTGGTGCTCCATCAAAATCCTCCCAAGTAATAACTCCGTTTGAAGTCCTCAACTGTCTCAACCTCTGCTCAAGTCTATCCATATAAGCATGTGGGCCCTTTGAGATCAGGGTAGGCACTATGACAGAAGGTGTGACAACCTCAGTCTGACTATGCAGGGTGAAAGGTATAGCCTGTGGTGCTGACTGACTAGGTGGAGGAGGTGGTGGTACTATAGGGTTATACTGTGCGCCATCCTAAGGCGGGACCTGCTGCCCATCTATTCTCTGGATGAGCCTAGCTATAGCCTCCTGAATCAAAGCCATGGCAGTAGCTAACTGGTCAATGGTAACTATTTGTGAGTCCATATCCCTCTAATATGATTTCTGATATGACTGGTCTGATACTCTAATCAATCTACCCCTAACTCTGATCCAAGAAACTGAACCCAGACCAAACGTATCAATACTCCTACAATAGTGGAAATACTAGATAAGATACGATGTAAGGGAAACTCTACAAGAAATGTCTATCAAATATGCCAAAGGTAACCTGGAAGTAATCAAAATGATATCCAATTCTGAGCAAATATAAAAGTGACTACTACGAAGGTAACTAAACCTATCACTATTGAATCGGCTCTGAAGGCCCACAGATGCACCCACGTGTTAGGAAACAAAATCATGATTAAAGGATCTAAGGCTCAACCTACAAAGTCAAGGTGGCTCTAAAAAAAAAGGGGTGGTCTTTAAAGGATCCCTAGTAAAAGCGATCATACCATTCAGTGGTACACAACCCTCTGCATGCCTCCGAAGAGACAGTGTGCTTTCATGCAAGGTGGTCATCACCTCCACACATACATTACCTTGACATCCCAGGGGGTTTCCTATAGTGAAAGTTCTTGCAACTCTCAACACTCAATAGTTAACTAAAGTAAGCAGTGAGTGGTGTGGGTGCATCTGAAAATCCTATGAAGCTAAAGCAGAAAATGAAACACACTGGTCACACAAATATCCATTAAACCTAGCTCTGGGCTATACAAGTCTTCAAAGATCGGACTCCAATCAGTATCAATATGTTTGCCTTCTTCAAAATACTCCCAAACATTGATATAGCCCATCGCTAGACCCTACTCCTAACCAATTGGCTCGATCAGAGAAACAAGTACACACAAGGCCTCACACTTGCAAATATAAGAATCAAAATGAAGGAAATGACCGAAACCAGAGAATTGGAGGTAAAATGATAGATATGCGACCCACACGGACAAACAACATGCAAAGACATAAGAGAAGAGCAGTCATACAACAGGCAATCAAGAAAAACGCAAGTATATCATCCATGTCCACACACAAGCTAAATGAGAATATGACAATCAAATGAATAGCAACAAGGATAACATGCTCAAAGATGATCAAGATAATATACAAGCAAGATAATCAACTCTAAGACAAACAAAATATACAGCAATATGAGCATACATGTCAAAGTGAGCAGGATAATCATGGCAAAAGCAAAATCAATATGCTAAGACAAGCAAGAAAATATATCAATATCATCAGCATGTCAATGTCCCAAAGAGACATAACAATGAAGCATAGAAAATCGCCGCATCAAAATCCTCAATGTCCTATGATCACTCAAGCATAGAGAAGCACAAAGGGAAAGTATCCATCAACCGACTAATCAAACGCCACATTTTCCTTATCTTAAGTTCAAGCTTGACCCTCTAAATGATTCCCCAACGAAATTGTCATTTTGTGGACCTCGCATTTTGACTCGATGCGTTCCCACTCGATGACGCAACTTGCTTTTTTATTTATTTAGTGAAAAATTGATTTGTAGAAAAAGACTTGGAGTCGTCACTTATTTTTGTTTTATTTTTTAAAGGAAAACAAAATAAAAAAGAAAACCCTAAATGTGACTCCTTATTTGGAAAATACGGTTTGTGAAAAACCAAACTTGGGTTTGGGGATTAGATTACTTATTGGGAAGGTACGGTAAAGACCGTACCACCCCTCTAAGCCTCTAAAAATGGGTCTCTACTAAATAAGGTGAAGCAAGTGGGACAATTGATAAGGAAATCAATGGATACCAATGAAATGATCAAATAATAAAATGAATCATGCATGAGAATAAGCAAAGTGAGAGTGAGAGGGTACCTTGGCAGCAAGTAATAGTGTGTTCTCATAGAAACAAGCTTAGCTCAAACATAAAATTATCACATGCATATCAAAGAGCAAGTCAAATATCAAATAATATTCATTAAACATAGCAATTGACAATCAGAAGAGATCATATGTAGGGCCCACCAAAGCCCAAATTATTTTGCATGAATTAATCTCACAAATTCCTTTGCTTTTGAAATTATGAAAATCATATTCATGCTTATTAAAAAAAAAAAAAAAAAAAGAGGGGGGGGGGGGGGGGGGGGGCGGGGGCGGGGCGGGGCAAAAGATTATTTGAAAATTGACGAAAATTTGTGAATTAAAAATATTTGAAAAAATTAGTGGAATTAAAACTATTCGAAAGAAAACTAGAGTTTTGAAATTTATTTGAAAATTGGAGTTTTCGACAATTAAATTTAAGAATTGGAATTTTGGAAATTAAATTTGAAAGAAATTGGAATTTTGAAAATTATTTGAGAATTGGAGTTTTGGAAATTAAATTTGAAAGAACTTGGAGTTTCGAAATTTATTTGAAGATTGGAGTTTTGAAAATTAAATTTAAGAATTGAAATTTTGGGAATTAAATTTGAAAGAAATTAGAATTTTGAAAATTATTTGAGAATTGGAGTTTTGAAAATCAAATTTAAGAATTAGAGTTTTGAAAATTAATTTTGAAAGAAAATGGAGTTTCAGAAATTAGAGTTTTGAAGATTAAACTAAGGAATTGAAGTTTCGAAAATTATTTGAAAATTGGAGTTTCGACAATTAAATTTAAGAATTGGAATTTTGGAAATTAAATTTGAAAGAAATCGGAATTTTTAAAATTATTTGAGAATTGGAGTTTTGGCAATTAAATTTGAAAGAAATTGGAGTTTCGAAAATTATTTGAAAATTGGAGTTTTGAAATATAAATTTAGAAATTAGAATTTTGAAAGAAAAAAAAAATATGAAAATGGGAATTTTGAAAATTGGAATTTTGAGTTTGACATAAAATAATTCTCTTTATTTTCACATTAACGTCTTTTTAATTGAAATTATTTTTATTAAATTGGATTTACTTATTTGATTAAAAACAAAAGTTTAATCTTATAGTTTTTGTTTTTTCATGTAGGCAAGTTTATTTCGAACTGTAACAACAAAAGGACAGCAAAGCAAAGGAAAAGAGGATGAATAGTAATTATGGTAAAAGCTAGGGGCATTTACTTAAACAGGTCTCTGCAACTACAAGTCGCAAAAAGAACCAAACTTTATTTGGCAAAAGCGCTTCCACTCTTTCCCTTACTACGCTCCACGTGCCATCACACACTCCACCAAAACAACACCGCATCAGAACCTCCAAATGCATCCCCATTCTTCATCATCGGTTTCTTCTTCTTCTTCTTCCCACCAAGCGCCATGAACTGCAACCCCATTGTAAGTGTAAGCTGCCCACTTCCTCTTCATTTGAATTCTTTTAAGCCCTTGGATTCTTCGTTCCCAAGTTGAGGAAACCACAACGTGTTATGCGAGCAAAGCCACCAAGATCTTCATCTTCATTGTCACCGTCCTCTCTGTCTTCGGACTAGTCATCGACTTCGGTCTCCTCCGCCACAGCATCAAGAAGACCCGCAAATGCTCCTGCGAAATGGGTCCGCTATTTCATATGAATAGAGTGTGATTTTGGATTTTAATTGAATGGGTAGCTACATCATTTGTTTCCAGTCACAGACCCATTTTTCTTCTCTGGTGTCTTCATCCTCAACGACGGCGGTGTCATCTTCATCTTCTCTATGTCCAAAGTGCTGAACAGTGACAAGAGGGGGAGCGACGGCAGCCAAGTACACTAGAGCGTTAGTGATGATGGCAGTGAAGCGGTGGCCGTCGGTGAGATGACAGTCCGACGAAAAAGACGGATTTTTTACACCTAAAGACACTAAAAAAAATGGAAGCGATCTGTAATGGTGATTTTATGGCGGAATGGATCTTGTCGGCGCCTAGACGGAAAATGAATGACTATGGTGGAGAAAAGAGCAGCTAGGAGTAGTTGGGGTGATCGGGGAATGGGTAAAGGATAAGTTGTGTTGCTACTCCCCTTTCGACCTCATCTCCTCCAAAACTGAAAATCCATCTCCCACTTCCTCCATTTTTCTCTCTAGATATATTTTTTTCTCTTTTCTATCACTCCCTAGACCATCTTTTCCTGCTCTGGAACTGTCAATCCCCATATCACTTCCTCTATCTTTTCTCTTTCCGTCTCATCTAGCCGCCAAAACAACCTAACCATGCCCCATTTTGTTTTTTTTTTTTTCTTCCAATCCCATCTGGCCGCCTAGAACAACTCATTCTCGGGGTGGTAAGAAAAAAAGAAAAAAAAAAAAAAAAAAAGGAATTCCTCTTTCCTCTCTCCTTGGGGGTTTACAATAGTTTAAAGCAATGATTTAATTTTCTAAAACTTATAAATTATTTTCAATAAATAATTTCATGATGAGTATAACAAACCATAATTTAATTTATTATTTTCATATACTATTCTTAATTTACCCTCTTTTTTTTTATTAAAAATACTTATGAATTTTTTTTTATTAAAAAACATTTTTTATATATTTTTAATGTTTTATTTTGACAAATTGTTAACATATGTTGAATTTTAAAATTTTCAATAATTACTTAATATAGTTTTGAGTAGAAAAATTTAAAAGAATATAAAAAAAAAAATATAAACAAAAGGAAAGTAAATATTTTATTTTACTTTAATTTTTATTTTGTTTTACAATAACTGATAATCTTTGATTTAAAATCAAATTTATATAATAAGTACATGAAGTAACTTTAAAGGAAGTATATTAATAGAATAGTAAATAGTTAGATTATTATAATATACATTAGATTATTGTAAAATGATTATTATTGATTAATTTTTAAAAAAAAAAATATTATTGTTGTCTTACATAGTTTAAAACCAAAAAGCTTTAAATGATTAACTTTCTAAAATCTTATAAATCATTTTCAATGACTAATTTCATGATGAATGATAACTAAGATTTAATTTATTTATTTTTATATATTATTACTTACACTTTTTTTTATTTAAAATTTCATATTAGAAACTGTTTTATATATATATAATGTTTTAGTTTGGAAAATTGTTAAGATGGATTGTGAAAAAGCCTCAAAGTCCAGTAGGGTAACACCTAGATGGGGTGAATGGGTGTATTTAAAAATTTAAATAAAGATTTATACGTGTTACTAACTTTTTCCTACGAGTAGTTAGGGATTATCAATTCAATTAACGATAAGCAATACAAGAAAGATAATAATAAATATAAATGATGAGGCACAAAGATTTTTGCATGGAAAACCTCCACATTGACTGTGGAGACAAAAAAAACTATGAGATTTAAGATTGCTAATCTAAATCCACTATATGAGATCAAATTACATAAATTTACTTGATTGTTTTACCCTAACAATCTCCCATTTTAGCAATTTTGTTCCAAAAATATCGTTATATAAACCCACCCAAACTCTCATAACGGAGTTTACATAACACACATTAATGATCAATTAAAAATAAAATAAGAGAATGTTTTACATCATCTTGTAGTACTTATCTTCTAATCCTATAACCTGCACACATACAAAAAACCTATACCAAAAGTAAAGTAATGTGTGGGATAAGATATAATCAAAACAACAGAATATGATAGTGGGAAGTTTTGCTTGATGTATTGTGAAAGCATGAATGGGGAAAAGATCCCTATAGTGAAACCAATGTACAAAGCTAAGCTTGAAAAGAATATAAATGTATACAAATCAACCAAATATAATATAACCTTGATAAGACACAATAACTCAACAATAAAGCATAAAGGTTTATCTTTAACCAAAAAAATAGGCAGTAAAGATCATGAGAAGAAGCTTATGTGACTATAATAGTTTTAGAAAGTTAGATAATTCAAACAAAAATATCTTGCAAGAAATATTTGTGTCAGGTATCTCTCTTAAACTTCTAAGATATGCTTTTATCAATTGATTTGGTTTCCTCCAATGTCTTAGATTTAATATCCTTTAATATTTCAATTAATTTCCCTTAAGAATGAAATGAATAAAACAATGAATTAAATTATTCAAAGAATTATTAACTCCTCCTAAAGAATTGTTAGGATAAAATCCTTAAAAGCATGACATGATGTAATAAATTTGGAATTTATTATTTATTTAATGATATTCTAGTTTTACTTTTATCTATCTTTATTCCATGTATTATACTTTATGAACATTTTTATCTACATCTTTTTCATTGTGCATGTCTTAGGTGTATTAGGAGTTGCACAAAATATCTAAGTCATGGATTCCTTTCAAATAGATGACTTGTTCATAGTTGGTTTATGGGTCTAGGCAACCCATTAGAAGTTGTATTGCACCACCTCCTAATTAGAGGGATGGTTGGTCTTGACTATTAGGATGAGTTTCCCATGGTGAGTGCACTAGTGTGTATGGTTGCACATTGGACAGGACCTATGGTGAGTTATGACTTAAGGCTATCAAATAGTCATGACTCCACTAAGTTGCTTCATTATGTTATCTCTCAACCTAAAGAGAATATTGAGTTTGTGCTGAAGTTAGCAATGACTTTGACCTACGGGTGAGATTGTAAACCGATCAAATATTCCCTATGGATTGGGTCATTGTTGATGGAAGTTGGTAGCAATAGGTATTCTCAATAAAGACACCATGATATCTCTTGGGATTGAGACAGTGTGTCCCCTTAGGTGATCTTAAGGAGGTGTGTTCATGGAAACTATGTTTATAAGTGGAACTTGACATAGGCTCTTTGAGAGCGAAGGTATATCATTGAACACATAATAGGAGGATCTACAAGGATGATAGAAGTAGTCTTGAAAAGCTTATAGCTTTCACTTTGTTAGATGACGGACACTAGTTCATGGGGAGACTGAACACAATGGATAGCAGGTCATAGACTTAAGCACTTAGTGTCTCGTTGTTATTAACATAAGATATTGGAGTTCAGTTGATTCTCTGTAATGGGATTTCGAATGAAATTTAGAATTGAATTATGAGGGAGCCAATATTCCTATGGGTCTTAGTAATCCTCACTCTGAGCTCATATATCTTGTTAGCATGGGCTATGAGGGTCGGATTGGCTCTAGGTTCAGTTTTATGCATAAGGGTGTTTTGATAATTATGTAAGGTTGCACAGGGGCAAGTAAACAACGTCTCTAGATTAGGTTAATTGATTAATTAGTAGACCCTGTTTGGTTAATTAATCAATTAGGACTCGTTTTGGGCTAGATTAAGTGACCTAAGCTCTTAGTGGGCTTAAGGCACTTAAGTCTAGTAAAAACCCTATAAATACCCCCTTAGGGGTTAGAATTCCTATAGTTTTTTCTAGAGAGTCGTCTTCCATCTCTAGAGAAAGATTCATAGCCTCCACTCTCCCTTCCATCCCCATCGAAAGTGTGTCAAGATCAAGGTTTGAGTTAGCTGGTGGAAGACTTCCGGTTTACAAGACTTTTGCGATTTCATTCTTCATCTTCACAATGTGGATTTAATTCGAGAACATTTGAATCTGAGGTATGGTTTTTTTTAGCACTTTCTGAATCCCTTTAAAGTTTAAAAATGCTATTTTTCCACTATGCGTAGGATTTAGAAAAGGCTTAGGATAGTTATGCATGTTCCAAACCTGATCTGGGCTTGGGAAACAGAGAGATCTGGGTTTTTCCTTCAAGAATATCTTCCCTTTTTTTGTCAAGGAATTTTCATTTAATTAGCTTTTCTCAATTAGCTCTCAAAAGTAATATGCTTCCCTATTTAAGTGAGTCAAATATGGTTAATGATATTTTTTTTTTTTTGTCATTAAAATGGTAAAGCACATGAAATATATGAATAGGAAAACACACAAGAGATAAAGATAAAGAAACATCATATAGATATATATATAACAAAAAATATGATTCTAGATATAAAAAATATGCAAGTACGATCATGAAGAAATTGGAAAAATATGCATTGTGAGTAGCTCATGAAGAAATCGCACGATCACGATCAAAACAAGTAAGAGGAGTAGGCTTAGGAAAATTTACCTTTGGAACTGCATCCTACTCCATAGCTCGGAGTTCATTTTCCTTTGCTAGTGCCTCTTGAGCTGCATCTGGAGCTGTATCCTAAGGGCCAGGTGAGTTGGAGGTGCCATGGTTACATAAACGTGGTTATAGTACTTGGCCCAAGAGCTCCCATCCAAGTAGGCATGGGTAGCCTGAACCCCCAAAGCTGGGTCAACCTCAAAGGCAATGGTCCTTTAAAATCCAGGAGATGAGGAGGGCGAAAGAAAGACCACCTCCTCGATAGAAAAGATCATGATAAAGATTCATTGCGTCAAAAATCACTTGTTCAATATCAAACTGCTAGCCAGAAAGAATGATATGGATGAATCGAGTAGACGATCAATGGATTTGGGTCCGATGGGTGGAAGGGTAGAAGGAGTGTGTGAAAAAAATAGCAAGAAGTTGTGTAGGCTTGGAGAAGCCAGAGACAAGAATATAAGAAGGAAGAGGGCAAGGAACACCATAAAGGGAGGTCGGGATGGCATCAAGCCCCCTTTTAGTGAGAGTTTGTACCTTCAGTGAGAAAGATGGAAGGCGAGACTCGAGTTACGACATGTTAAGGACACATTAGATGGAATGAGAAGAAAAAATAAAAGACTAGTCATATACAGTCACTTGAGAAGTGACTCCGGTGACTACCGAGTGCATGTTTGCATAGAACATCTACACTAAATAGGGATAGTAAGTCCCCTGGAGAGAGAAAAGAGTCTCCCACCCTTGCTCTCAGATAATGGTGGAGAGAGGACTGTCTTGGAAGGCTTTAAGATTGATTGGACGCTCAATCTCAATACAACGAGTATGAAAAAAGGTGTAGAAATAGTCTCGTGCCTCATAGTGGTGGAAACGCTCCACCAAAAGAGCTGCTAGGTCAAAAGGACTATACAATGCGATGCCCTAGATGGGCTTAGGTGACCCTAGAGAGTCACCTCACGTGGACGTCGATGACTTGCCATAAAAATCAATGGAATATGAAAGGTTACTTAATTGAGAATAACTAAATAAACTACGAAAGAAAACAAAATCACTAGGAATGCTAAAAACAAGGTACATAACAATACCATGCGAATGAAAATTCAAGAAATGAAGCGAAGTGACCTCAAACGACAAAGAAGTGGTGACCTAGAGCGCTCATAACAAATCAAAAAGGTGAAATCATGTAGATGGTGCATGGGATGGCTTTAAATAGCTTGTAGGATCGCTCGATACAGATTAGTGCCTTAGCGCTTGAGTGTTGCGAGTGTTGAAAGCAACACTAGAAATGACTAACAACGCTTGAGCGCTTTGGCATTGGAATGAGCACTTAAGTGCTGATAATAGTGCTTGAGATAGAAACTAGGCATTGAGAAGGGAAACAAATAACTTTGAAACTAACAGAAATTCACATGAGTTAAAGTAAAGATATGATAAACACCTTGAAGCAAAGTTATGATGCTCTTAAACTCTCAATATTAGATCAATCAATAATATACCAAGTGAACTTCCTAGATATTATACATCAATCCATCAAGAATGAAGTTTCAAGTTCAAAGGTCAGAGTTAATCATAATCTCAATTTTGAAACTTGATGCATAAGTATTGATGTTCAAGGGAATATGACTTACTATCTAGTTCTATATTTCAAAATTGATCACTTAGAAGAGATCCAGTCATATCTTTAATCAAATTAAAGTACACATCTAATCAGTTTGATATAAGATAATTGGAATTCTATTTAACACTATCTTGTTGATCTATATACAACACAACGTGACTCCCCCTTAATTTGATATCATATATATATATATATATATATATATATATATTCTTTTGAAAGTGGAGGCATTGTACACCATGATCACAATTGATTTTTCATTTGATTTTCATTCATGGTTGCCTTTGTATCCACTTTGGGGGTATTTCTAAATGTTGCAAGTGAGCAACTTATATTTGTGAGCATGAATCTTAGAAAGTGTATGAGAGTTATGTTTAACAAAGTATTCAATTTTTATTTTTATTTTTTGTTTCATTTTCTTACACTAACTCACTTCAAGAAACAATTATAATGATATTAGTCAAACAAGGCATGTGGATAGTAAGATTTGAGCGTGATAAAGGATCCTTCCAAAGTGAACAAAGTCTACTTTATAAGTTAAACTTAAGAAGTCCCCCTCTTGATCAAGCACAAGATGTAATTAAGGTTGAAATTCCATTATAGAAAGACATTTAAGTATCAGGAATCATATACGTCAATAGTGATTAACAAATATCTAAGAATTAATCCACATCAAATCTTGTAGATATAGTATATTTTTTTCATTCACAAACTGGAGATATTACAAATCATTCTAATATATCAAGTAAATAAACAAAAATCATATGCCCAAAATAAACCAAAAGAAGGTAAAAAGAAATAAACATAAAATAGACAATTAAGCTCAAAAATCTTTTAGGCTTATAACTTTAAATGATCAGTCGATTAGGCATATGCCCAAAGATTTCCTAAGGAACTCAAACCTAAGAGAATCTTAGGGTTTGGTAATAATATCTATTAATTGATATTTAGTAGGGACAAACTCTAGATAGACAACCTTATCTTCAACAAGATCTCTTATGAAATGATGACGAATTTTGATATGTTTAGTATAAAAATGAAGAATATGATTCTTTGAGATATTAATAGCACTAGAGTTGTCACAGTGTATGTTCATGGTCCCTTGCTCAATCCCATATTCTTTCAGCACTTGTTTCATCCATAAGAGTTGTGTACAACAACTTCCAATACAAATGAATTTAGCTTCGGTAGTAAATAAAGATATAGAATTTTGTTTCTTACTAAGACAAGCCACAAGATAATCACCAACAAAAAAGCAAGCACTAGATGTGTTTTTTTCTATCCTCAACATTTCGACCTAATCAACATGAAAATAACCAACAATCACAAAAGAAAAATTATATAGATACCACGAACTATAATATAAAGTTTCATAAATATATCAAATAATTCTTTTAACATAAATTAATAGTGACTCTTTGGGGTTTTCATGGTACCTAGCACAAGCTCCAACACTAAAGGATATGCCAGGACGACTCGCTATGAGATATAACAAACTTCCTACCATGCTTCTATAGAGCTTTTGCTTAATTTATTTTCCAGAGGCATCCTTGCTAAGCTTAGTGGTAGTGCTCATAAGAGTCCTAGAGTGTTTAGAGGATTCTAGATCGAATTTTTTAACTAACTTGCTAACATATTTAGATTGTGAAAGAAAGATTTCATTTTTTAGTTGCTTAATTTGCAATCCTAAGAAGAAGGTTATTTCACCTACTATACTCATTTCGAATTCAGTTTCCATTTTCTTGGCAAAACTAAGGGCAAGGTCACTAGAGATGGCTCCGAAGACAATATCATCAACATAAATCTGTGTCACTAATAACTCATCATTGGACCTACATATTAAAAAGGTTCTATCAACTCCCCATCTCTCAAACTTTTTCTCCAAGAGATAGGTTACAAGCCTCTCATACCAAGCTTTAGGAGCTTGCTTTAATTCATAAAGGGCTTTCATTCACCTATAGACATGATGGAATTTTGGATCCTTGAAACCCTTAGGTTGCTCAACATAAACCTCTTCACTCATAATCCCATTCAAAAAAGCACTCTTGACATCCATTTGGTAAAGCTTTTTCTTCGAGGAGCATCCTTGACCAAAAGGATCCTGATTGATTCTAATTTGGCTATGGGTGAAAATGTCTATTCATAATCAATCCCCTCTATCTATGAGTATCCTTGGGCAACTAATCTTTCTTTGTTCCTCACAATGATCTCGTTTTTATCTTACTTATTTTTGAAAATCCATTTTGTATCTATGACATGCTTATCTTTAAGCCTAGGGACAAAATACCACACATCATTCCTAGTGAATTGATTTAACTCTTTCTAGAGTGTAGTAGTCCAAGACTTATCTCCTAAAGCTTCCTCCACATTCTTTGGCTCCAATTAGGAGGTATAACATACAAGACCCATCTCATCTAGTCTTGATTGTCTACTAGTAACTCATGTTCATTCACATTACTTATAACATTTGAGATAGGGTGGTTCTTAGGTACTCTAGATCTATGCATATTCCTTATTTCTTCATAATTATCTTCTTGGGGTTCATTTTCATCCTTGTTGGGGTTAATGTCACTTTTAGGGATATTATTAGGGTTCTTTTCTATGGTCTCCACATTTTCAAGGTTATTTGCAATTAATTCCTGAGCTAAAGTTATTTAACTCTCAATTATATCCTAATCATACCCAGTACCATTTAGAACCACATTCAAGGACTCTTGGATAATCTATGAATTTTGATTACAAACCCTAGAGGCTTTACTCTTAGTAGAATAGCCTAAGAAGATACCTACATCAGATTTTGCATCAAACTTCCCTAGTTCTCCCCATTCCTGAGTATGCAACATTCATTGCCAAAAGTCCTGAAGTACTTAAGGTTAGGTTTTCTCTCAATCCATAATTCATAAGATGTTTTTTTTTTGTTTCGGGCCTAAGAAAAATCTTATTGGTAGTATAACATGTATTAATCACTTTAGCCCAAAATTGCATAGGGGTATTATCCATATGAATCATCACCCTAACCATTTCTTATAACACTGTATTTTTTCTTTTTAGCCACTCCATGTTTGATTTGTGTTTGAAAATTCATGTTTGATTCATTTTGACTCACAAAAGAGATCAACATCCACGTTGTCAAATTCTCTCCCATTATTACTCCTAATCCTTACAATAGGATGGCCTATTTTTACTTGTATTTTGGTGAACAAAGACTTCAAGTGCTCCATGGTCTCTAATTTTTCCCTAAGAAAACTCACAAAGGAGTATCTTGAAAAATCATCCACAACAACAAGATATATATCTTACCATCCCTACTCTCAATATGTATTAGACCTATAAGATCCATATGTAGAAGGTCTAATAGTCTAGTAGTCCTTATTTTCTTAACCTTTTTGTGTGAACTTTTCGTTGCACTCACCACAAATGGGTTTAGGTTCATCACTAAATCTAGAAATACCTCTAACTTTTTCATTATTTTTTAAGTGTACAAAATCCCTATAGTTTATGTGACTTAGTTTTCTATGTCAGAGCTCAATAACGTCTAACTTTGCCTTCCTGCACCCAAAAGGTGTTTTAGAGTTAGAATTAATTGCATAACAGTTGTCAACTGTCCTATGTCATGTGATTATGACTTTTCCATCTTTATTGACTATCTGGTATAAGTCTTGGCAAAAATTTACCCTATGAAGCTTTTTCATAGATCTGACTAATACTTAGAAGGTTTGCCTTGAGTCTATCTACATAGAGAACTCCATTTAATTTAGGACAACTAAGGATAGATATACTTCCCTTGCCTTTCACACGAGCTAAGCTTCCACCCCCAAAGGTAATTGTTTGACCATTATAGTCCTCAAGAGAAGAGAAAAATGACTAGTCTCTTGTCATGTGTCTAGAGTAGCCACAATCAAAGTACCACTCATTGAAAGATCTAGTTTTAAGTGTAGTGAAGACTACTTGACATTTAGTCCTATCTTTTCTCATCCAAACTTATTTAATCCTAGGTGGTGACTTAGAGGAGCTTTGTTAAGATCTAGGCTTTTGATTAGGTTTATTCCCTTTCCCATTATTCAAGATGTTATTTTTAAGGGAATTAAAGTCATTCATTAGCCTACTCATTTGAGATTCAAAACTCTCTAAGAACTTAGTATAGCCCTTATATTAAGTGTCCTATTTTCTTGTAGTGTGTGCATAGTGATGGGTTTTTAGGAAATGCTACTTGGTTAAGGGTTTCATCTTTTCCTTTGGCAAACACAATTTCTCTACTATAAGAAGTTTCATTTTTATTAATGTACCCCAAGCCTCTTTTATCAACATGGGCTTCTCTTTTATCTCATATTTCATTTAAAACTCTTAGTTTTAGGGCGAAAGATATCATTCACAAATGAAGAAGGCTTATCACTTCTCATATCTTGAGTAAGAGCATTATTTTCCTCAATGAGAGAATGATGTTTAAACTCAAGAAATCTAATTTTTTTTTTAAGAAAATTAGTTCTCTCTTCTTTTAGCACATCAATCTTGGATTCGTGAGCTTCAAGTATATCATGGTCTCTTAGATAATTCTTAATTAGTTTTTCATGTTCAACAACAAGATTATTCAAAAAGGAAGTCTTTTGATCATCAATGAACTCATCATCACTATCACTATCACATTTACTATCATGTATAGATTCTATGGATATAATAAAAGCTAAAAAGTCATTTGGATCGTACCTTACATGTTTAGAAGTTTGGAACCACTTTCTTCATAATTAGTATCACTCCAAGTAGCCTACATGGACTTTTGGATATCTTTGAGGCTAGGACAATCAATAGCAAAGTGTCCTAAACCTCCACAGTTAAAGCATTCAACTTTCTTACCTTTGGACTAACCTTTATCGTTTTCTTTAGTGGATTTATCATTAGGTCTTTTTCATTATCTAGATTTTTTATTTTTGTAAAACTTTTTATTGAATTTCATGACCTTTTTAATTCTTTTAGCCATATGAGCCAATTTGTCCTTAGTTATGTTCTATGGCATTTCAGTATCTTTTCCCTCATTCTGAGAAGCATTAAAAGCATAATCTTTAGGCTTTTGAGAGCTAGGTAGGGTCATCTCATATGTTTATATGGACCTAACAGGTTCATCAATTCTCATCAATCAATGTCCTTACTCTCCTCTATGGTAGTAACTTGAGGTCCAAATCTCTTTGAGGGAGATCTCAATATTTTTCTAACTACCTTTGAATCTGGAATATGTTCTCTAAGGCTAAAAGAAGCATTAACTATATCACTTAGTTCAAAATAAAAGAAAGAAAAGTTTTGATTTTCATGCTTCCCAATATTCTCAAACTTAGTAGTAAGCATTTGCAATTTAGAGACTTTAATAGCAGATGTACCTTCATGAGTGACTTGAAGAATATCTTATGCTTTCTTAGTACAAGTACAATTTGCTATCTTACGAAACTCATCTAGACAAACTCCATTAAAGATATTAAATAAAGCTCTAGCATTGGCTTCGCTCCCTTTGTTATTGGCTTTATCCCAATTCTGTTTAGGTTTTAGTTCTCCAATTGATCTTCCCTGAACATCAAGAGTTAATGGGGGTCCCCATTCATATTCCACTTAATTTCATACCCGTTCACATTTTTAAGAAAGAATTTCATCCGAGCTTTTCAGTGGGGATAGTTACTCCCATCGAAGTAAGGTGGACTATTCAAAGGTACTCCTATTTTTTATTATTCCATACTAGACTTATAGGATCAATAAAATTTTGATTTTTATCTTACCAAAATTATCAATAAAAGTTTGACTTTTAATCAATAGAATAAAAACTCGATTTTATCCTACTCTGATACTAATTGAAAAAGCCTCGAAGTCTAGTAAGGTAACACCTAGAGGGGGAAGGGGAGGAAGGGGGAAGGTGGGGTGAATGGGTGTATTTAAAATTTTAAATAAAGATTTATATGTATTACCAACTTTTTCCCTACGAGTAGTTAAGGATTATCAATTTAATTAACGATAAACAATTAAAAATATAAATAATGAGGCACATGGATTTTTACGTGGAAAACCCTTACACTAATTATGGAGATAAAAAAACATGAGGTCTAAGATCGCTAATCTAAATCCACTATATGAGATCAAGTTATATGATTTACTTGGTTGTTTTACCCTAAAGACTTACTCTCTAGTACCTACAACTTGATCAACGTTTGCAACACACCAACCTCTGATTGTTCCAATGAAAACACTTTAGCTTCACTAAAGGGATGAAGGTCTTCAACCAAAGATTCAAATATTGAATCCTTGAATGAGAGATCGAGAATGGTGTGGCCGGTCAGGTTTTCTTTCCAAAGAAACCTTCTCTAAAGAAAATAAGATATCTTACTCTCAAGGGGTTATAATGAGGAATTTATAGGCAAACAAATGGAAGAGTTTTGGTTTTTGAAGAGTTCTAAATCAAATTTGTGTGAAAAATGCCATCTGAATTAGCATGACCTCTCAAACCAACTGAAACACCACTTGAGCACCTCAGGCGCTTGAGTGATGTGGAGAGCTTAAGCCATCTTCAGTGCTTAAGCGCTTTGGGGCACTTAAGCGGTCTTACCCTGTTTCAAAACAATAATTTAAAGCATTTTAAGTTCAAAAACAAAATCCATTCTCTCTATACCTCAAAGAAGACTAACTTTCCATAAGACAAACCTTTTTAGATGTACCTGTGACTTTTCAGTTGGATGAACAACAACCCTTGATCTTCAATGGAAAACAAGTCACTATCTAAAAGGACTTCTATGGCCAAATATTAAAAGGAACAAAATTGTCAACATACAAACAAGACTCAATTTCCTAACATAAACCCCTCAAACTCTCATAAGGGAGTTTACATAACACTTAGGAACACCCATCTAAAGAGACTCGAGAGAAGACATTGCATCATCTTATAGTACTTATCTCCCAATCCTATAACTTGTACATGTAGAAAAAAACTATACCAAAGGTAAAATAATGTATACAATATAACATAGTTGAGAGAGAAAAACATATTAATGAGAGGTTTTGATTGATGCATTGCGAAAGATTGAAGAAGAAACACAACACTATAAGGATACCAATGTGCAAAGTTCAAATGAACACACTTACCTCCCATTTTTTGTCACAAAAATGGAAAAGTATGCATAATTGGAAATGTAAAGAATAAGAGAGAATATGGTATATATATATATATATATTTGCTAATTGTTAAAGATATCTGC
Source organism: Vitis cinerea var. helleri x Vitis rupestris (assembly GCA_945999865.1). Taxonomy (NCBI): domain Eukaryota; kingdom Viridiplantae; phylum Streptophyta; class Magnoliopsida; order Vitales; family Vitaceae; genus Vitis; species Vitis cinerea var. helleri x Vitis rupestris. Next base: position 1,072,560 of record OX253931.1, on the reverse strand, counting down.
CAATTATTGTTTAGTTGGGACAAACTCTAGAGAGACAACTTTATCTTTAACTAAATCCCTAATAAAGTGATAATGAAATTTAATGTGCTTAGTATGGGAGTGAAGAATAGGAATTTTGGAAATATTGATAGCACTAGAGTTGTCACAATGAATGTTCATGGTCCCTTATTTAATTCCATAACCACTTGACATCTGTTTCATCCGAAGTAGTTATGTACAACAACTTCCTACAACAATGTATTCAACTTCAACAGTGGGTAAGGAGATTGAATTCCTTTTCTTACTTATCCAAGCCATGAGACAATCATCAATGAAAAAGCAAGCACTTGAAGTGGTTTCCCTATCTTTTACATTTTCGTTCTAATCAGCATCAGAATATCCAACAATGATAAGTGAGGAATCATAAGGATACCATAAACCATGATCTAAAGTCCCACTAATATAATGTATGATTCTTTTAACTGAAGTTAAGTATGACTCTTTGGGGTTTGCTTGGTACCTAGCACAAGCTTCAACACTAAAGGATATGTTTGGATGACTCATAGTGAGGTATAACAAACTTCCTATATATCATACTTCTATAAAGCTTTTACTCAACATTTTTTCTAGATGTGTCCTTGCAAAGCTTAGTGGTAGTGCTCATAGGTTTGCTAGAATGTTTTTTGTGGACTCAAGACCAAATTTCTTAACTAACTCCCTAACATAATTAGATTAAGATAGAAAGATACCATCTTTTAGTTGTCTAATTTGTAATCCTAGGAAGAAATTTAGTTCGCTTACCATACTCATCTCAAATTCAAATTTTATTTCCTTGGCAAGGCTAAGGGCAAGGTCACTAAAGGTGGCTCTAAAAATAATATCATCAACTTAAATTTGAGCCACTAATAACTCAAACATAAACCTATGGATAAATAAGGTTCTCTATCAACTACCTCTCTCTCAAAATTTTTCTCTAAAACAAGTGAGCCTCTCATACCAACCTTTAGGAGCTTGATTTAAACCATTGAGGGCTTTCTTTAACCTATAAACATGATTGGGAAATTTCAGATCCTTGAAACACTTAGGTTGCTCAACATAAACTTTTTCACTCAAAATCCCATTTAAAAACACACTCTTAACATCTATTTGGAAAAGTTTCATTCTTAAAGAGCAAGCAATGTCTAGGAGAATTCTAATGGAATCTAATCTAGCTACAAGAGCAAAAGTTTCCTCAATATCAATCCTCTCTATTTGAGAATATTCTTAGGCTACTAGTCTGGCTTTATTTCTCACAATGACCCATTTTTCATCTTGTTTATTCTTGAAAATCCATTTAGTACCTATCACATGCTTATCTTTAGGCCTAGGGACTAAGTACCACACATCATTCCTAATGAATTGATTTAACTTTTCCTAGAGTGCGATAGTATAAGACTCATCTCCTAAAGCTTCCTCCACATTTTTTGTCTCCAACTACAAGGTATACCATACAAATCCTACCTCATTTAGTCTTGATTGTCTCTTTATAACCATGAATTCATCTATGTTACCTATAACATTTTAGATAAGGTGATTCTTGGGTACTTTGGATTTAGGCTTATTTCTCATTTATTTTGATTTACCAATTTGAAGTGCATCTCTATTCTTGTTATGGTCAATCTCATTTTTCAGGGATACTTTTAGAGTTATCTTCTAAGCTATCCACTTTTTTGGGGTTATCCCCAATTGATTCTTGGGTTAAATTTTCATTTTCAATTTCATCCTGAGTATACCCAATGTCATTTATAACCACATTTGAAGATTCTTAGATAACTTGTGAATTATAGTTATAAACCCTATAGGCTTTACTCTTATTGGAATGTCCTAGGAAAATACATAAATCAAATTTTGAATCAAACTTGCTTAGGTTTTCCCCATCCCTGAGTATGTAACACTTATTTCCAAAAGTCATAAAATACTTAAGATTAGGTTTTCTTCTAGTCCATAATTCATAAAATGTTTTCCTTGTTCCCGGCCTAAGAAAAACCCTATTAGCAATGTAACATGCAATATTAATAGCTTCAACCTAAAACTATATAGGGGTATCATGCATGTGTAGCATGACTCTAACCATTTTATGAAGGACTCTATCTTTTCTTTCAACTACTCCATTATGTTAAGGAGTTCTAGGAATTGAGTACTCATGTTTAATTCTCTTTGAATCACAAAAGAGGTTACCATTTACATTATCAAACTCTCTTCCCCTATCACACCTAATCCTCATAATTGGGTGACCTATTTCCTCCTGAATCCTAGTGCACAAAGACTTTAAATGCTTAATGATCTTGGATTTTCCATAAGAAAACACATAGAATACCTAGAAAAATCATCAACTACAGCTAAGGTGTATCTTTTTCTACCTCTACTTTCAGTTTGCATAGGACCCATAAGATCCATATGAATAAGGTCTGAAGTATTGATTTCTTGAACCTTTTTGCGCATACTTTTAGATTGTTTACCTTTTAGGCATTCACCACAAATAGGTTTGGGTTGACTACTCAAGTTTGGGATGCCTCTAACTTTTTCATTATTCACTATGTGGACAAAATCCCCATAGTTTATGTGACCTAACCTTCTATTCCAAAGTTCAATGATGTCAAGTTTTACTTTGGTCCACATTAAAGATGTTTTCGAGTTAGGATTTATTGCATAACAATTATCAATTATCCTATGCCCTATGAAAATGATTTCTCCATCTTTATTAATTACTTCACATAAATTTTGAAAGAAGTTAACCCTATGATCATTGTCACAAATTTGATTAATACTAAGAAGATTAGCCTTGAGTCCATCCACATAAAGGACTCCATCAAGCTTAGGGCACCTAGGAATAGATATACTCCCCCTACCTCTCACACGACTACACTCCCATCCCTAAAGGTGACATTTCCTCTATTAAATTCCTTTAGAGAAGTGAAAAAGGACTTATCACCCATCATCTTCCTAGAGCAACCACTATCAAAATACCACTCACTAGGGCTTTAGCTTTTAGGGCAGTGAACATAACCTGACACTTAGGCCTATCTTTTCTTAACCACACTTGTTTTACTTTCGGGAATTAAATTCATTTACTAGCCTTTTAGTTAAGACTCATATCTCTCAATAAATTTAGTATGACACTAGTTTTGAGTGTGTCTAGATTTTTTGTAGTGTGTGCATAGTGAGGAAGAATTAGAAGATGTTGTATGGATAGAGGTTTCTTCTTTACCTTTCACAAAAACAATTTCTCCACTAGTAGGAGTTTCAACTTTATTAATATAACCCAAACCTCTCTTATCACCATGGGTTTTGCATTTCTTAAGAATTTTATCAAGCATTTTGGTTCTAAGGTGAAAAATCTCATTAACAGAAGGAGAGGATTTAACTTTTTTCAATCTCTCAAGTAAGAACATTATTTTTCTCAAAAGAGATTGATGTTCACACTCAAGAAATCAAATTTTTTCAAGAAAATTTATCCTTTCCTCATTAAGTAATTCAATTTTAGCTTTATGAGCGTAAAAAATATCATGATTTCTCAAATATTTCTTAATAAGATTTTGATACTCAACAACAAATTATCAAGGAAGACAACATTTTGTTCATCAATATATTGAAAATCACTATCACTATCACTATCACAATCACTATCATGCGTAGAATCAATAGATGCAATAAAAGCTAAGAAGTCATTTTATTCATACCTTACATCTTCAGAAGTTATGGAATTAAATTTAGAATCCATGTCACTCCAAGTCGTCTGCATAATGTCCTTCAGACTAGGATAGTCATTAGAAAAATGTCCCAAGCCACAACAGTTAAAACATTCTATTTTTTTTTTTTTTTTTTACCTTTAGGGACATTTTTATCATTTTCTTTAGAAAATTTATTAGTTTTTTTTTCCTTTCTAGATTCTTGATTTTTATTAGATTTTCTAGTCAATCTCATGACCCTTCTAATCATTTTAGTCATATGTGTTAGTTCATTCCTAATTAAATCATTTGACATTTCAATCTCTTTTTCCTCATTCTCAGAAGTCTTGAAAATAGGTTCTTTAAGCCTTTGAGAATTTGGAAGGGTCATCTAATATGTTTGGATGAAACTAACAAGTTCATTAATTTTTATTAAATCAATGTCTTTGCTTTCCTCTATAGCAATAACCTTAGACCTAAATCTTTCTAGAAGGGGTCTCAATATTTTCCTTACCACTTTAGAATCCAAAATAGGTTCTCCATGGTTAAAAGAAGAGTTTACTATGTCACTCAATTCAGAATAAAAGGATGAAAAGTTTTGATTTCATGTATTCTCATACTCTCAAATTTTGAAGTAAGCATTTGCAATTTAGAAACTTTCATAGTGAACGTACCTTCATCAGTGACCTGGAGAATATCATATGCTTTCTTAGCACGAGTAAAATTGTCTATCTTATGAAACTTATTAGGACTAACTCCATTAAATATACTAAAAAGAGCCCCCAACACTGGCTTCACTTCCATCATTATCAAGTTTGTCCCATTCTTGTTTAAGTTTTAACACACCAGTTGATTTCCCATTCACATCAAGTTTCAATGGGGGTCCCTATCCATATTCCACTAAATTCCATATCTATTCACCTTGCAATTTAGGAAAGAATTTCATTTGAGCTTTCCAGTGGGAATAGTTACTCCCATTAAAATATAGTGGACTATTCACAGGAGCCCTAGATCTTGGTTGTTTCATACTAGACTTATAAGATAAATAAAAATTCGATTTTTGTTATGCTTTGATACCTATTAAAAAACCAAAGTCCAATAAGATAACACCTAGATAGAGGTAAATGGATGTATTTTAAAAATTCTTAAATAAAGAGTTGAGTTTTTAACTCAATTAAACTTATGAGATATTAAGGATAATCACTATGATAAAAGGAATTAAGATAATCAAAGAAACAAGCAATGATACACAGAAATTTTTATGTGGAAAACCCCCACATTAATTATGGAGATAAAAAATCATGAGGTCTAAGACCTCTAATCTAGATCCACTATATGGGATCAAGTTACACAGATTTACCTAGTTGTTTTATCCTAAAAACTTACTCTTCAATACCTAAAACTTTATCCACAATCATAATGCATCAATCTCCAATTGTTTGAATGAACATGTTTCAGTACTACTGGTGCAAGTCTTTAAGTAACCCTAGATTCAACCTTTGAATCTTCCTTGAAAGATCAAGAATGGTGTGGCAAGATAGGCTTAATCCCTCTCTGAATCTCTCTCTCGAATTCTAAAAGGGTTATAATAGGATATAAATAGGCATATAAGTAGTAGGGGATCAGTATCCCAAAGTTTCCAAACTCAATTTGTTTGAATTATAAATTAAATAAAATAAAATAAAATAAAAAAAGTCTTACACTATTCTGGCAAATTCTACACGAGCACTCAAGTGCACTTAACCACCCCTCGAGCTCCTTAGGTGCTTGAGCAATCCCAACACTTGAGTGTTGTTCCATCACCTGAGCAACCCTAGCTTTTTCAAAATAATAATTCAAACCTTTTTAATTTTCAGAAAATATACCAATTTACTTTTAACCCAAAGAACTCCTAACTTGCAACTAGCCAAACCTTTTTACATATACTTGTGATTTTCCCATTGTACAAACAACAACCTTGAATCTTCAATGGAGAGTAAGTCACTATCTAAAAAGTTTTCTAAGCCAAAAAATAAATTGGAACAAAATTTCCAACATACAATGAAGACTCATTGTTCTAACACTTTTTTTCCCTATAGATTGCAAACTTGTTTACTAAGTCACATCCACTTTCACATTTTCAATTTTTAGTTGACAAATTCTTGAGGCTTCTTGCAACTGTATCGTGAGCTTGTGGGGGATGTTAGATTTAATTATTTATTTAGTTACTATTGAAATTATTCTCTTTCTATTAAAATTATTTTCTTTCTTTTAGGAGTAAGGTTAAGTTAGTCTTTGTTTCCTTTTATTAGACCTATTTAAATTCTAATGGTAGTGTACCTAGTTTTTTAAGAGTACTGTATATAATAAGAAATGATATATTTTTTTTCTTCCTCTTTCTTTAAATCTTTTTTGGATTTCACAATGTGGATGTGAGCATTGGAGTTAACCCATCATCTACCATCTACAACTAAGTTCAAGGTTTATGATATCATTATTCGAGCTGGTCTTCAACAACATTATTATTCTTGTGGACTTTATTAGTCCTTCTCACGGTCTCTATGATATCAAAATATCATAAAGAACCGCTATGATGGAAAAAGGCCTTGCTCCTTTACTCTTCTTAAAGTTTGCTTTCTTTTTAAATCAATTTTACACTTTGTATTATCCCTTTGCTTTTTCTTGAAAATAATCCTAGCTATTTCTAGAAGGATTAGATGTATAAAAAATGTTAGCTTTACTCATATCAATGATAGGGTTACTAACTTGATTTGATTTTCTTCAATTTTCGCTTATACACGTGGTTATTCACCCATTCAAAGATGTTGAAAGAAATCTTCTAATTAATTTTTAATGATTATGGTTATGTTTTCTTTTTATATTTTTAAGATGGTGGAAGTTTCCCAACAATAATGGAGAGTTGAAAGTTTCCCGTCAATAGTTCTCTAAGCATGGTAACAACTTAAGCAATTTTTACCATATCTTTTATTTATTGCATAACAGGTTCCTCATCAATAATATTTATCAATTAAGTATGCTTCTTACATCATTAGTGATGTATCTTTCTTGAAGTGTATTTTATAATCCCAAGAGCCTAGAGTGTTGCAAAAAGATATGTAACAAGTCATAGGGACATAGCACGAAAAATAATTCCCTTCACTTGAATTGCTCTTAAGTATACCAACATTTTCCATATAATTGTTCATGGTGAAGAACCCTTTGGTTTTTGGATGGAAATATAATTAACTTTTGTATTAAAAAAATTTCCAATTTTCTAGCTTCTTGTTGAGGAATTTTAATAATTTGTGGAGCAACTATAAATGAGAAGGCATTTATCTTTAAATTACTAGAAATAAGTCAAGAAAAGATATCCTTGGATAAGGGAATAATGTGACTGATCAGGAAGAATGTGCTCGGTTTGTTGATGTGACAAATATTTTCTCTTTTATAAGTGAGCTTTTGAAAATAGGGAGAATTATGTTCTGATGTCAAATAGGCCTCATAATTGGCCTAAGATCCTCATATCCCTTATATTTGAGCCCAAAACCTATTGGTGGAGTAAAAATTGCATTGAAGGACATTATTTTTTTAAATTTCCTAAAATGACCTTGACTGTCAAAAAGAAAAAACAATCGGCTTCTTTCCCACTTCTCTCTTTCCTCTTCTCTCTCTCTTCATTCACCTCACCTTTCTCTCACATATTAATTGGTGGGATCATGTATATGAATTCCTAGTTGGAGCAGTGGTATTATTTCCACCAATTATTTTTCTCCCAAAAATCATGTCCAACAAATTAAATATTGGAAATTAACGGTTAAAAATTATTATTGCTAAAGACATTTTTTAAGTAAATATTTTTAAACAGCTCATAAAATATTTTTTTTTTTTCAACTTACAAAATATATAATAAATATTTTTTAAACACCTTAGAAAATATTTTTTACCTACTTACAAAATCATATAGATGTTGTACAATATTTTTCATATATATATATTAAACAATTTTTCAACACCTCATAAAATATTATTATTCTTTTTTTATCTAACTTATAAATGATATATATATAAGCTATTTTTTATTTAAATATCTTTAAGGTTTTAGATAATTATTTGAATATTTTCTGTATTATATGGACATTACATAGACATTTTCTTAATTGATTATTTTGTAACATGGCCATATTTTAACTAATGGTGATAATTAATTTTTAATTGAATAATGTATTATAATTTAATAATTTGAAAAATTTTAAAATACCCTTTTAAATTTGAAATTGATGTGGACTTGACATGGTTTAAATTATTAAAACACGATGCCATCAAGTCAAAGATATGTATCATATTAAGAGATGTGCATGTAATTATATCGTAATTATTTTATTTTTTTTCCTCATACATGATATCTTTTGTACAAAGTTTTGTAGATGAAAGTGACAAAATCTTTTGTTATGATAATAAAGATAATTTAAGTTTGTATTTATCTTATACAAAGAGGTATAAAAACACATTAAAATTGTAAAGAGAATACAATGGAGCACAAATTTGATGAAAATCACCCTAAATAGAGATATAATAGAAAACATGAAAAGATGAGAAAAAAACAAGTTTCAATGAAATTTAAGACAAAGAATCTAAGAAAACAAATTAAAAGTAATAAGATCAAAATCATAGAATCTTCAAAACTATAATTACAACAATAAAAAAAATATTTTAAAATTAACTCGATAATTTAAATTAATGATTTTTAAAAAAATTACACATGTTACAAAGATAATTTTTGTTCATTTTTAATTTTATTTAAATATGATTTTTTAATCTTTGTTGACATTATGTTTGTAAGGGTAAAATAGTAAAAATATATATTTCATTCAATTAACTTGTAATAAACACTTTAAACATGATTAATTTTAATTTTAATTTTATTTCCTATGTTTTAATTTTGATAGGGAAGATCTTAATAGCATAGTTTGGTAAAAAAAAATATTGATATTTTTTCCTAAATAGTTATTATATGTTGTTTATATTGTCTTAAGTCATTTGAAACAATGACACTAATGTGTTATTCATTTATATTAATTTGGTTCTACAAAAAAGGTAGTATATAAATATTATGGTTAATTCTCCTTCATATGGAATGTAAATGTACTAAAAAAGAATATTAGTAAAACAACCCAAACGAAATGTGTAATTACAAATTTTGGATGATGAAATTTAAAATTTTGAATCGAAACAATTTTTAGGTGAGGGAATGTGTGGGAGAAAAGTGTCCAATTCTTAGGTGAAGAAAAAGATGGTTTAGAATCTATTGAAATCTTGCATAAAGGGTAGCCTTGTACACCCCTTGTATAGTTAGTACATTTATCTTGTATAGTTAGTGTAACACTCTTGTGTAGTAATGAAAATTTCATACATATGCATAAATAATGTGTTTGCATAGGTATGTGAACCATATTTCCAATGGTTTGGTTCAGAAAAGACTGAACAACTTAAGAATAATTTATTTTTTCCTCAAACATCATTAGTGGGGTAAGTATTTGAATTGTCATATGTGAGTTAAATAAAGTGTATGCGATGAGTGTATGATGAAGGAATGTGTGACATGAGAGTGTGCAATCCTTGGGTGACAAGAAAAAAAAAGAGCAATTCAAAATTGATTGAAATCTTTCACAGTGGCAGCCTTGTACACCCTTGTACAATTAGTACATTTGTCCTGTATAGTTAGTGTAACATCCTTGTACAATGGTGCAAATTTCATATACATGCATAAATATATCAACATAGATGTGTGAACTATGTTTTCAATGATTTAGTTCAAAAAATGATGGAAGACTTGAGAACAAATTTTTTTCCTAAACATCATTAGTGGGGTAAGTATTCAAATTGTCATACATGAATTAAATAAAGTGTATGAGATGAGTATGTAATGAAGGAATGTGTGACATGAGAATGTACTTGGGTGATAAAAAAAATGAGTGGTTCAAAATCAATTGAAATCCTACACAAAGAATAGCTTTGTACACCCTTGTACAATTAGTACATTTTCCTTATATAGTTAGTGTAACACCCTTGTACAATAGTGCAAATTTCATAAGCATGCATAAATAATGTGTCCACATAGGTATGTAAACTATGTTTCCAATGGTTTGGTTCAAAAAATGGTGAAAAACTTAAGAACATTATTAGTGGGCTAAGTATTTGAATTATCATATGTGAATCAAATAAAGTGTATGAGATGTGTGTATGATAAAGGAATGTGTGGCATAAGAGTGTGCAGTCTTTGGGTAGCAAGAAAAAAAGAAGAGCGATTCAAAATTGATTGAAATCTTTCACAATGGTAGCCTTGTACACCTTTGTAGAATTAGTACATTTGCCTTGTACAATTAGTGTTACATCCTTGTACACTAGTGAAAATTTCATACACATGCATAAATATGTTCACATAGGTGTGTAAACTATGTTTTCAATGGTTTTGTTCAAAAAATAGTGGAAGACATAAGAATAAATTTTTTCCCTAAACATCATTAGTGGGGTAAGTATTCAAATTGTCATATATGAGTTAAATAAAGTGCATGAGATGAGTGTATAATGAAAGAATTAATGTGTGGCATGAGAGTGTACTTAGGTGATAAGAAAAAAAATGAGTGGTTCAAAATCGATTAAAATCCTACACGAAGGATAATCTACAATTAGTACATTTGCCTTGTACGATTAGTATAAATCTTTTGTACAATGGTGTGAATTTCACACATATGCATGAATAATGTGTCCATTTTAGTGTGTGAACCATGTTTTCAATGATTTGGTTTAAAAAAAGGTGAAAGACTTAAGAATTTTTTTTTCCTAAATATCATTGGTGGGGTAAGTATTCAAATTATCATAAATGAGTTAAATAAAGTGTATAAGATGAGTGTGTAATGAAAGAATGTGTGGCATGAGAGTGTACTTATTGGATAAGAAAAAAAATGAGTGGTTTAAAATCGATTGAAATCCCGCACAAAGGTTAGCCTTATACACCCTTGTACAATTAGTGCATTTGGCTTATACAATTAGTATAACTCTCTTATACAATGGTGCGAATTTCACATATATGCATGAATAATGTGTCCATTTTTGTGTGTAAACCATGTTTTCAATTATTTGGTTTAGAAAAAGGTGAAAGACTTAAGAACAAATTCTTTTCCCAAATATCATTAATAGAGTAAGTATTCAAATGTCATATATAGGTTTAAAAAAAAAACTACATGAGATGGTTGTGGAATGAAGGAATGTGTGACATCAATTAAAATGAATGGTTCAAAATTGATTGAAATCCTTCACAAAGGACATTCCTTATGTAGTGAGTACATTTGCATTGTACAATTAGTGTAACACCCTTATATAGTAGTATAAATTTCATACACACACCCTTGACAGTCTTATGCCATCCTTATATGACTAGTTCAAGTGCTCTTATACAGGTAGTACAAATGTCTTATATATTGATTAAAATATAAATAACTACTATGGAAAATTTTTTATAATATGCATAATAATATTTCATATGGTTTGATGTGAGAAAAAAGATAAGGAAAATGAAGAAAATCGCAAAAACTACTTGAAACATTTTGTGACGTATGTACATACAAGTTAATTTCATTTCTTTCACTTTTGCCCATAATGTACAAAAAATTTGAACTAGGCGTACAAGATATGTATAAGACACCATATATTGAATTGTTTTCTTTTCTCTTCTTTTATGTTGTTTGTATTTCATTGAAAACCATTTGAAACAAATTTGATGAAAATTAATGTGTGCAAGTGTGTAAATAATGTTACAACTAGTTTAATATATAAAAAAATAACAAGAAAAATGAAGATGAAATTAGATAATACATTATTTATAATTTTTTTATTTAATTTTTAACTTCTTTTATAAAAAAATTATTTTTATTATTGAATGGATTTTATAATAAAATTTAATTAAAAAAAAATCAAAACACATTTTTTGAATTAAATCCTTGATACAATAAAATCAAAATTATAAAATATCGATTTTAATTGATTTACAAAATTCACATTTAATAAATTTATTTTAAAATTTTATAAATTTTTTTATTTCATATTTATCCATTTTATAAAGTAAATATTATTGTTATTAAACAATTTTATTGGAAATTTATCTTTTTTAAATTAATTTTTTTTATCTTTAGCTATTTCATATAATAAATAAATATCTTAAATAAAAAATTCACTTTAATTTATTTACGAGAATTACATTAAATTAAAATGCATTTTTAATTCATTTATATTGAAATTGATTTTTTTTATTTTAGTTATCTAAATATAATAAAATTAGAATTAAAAATAAACTCAACTTCTTTAGTTTTTAAGAATTAATTTTTTATTAGATGGTTGATAAAAACTAAAAATTATTATTATCTATTTTTAAATAATATTAATATAAAAATGAAAATGAAAATGAAATTAGATAACATATTATATCTATTTATTATAAGTTATATATTTTAATAATATAAAATATCATTATTTAATAATTATTAAATCATTATCCTCCCATAAGAAAAGGATTGCAAGTTTTTTCTGTACAATCCATATGAATGGGCATGATTAAATATAGAAATCCAAGGATAAAAAATTTAACTTTGGTACCATAGGTAAAGGACCATAAAATTTTGCCACTGTGGCTCCCAATTTTATATGTTAAATAATATGACAACTCTAAAAGGTATTTTGGTCTCTCCCTATCTTAAATCCTTCATATCAAATACATAACTTACAAGTACTTTTGGCCGATTATCATTAGATGGAGCCCCTAAAACATAATTTTCCTTTGAAAATATTATATCCATGATATAATAAAGGACAACAAAGTCAAAGTTGATGGAAAAGACCAAAAGATAAAAAGGGAAAAGTGAGAAAATAGTAAATTTTTATGCGTCGGGGATTAAAATTTATTTTTTTTTTTTTATATTTACTGAAAATATGGAAAGATTTGTGTTTTACCATAAGTCAAATCAAATAGTTTCATTCAAACAAACAACTTCAGTATTTTAAAAATAATCTTATATCACTATTTTTTAGCACATCACATGGAGTTTGTCCGTATGCATCTTATGATGTGATTATTTATTATATTTTATTTAAAAATAAAAGAGACAATTGTGTTTTGGATGTAACCTAAAAGTTAAGCTTTAATTTATATAAGTTGTATAATTGATGAAAATGATATAAAATATGAAAAAATCAATATACCCTTTAAAACTATTTTCTATTTGACAAACTTTTTTATCTTAAATCTTTTTTTAATAATTTTTTTGAAGATTTATTATATTTTTTAAACTAATTTTAAAAAAATATTATAAAAATATATTATTTAAAAAAAAATAAATGACATATTTTTAGTTATTTTTTATATACACAATTTAAAAGATATAAAGTTTCTAAGATGTTTGATTTTTAAATAATAATAATAATAATAATTTATTTTAATTTTTTTGGAAAGGGTGTTTTTTTTTTTTAATCACTAAATTATATTGAATTTAATTAAGGTTTACAAAAGAAATAAAATTTACATTAATGTTTTTCTACTCTTTTTTTTTTTTCATAATCAACAAAGATCATTTCTGAAAAGATAAAAAATTTATATCATTCTTTTCAATTTTCAAAATTCCCCTAGGTCTTGGACTTAAATGATGAACTCATATCAACCAAAACTTAATTTTTTGAGCCCAACTGGGTCCACAAAACAATTGTCCCAAAAATAAATTATATATTTTTACTGGCTTTTTAACTCCGTATATGTAGTTCTTGTAAAATTTGAGTAAAAATATGACAAAAAGAAAATAAAGAGGAGAAACAAAAAGAAAAAATAAATGAAGGAAAAAAGAATAGATTTATGTTATGTTTGATTTGAAGAAAATATAAAGGGTAAAAAATATAATAGTAAGTTGAAGGAATGAAAAAAATGAAAAAAAAATTAAAATATATTTAAAATTAATAATTTATTTTTTAATGTTTTTACACCATGAGACTCTTAAAATCCATTTGATAGTGATTTTAGGAAGCGCTTTTAATGTTCTTAATAATGAAAATTTTCATTATTATAAATGCTTTCTAAAATCACTCCCAAACAGTCTTACACGGGGTGGAGTCAACTATTTGGCCTCAAAACTGCGCTTTTAAGCACGAGTCCCTTTTTATCATGTGCCCCTTTTTGGAGAAGACCGAAGCTCACTTGTCTGGTTTCTCCAGGCCTTGTTTGGAACTTGCCAACGTTCAGCTCTATCCACTCTCCTTTGGGCCGCTCATAAAGGTTAACTAGGCGACATTTGGTTCCTTCACCTGGGACTGATAGCGTCAGTGTAACTGGGTGTTCCCAACCATATCCCCCACTTTTCAGTTTAACTACATACACAACCTCATAAAAAAGTCCTGGTGTCAGCTCCGACATACTAACAGCTCCTTCCACACAGAGGCAATTGGTTTTCTTAAGTTCCGCCAGTACTTCAATGTTCCCAACGCTGCTGCACGTTGAAGACAAAACTTATACATTGGTGGTGATGAAGACATCAAAACAAGTTTAATCAATATGGCCTAGAAATTTGTCCCATCACCTTGTGTTTTCCTGATTATTAAGCTTCCAGCATTCTTGTCCGGCACCAGAACTTTGAATCAGTGACTCCGGATAAAGGAAATAGGTGATATGGTGGTCTGTTCTGTCTTCCCGTCGCTCCTGCAAAACCATGAATGAGTTGAAGGGAAAAAATTAATTCATTTTACAATGTCACTTGTTTGTGGGAAGCTCAATGATGGAAAAAGCATAACCCACAAAACTTGTCACTCCCTTGATTCTTTTTTGTCGCTCCATCTGTTTCTCAATCAATGAAAAGAAACACATGAACCAATGTGTACAAATGAAAAAGATACAAAAAATATCAGTGACACTCCAAAGAAAAATGCAGTGCCTGATTCTTTGAGCCACTGGAATCCCCATGAACTAATACCTCATCTAATCTCTATTGCTAACCACACACAATAAAAATCCTTTAGCAGCAGTTAGCATTTTATCGTTTAAGCCTGCTACACACTTTATTTCGCAATATCGGCACATAAATTGAAGCAAGAACAAAATATAATAACATGAAATGCGTCAATAAAATATAATAACTTGAAATGCTAATGCGTGGAGAGATTCGAGACATGGACACAGATTTTAATATGAAAAGTCTCCAAAAAGATACGAACATCCAGAGTCTTGAATTTCTTACCATTGCCCTTCGCTACCTTCGATAGACATAATGATATTTTGACAAAACAAGCAATCCAAGGGACTATTTGGAAGTACCGAGCTATGAGTTAACAACCAATATTGATCCAGAATTGCCCATAATCTAAAATACTCATTCTTTCCCTTTCCAAAATTTTGGAACAAACCGTTTACAAGAAAAATGAGTACAAGCATGTCTCGCGCAATCCTATGCAATGCAACTCATACACTCATTACTCGACCTCACAACCTAGGTGTAGTTCTTGTAATCAAAACATAATAATAACACATTTAATAGCATCTGAAAACTAACAAAGACAAAAAAATAAGAGCAAGTAAGAGTATACCAAGATCTCATCCATAGAGCTCAAATCAAACAAAGGATTTCTAGTGGCCTGCTAAGTTCAAACACATTCAATGTAGCAACAATTTCCATATCTAGCACTCTATATATGCAATGTATAAACAAGATATGCCTCTACCATCAAGAACTGAATAAAGTATCAACTAGTCCAACAATATCCATGTAACCAACACCAATGATATACCAATATCAACCCGAACGAAAATTCTCCTTATTTCTTCTCCCAAAAAAGATAATGGGAAGAATCTGTATGAATAATATCTTATCCATAATATGCACAAGTAGTAAACAAAAAGGAGAACATCAAAAGAAACAACTCTCTATAGATAAATATGTGAGCTATCTAGATTAGTGGATAGGTAGGAAGAGGAATTCTTAACTCTTTCAGAAGGAATTGCAGCTATGTAACATCCCTAGCTTTTAATATTAATATTTTTGAAGTTTTCTTTTAATTACCTTCTTACTAAGCAAGCAAGAGGATCACCTTCTTGTCAATCTTTTACCAAGTATGAGTTGTCAAAGTATGTAACTAAGCATGAGGTTTCTAAGGTAAGCAACCAAGCACAAGGTGTTTGAGGTAGGCAACCAAGCACGGTGTCTAAAGTAGGCAACCAAGGACGAGGTGTCCAAGACAGGACACCAAGCACGAGGTGTCTAAGGTAGGCAACCAGGCACGAGGTGTCTAAGCTGCTGCACCTACCAAACAGTTGTAAGGATTGGACACGTGACATGTGCTTAATCCTTCCAACCGATACCAACTGTGACAACTCGCCCTTGCAGGCGCCATCCACGCAAGACAATGTCTCCTTCCTTGTCTAAAGACTGGGATGGAGACACTATCTTACGAAAGGAAATTAACTTGTAATCAAATAAACTGTATTAGAGTAGCACAAGGAAGCATAAGAAGCTAGACAGTCATTACCTTTTTAAAATGCAAAGTTTTTAGTACACAAAAAGTGGCCTTAGGGCCTTGTCACAAACCTTGTACAAATGTACAAAAATGGTTATATGCCACTAGTTTATCCAAAAGAAACAAAAAGAAAAGGGCAACAACGACTATATGCCTCATTGTCCGTTCTTCAAAACTCGCTCGGTGTCTGGTTCAATTAGATCTTCATCTAATAAATTTAGGGATTTGTAAAGTGAGTATAATTTAGTGAATGATAGTATAATGCAAGTTTTAGGATGGTTAGTCCACATAGAAAATGGAGTTTCATCATGTAGATAACAATTCAACTTAGAAAATATTTAGTATAGCAACCAAGTAGGCACGCAACATTGGACAACCCAATGTATAATCAGTCAAGCACATGCATAATCCAAGGCTACAATGCCACTCCAACTCTTGACACATCCCAATATCATGCAATATCACGACTATAATGCCCCTTCCTCTATTGGGAAATATCACATATGCATCTATAGACATCATGTATCTTAAATTACATGGTGTCATATAGACACAGTGCCCCTACATCTCTCGACATGCTTCCCTTCTAAACTGCTCTAATGACCCTTTATCTCTTGGCACAAGAGAACAAGTTCTATCAGCTACACAGTGTGCCCCTCCATCTCTATGGGACAATATAGGTCCAAGGTATATAACAATCACATCTAAAGCAATTAATGTGAAGTACCAGAATGACAATACCAGTGATTTTCAATGAATAGTATGGACTAGGTAAGCTCCTAGGAATGACTGGAGGGGTCATAATGGTCCCACTTAAACCCAACCTCCT
Source organism: Vitis cinerea var. helleri x Vitis rupestris (assembly GCA_945999865.1). Classification (NCBI taxonomy): domain Eukaryota; kingdom Viridiplantae; phylum Streptophyta; class Magnoliopsida; order Vitales; family Vitaceae; genus Vitis; species Vitis cinerea var. helleri x Vitis rupestris. The sequence continues at coordinate 1,055,526 of OX253931.1, read as the reverse complement.
TAGACAAAGCTTCCTTAAACCATACTCATCCCTTCATGATCATCGAACCATCTTAGCTATACATATATCAAAGATACAAGGAATACATATTTAATATAAAAATAGCATTTGGCCAACATATTTTCAAAGCATATCTCATGATTTTTAAAATATAATGAATACATATAACATTAAAGCATGAGATACATAATTCTAAAACCAAATAAAAGCCTACATTATATGATTACAAAGAGTTATGTTGATGTTTATCACAAAGATTTAGAGTTTGAAGTAGAAGACCATGTGATCTTAGGAGTCTCACAACTAATTGGAATTTTGAGGTTTGGCCGAAAGGGCAAGTTAAGTCCAAGATACGAGGGACCATTTGAAGATTAAAAGAAAGTCGAACATTGGTTTCTTATCAAGATGCCTTCTCAACAAGTCCCTCGTATAATCACAATGTATTCAATGATATTCATTAAGGAAATACATATCAAACTCATCACACATCCTAGACACAAGGAAGTCGAATTATGCAAGGAGTTATCTTATGAGGATCAAAATGTCTAGATTATGGATCTTTAGGAGAGGATTCTATGCAACAAGTTCATACAAGTATTAACAGTCTTATGGTACAATCATCTTATTGAAGAAGCTACATGGGAGACAAAGTGTGAAATGAAAACACAATACCCCTACTTGTTTCAACAGATTTATAAGAAATTCCAAGGATGAAATTTATTAAAGGCGAAGGGATTGTAACATCCTTAGTTTTTAATATTAATATTTTTTAAGTTTCCTTTCAATTACCTTCTTACTAAGCAAGCAAGAAGATCACCTTCTTGTCAATCCTTTACCAAATATGAGGTGTCAAAGTATACAATGAAGCACGAGGTGTCTAAGGTAGGCAACCAAGCATGATGTTACAGACTAAGTTTTTTCCTAAGTTCGAGTGACACTTAGACAAGTCAAGACCCTTGATCTTACTAAGTCAGCCTTACTCCCAATGCTTGGCTTGATAGGCTAAGACACACTCGACTTAGAAGCTTTAAAGGGCGTAGTAGGCAACACTTAAAGAATGAAAGCTTTATTGATTTCAAAGGAAGCTATACAATGCTTGGAAGCTCACTTACTTGGTGCCTTGGCCAAATGAGACTCTCACCTATTTATAAGCATCTTAGGAAGTCTCTGGAACCTTGGAGGGTTCCTTACAATTCATGAATATTTTAGAACATCCTAAACAATTCTATGTACAAGCTTATGTACAAGAATATACAAGAGATCTCTAGAATTCTCTAAAACCTTCCACACTCTTTCCACCAATGGCTAAGTGTAGGAGTCTCCAGAAGCTTCCTGGGCTCTATATAAACCCATGGGGAGGCTCATTTGAAGCATCTTGTGACAATGAGGTGTCTAGGGTCAACAACCAAGCACGAGATGTCTAGGGTTGACAACCAAGCACGAGGTGTCTAAGGTAGGCAACCAAACATGAGGTGTCTAAGATAAGCAACCAAGCACAAGATGTCTAAAGTAAGCAACCAAGCACGAGGTGTCCAAGGCAAGCAACCAAGCATGAGGTATCTAAGGTAGACAACCAAACACAAGGAGTCTAAGTTGCTGCACCTACCAAGCAATTGCAAGGATTAAACACGTGCTATGTGTCATCTCTAGAAAGTTGCTGCAAGGATTAAGCACGTGCCACATGTCACCTCCAACAAGTTGCTACAAGGATTAAGCACGTACCATGTGTTATCTCCATGCAATAAGGGATACACTAATCACTTCCCTTTGATCGACACCTGGCGACGAGTCACCTAGGTGTCTACTTGCTTTAGATTCCTATAAATAGGGCATTCACCTACCAAGAAAGGAAACTAGAGAAGTATGAAGAGCTCCTATGGTGGTACTATTTCAAGGGTTGGATCTTTAAGTTCTCGTAATAGATGTAGTGTGACAATCCCAGTCTGAAAGTTGAGTGATCTTATAATGCATGATTTTATTTAGTTTTAGAATTGTGTATCTCATGCTTTAAATTTTATATGTATCCATTATATTTTAAAAATCATGAGATATGCTTTGAAAATGTGTTGGTCAAATTCTATTTTTATATTAAATATGTGTTCCTTGTATCCTTGATATATGTATAGTTAAGATGGTTCAGTGATCATGAAGGGATGGATATGGTTTAAGGAAGCTCTGTTTAAGGAGGCTTGGTTTTAAGCAACACTATCGTGACCCCTCCAGTCTTTCTTGGGAGCTTACCTAGTATGTACTATTCATTGAAAATCATTAGTATTGTCATCATGGTACTTCACATTAATTGCTTTGAATGTAATTGTTATATACCTTGGACCTATATTGTGCCGTAGAGATGGAGGGGCACACTATGTAGCCAATAGACCTTGTGATCTTATGCTAAGAGATGAAGGGGGATTGGAACGATTTAGATGGGAAGCATGCCGAGAGATGTAGGGACACTGTGTCTATATGACACCATGATATATAAGATATATGATGTCTGGGAACGCATATGTGATATATGCCGATGAAGGAAGGGGCACGATAGTATTTATATTGCATGATATTGGGATATGCTAAGAGTTGAAGTGGCATTGTAGTTGTGGATTATGCATGAGTTTGATTGATTATGCATTGAGTTGTTTGATGTTGTATGCCTATGTGATTGTTATATTGTATATTATTTATATTAAGTATTACATGCATGATGAAAAACCTTTTTCTATTTTGGACTGACCATCCAAAAACCGACATTATATGATCATTCACTGAGTTATACTCATCCTATAGTTCCCTAAAATTTTTAGATGAGGACCTAGTAGAACTAGATACCAAGCAAGTTTTGGAGGACAGACAACAAGGCATATAACCCTTATTGCCCTTTTATTTTTGCTTCTTTTTGGATAGACTACTAGCATGTGGCCATTTCCTTAGGTATGTACAAATTTTAGTCCTTTAAGGCCAACTTTTACTTAAAACTTGTATCTCAGAAGAGTAATGATTATATAGTTCCTTTATTATGCTTCCTTGTGTTGCTCTAACATAGTTTATTTGGTTACAAGTTAATTTCCCATGGTAGGATAGTATTTTCATCTCAGTCTTTAGACTAGAAAGGAGACACTGTCTTGCGGGAATGGTGCTTGCAGGGTGGGTCGTCATGAGCCAGGTTAATTTAGTTGTTGCAAGGGTAAAGGCTTTATACTAAGATTTTGTGCTAGACAGGGACACTACATGTTTTTTGAATGACCAAGAGATTAATGAATCGTCAAAGTAGACATGATAACCACTAACCAACTTTTGATCATGTGGATAGGAGCCCTAATTAGTATCTTAATAGGCGGTTAAAACAAATCTTGTACTTCGTTTTGGGTGGATGCCACAATCCACACTTTCTTTAAGGAACCACAAGACTCTCTTCATTGCTTGCCAATCCACCATAGTTGGACTTTGCATAAATTAGCTAAGCTTATTCACACTGTAAGAGATGTCTAGCTTGGTTAAGGTTAGGTATTGTAAAACACTAATCACACTTCTATGGAGAGTAGGATTTTTCATCTATTCCTTTTCCTTCTCTTCACTTCGACTTGATGGTATCTTTCCAATTGTCATCAGGTAGGATGAGGTTTTACATTTTCCATTAGTGTTTCTTAAGAAGATCGATCACATATTTCAACTAAGTGAGGTATAACCCCATTGCATCACGATGCGCTTCAATGTAAAAAAATAGTGGACCTGTCCCAAGTATTTTAGAGCAAACTCCCTATTTAGGTCACTTATAAGTTTGTTCAATAATAACTCATGTTCCCTATTAGTAAGATGTCATCAACATAGACCAACAGAAAAGTGGTCTTTCCATTTGAGTTGAAAATGAAGAGAGGCGTGTCAGACGTTGAGTTCTAAAAACCCCACTATATTAAAGCAATTCTCAATTTATCAAACTATCCTTTGAGGGCTTGCTTCAATCCATATAGAGCATTGTTGAGTTTGCACACATGATTTGGTTTTAAGGCATCAAGTTGGCCCATATAAACCACCTCTTGAAGAGTGTCATTCGGGAAAGCATAGTTTACATCCAATTGTCTAATGTCTCAATTTCTTGATACAACCATTGTTAACACTACTCGAATGGTTGCAACTTTGACCACTGGGCTAAAGGTCTATTTGAAATCCATTCCAAGCGTTTGGTGGAACCCCTTAGCAACCAACTTAGCTTTGAATATTTCCACACTTCCATTAGGATTGAGTTATAGCTTGAACACTCATTTCTTTCCAACTATATTGTACTATGGAGAGTAAGGTACAAGGTCCCAAGTATGATTTTGGATCAAGGCACCAAATTCTTCATCCATTTCCTTTTTCCACATTAGGGATGCCAAAGCATTTTCCACACAAGTTGGTTCACTAGCAGCTTGAAGGATCTCAGGTGGCTATTTTGAAAAGTTCAAGTGGCTAGTTGCATAAACTTTGGGTTTAAAAATGCCACTCTTTGACCGTGTTTACATAGGATGTCTATATTGGTTTTGTAGGACTGATGAAGTTAGAGATTCTGGTGCTTCAATTTGTTCAAGAATGGTTGGACTTGATAGAACTGGTGGTTGATTTGGTGTTGAGGATTTTGGAGAGACTACAACTTTTAGATTTTGAGAGAATGGGTTATAGGAAATGTAGTTGAAGGTTGGTTCTCAACCGTAGGAGCTGTAGCTGTAGGTTGGCTCTCATTTGTACTCTCTTCACTGCATGCTTAAGATTGAATTGATTTTTCTTTAGGTTCTAATAATGGGACATCTTCTAAAATATCTTAAAATTGAAAAGTGAAGGATGGTTGTGCTGAGGGGCTCAACTTTTCAGTTTTAGAAAAACTTCCAAAATAATGAAATTCATTTTCATTGAACATAAAATACCGAGAGATATAAACTTTACCACTAGGATGAAGACATAGGTACCCTTTGTGAGAGTGGTAGTAGCCCAGGAAGACACACTTGGTGGTGTGAAATTGGAATTTAGTGTATTGATTGGCTTGAGGTAGGGGAAGCAAGAACACCCACATGTTTTGAGAAAAGAGTAATCTGGTTTCCTTTTATTAAGCTTTTCTAATGGGGATAGAAGCTTCAAAACTGGTGTACGTAAGTGACTTATAATGTAGATAGAGGTCTGGAAAGCCCCCCACCTAAATCTCAAAGGCATAGAGGCTTGAGCAAGGAGGGTCAAGCCCATTTCTACAATGTGTTTGTGCCTTCTCTCAGCTTTTCCATTCTATTCATGAGCATGTGGGCAAGGATCGATGTTGAAAAACTATTCTAGTGATCTTAAGATGATTCTCAAAAGGTTTGTACTCACCACCCCAATCTTATTAGAGTTTCTTTATTTTAGTGTCCAAAGTTTTCCTAATTTGATTTTTGAAGAGGACAAAGGATTTTATGAGCAACTAGCTTTTATACAATTTAATTTTTTTACAGGTTTCCTTTTTTAACCCTAGTCACAGCTTCAACTTTAGTTCGAAAAGGACAGACCCAAGTGTACCTGGAAAAATCATCTATGAAGTGAACTTAATATTTGTGTCCTAAGTTTGAAACAATTAGAGTAGGGCTCCATATATCTTTGTGGATCAGCTCAAGAGATGAAGAAGTTTGGGAGGAAGAAGAGTTGTAAGGTAGAGCATGAATTTTTTCAAATTGGCAAGCATCACAAAAGTTGAATTTTCCATTGATTAAAATATTTGGATTACAAGATTCTTGGACATGACTCATAACCCTACTAGATGGATGACCTAACCTTCTATGTAAGACACCAAAAGACTAATTGAAACAGAGAACACATGACATTGGGCATCAGCCCTTCTTTTTTACTCAACTAAATTTAACCCAACTACAAGATTGATTGATGGATTCATAGAGGAATGGGCAATTGAATTTGTATGACTTTTAGCCTTGGGAATATGTAGTTTGTAGAGTCCATCTTCAAGCTTCCTTTCTAGCAACACTTGATGGTTTTCCTTGTCTTTCACCAAGCAAACATTGGAATGAAATTCAACAAACATTGTGTTATCAACTATATAATGAGAAATACTTAACAAAATCTTTTTACTCAGGGGAACTAATAAAATATTTCTTAAATAAAGATGAGAAGACAAAGAAGGTATTTCAGTATGACCAACATGAGTAATAGGAAGTTTATTACCATTGCCAACTACAAGTTTGCCCTTACTATGGTAGTCAGATTTCATAGACAGTTTGCTAAGTTCAGCAGTAACATGGTTGGTGGCTTCACTATCAGCATATCATGACTGGTTAGAGACTAGTTCAAGTGTGGCAATGAACGCAAAAGCTTGAATCTTTTGAAGAACCTAAAAAGCATGATCAAAGCAATAGTAGTAATGAAGAGTAGTGTGCCTAACATTTTTGCAAACTTGACATGTTGGCTTGAAATTTCCTTGAGCACTTCATCCACATTCACCCTAACCTCCTCTAAATTTGTTCAATCCTAGACCTCTGCCTCTTCTATTTGTGTTTTGGGCATTGTTACCTCCAACCTTCTGATTAAAGACATAGTTAGCAAAAGCATTTGAGAGATCTAAAATTACTGCAACATTCATTTAATCTATACGACTCTCCTGGTTTAAAAGTAGTGCTTGGGCTTCTTACCAAGTAGCAGGCACGATTATGGAGGTAAGGTTAACCACTATATGGTCATATTCTGACCTGGGGCTAGCTAAAACATGAAGCATGAGGTCCTTGCCTAAAGATCATGACATTGATAATCAGAGAGCTATTGTCAACAATGAAGGATTGAGGGAGTTCAGTGTTGAGAGCTAATGGAGTTGAATATGTTGCTATCATAGATGGAGAAGGAGGCAAGGATGTTGAGTCGACCATCATTTAATTTGATAGTGCTTGAACCTTGCTCTGATACCAAGTAAAAAAATAAGAGAAAAAAGAGCAAGCAATTCTGGGCTGGAAAAATGGTTCAGCATTCGAACGGCTAACCCTTGTACATTCTATTTATATGGCTAAGAGGATATAAGAGGGTTCCTACACCATAACAACCCTATACAAAAGGTTTTGAATATGAAAGAAAGTCACACAAAAAGCAAGGGAACTTTTTGGCTCAATCGCAATAAAGATGTGACATTGTTAAGTGCTGATGTGTAGGTACTGAAGTACGGATTTCAGTATCTTTTCTAACACATTGAAAACCACCATCTATTTGCACATGAACTCAAAGAAGTCAAATAATGATGGGCATAAAATTTGATTCTGATTTGAGATAACCAAGATGCCAAAATAGCGATCTTCCACAAATTTTAGGGAATGAAATGGAGAAACCAAACTGAAGGAATGGGAATTTGATCAAAAGAGATTAGTTAAAATAACCATGCTATTAAGAAAATAACCAAAGTGAGTAGAAAAGCATTTTTGAAGACACCATAGAAGAAGATCAAAGGACAATCTCAACAATGAATGGAGAAGAACCAAGGACTCCTACATCTAAAATGGGAAATTATGGCTCACGAATGAAGAAAAAGGTTTTAAATTGATTCAAGACACTAATTGGTGACTTTTGGGAATCAAAAAATTTCCATCAATTGGCACAGATCAATCAACATTTGAATAAGAAACATTAGGTGTATTAAAAGAAACTATAATCAACCAATTGACGATGAGAATGATTAATCCATTCAAAAAAAGAAAAAAAGACATCTTGTATGAAAGTGAGAAGTGACTTCAATTTGTGTAGATTGATCAACCAATTGATCAATACTCTCATTTTGGATAATCAATATAGTCCATCAATCAAACTCATATGCAATCCACCCAACTTTTGTTGAAATTGAACACTTTAAGAAGTTTAAGTGAAAGGTGTAGAAGGGAATGACAACATTATAAAATGGATAGAGAAATGACCTCAACTATAAACATAGATGCACATGAACAAAGAGAAAATGGAGCAAAAATAAACAATAACTCTCTTGGCAATGGGTTATAGAGATGCACATATATAAGAGAAAATGGAGCAAAAATAATCAGTAACTCTCCTGACAATGGGTTATAGAGATGCATATATACATATAAATGCTTCCAAGAGAGCTAAAAGAATGAAGCAATGAAAATAAGAAGTGCTTACCAATACATTATAAGTATGGATAAGGAAAAGAAAAATTAATGCTCTATCAAACAACATAAAGCTATTTATAGACCTCACTCATGACAATGATATTTCTATACATTTAAGGCTTGTATCTTATCATCATAAATATATATATATATATATATATATATTTTTTATTTTTTTTTTGATTGGAATCTTATCATCATAAATATTCCTTTTTAGTTTACCATTATGAGGGATATTCAGGCCCTTGTTAGATTGATAATTTTTTTTTTCTTTTTGAAAACTATTAAGAATCCTTGCATAACATATATAAATGTATATACCATTTTATCACAATTCTATAAGTAAAATTGTTGGAATAGCCTCGGAAAGAAAGATATTTTGAAACAATAATAAATGAAATTGATTAGTCTTCATTTTTCCTATGCACAATATTTATGGATATATCTACTTATTCAACATTGTTTTCTATAAGCATTCCACCCAATCAATCACATTGTATATGGTCTAGGTATATTTGGATGCATGGAGGATATAGATTAGCCATGAAATCCTTCTATCTTAATAGAATGGTTTGCAACTATTCATGAATGTAGACAATTCATTAGAAATTGTGACATGTCACCTATCATGTATACTGGATGACTTGTTTTGGTCATGAAATTGGCCGCCTTTGAGGTGTATATGTCAATGTGCATGTGTTCCATATTGAATAGGATTTATGAAGATACATGTTATGTAAGCTATAGTTGGACAAACAATATCTCCTACCTACTCTATTGTAGGTGCTCTTAATCTTGAGAGGTCATCAAGTTAATGTTTGGGTAACAGATCTTTTTGAGTCACAAAAAAGAGCAATCCTAAAATGGCCATATATCCTTGTTGACTCGAGTGATTATTTGATTTAGCATGTGGCACGGTGGATGCATAATATACACCATGATATCCCACCAAGGACAACTATATCCCCTTTAGTAATTTTATGGTGAATGATCAAGTTGAATCTATGGTGATGGTAATTTTGTTAAATCGAAATTTGATGGTTTATCGTAATAGATTAGGAAATATAAGGTGATAATAAAAAGTGTTGATTTGTAAACCAATGAAATAAAGATGTAATTTAATTGTTTTATAGAATTTTTAATTCAATTATGGATATTAGTTCATGGGGAGTAAATACAATGAAGTAGTAGGTTGCTGACTAATTACCACTCAAAAACAATATATTTGTGATACTATTTGATGCATATTTTACATTGTTTTGGATATGAATCATGCCTTAGATACTCAATCAAAATATTGTTGCTCTTGTAATGATCGTTAACCTCTTTTGTGATTTTTAAAGTTGCTTTCAAGGTACAAGTGATGTCAAATCATCCAACAAGAAGAAATGAATCCATATGAAAAGGCAAAGATGATAGTGGTAATAGACAAAAATGTTTGAATTCATGCAAGTAATGAAATTGGGCCATGGATGAATGACATGAGCAAATGAGTGAATGAAAATGCATTTTTGAGTTGAGAGTTCAAAGGACAATTTAGAATCCTAATCCAAAATGTTCTGAGAATGACTTGTTGGTTGATTATGGAAGGTTCTTGGGACTAATTTGAGAAAGAAATTGAGGAAAAATTAAGGCTAGAACTAATTATGATGTTTTTTTTTTTTTTGGGGGGGGGGGGGGGGGGGAGGAAGAATTATACCTTGGATTTTTGAAGAATTCTGTGAAGGCAGCCTTTATTCTCATGCAAGCTTGTTTATAGCTAGATTTGGAGGCCAATTTAGGTAATTGGCTGATAAAGGAAGGAAGAGATCCAAAGTATGCATGATGTGTAGCTGAAAATGGAAGAGGAAACAATCATTTCACATGCTTATGCAAGGAAGACAATATCTATTTAACTTCACATCAAGTTCACTAAAGCTCTTATGTTCATTAATCCTAATGGTCTCAAATCTTCTATACGTCAACATTTGAAAGGACACTTTAATGACATTAGTACCTTCATGAGTGGTTTGCTTAATTTCCTAACACTCCTTAGCTGAAGTGCATGTCGTAATCCACCAAAAGTCATCTAGGTGAACAACATTAATGATAGAATACATGGCTTTGAAATAGTGCATACTTACCTTCATTGCTACTTTTGTCTTAGGCGTGATAACATTAATTGGTCTACCTTTCTTATGCAATATCTTTTGTAGAATTTATCCAAATTCAATGGCATTCCACTCTCTAGAGGAACAACACTTAGTGGAGAGGGGGAACTAATAAACAAAAACACACGCATTAATCCTAATGATCTCAAATCGTCTATACGTCAACATTTGAAAGGACACTTCAATGACATTAGTACCTTCATGAGTGGTTTGTTTAATGTCCTAACACTCCTTAGCTGAAGTGCATGTAGTAAGGTCTCAAATCTTCTATATGTCAACATGTGAAAGGACACTTTAATGACATTAGTACCTTCATGATTGGTTTGTTTAATTTCCTAACACTCCTTAGCTGAAGTGCATGTAGTAATCCACCAAAAGTCATCTAGGTGAATAACATTAATGACAGAATACATGGCTTTGAAATAGTGCATACTTACCTTCATTGCTACTTTTGTCCTAGGCTTGATGACATTAATTGGTCTACCTTTCTCACGCAATATCTTTTCTAGAATTTATCCAAATTCAATGGCATTCCACTCTCTAGAGGAATAACACTTAGTGGCGAGGGGAACTAATAAACAAAAACACACACATTAATGTATATAGAAACACTCTCCTTACACATAAAAAATAGCAAGAAAAATGCAACACCAAAACAAAAATAGAATAGCTAATTCTTGGGGCCACTAGAATTGCAGAAAACTAATGTTCATCTAACCATTACTGTCACCCATACATAATGGAAATCCACAAGTAACAATTACTATTACAACATTCACCCAACAATATGATTTATCCCATAATCTCAGCATAGGTATTGAAGAAAGAATGAGAGATAAGAATAGAAGAATGATATATATGACAAAGAGATTAGAGATGAGAAGACAGATTTTAATGGAAAAAAATTCCCACGAGATTCAAAATCATAGACCCCTGATGATTGTAGAATTTCCTATGAAGAAAAACATTGAGTACAAGAGTTTTTCTAGCTCAATAGCCTCAATCCTCTCCAAGACATCTTGTTTGGTATCTTTCAAGCATAAACTTTACACCATCCTTTTATGGAGTGCCTTTAGAATCACAACCAATACTGCTCTCAGCCTCCTCTTGATATCCAATCAAGAACAAAGTTGGGTTCATCTCTAGAGCCTAAAACATGATTTTAATTCCAAAGTATCCACATTTGAAAAATCGTAGTTGAACCGCTTCTCATTAAATTTTCCCACCTTCAATATACATGATCTTTCATTAAGCCAACAGTACAAGGAAGATTCATCAATGTTGAATTATTGCCAATCATTGACACAGTAAAACAAAAAATTGAGTTAAAACAAGTGAGGTGGTGTGTACCCAAAAGGAGAGTGGGGGTCTAGGTATTCGGAAAATTGACCTCTTGAATAAGGCCCTGTTGGGTAAATGGATTTGGCGGTTCGCCTTTGAGGAAGAATTCCTTTGGAGGAAGGTGATTGGGGTGAAGTATGGCCAAGTGGGATTTGGTTAGAGAACAAAGGAAGCCCATGGAACGTTTGGGGTGGGGGTTTGGAGGGATATCTTGAAGGAGTCGTCTTGGTGTTGGGATAATATAGAGTTCAAAGTGGGAAAGGGGACTAAGGTTAGTTTCTGGACTGACCATTGGTGCGGAAATGAGGTGTTGTCCCAAGCTTTTCCCCAGTTGTTTGCTTTGGCGGTCCAAAGAAATGCCTCGGTAAATGAGATGTGGGATTCTAGTCTTGGTCAAGGAGGTTGGAACATAAGACTTTCTAGAAACTCTAATGATTGGGAGCTGGACGCCTTAGGAGAGTTGTTGCATATGTTGAGGGATTTGAGGATTTCTCTTGAAGAGGATTCAGTGATATGGAAAGGAGGGGGACACGGCCGCTTTCGGATTAGAGATGCTTACAAGTTGTTGACAGGGCCTAATGTCACTACCTTCCCGAAAAAGAGCATTTGGGTGGACAAGGTTCCAACCAAAGTTTGTTTTTTTGCGTGGGAGGCTTCTTGGGAGAAGGTCCTTACTTTGGACAAACTTCAAAGACGGGGCTGGCATCTTCCAAATCGGTGTTTTTTGTGTGGTTATGAAGAGGAAAATGTAAATCATATTCTTTTACACTGTACAGTTGTTAGGGTTCTCTGGGAGATTGTCTTGGCCTTGTTTGGGGCTAATTGGGTGTTCCCAGAGAAAGTCAAAGAGTTGTTAGTCAGTTGGAGGGGCCCTTTTGTGGGGAGAAAGAGGAAAAGGATTTGGACTTCCATCCCGTTGTGTATTTTTTGGACGGTTTGGAAGGAGAGAAATAGATTAGCTTTCAGGGGGGGCTCTCTAGCTATTCAGAATCTAAAGAATTCTTTTGTTTGTAACTTGTGGAGTTGGGCTAGGGTGTATATGGGAGAGGAGTCCTCTTCGCTTTTAGGTTTTTTGGAATGGCTTGCCGTTCCCTAAGGGGTGGTGAGTGTTGTTTTTTGTTCAGGCTGCTATGTATACTTTCTGTATGCTTTGTGGCTTTTGCCTCGTTTTATATATATTCGCACTTATCTAAATAAAAAATAAAAAAAAATAAAAAGAAAATGGGAGAAATATTAAGCTGCCAAAACCAGATGATATGTAGATTCGTCAATGTTCAATGATTACTACAGTGTAGCTTGTTTGCAGGTATTAAATAATTTTCTTTTCCAAAAAGGCCTTTCCAGCTATGCAATTATGACCAGGAAACCGTGATCTATTTTCTGCCTTATTCTCATTTTCACCCTCTAAAACAAAAAGAAAAAAACAAAAAACAAAACAGAAGGATTTAAGATGAAAATAATTTCCGGTATCCATTTTTACTGAATCTAATTGACTTGAACTTCAAAACCCAGAAAATGAAAACCGGAAAAAACTCTTAGGGAGTCGTCAATTTCTAGGGACTTTCATAAACAAGATCTGAAGATCAAATTTGAGTGGCAATAGAAATGGGAAAGTTCGTACTCCGCACAAATAGATATTTTCCGAAGTACATGGAAAAACGCATATTTTCTGCATCATATTCTTTTTGTATGCAAAAATCTAGTGGAGCAATTAACAAATCTTACAGTTAAGAAGTTTTCACCCAAATCAAGGAACGCCCTTAATCAATAGCTGACAGCTAACCAGATCTTACATGTAATAGACAGAAACTTAGACAACCAATAAAACCAAAAGAGATCGAAACAGGAGGGGAGGAGTTCTTCTTGTACAACTCACCTTCGACCAATTTTCACGTAAGACGCTGCTCCTGCAACCCATGCTGAAAGAACAAATGCAATCACCAGAGTTCCAGAAACCAAAACTTGAAGTATACTTACTGCTTTAGGGTTACAAGTTACAACATACATGGTATACTTACTGCTTTAGGGTTACAAGTGAGAGGTTGATCGGTGTGGCTTTGGCGATTCTATATTTTTTTACTATTTTTAGAAAATTGAACTTTTTAATTATATTTTAAGTTTTTTTATAAATATTGAGGTAATTATTTACCGGGATGAAAATTTTCATTAATTTCGATGAAGCATCGCGTTTCAGTCTCATGGAAGAGAAACGGGTTGCCAAATATGTTGGAGGACCAATTTTTCCAAAAAAATCATCGTGTTTCAACTAAAAATCATCAAAATTTTGGCACTCGATTAATCGGTGAAATAGAAAGGGATAAAAATTTCTATTAATCTCCACAAAATATCGCGTTTCGGGGTCGTGGAAGAAAAACGGGGGGTGAAATATGTCGGTTGACCAAAATTTCCAAAAAAAAACGTCGTGTTTTAATGAAAAATCGTTGAAATTTCGGCAATATCATCAAAATATTGCATTTCAAGAATGTGGAAGTAAAAAAAAATTGTCGAAATATTGCATTTCAGGGATGTGGAAGTGAAAAGGGGGGGCGAAATGTCAAAGGACCCAAACCCAAGCTAAAACAAGCCTTCACAACCCTACTGACCATTGGGCCAATTTGTCTTATATTATATGATATGCACTAGAATAAATATATGCTAAAAATATGATGAAAACAAAATATTTTAATAAAAAAATTAATTCTAATTATTTTATTTTTAAATTTAATTTAATTGACCACTAAAAATATAAAATTATGGTGATAATTTTCTTAACTTTTTTTATATCATTTATATATTAATTAAATATCAAAGATATAAATATTAAAAAAAATTATATATATATATATCATCATTTATTTTATATTATTTAATACAATTGAATTAAATTAATCATAATTTTAATATTAAATATATACTAAAATTAAACATATTATAATTAAATATCACAATATTATTGTAGAATAATATTTGATATAATTTAATAATAAATGTATACTTATAAAATTCATATTTTTTATCAACAGATACAATATTATTATCAAATATGATAAATTATATCATACATATATATCAAATTCTTTAACAAAACAAATTTAAAATGTTTATTATACTTCTAATTACATTTTTATGAAAGTTTTATATATATATATATATATATATATATATATATATATATATATATATATATATATATTCATGAGTTTTGATCAATTTTAAACCAATTGATTTTTTTTTCTAAAATGTTTGTCGATATACCTTTGATATATTCAATATATTCGTAAAATTGAAATACCTATATATATATATATGTTATTACCAATATTTTCATCTTTCATTATATAACAAATAGAAAAATGATTTTTAAAATGATTTTCCTTTATTTTGCTAAAAGTTTTCACAATTTTCAACGCTCAACATGAGACACTGATTTCGATTTTGCAAAGAAGATGACATATTCTTGAGTCATTGTTGTTAATTTCCTGTTTTATTTTTATTTTTTAATATTTGGGAATAAAATACTTTTTTATAATTTTATTTTTTAAAATTATTTTTCTATCAAATTGTAAAACTGAAAAATAAGAACTGCTTACCAAATCATGTCATCATTATGACCCTTGAGGGTTTAATGATATGACTAGATCCCTCAATTAAGGTATTGATGGTTCCCTTCACCTTGAGAAATTTGATCACTAATTGTAAAATTTTGAAACCAACATTATATTTGGTCCCTAAAGTCAATTATTCAAAACAAAAATATAGAAATAAAAACCTTAAACTCATTGGCGAATGAATTTCCAACAATAATTTGAGGGGGGAAATGTAATAATAATTATTAAGGGTATGTTTGGCTCTCAAAAAATGCTTGGAAAAGAAAAACAAATCTTAAAGATAAATATTTTCTCATATTTGGTTTTACCATGAAAAATATCAAATATATATATATAAATTTTGGAAGTTGCTAGAAATTGCCAAACTTCTCTAGATCTTGAGGTCTTCCTACTACTTTTTGAATGCATGTGTAGATCAATCACCTAAATAGATAACTTGTACAAAAGTGCTCCATATTTTCTTTCACTAATACTTTCAACATTTTATTCCATGTCAAGCAACATTATGTTGTCAATAAATTGAACAGAAGAAAGTTTCCATTCAACCATCTTCGCAGTTCGGAGTTTCTTCTACAATATGGGTATGACACGTATTTGTTAGTGTAAATTAGTTAGTTACAACTGTATTGATGAAAATCAATTAGACACAACTATCCATCTATACTATATGGCATTCGGTTCTAACTAAAACCTATTCTATTAAAACTTAGTTCGTATCTGGTAAACCAACTTAATAACTTAAAGTGATTTAATAACTTAATTTAAGTTATTAAGTAAATTAAGTATGTTTGGTAAAATAACTTAATGGTATGACTTAAAGTAAAAAATAATTTTGAGTAATAAGTAAAAAAAAAAAAAAAATTAACTTATTCTCAAGTCTACATCTTTATTTTACTTTTTTATCCTCATTTGCTCTAGTTATCTCCATGATCCCTTTTACTATTCTACAACCTCCATTGTTACTCGACCTCCTTTGCCTAGTTTTAATTTATAAGGATAAATATGTTAATTTGATGATTTAGAATAAATTTTAAGTCACTTTTATCAAACAATTTTAATACTTAAAGTAAGAATTAAGTAATAAGTTTTAAGTCAATAACTTAAGTATAAGTTAACTTAAAGTCAACTTAAATTATTAAATAATAAGTATTAAGTTTTACGAAACTCCCCTAACTCTCAAGATAGTTACAATCTTGAAGACTACTTATTGTAAATGAATAAGCTTTTTGCATGGAAGAAAAGTCAACAATTAGTTTCTTTCTCTCTTTTCTCTCTTCAACTAGCTTTCATATCATAACATAGTATCATAGCAAGTTCTATCTTAGCCATGGAAACCTCCTACATAAGCACCATAAAAAACACCTCAAGAACCACTAGCTTTTTTTTTCCAATCTTGTTTCCTCACCCAATCTCGTATATATTAGATAACAATAATTTTTTGGTATGATGAAAACAAATCCTCACAACATTAAGAGGACACAAGCTCTATCACTTTCTCATTGAGACCTCAATCTTGCTTGTAAAATTTATGTCTCCAGATGATGACAATTTGCATCACATAAAGAACAACATGACCCACTTATCATGTATTAGATTCTTGCATCTATATCAAATACTTTTCTCACACACATGGTAAACTGAGACACTTCAACGTAGATATGGAAAGCTTTTGATTTTTATTTTGTTACTCAAGTACAAGCCAAAATAAAAACTTGGTGATCACTAATATGAAATTGGGTTATTTGTCATTTGTTTGGTTTGAAAACATGGTGCATTATGATGTTTCATATTGTGTGGAAATCAATAAGTGACAATGTAGCAATGACCAGTCATTCAATAACAAAGGCCTTGGTTAAGTTATAGAGTAGCAACCATACAAATAATTAATAAAATCAAATAAACCAAAATACCCTTAAAGGATGACTCCTTACATACTAAAGCTTTAATGTGGTTCACAATGAAGTAAAAGTGTTGCATAAATGAATGAAAGAACAACATCATATAAATGAAGAACGTTCATACATAATGCTCTAGCAAGGACGCATACCAATCAAATATAATATGAAGTCCACTTAAGTTGTAAGTTGTAAAGGAACACACATAATCAGGATCCATATATGCGTCCATCTGAAATTGTAGGTGTGATTTGTTGACCGACCATTAAGATGACAAAAATATCAATAAACTTAGGTGCACATGGTGGTAATCCATAATAAATTTTATTAAGTAAGCAAATAAATTACAATGTTATTGATATAACTGATGGAAAAAAAAGTTGAAGAATGGAAACTCACAGCCCCTACCATCAACTAGCCTTTAATTTCTCAAACAAGGTAATGGGCTATTGTAGCTAGCACGGTTGTGACCAGGGTCATTACAACAGGAACAATGGACCATTTTCTTAGAAATGAATTGTGTTCAATGTGACGTTTCCTAGGTCTCCCAAGAGGTTGCCTAGTTAATGGAGGAAGAAGAAATGGGAGACTACATCCCAAGCGATCACGGATAGATCCATCAAGATGTACTACTAGCATGTCATGCATGACCGAAGTATGCATGTTGCTCGAGTAGATCATCTCTTGACATGTCAACTTAAAACATTCGTCAACATAATTAGAAATATCTAATCCTAATCTATGTATTGTTGCACATGCATGGTCACATGGGATTCTCGACCTTTCCCATGCTTTGTAAGTGCAAGTTCGGCATTTCAAGTCAACATCAAGGTATGCTCTTTCCAATGGAGACTTTGATGGAACCACCTATATATACATGTGTGGGGTAGGTTTCACTCTTTGTAAAGTTGGCAATAATTTTCTTGGTAATCGTAGGGCCAAAGGACCCTTTCCATTTATGTATGGCACTATAGTTGTCATTAAAAAAAATCCAACCTTATCTATATGCTTAATGAAAGAGACATAAATGTTGTGATGACACTCATGTCTTAGTCATAATTGCAAACTCATCCAAATTGCTTGTCAATTTATCTCAACGCATTTTTGGAAATTTAGACATACACCAACGTTTAGGCTGGTTATCTTCTACCCACTTTACTAAGTCAGAGTTAAATGTCCTCAACGTCTCCATGGCAACAAGGTAATCACACTTGTGCATATGCTACTGCATCAATCATTTCCAAAGCATTCTCCTTTCCTTTCTTTCCCCTTATGTTATGCTTTGTAAGAAAACTATTGAAGTTCTCTTTTATGTGATGGTAGCAATGGCCATGGTAATTAGATTCAAAAACCTCCGAAATACTATGAAGAATACTTTGGTGCCTATCTAAAATTATTGCCACCTCTCTATCACCAACCACTGCCTTCATCTTATGTAAAAACCAAAGCCAATCTTCATAATTTTTTGAACTGAACAAACCATATGCCAAAGGAAACAATCCATCATCAACATCATAAGATGAAGTTGAAAACAATGCACCCTTGTAAGGCTTACTCATATGCGATGAATCTATGACTATTATGGGACAGCAACCCATCTTAAACTTATGAATAGACACTCCATAAGCAACAAATAATTATAGGAAATGACGATCCTTTTCACGTCTTAATTCAGCTACCAACCCAAGATTGGTTTCGATAAGGCAATCACACAACCATGACAACAAATTATATGAAAATTGTGGGATTCCATGGATTCTTTCTTTTGACTTCTCTTTCATATTCCATGCTTGGGAATAAGTCAATGTAGTTCCATATTGTCGAACAAAGTCTTTACATAGTTGTCTTGGCAAGTAATCAAGACCACCTCTAATCACATCATCCATTATGGTTCCACTTTGTTTTGTATGAATTGTAGGCTGACCAAATGACGCATCATCTATAGAGTGGTTATGTATGTTCCTAAAGGTATGCACTTGGACCACTCGTGTTGCACCTACATGACAAGCTGTAATTTTCCAAGGACAGGTTTCAACATTGCATATCACCGTCATATGTTGTAGAGAATTCCTCTTAAACTTGTAGCGAAAACTTCCAGCGAGCGACATCAAATTAACAGCATCACAGAACTCTTCAACAATACCAAAGGTCTGTCCACTACCAATTATTGCTTTCTCGAAATAGGCAGATTCTGATGGACTAACTTAGGATTCACCACATCACTGAGAAAATCCATAAGATTGCATTGTCAACTCTTCATCTGTTGTCAAACATGGCACTATTGAATTTGACCCCACAATGGCATCATTACGCTTGCATTGGACATTGAGTGTCAACAACCACATACGAATTGAACATCAATTATGTATTGCATTTCATGTTGCTAATTTTACTAGGAAATTAATTCCAATTTTCCACCCCATACTGACAATGGGAGTCTAGGGACAATAGTTTCAACAACATCATTTGTATGTGAGGTTGATATATATACATGCGCAAATCGATCAATAAAGCCAACCATGTTTGTGAAGTCCTCATATGTGCACATTGGTTGAAGTGAAAATAGGTCAAATTCAAGGGTGTATGCAAATGTTGCTACTTTGTGAATGTTCATTTTGTCACACGCCCTTGCAACAAATTCATCATAGCTCATCCCACACTCTATTGAATGGTCTTCCCATCTCTTAGCCTTATATTCAATATTACCATTACTGCCCTTTATTAGCTTTCCTTCCATATAGAGGTAACAATATATTCTGCTTGACAATTCCATAAATGATTATAACAATTTTGTATTTCCACTACCTATTATAAACAACCAATAATTATAAGAGAAAAAAAAAAAAAAAACCAATCATATAATCAAATGTACTTAATTATAGTCAATTCAAATGTTTAATTTCACATAATTTATGGGTAATGAAATAGAGACCAACATAAATAATTGAAAATCAATTTCCTAACTTTTCATCACAAAAAAAACTACTTCTGTATATGAGGCCAACAACAGTCAAACAAATTCCCTAAATAAGGCATGACAAAAAGCTAAAAAATGGCCAAAATAAATTCATTTTTGAAATGCAGGGAAAAAAAATAAACAAAACCAAAAGTAAATATGAATATGACTAACAGTGGGATGATTGAAGGGGAATAAACTCTAAAATGTTGGTTGCTGCCATGAGATCATGGCCCTTGGGTGCAATCCATTGTCTCTTATTTATACCCCAACAGATACATTAGTTGGAATTAGAGAATATTTGCAAAAAATACTGCTAATGTTATTGATTTTCCAATAGATTTTGCCTTTGCTCCCCTAACATAAGTACAAATTTGATGAGAAGGGGGTTTCCCCCTTCGTTCCCGCCACCATGATGTGCACAAGAAACAAACCTCACCGAGAGATGAGATAATAGCCAGGTAACTTTCTCCAACACTTAAGGGTTATGACTTCACCACATATCTGCTTCGTCAATTAGGGCAACGATTGAATAGATGTTCATTCATTTGGGTTTCCCATCTTAATAAGTTTTTAATTATGATTTCTTATGGTGATTTTATTTGCTAA
Source organism: Vitis cinerea var. helleri x Vitis rupestris (assembly GCA_945999865.1). Classification (NCBI taxonomy): domain Eukaryota; kingdom Viridiplantae; phylum Streptophyta; class Magnoliopsida; order Vitales; family Vitaceae; genus Vitis; species Vitis cinerea var. helleri x Vitis rupestris. The sequence continues at coordinate 1,034,859 of OX253931.1, read as the reverse complement.
CATGTTATGGATCTTTAATGTGTTGTTACCATAAGTTTTAAAAGAAAATACTTATGTATCAGTCAAAATTAACACTACATAGACTGCATATGATTAAGTTGTTTATGTGGGATCTTTCAATTTGATAAGTAATTATCTAGTTAGTACTCTTTAAAAGCATGTTTGTTAAATTGCATGATTATGGTAACCGATTTAAATTCCATTTCTGATTTATGCGTCTATGCTATGATATAAACTTTCCCATTAGTTGTTTGTTTAATATAGTGAAGTTGTATGAACAGTGTTATGTAGTCCATTCAAGTGTAAATTAGCATGCTTGTAGAAAACCTAAGTGGGGTTTCTCCTTAGGATTTTTTATTTATTTAATGTTTATGTGTACATACAAAAATTGCTAAATTAAGATTTAATAATGTTTTCTTATAGGAACATAGAAACAACTGATATTCAGGGAACTTGTATATACACGATGTTAGCATCTCCAACCAAACATCATTTGCATGTGTTAGCCATTTCCATATTCAATTTAGGAGAGGTTTTTCCATTCGGGAAATGAGAACTCAAAAAAAGCAAAGTTCATAACTAATACGAAGGTGATTTAACCTATGGCCTAGGTTGTGGTTTTAAGTTGATGCAGACAACAATATTGACAAACTTTGACTAGAACTAAGGGAAAACAACAACAATTGCAATAAGAAATTATATTTATATTCGTATATATATATATGTGGCTCATATGGTAGTTACAGTAAATGAACCCCAATGATGTGTTACCATGACTATATAGTATTGTTATAGGAAAACTGTTGAAAAAGTACAAAGTTTTTTTTTTTGTAATAAACTCATTTGGGAATGAATGAGCAGTAGTGGTACCAAAAAGCCATTATAACGTATTGACCAATCACTAAAACACCCACAATTGACATTAGATCCACTCGATAATTGCTTGTTGAACACATAGCACCATTGTGTGAACAAAAATATAACACTAAATGCATAAGGAATGTGCCACATTATGCAATGAAAAACCAGATATTGACACACCCATTAAATAGGAAACACAAAATTATATACTTGAATCATTCAATTGAGGAACACAAACAAACATGACTTGTAATCATGTTTGTGTCTCATCATTAAAAACATTGAAACCTTTTTGCAAAGCAATTGGTACTTGAAAAAAAATTGAAATTCATGTGTGTATTCCATCGTGCCATGTTTCATATGGTAGTTATAATAAATAGAGGCATGAAAATGTTGGCTGCCTATGCTTGTGTGCTCACATTGTACCAATAGATGTAGCAATATAATGAGCTATTCATTAAGCATTGCAACACATAACACGATGAAATGAGGACAACTGTTACAGTTTAAACATGGAAAAATAAAGTACCACTTTTAAACTGCTAAAGGTAACTGTTGATGGCAAAATTCCCCTGCTACAGTAGTCGTCACCAGCAATGGAATCTTGATCAACGCGTTATAGTGAATCCTTCTTCCTCCTGCAAAAAAGATGTTCGGATGGGTTGTCCGGACACACCCTCCTATGATTAAGTTAGTATTTTGGAAGCTGTAGGAAAATAGGGTTTTCCTTTGGGAGTGTTGCTCCGTGATTTTCGTCAAGGATGTTTATCCCTTAGCAGGATGTTTATCCCTTATTGCTTATTTCTTATGGCTTACCTCCCTGAGAGCCTCCTTAGAGTTTATATATGAGTCAGAAAGTATGGCCTCGTTGTGCTAACGGGTCCCATCGTCATGATTGCGGCTCATAAGGTGGCGAAGTAATCATGACGTTTCTGGTGCGAGATGGCAGCTGTCAGGAGGATATTTAGGCGGTGGATGTCGCCTCAATTTATGACTTTAAATATCGAGGATGTGTCAGGAGACCTGAGAAGACTTGGGAATGTATTGTCGAATGTATCTTGCATTAAAGATGAGTGACAGTTCAGGAGACTTGGTCGTCAGTATTGTCAGAGTTATCTTTTTTATTATGGGCGGATATGGATCCGGGGAATCGCGAGTATTTGACGAGCCAAACTGTCCGGGTAAGCTGTCCGGGTAAGCATTACTAGAGGATTCGGACATGTCTATCCGGGGAAGTTGAATCGTCGTCCTTTCCCATCTGGTGATAGGCGCCGGATGTGAAATATCCGGAGAAGGTGGAACGTCGGCCGGACAGAATTGCGGCTGTGAGATATCCGGATGTCGGCCGGATAGAATTGCGGCTGTGAGATATCCGGATGTCGGCCGGACAGAATTGCGGTTGTGAGACATCCGGAAAGGTAGAACGTTGGCCGGACAGAATTCCGGATGTGAGATATCCGGATGGAATGAGTGAGAATTGTCGTCCGTATGGAATGAGCGATGCCACGTGTCGCAAGGGGGCCGTCTGCATGGCCAAGGGAGAGGAAGCCACGCGGCATTTTTTAGGGAGGATCCCACAGTAACAATGAATGTAACTCAATGTATCACTTCAGACCATGTACAACAATATATTCACACACAGTCAATAGCACATGGAAAATAGGATAGTTGATTCATTAGGGAACACAGATAAATAACATGTGTATATAAGTAAATTTAGGTGGTAAAAGCTAAGCATAATAAATGTGCAGTTAATAATCAATGTTTCTAACCAAACAACAAAAGTTTTTATCCTACTTAAAACTAAAAATGCAACGATATGTGCACAAAAAAAATGATGTTTGCTTTCTTCAATAATATTGACCAAGACTACTAATGTTAACTTCATAGGCAGTGTTTCGAAATAACGATTTCCTTTGAATGATCGTAGAAGTGTACGTTTGACAATGAAGTTATAATGCATACCAATCAATTAACTCAATGTACTATCATTTAATGTTGTTTTTGTTTACAACCACCAATGTTTGTAACTCAAGGAATTAGTGTATGATGGACAGTAATGATAGAACATTGTCTTAAAGTCAACTCTTAATTAAGCCATGACTACTGGTTAGGGTTAATGAGAGGAAGGGAATATGGTGGCGAACACACTTGATCGGACTTCATTTGTATGACCATGTATCAATTGAACTACCAGCTTGAATCGTTCGAGGCCTAATTTTCCCTATGCCATTACATGCACATAATATTGTTATTGTAAGGAAGAAGTATGGGTGATTCATGTTTGTCTGTCATAGTAAGAGGTTGGATGAGGATGCCTTACCGGGTCAATAGATCTGCTTAAGTAACTACTAGCCCATTTTGGTATGTACAAGATCACGTACATGCCACAGTCAAACCTATAACAGAGAAGAAATTGCCACAACATAATGCATTAAATTTATTATTAAATGTGAAATCATTTTTAAAAGGTAATAATGAATTTATTTACGCATTCTAATGGCCGACCAAGTCTGCAAACTATAGTTGGAGGCTTTTTATGTCCACACCATTTATCATGTATGCTTTCCCAATTAAGGACTTAAGGAATATTGCAATCCTTTTGGCTAGTTGTTCAAAGTGCATTGGCTCAATAGATGCTATTAAGGATAAGACGTTGATTCGTTTTCTCGGAAGATGGAGACACAACACTACCCATTGGTTGAATTGACATAGTGGGATAAAGTACTAGTTTGTTATGTAATGGAGAACAGGGAATGTTAATAGCATTAGAGGAGTGAAATTGTTATATCCAAACATGTAGGAAATTGCAAATGAGACAAACATTTGTACAGGTAATGGCATACCTAGTTGTAATGATCTATTCCCTTAGTGTATGTGGCTAACTATTTACGGATAAGGGATTTTGGTGCATTGAAGGCTATCGGAGCTAGAGATTCCTGTGTGTAGGAATACAAAAGATAAGATTAATTAATGGTGCATGAAAATGAAAGACATAGTTAAGAAGCATTGTAATTGAGATAAGTCAAGTTTTAGTAATACTTGAAATGATGTTGTCATAAAATGTTTTTCGCTATTATTCCCTCCATAGAATTCAAATACATGCATACCATATTAATCACTTGAAAAAAGAATTAAGTTAGCTTAATGATTTTGAAACATCAATGAAATTAATTTCTATGTTTTTAGAACATCTATGATTGCAACTAACGCACTGACAGGTCAAGGGCATTATGCCCACTTAGCAATGCATCTACAATCTTGTGAGAGTGTGTCCACCATAAGAGCATAATACTTTCCTACAATATAAAAGAAACACATACATACATTAATAGAAATAAGCATATGAAATAATTAAAAAAGGAAACACTATAAACGTAGTGCAAATTGGAGTTTCATAGTATTCATTCAAACGTTGGATCTCTTGCATCATCGAAGACATAGTCCGTAATTTTAGTATCATTTTTGCTGAGAGTGTATTTCGTTAGGTAGTCAAGCATAAACGGCGATTTGCAATCTATTACTTCTGAAGCCTCACTTGGCTTAGGCAAATCATGGTTTACAATGGAGGGGCCTGCTTGGAACCTTGTCAAAGCTTTGACATTGTCAAGATGGAGGGAGATAAGTGAATTCATGCATAGTTGGACATCTTTTATTTCGTGTTGCCTCGCCTCCATGAGAGCAATCAGTTCCTGTAATAATGAAAAGTTATACGGATCCCTTAATCCAGTAATAGAACATAACCACATTAATGGAAAGTGGAATACATTCAAATGCATAATATTAGTGTCTCACATGTACCTATAGGGTGGTAGGAGCATTGTTGGCATGGGGGTGAGCATCGGGATGGGAGGGACTGTTATTCTGAGGTGTCACTTCCTCAATTGGTGCATGCATGAACTATAGGCCAATGCACAAAAAAAAAAAAACTGTAAGTATTACATTTAGTTGATCGACAATAATGTAAATAATATGCAATGAGGATACATATATAGTATGGGTACCACCTGTATGCAGCCCAACTATCCCAGCATGTTCGCCTCCATGTTCAATAATTTCATTATCAAATTTTTATTCTGATGGACAAAATGGGGTGCTGCACGACCAATATGCATTGGTGGGAAGTTGAAGAAACATTCGTAGAAGAGTTATTAATGAAACGAATTTGGAAACAAAGTATTAGCAAATTTATTGTGACATGAAGATGACAAGTAAAGTTGACATAAAACGTTATTTTGTTGGGAAGTGCAAACTTGGAGGAACAACTAGCAATTTCTAATGTAGGAGCCCCCACTATGTCGGTAGTCATGGATCCTGTGCACAAGTTGATCAAGGGCGAACTGTCCCCAGTTAACCTCCCCCATTAGTGATTCGGCAGGAGCATGCCATAAGCCATGGTGCTCCTCTAATCGCGTTGTTGAGGCCAAAAGTGTAGCACACGAGAAAATAATAAAAAGACAATAAAATTCTTCAGCATCCTCCGTCTCCACCATCAAATTTTCAATCTCTTAAATCGATGGAACCTGGTTGTCATGATGGCAGTGGGTGTCAAGGACAAATTTTCTTTCCCTCGAGGGAATTTTGAAGACCTGTTCTACATGGTTACAAGTCATGGGAATGTTGGTAGCTCCGTCGAATTGTAGTTGACAGTAAGCCACATTAATATTCTAGATAAGCCACATATAGAGTGTCATATTAAGCTGCTTACAACCAATTTCCAATAGCCCATTGAACCTAAACTCATGAATGAATTCCTTTCTTTCATTGAAGACTCTCTACATGGTAGTTAAAAATAGTTGTGGTGACATCTCGACCGAGGTGTCATTCTACAAATACACATACAAGTTAAAGTTAATGTTATTAGTTGGCAAAAAAAACAAATGCACAATATGACTATAATCGAAGTTGTGTATACTGAAGAACATGTTGTAACTGTGACTTACAACATTATTCAAATGAAAGACATAATGATGGTTATGCAAATAAAGTAGGAGGTGAACACACCATTACAGTTTGTATATTAAACTCAAATATATATTTCTATACTCTTCTAAGATGTTGCATGTCACAAAAATCAGTTGAATAATACACTAGCCATGAAAGCTACAAACAATGTTACTTAGAGAATAAAGGGTTGGGTGTGTGACAATTGCATGGTAGATTATTTGACTAGACGTGAGACTTTAGGCCATAAACACTGTTACATTTAGATTGACATGGTCATACTCTTAAATTTGGCGTTGGTTTGAAAAGGGCAACTATGTAAGAAAGACATAGATGCATGATGGACAATAGAAAATTAAATTATAATATACATGAAATTGGTGTATAGGTCAATGTTTGGAGTGAAGAGAATTTATGATGTAGATAATTTTGATTAAGGCAATATGTGCAATAAAATTAGCATGGATTTTACATTTCAACGTGGATGAGATTGAATGAATGGGGAAACCAATAAGGGTCACATAATAACACAGAAACACTCACAAAAACCAATTGAACAATACTCTGGTCATGGAAGCTTCAAACAATGTTACTTATAGAATAAAGGGTTAGTTTTGCATTCAATCCCAAACGTGTCTAACAATTGCATGGTACATCATTTGACCAGATGTGGGACTTTAGGCCATAAACACTCTTACATTTAGATTGGCATGGTCATACTCTTAAATTTGGCAATGGTCTAAAAAGGGCAACTATGTAAGAAAAACATGGATGCATGATGGATAGTAGAGAATTAGATTATAATATACATGAAATTGGTTTATAGGTAGATGACTGGAAAGAAGAGAATTTATGATGTAGATAAATGTGATTAAGACAATATGTGCAATAAAATTAGAATGAATTTTAAATTACAACACGTATGGGATTGAAAGAACAATCCCACGAATGAGGGTCACACGATAACACACAAACACTCACAAATACCAGTTGAACAATAATCAGGAGATGCAAACAAATAAGAAAAAAAAAAAGATATCTTTATAATAACACAACCCAATGCTATATATCTTATAATTGTTGTACCTGCAACTAGTACAAGGTTTGTCTGGTTTGCTAAGGATGTAGTTAGATGACCTTGGGTCATCATTAAACAAACTATGAAATCAAAAGTATAGTATATTCAAACTGTTTGTTACTCAAGCGATTCGACTATAGAATAGAGGTAAAACATATGCTAACTTCAATATGATAATTAACAATTCTATTGTAGATCCTTAATTTTGTCATTTTAGCACATGTCTTTAAACTCACCTTCGGTGCTCCACAATAGTTCCTTGGTGGCCTATTAATACTTGTACAACTTACGTTTTTCTGAGTCACCTCGGAGATTTTGGTTGAGGGATTATCTGACCCCTTATTGTGATCATTGACAACACTAATTTAGACTTAGACTTTTTGTTAATTTTTTAGGATAGCTTTTAGGTACACCTGGCCCATTAGGCACTATCTTAGGCCCACTTATGCACACTTGGCTCATTAAGACATTTTTAGCATGACTTGTTTGACTTGCATGATTGCATGGCTTGTGGGGGGCTCAGTTATTTTTATTTATTTGTTTCTTTTTATTTTTTATTTTTTATTTTTTAATTAACTTATTTATTTATTATTGTTTTACTGTTTCCTAATTTGTTTACTTATTTAGTTATTCATTCAATTATTTACTTTCAAAAATTTCATACTTTTGCAAGGAAACTTACCATTGGAGTTTAAAGAAAGTGAGACTCTCTTTGGAAGGATTTTGGAGGGAATTTGAAATTAGGAAGATTGCTTTTAAAAGGGAAGATTGAAAAAAGGAAAAGAAGAGAAGAAAGAGGAGAATCTTCCTTTTTGGGGGACAAATTTAGGATTTTTGGGGGGTGATATATATATATAAGAAAGGATGTTGGAAGGGATTCAGAGGATTTTTGGAGAGAAAGGAGGAAGAAGGGGTGACAAGCAAAAGAGGATTTTTCTCTGGGGAATTGTCTTCGTACGGAGGAGGAAAGATAGCCAGAAGCCAAGCCATTGCAGCCAAGACTGCCCAGGTGCGTTTTCAGCTATTTCCTATGCTTCATCTTATTTTATTCCTGATGATTCATTGATGGTTCTGGGCATTTATTTTGCTGATTGGGTGTGAATATTGGATGTACGGACATTGCTTGTTGCTTTCTAAGTTATTGATAGGCTAGATCTTACCCTGTTCATACACTGCATCTTTGGTTTTTTTTGAGATCTATCTTCAATATGTTTCATCTTCACTGCGTAATGTATGAGAATCATGATTCTGCCCCCTGCCTCTTTCACCTGCTTTTGGCCCTTTGATTAAAACATGAAAAAGGACCTCATTTAGTAGTCTATTTGCCTGCTTGGCTCCTCTTGGGCCATACCTGTTCTCTGTTCGTGGAAGCCATGGGGTCAGAATTTAAAATCCATTGGGTTTGGGGGGAATTCTTGGATCGTCTTGAAGAGAGGACAGAGGAGGGGGAACTGGGCAGAAAAGTGAGAATCAGAGGAGCATTTTTGGGCGTCCATCTTGCCACTCTTGTATCCGTGTGAATACACTCAAATCAACAAATGATGCTGTTATTGAGAAGCTATTGGCAATTATGCAGGAAACAGAGCTTGATAACACTGTTGATGGCATGCATTTAAGTGAAAGTAATGCCACTGCCAAAATTGATATGGGAGTGAATTAATAAAAAAAAAAAAAAAAGCTCTTTGAGAGAATATAATAATATCCTGAATTTGGATGAGTAAAAGAAGGTTGCCTTTGGAAATTTTGAACAGTTGGATTCTCAGAAGAAAAGCTTGGAAACTAGTTCAATTTCTAAATGTCAGTTACCCGGGCTAGACTATATTGTCTTTGTCAGAGGTTCAATACCACACACAATTGAATATGGCTATGAAATTGATAGACCTCCAAAGGAGGTTATTGTGAGCCGTAAATGTGCTGAGGCAGTTCTTCGAGGGGCTCAGGTATATGTCTCTGGTGTATTGGCTTGCAGTTCTCATGCTGAGAAAGGGGATGTAGTTGCAGTTTCAATTACCATGGGGCAACCTGGTACTGATGGTGGATGGGATGTTGGTATAACACGCGGGACTGTTCTATAAGATCAGCAAGACAGCTACCTGATAAAGGGCTTGAACAATAAGATCCCTCTAGATGACATTGCTTATGAGTGACTAGGTTCAGTTTACTGGTGGCTTTTTCAAGAAATCATTAGTGGGTTGCTCTATCGGCAAAGCCAAGGCTCTCAAGGTATCCATAATCAAATTCGCCCACAATAGCTGGACCGTGGTTAGAAGAACATCACTGGAAGAAACTGCAACAACGCGATGGATGGCAAGAACAGCGACATTGACTGCGCACCACTTATGCCATCACCTATGTCTGTCATCACCTGGCCTTTCTACTTCAAGCTCTGCACCATAAAAAGACGGAAAACCAGGAGTAATCTGTCCATTATCTGAGTCACATCAAACTTCTCCACTAATTGATGGACTGGACAACCAGAAGCTCAATCTCGTCACAAGGAAGCCATGCTTTGGCCTCCAACCAACTTGCCCTTCCTGTTTACCCGTTTACACCTATCTCAGATTCACTCAAGTTTCCTTTGATCTGAGTTTCAATTGCATTCATCCAGATTCAAATCAAGTTTCCCTTCATTGAGTCTGGCGTCTATTCGACTCCTACGCTTAAGGAGATTGCAGTTTAGTAATCGAATTTCCCATAAATCAGCAGCATGGTATAGGAGGGTTGTGTAATTGACATAGGCATGCATACTCCACTAGTAGATGCTATGCTTGCACTTCGAGGATGCCCAGATTCTAAGGATATATTCAGAGCTCTCTCCTACCCCTCTCCTACTGGAAGAAGATCTGGAGTAGCTCAAAGTCCTTGAGAATGAGTATAAGATAGAGATGATTGAAGATATGATGAAGTTGAGTACAGTAAAGTTGATGTTAATCGGTCACCGAGTTTGCATTCTGCTGATCAGGATCCTAGGGGTTCATCAACAACCTCATCGACACCATGTTCAGACCAAGGATGCGGTCTAGGAGTACAGTCTTTAGATGCTGGCTGTTCAAGTCAGTGGCAGGCTGAAACACACCTCGACCTTAAGGTCAATAGAGAAAAGGCTCTTGTACTATACAATGTTAGTCTTATACAATGCTATGAAACTCAGTGCTGTTCAAAACTTGCTGCTAGACACTACTTGATGCCTAAAAAGGGGGTTAAAACCTGTTGGCTCTGATGATAATGGTGATGAACCTGCTGTAGAAGCACACTCCAATGTCGAACCTCTTCATCATGACCTAAGGTAGATCTGGAAATAGAATATCCTGCTGAAATTCATTTTGATCAACCTGCGCAGAAGTGGAAATGTGTTAACAGCATTCAATAACAAGGAGACTCAAACACGGGATTCTGGTTGGAATTGTGAACGTGTGAAAGTTTGAGTCATGGGGTACTTAGAAGTATGCGAAAGGCTGAAGGCTTTCATTAGAGACACTTACAAGCAAGAAGATTCTGAAGCTGTATACTTGGAAGCTCCAGTTTTTAAGGCTCTACTTCATTTCATATACTGGGATCCATTACCTAACATGGAAGAGTTCTTCTACTTTGAGGGGCTTAGTATCTGCTCAACAGATTGGTACAGTCTAGGTAGGTTCAGGCACAGGCAGCTATGCGAGTCTAATCTCCATGAAGATGTTGCTATAAATATTGTAGCAACTACCTTAGCTTATGATCAGAATAGTACCACTGTTTCCAATTAAAAGCTGGATATCACAGATTTGTTGAAATCTTGGAAAAATAAGAGCTGAAGCTCCTTCACAATCCATTGCAGCCACAAGGTTACTGGCACGTGAGGGACTAAATGCAGAATAGCTTGCTCGAGATCTCAAGTCTTTTGAGTTGAAGACAACATTTGAGGATGTTTTCTCTGCTGAGGCAATAAGTGTCGAGGAATACCTGCAGTAGGTTCATGAGAAATATATGACAGATATGATACAAAGTCATCCTGCACAGGCTGCTTTTGGTGGGGTTGTTTGAAATCTACAAAGAGTCCATGTCTTTCTTCGGATTCATTTGAGAGACTATGGGGTTCTCAATTTTGATGCAGGCGGTGCTCGTAGACAACCTTCTGTTGATACCACCTGGTAGCAGATTTATTTTTTGAGGACTGGGTATTACAAGGAAGCAATATAGGTTGCCAGATCATCTCGTGTTTCAAATCAGTTTGCTTCTCAGCTCATAGAATGGATTACTATTAGGGGGGTGTTTGGTACACGGGAATAGGGAGTGGGAATAGACATCTCATTCCTTTTCTCCCTTATTCCTATGTTTGGATAAATGTTAAGAAGGCGGAAATGAAATAAAAAATTATTCCGGTAGAAATCAAATCCAACTTATGAGTCGGATTTGCATTCATTAAAAGTAGGTGGTATTATGATTCATTAAACCTATTTGATAATATAAAATAACCTAAATTACTATTTTACCCTCTTATCTTGTTCTTCAAACCTGATGTTTATCTTCTTTGCAAAGGTAGAGATCCATTCATCATCCACTTCTTATCTTCTTTGCAAAGCTAGAGACCCACTCATCATCTAATTCTCTGCAACAAGTGATTCTTCCAAATTGAATCAATTAAACCTTCCACGATATTTAAAAAAAAAAAAATCAATTTCTAATTTATAGGGTTTTGGATGTTCATTTTGATTGTTGGATCTAGGATTCGTCATTGTTTGCTGCAGCTAGGTTCTGAAAACTCCCTTCTACATCTTCGATCAGGTTTACCTTATTTTCTCTTTCTTCTTCTACTTCTTTATATGTGTTTCTTCTTCTCTATAAATCGATTAATTTTTTTTTTTATTAATTTATGTTTGGAATCTTTGATGTTTCTTTATCTTGTATTAATGGAAACTGGAGAGAAAAATTGAAATGGTTGGAAAAAGATTTTTCGATTTCACGTGTTTACAATATTTAAAATTTTTTAAGGTTATGGATTTTATCGGATATGATACTTGTTGAAAATTAGAATAAATTTGAATTCTTTTATTTCTTCTTTTGAAAATAGGAAAAACATTTAGCTTTGAGAATTTAAATATTATAATAAATAATTTTTTTTTGAAAAATATAATTTTATAACTACTTAAGCATGACAAATTATTCAAATTTTTAATAAAAATAATAATTGAATATTTGTGCATTAGGGTGATATGATTTTTTATGGTTAATTTTTTATTTATTGAGTATATATATATTTTTTAGTCTTATTATTTAATAACAAAAAACTTCTCAAATTTTATTTTTTTAAAATAAAAGTAAAAATAAAAAAATATTTTAAATTATATGTAAGGATATTATTGTAAATTTATTTCTTTTTCATTTCCATTCCTATTATTATCAAACATTGGAATGGAAACAAATAATCATTCCAATCTTGCATTCCTAAGTTCATCCAAATGCTAGAAATGGAATCATCAAATTCATTCCATTCCACTAAGAAATAGGAAAGGAAACAAAATATTATTTCTATTCCCTATTCCGACGTACCAAACACCCCCTAGAGGTATATTGATCGTCTGCTCAGATCTTCCAACTCTTTCAAAACCATAGAGGATTTCTTGTGGTTCAAATTGTTAGCTGTGCGGGACTGTCCAGGTGGATCCTCATCTGTTGACCTAAATGAGGGTTTAGCACCATACAGTTTGGATGATTTGTAGAATTACCTAAATAAATTTGAGCCATCATATTATACAAACAATGGAAAGGACCCTCTGGTACATCCATATTTTTTGTTACTTCTAAGTATCCAGTTGCTACCAGCAGTCCTATACTTGTCTAAGGAAATGGGATTTGAAGGGTATAATGTTGATGCTACCTACACATCAATTGTTCTAGTAGATCATGGGGTCATTTCAGAAGGTGCTGGGGCAAGACAGAAATTGGGAGTGACGGATGTTTTTGCAGAGGCATCTAGCATAATCCGACAATATGGATCAGTGTATTTACGTGCTGGTGATCTTTCAACAGTATTAGAATATTATGCATGAGCTGCCGCTGCAGAGGGAGGTGGACAATTGTCATGAACTGGAAGAGGTAATAAAAGTCAGCAATGGCAGAGAAATCTGATGCTGGAGCAAATCCTCACTGAATTGTTATTAAGGGATAGTGGGATTTATCTTTTACTTTGTCTGAGAGGTGCTGGAGAAGAAAGTGAACTGGCTCATTTTCTGACTGATGTAAAAGCAAAACAACAATTTCTGCTTGAAGCTTCTCGCCAGTGTCGGGATGCTGGGCTGTATGCTCGATCTATAGAAATTCAGAAGAGTAAATTATAGGAAATGTTTATTTGTCCGTGCACAAACAGAGATTAAAAAGCATAGTCACAGGTTCTAGAGTATGAACACTTAGAAATTTCAGATTAGAAATATTGGAATTGGATATCTGATAGAACTTGGGGTGTTTGGAGGTATGACACTGTTACTGTTATTATTTTTTGGGAAGAAACAATAGTTGGCTGCTAAAGCAAGCAATTTTAAACCCCCATGCTCTCACTGATTTTTATAAAAAGCCTGGCTGCCATGATATTTTCCTCGTTTTGATCACATCAGAGACTCAAGGATGATATCTGAAAATTCCAAAGTGAGATGGAAGATTAATCTGGTCCTTTTATAACAATCATTAGTACCCCCTGCACTCTCAAATTAGAGATCAGATTAAGAAAGCTAAGCAGTGATAATTAATGGCTCTACTTGATCCAAAGCACCAGATGACACAGAGGAGCCTAAACCAACCCCTCGAATAGTGATCGCAAATCAGTTCACCTAATCCTGCAAACGCTGTGGTGTTTTCTTCGTTCAGGTTAAATTATTGTGAAATCCCCATTGAGACTCTCCTCGCTCTCTCTCTCTCTCTGTGTACTGCCTTTACCTTCATCTTCATAATTCACATAACAGTTGGAGAAATCTCTGTGTTGCAGCTGATTTAACCTTTTAGAGGCATCCTGTTTCTCACCGATGTGTTTGGTTCAAGATTGTGGCCTGCATCAGAAATACAGATCAAATGCCATCGTTAAAGATGAAAATCAAGTTCAATGTGGACTGTTAAAAACAAAAAAAATGGTCCCCGTGTCTGTCAGAAGTCAAGTATGATATCCAAGCATTCTTGCTCTCGCATTAGTATTTCTCAGCAAACAGCAGAATCTGAATCATGTATTCAAAGTAGTCAGGATGTCTCTCCAAGTAATGAAGTCTCCACACAGGATACTGAAAGTAATGAAGCAGCTATTGACCAGCAAGAATTGCTAGATGCTGAAAATCTTCAGTTTCAGATGGAGTTATCCTCTTTAGTTGATCCCATAATTACAAAGAATATGGAATATGCCGCAGTCCCCAGTCCATCAAACTTAGAGGCAATTTTCTCACCTGTTCTTGAGTCTGTTGACATTCACAGTGAACTAAGTATTCTCAACAGCACAAGGAGCTACAATGAACCTAATTTGGCACAGTTAATGACTGATGATAGTGATGATAACAGCAGAAGCTCATTTGACTATCAAACTTGCAATGTACCAGATTTTTTTTTTTACATTTCTGATATGATTGTTGCAGACCTACCCATTGATGGGAACTCCATGTATGATGACATTACTGGGATCGATCTCCTTTCTGATTACAAATGTGGTGAACCAAGTATGCTGTTTGATGTGGCTGATGCATTAAACAGAGTCATCACAATGCCTGGTTTAGAGAAGCAGTTGAGGCATGAGAAGCGCTATCGGTACGTCAGCTCTCATGATGTGGTATATTGGGCACGTAGTTTTGTGCAGGATTTGAAGCGGGCAGGCAAAGATCACTACAGTAAACGTTGCTGGAGCATTGGTTTTAGTCTGAGTTTCAGAATTGTTACTCTTTCTCCCAATTTTAAGAATCTTTCCCTGGACCATTTTGTCAAAACATATAAGAGGGCAAATAGAAGGGCGATGTTTCTGGACTATGATGGAACAGTGGTTCCGCAATCTTCCATTGTTAAAATTCCTGGCCTTGAGGTTATCTCTATTCTAAATGACCTTTGCAATGACCCTAAGAATACTGTGTCTATTGTCAGTGGCAAAGGGAAAAACTCTCTGAGTGACTGGTTGCTCTATGTCAGGATTTGGGAATAACAGCAGAGCATGGATACTTCATTAGGTGGAATCAGAATTTTAATCGGGAATCAAGTCTTTTACTCATGGACTTTGACTGGAAAAGAATTACAGATTCTGTGATGCAATTATACACTGAGGCAACTGATGGCTCCTACATAGGGACTAAGGAGAGTGCCTTAGTATGGCACTACCAAGATGCTGACATTGATTTTGGATCCTGCCAGGTAATGGAGTTGCTGGATCATCTCGAGAATGTTCATGCAAATCCAATAACAAAAGAGGGAACACACCGTATTCTGGAGAGTGTGGACGCTGAGAGTTCGGCATTAAATAAAAGTATAAGTACAGTTGAACTTTTTGGAGTCGCCATTACAGTACTAGAAACTTCTATAAGCAAGTGGACAACTAACTCCTAAGCTGTTTGGAGGATGGAGATCAGCTTCTAGATAGCGATTCAGATCCGGATGAGGAGGGCTATACAGATAAAAAAAAAACTCAGTTAGCTTGTCTATTTCGAGAAAGCTTCAAGATGGGATAGGCCAAATTGTCATTCAACCACTAACTACTCAAGAAAATCTTGACAGCTCCAAAAGACATCAGCAATGAGCAGATCATCCAACTTTGTACCCTTCATGTGATGGTCCTGAGAACAGAGAAGAAGCTCGTCGAGAAGAAACCTCAAGTGGAATAAGAGGATGGTGGAGCTTGGTGTCTTCTTGGCAGCCACTCTCGAAAGTCCAAAAATGCAGGAATCATCAAAAAAGTCTCTAGCTTGCTGCCCATTTACCTTCACACACGCGAAGAAGTTGCTGAATCTCGTGGACTGAGGGTAAATTTATGATTCTGAGCAATTCGATACGCCTAGAGAATGAGAAGTTATTTCAGCAAATTGAATATCTGAAAATCAATTAAAAACACGAGTACTCAGTTGAAGAAAATATATGTGAGCAAGTTGACAACAGAAACAAAACTCAAATGTTAATGTAAGAGAAATTGCTCGTACATATTTCCATATCAGAAGCTGAAATTGCCTTTCCGCCAGCACTCCCTCTCTTCTGCCATGGTGAAGCACCCTTAGAATGATAACGGTGGTCCTGCTTTCTCCAATGTAGTAAATCTAAATGACTTCTCATCACTCTCTGAACCTGAATTAGAAGAAATATTGGAAAACATCAGTTGGAGTGCACCAATCTGGTTTGGGTTGTGATGGCATTAGTATGAAAACAGAAACTTTAGGAAGAGATGGCAATGAAATTCGTTTCTCCACAGTTGTTTTGAGTGAATTGAGTTTGCTGACAGTGACAACTGATGCCTGTATGCAGAATTCTATTTCAGCAATCTATAGAAGCATCCTTAGGCAACCCTGGCAATCCAGTCTCAAAAACAGTCCCAAACTCCACTCCATCATGGCTACCTTGCTACGTACACCTTTTCTTCTTCTTGCTTCTTTGATTTGGAGTTTATTATTTTTAAATTTCGAATCCTTTTTCAACTAAACATTTCCATCTTTGAAAAATCCCTCTTTAGAATACTTCGAGGCATAAAATCCAGATTTTAACAAATCTTCTGCTGCCATTTTTCTTCCGGCAAGCGTCTTCACTATTTTATTTGATTTTCAATCGATTTTCTTGATTTTCTCGATTTTCATCAAGCATGAATAAATTTTATGATTCCAAACAATGGAATTCATATAATCAACTCATGCGAAATTAATTAGGGCTTTGGTAGGGGCCCGACATTCATGATACTCTCTTCAATATTGTTTGCTTGATATGTTGATTTTTTTTATTCTTCTTGATGACATACTTGAATTCGTTTTATATTTATTGTTGAGATACCCTTGTTTCCCATAGACGTGTGGATGCTCGCTAATCAGGTACACTCTTCCCACCTTACAACTCTAAAATTCTTTGAATGTGTACGTTATCATGAGTCATATCCATGTTTGAATGTTGTCTTTGATTGCTTTGACACTCATTTGATTACCTATGGCGAAATGCATGTTGTGTGCTATATCTCTATACTAACTTTGATGTCTTATGATAGCGCTTGAGAGGCAGTCCAGGTACGTATCCTAACCTTCCTTTATTGTGATTTGATCTTATTTGACATGCTATTTTTTGGAACCACCTAACCTACTTAGGTACCTATAATTAACCAATTAGTTGCCACATTCCCCTTAACTTAGTTAGTAGAGACCTTTATAGGGCTTAGAGGGGTGCTACCTCTTAGAGGTACCTTCCCAATAAGTAACCTGATCCCCGGACCTAGACTCAGGTTTTTCAAGGACATGTTTTTCCAAGAATTATGAAGTCACATTTTTAGGGTTTTTTCTTTCTTATTTTATTTTTCCTTTAAAATAAAAATAAAATGAGTGGCGACTCCAACTTTTTTTCCAAAAATTAATTTTTCACAAATAAAAAGCGAGTCTCACCGATTGAGTGGGGGCGCACGTGAAAAATGCGGGTCCACATCTATGTTCCCAATTTTCGAAAGGAACTATCAAGAATGAATCCTATGTAAATGTATAGTTGATAAAGATGGTGCATCATTCAACCTACATAGGTTATTGTCACAGAAACGTCTTTATTAAACAACTACTCAATGTGTATTTCACAAAAATAAAAATAAAAATAAAATACAAATGGAGATGAAACCCTTATGGGATTGTTCTCCTAAAGTATATGAATTAATGGAAAAACAATGAATTGTGATAAACTATAAAAGCGTATATACTTACTATTGTCATGCTTATTATCAATTATGTTGAATACAGTGCATAAAATGTTTAAGCACTTACACACCTCAAATGGTGATGATATGCATCAGTAATATATGGATTCTATAACATTCAATCAAACAAATTATTACTTAATGTTCACATTTTGGTGCCAGAGCAATAAAAATGGTGGAACATATGTCTATCCAGTGAACATAGGACTTAAAAGAAACAGAAGTTGTACAATTGTAGATATAATAGTAGCCAAAATAAATGAAAATTATTTTTGGTGTTGCATGTACAATAACCTATTGCAATGATGAGAGTTTAGACCATCTAACAAATTAATTACAAAGGACAATACTGTACAAAAACTAACTGATGGATCACAAAAAAGTTGTTTATTAATTTAAATTAAATAAAGATGAATATTTTTCCCTTTCATCTTATTTCCACCATAAAATAAAACACCACTATTTACCACATTCAAATCTACAAATGGGCTACTAAAGGACACAACTTCTTCTGTTTATTAATTTAAGATCCCCACATACACCAATTTCTCAACACAATCATTCATTCCCACATTGAAAAACCATTTTTTTTTATTACTGCTTCATAAAGTGTGATTATACTTCAATAACATATCTCTTAAGCCAAATTAATTCTATATATAGATATAATAAACACCAATTTAGTATGTTCTTAACAATATAAATGAACACCCAATGACAGAAAATGAAATAAAAATGTATTAGCTTTCCCAAATAAATCCAAGAAAATAAGTTTGTAGAACCAATTTTCCTTTGCCCCTTGTCTGAAATCTTAACTAAAATACCCCACTCAAACATGAAAATTGTAATCCATTATTGGGTTCACAAATGAGTGAGTTTGTTTTTTTATTTTCTAAAACCTTAACAAATACAAAAAATAAAAAAAATTAGATGGCCACTATGGTGCATCGATTCTGAACGTACTAATGGATGTGCCATCACTAAATCATAGATACGTCGAAATGATTGGAAAAATGTCAAAGCATTTTCTCTCTAATCCTAACCGAGAACTCAAAACAACCAAGAACACGTCCCACACAACAAATTAAACATTGAACAACAACAAGCACAATAAACATTGAACAACAACAAGCACAAGGAGCACAAGGAACAAAGAGATGATACCTTATACACAAATTAGCGATACTGAATTGGTTTCCAGTATAAAAAAACTACACGAATTTGAAAAGGGGAGGGAAGGGGAAGGGAGGTGGGGGGAAGCTTTGCCATTATCTCCATGTCACTGCTCGGGCTCCACCATTGACGACTTCTCGTTGCCTTAAGGCTCCACCAAACTCATCTAGTTGGTTGGGGTTGCAATAGAAATATTTACTTTTTTTAATTTATTATGTTTTAATCAAACAATGTTTTAATGCGGGTTGGGTAT
Source organism: Vitis cinerea var. helleri x Vitis rupestris (assembly GCA_945999865.1). Taxonomy (NCBI): domain Eukaryota; kingdom Viridiplantae; phylum Streptophyta; class Magnoliopsida; order Vitales; family Vitaceae; genus Vitis; species Vitis cinerea var. helleri x Vitis rupestris. The sequence goes on along the minus strand of OX253931.1, from coordinate 1,015,695 downwards.
TTTCAAGAAGGCTATTTGGTTTTCTTAATATGATATTATTATGTTTCAATTAGCAGTTAAATTTGTGCTTATGAAGACGTTGACATGGTTGCCACATGGGATTAATGGCTGGTGTGGGTGGTAGCCAAACAACCCATGAAAGGGCATTTTCGACCATATGAGGGGGTTGTTACAGGGCATGAAATGGACATTATTTAGGGTCAAAATGTACTTTACATGAAAATGGGCGTTTTAGGTTTTGTTTTCTTTTTTAAATCCCCAATGCAACATATTTACAAAATTCCTCCTTTTAGTAACCTAAGGCCTAGCCCAAATTAAATTTTATTTTTGGTAATTATATATTACTAGGCTCGACAACTTGAGATTGCAAGCAATCAAATGTATTTTGGGCTTGGGATTTTGGGAATGAAGTATATTTTGGGCTTGACATTGATTTAGGTCTAGGCCCAAATTGGTTTTAAATAACCTTTAAAATTAAATGGGCCTAAGTCGCAAATTAGTTTATGCTTAACCAATTTAATTAACAGAAAGAAACCGACCTCAATAAATTTGGTTTCGTTTACTTTTTCCATTAATAAAAGTTTGATTTGACTTTATTCAAATGTTAACCCATCATATCAGTTTGGCTAATTTTTCTCTATAGAATGGATCAAACCTAACTTTTTTATGACTCTAAAAAAAATAAAAAAATGACCTGTAACTATGATAGGGGTACTTGAGAATGTATTTTTTTTAAAAACTATGTTTAGTCAATGTGCAAAGCACGTTGACAGTTAGATAATAAAATTAATGTTATATATTTTTTAAAATTATTAATAAAAATATGAAAAAATAATTTAGTAAAAAATAAACAAAATTATTTGCTAAAATTAAAAAAAAATAAATATAAATATTTTTTTCAAATAGAAAATTGAATTGATCGCATTTTATAAGTACTATTTCAATTACAATAGGCTTTAGTTAATCCTACTGTTAAACAAGCTATTATTGCATTAGATTTATCATCTGAAAGATGAGAAACAATGTCTTGCTTTTCATCTAATTTGGAAGTTTGTTTTCGTAAAATGAGTACATGAGAATTGACTGGAGAAGGGTTAAATTTTTTTGCATATTATGGATGAAACTTAATAGTCTAAACTTCAACAAAACAAAGAATATCCAAATTCTAAAGTGAATCGACAAAAAATAAATAAAATACTATTTTGGATTATTTTCCTTGCACTACAGTTGTCATAAAACTCATAATGGCAAGAGCAACAAAACACTTAAAGTTTAAAACAATTATAAATAAGATAATCTTATATATATATATATATATATATATATATATATATATATATATATATATATATATATATATATAATATGAGAAATAAGGAATGTAAAATAAATCAAACAAATAAATATAAATAATAAAGTAATTATAAATTAGAGTGCATGTGATAGAATAAATAATACAAAATATTAATTAAGTATAAAACAAACAACTAAAAGAGACAAACTATATATTAATACTTCATTGTAATACGCAAGAGTAACAAAATGTACAAAAAAATATATAAAATAATACAAACAAATTGAAGAAATTGTCATTGTCAAGTCTCAGCTACAATTTAAATTGCTTACTTTATTGAAATTTAATCTTTTAACCATAATGAACTATGTCTAATTGAAATTAGGTGTGTAGTATGGAAATACAAGAACATTTATTGATGTATTAATTTCATGAATAATCTTCAATTATTTTTGTGACCATTTGTGGGAGAAGAAGACGAGAACGTTAGTTTTTTTTTTTTTTCTTTTTTATTGAATATATTGTTTTTAGTTTCTTTTGATTCAAGTTATGGATTTTTACCCTATTATGGATTATGAATGAGACATCACTCCCATGGGAGGCTAAAAATCCAACTTGGGGCTTGAAGCATGAAAACCTAAGGGCTAGAAATTTATAGGAACAATGGGTAAATTATTATAACAATGAGATTAATTATTAATTGAGTTACAATTTATCAATTTTTTATCCTATCCTTGTGAGTTAGTTTAGGGAATGATACGCTAGGTTATTACCCAATACTAGTGATTATTGGTAACTCTTAATCATTAGTTATCTTAGTTTTCCTTATTGTTATTTTCCCCAAAACAAAGCTATAAGGAGTAGGAAGGGTCAAAAAGTCAAACCTTAAACCAGTAATCAATCTCATTCATTTGATGACTTTAGAAATTTGTTTTAAAAAGGAAAAATTAAGTTTCGGATGCAATTTTGAGTCATAGAACTCAAGTTGATCGTGAGCGGCCAAGGATCCCAAAACCCTAAGATCACTTTACTTAATAAACTCTTATTCTTTCTATTTCTATAACTTAAGTTAGATTGTGGAAAACCCCAAACTTGAATCAATTGAATTAAAAATCAATATTCATTTTGTTATTAATTTAGTTTCTTTTACTTAGTTTCACTTCATAAAAGTTACTTCACATATTATTTTTCACTTTAAGATCAAAACAAAAACAATTCAATTATCCTAATATTGACAATTTCCATAAGCCAATCCCTATGGACAATACCTAGAGTACTACAAAAATCGTAGTGACTGTTTCTCTGGTTTTTCTTTACTAGAGTTACTATGTATTAGGTTTAAGTATTTTGCTATAACAGAGAAGAATGGTTAGTGCACTATAGTTTCTATTAGATTATTTAAATCTATAAATTGATTGTAGACTACTTATCTACTTATAAGGAACTCATAACTAAAATCCTCTATGCAAGTCATAATGCACTTAAGTCATGTATAATGTAAAAGAGATGAGCTTGTATGCTTAATAACCAATTAATGCATATGGGATGATAAAAGGGAAACTAAAAAATATAAATAAATAAATTTATAAATGAATCTCAATTTATTACATGTCATGATTTCAAGGGCTTAATCCCAACAACCGCCATAATAAAACACCCTATCAACCCGTTTCTGCCACCATTAGGGCTTCTCCCACATTCCTGAAAACCATCACCCCTCCACTACCACTCCATTCTCCATCCTAGGGCTTCACCAATGGGTGAGTTTATTTTCTTTAATTCTGAGTAATTTTCTCTCATTTCCTTTGTAATTGTTGGTTGTTGTGGTAGGTTGAAGTGACGCTTTTTATTTGTTATTATTTGGTTTGATTTGGTAGGTTTGAGTATATTGGTTTTGGAGTTTATCATTCCGACAATTTTAGGGTTTTCTCTCTTCCCATTTAATAGTAATGGTTGTATCTTTGTTTGAACTTTATTATACAATAAAGATTTTTTGAGCATGTTTTCTATAATAAAATGATAAAACAATGTACAAAAAATTGAAAGAAAAACCCAGTTAGAATGAATCAACGAGAGAACATAAGATTCTAAAGATGAATACGATGAGAGAGCAGATAGTAAATTTTTTAAATGCATTAAATATATAAATCAAGCATAGATAGATGTTGTTATGAGAAATGAAGGTTGCATCAGACGACGTAATGCCAATAAGCCTTCATGCAAGTTGTCATATCTACCATTCAATCTCTTTTTTTTTTTTTTTTTAGCATTTACTATTTTTCTATTATACAATAGGTTTAAATGAAAATTAAGTGTGACAATTCGATAAATATTTAAAGAAAATAAGGTTGAAAATAGTCTCAACAAAAGTGCGACTTTTATTATATAGAATAGATAGATAGATAAATAAATGTATTCCCATTGTTCACAAATGGGCCACCCCATTCGGTTGACACAGAGCTTGGCATTTGGCATTTCTTCATAAGCTTTTGGACAACCAACTCCATAGGTGGTGTTTGTTTTTTTTGGCTTTTTACTTAAAGCAATTTGTTTTCAAAATTTAGGTTGTTTGTTTTTCTACTTTTTCATGACTTATTATAAACTTTTTACTAAATAGAAAAAGCCAAAATATATAGCTTTTTCTAAATAGAAAAAATAATATATTAGTTTTTTTTACTTTTTAATACTTAATAAAAATAAAATACTACAAAAACAAACAACCTAATATTTAACACTATTAAACATTAAGGTTCTATTTAGAATTAAGTAAAAAAACAAACACTACTTAAGTCTATATTTATGTCATAGTTGATACATTATTAGTTAGATCTAACATAGGTGTAGACCCAAAATTTGTCTTAAGGGTCTTTTTGTTTGAAAGTTTCAAGCTCATTTTTATTCATAGACTTTAAGCACATTTCATTAAGAATTTTAAGCCCTCTCACTCTTAATCCATGTACTTTTATTTTTATTTATTTATTTATTTTTATCTCACTTCACTATTATATCTACTTCTATTTTTATTTATTATTCGTTTTTTTATTTATTTTGCAATTTGCATTCTAAGGAATCATATGTGAAAAAAGGGATAAAAGAAATATGTGATTTGTTTGAGATTTTTAAAAGGGAATTAGAATTTAAAAGGACGTCGGATTTTTGTTTTAGGCAAGCTTTCATGAAATGTTTGAAAAGGAAATAAAGTAGAGGATTTCTTTTGATCACAAAACTGAGGAACGGAATTTTTTAAAAAAAGCAAAGGGGAGCGGTTTGGAAAAGAAAGGAAATATATATATATATATATTTTAATTTTTTTTTTAAAAGGGAGAAAGCTGGCACAATGCAGTTGGGGGTCCCTTCTCTCTTCTACTGTCGCCTCCTTTCTTTTCCTCCTTTTTTTTCTACCCTATCTTCTCTCAATACCCAGGACTCCCGCGGCAACCATGATACCACCGCACCCTTCTCTTTTGCATCCTGACCGTCATGGCCTCCTCATTCTCCTCCCCACTCTCAAGTCCACCACCCCTTCACTATCGATTCCACCAGGGCTGCCATCTGCCGCTCACGGCATTCACAACCTATTCTGATCACAACACCCTCGCCCACATCCACGTACCACCACCCTCCACCTCCACTTCCAGCCTACCCATCCACGTCCACTTATAGCCACCCATTGCATACCACTTCCAGCTACTCTAGAATTAAACCACCATGACTGCCACCGCAGCCCACCATAGTCACCAACCACGCGAATGCCATAACTCTTCTCCTTTGGTCACACCTCAAGCACCACTATCCATGGCCATCCCTCCTTTTCACCACCTCTCTATGCTTAAAAGGCCCACTTGTACCTCTCCGATGGTCGCACCTCTCCTCCATCACCACACCACCTGCTCCATTACAGTCGTGTTGTGATCCTCAGCCACCTGATTAATGTCGTCACTACCACTATCTTCGGCGGGGATACCCACCATGGCTACCATCTTCATCTTCTTACCCTTCACCACACCACCATCTTCGGCGGGGATCACCACTTTCCTCTTGAGCCATGGCTGCTCCTTTCTTCTAGAAATGTGGGTGAGCTGTGTCTTATCTTTAGCATTACTTTTTGAAAATTTTTGGCTTGCTTGTGTGCTTTTATTATTTATTGATTCATGTTCATAATTTGGGCATGTTTATCAATTTGGATTTGCTCTTTGATTGGGCTTACGCAGCATGGGCTTTGTATTACTTGTGGACTTGGCCTATTGGCATTTTAGGTATTTGCTTGAGACCTTAGGTTTGGGTTGATTAATTTGGGCTTGCTTTGTTGTTTTGTGCTCGGCCCATTTATTCATTTCGGCTCCTTTATTCATCTTATGTTTATTTGTACGTAGTAGATTGATTTTATTAATTTTCTTATATATATATATATATATATATATATATATATATATATATATATATATATATATATATATATATATATATATATAGATATTCAGTCATCAAACTTGTAAATAAAAGAAAATTTAAAAATATTTTTTAAAAGTAAATTGAGACCTTTTTAGCGAAAACTGAAATATTTTTCATTAAATAAATTAAAGTAATTTTTCTTAATAAATAAAACTAAATTATTTTTTGGTGAGTTGTAAATAATCACATTTCCAAATAATACAAAATAAAAAAATCTTTTTCTAATTACATTTTAAAAATCAAATCTTTATTTATTTATTTTCCTCAATAAAACTTGTAAAGTTCTTTCTCATGTAAATAAAATGGAATTGAGATATCTTCATTCATAAAAATCATATTCTCTAAATAAAAATTGTAAAAGTTATTTTTTTTTTTCATGTAAATAAAGTCAAGTTAGAACATTTTCTTCGAATAGAATTGCATTCAACCATTCTTTTCCTAGTAAAAGTAAATAAAAAATCATTTCATTGTATATAAGATGCTTTGAAGCATTTTCTATAAATGAAAATATATTAATTTTTAAATCAAATACTCTTTAGTAAATAATGTGAATTGACATCATTAAATTGGAATCACTTTTTATGTAAGTTCTCTTGAATTCTTAAAAAAAAAAAAGAAGTGTTATATATTTTAAATAATAAAATCATTTTTCTAATGAGTTTTGTACATCAATTTGAGTCATTCTCTTATTCATTATCTTGTATGCTTTCTAATCTACTTTTATTTATGTCCCTCTTCTTTAACATTGTACCTTATTCATTTGTTGAGTATCCATTAATTAATTAATAAAATGCCAAAGTTCCTTTTACTTACTTATTAAATACCATAGTTATTTGGGCTTAGAAGGGTGTTATGGCTTATTCCTATACATTTTCAATAAGTAACTTGATCCCCAAGTCCATTTTTAATTCGTAGACTTGCCTTCTTCAAAAAAAATCTTTCTTTCTTATTGTTATTTTCTCTTTTTAAAAAAAATCATAAAATAAGTCGTGACTCCAACTTTTAAAACAAAAACCAAATTGCCCCTCTTCGGTAGAGTTCATGAGTGTAAGGAATATGAACACTAGAGTGAATAGTGAGTGAAACGAAGTGAACTCTACCGAAGAAAAAAAAGACCCCTAAAGGTATACAAGTAGAACACAAACTCGCTCAAACCAACAAAGGAACAAAAAGAGCTCTAAAATCCTAAGAGAAAGGTAGCTCTCAAGGTGCCTCTAAAGCTACACAATGGATCTAGCCTCTCTTTAAGATGTCTCCAAAAGTGACTTGAAAATCGATGCCAAAGTTGAGTAGCAGTCGAACCACCTAGGAGCATAGGGATGAACATACATAGAAGGAAAACTATGTGTGCACTATACAAGGGTGTGAAGTGTGGGGCACCAATGATACAATCAAAACACAAGCTATAAGCTCAATTGACCATGTCACATACAATGGAGAAGGAAAGACTCAAGGAAACCATGGTTCTGAATGCCTAAAATGCGGCTCTAAACACCAAAGTTATGGCTTTGAACACCTATGGGGGGAAAATATCTCTGAATGCCTAAATTGATGAAGGTGGCTCCGAACGCTTGTGGCTCTGAATGCCTATGAAAGAAAATGATGGCTTTGAATACCTATTTGAGATGGTGGCTTTGAACACCTAAGCTGGAGAAGTGGCTCTGAACGCCAATGGGGGGAGAATAGCTCTGAACGCCTATGGCTCTGAATGCCTAATTTGATTGATAAAGGTAGCTTTGAATGCTTGTGGCTCTGAACATCTATGAAAGAAAATGATGACTCTAAATGTCTATATGAGATGGTGGCTTTGAATGCCTAAACTAGAGAAGTGACTCTGAACACTTATAGGAAGAGAATAGCTCTGAACGCCTATAGAAGGAGCATAGCTCTAAACTCCTTTTGCATTGAATGCCTAAATTGATAAAGGTGGCTCCAAACGCTTGTGGCTCTAAACGCCTATGAAAAAAAATGGTGGCTTTGAATGCTTATTTGAGATGGTGTCTTTGAACACCTAAGCTAGAGAAGAGGCTCTGAACGCCTAAGTGTGGAAAGGTGGCTTTGAATGCCTAAGTGAGAGAAGTGACTCTGAATGCCAAATTGAAAAACTAGCTCTAAACACCTAAACTAGAAAAGTGGTTCTGAATGCCTAAACCGACGAAATGACTCTAAACACCTAAATTGACAAAATGGCTCCGAATGCCTAAGTTGAGAAAGTGACTATGAATGCCTAAACTGATGAAATGGCTCTGAACGCCTAAGCCGAGAAAGTGATTCTAAACACCTAATTGAGGGTGGTGACTCTAAACACCTAAGCTAAGGAAGTGGCTCTGAAAGCCCAAGCTAATGAAATGGCTTTAAACGCTTAAAACCGATGAAAGAAATGGCTATGAATGCCTAAACTAGAAAATATGGCTCTGAACACTTAAAATTGGAAAATATGGCTCTAAACACTTAAGACTGTGGTTCTAAATGCCTAAACTGAAAGAAATGGCTCTGAATGCCTAAAGTGGAAGATATGGCTCTAAATGCCTAAAACTGGAAAATATGGCACTGAACGCCTAAGACTGTGGCTCTGAACACCTAAGCTAAGGAAGTGGCTTTGAACTCTTAAGTTGATGAAATGGCTCTAAAAGACTAAAAATGATGAAAGAAATGACTCTAAATGCCTAAAACTGGAAGAAATGGCTCTGAACACCTAAAACTGGAAAATATGGCTTTGAATGCTTAAGACTATGGCTTTGAATGCCCAAGCTAAGGAAGTGGCTTTGAATGCCTAAGTTGATGAAATGGCTCTAAACGCCTAAAACTGATAAAGGAAATGGCTCTGAACGCCTAAAACTGGAAAATATGGCTCTGATCACCTAAACTGAAAAAAATGGCTCTGAACGCCTAAACTAAAAAATATAGCTCTGAATGCTTAAAATGGGGAAAGATGATGGCTTTGAATGACTGATTGAGTATGAACAACGACTTTGAATGCCAAAACTAAAGAAAGATGGTGGCTTTGAATGCCTAAATTGACGAAAATAGCTCTGAACGCCTAAACTGGAAAATATGACCTTGAACGCCTAAAATTGGAAGAGATAGCTTTGAACTCCTAAAATTATGGCACTAAGTGCCTAACTATGGCTATGAACACTAAGATTGAGGAAAGTGGCTCTGAACGCTTAAACTGAAGAAAGGTGGCTCTGAACACCTAATATGAGGAAGTGGCTTTGAACGCCTGAAGTGATAAAGGTGGCTCTGAACACCTAAAATGGAAAAAATGGCTTTGAATGCTTGAGATGAGAAAGATGGTGGCTCTGAATGTCTGACTGAGTATAAACAACGGTTTTGAATGCCAAAACTAAAGAAAGATGGTGGCTCTGAACGCCTAGTTGCTAGGAAATGATGAAGGGAAATATGCCCCAATGTAGTGTGCTGCCACAACTCTTAATCCACTGAAAGGATCTAGAAGAGATTTCGTGTGTTTAAAAAAAAAAAATTGCTCTGCTAGCAAGTTGGAATAGTCAAATCGACTATAAATATAGTCTCACAACCCATTTGACTAAATAATGAGGTCTGATAAAGTATCATAATAATTTGGATGCCTCTAACTCGAGATACTCTATTGGAGGAATCCATCATCGTCTCAAAAGAACGATCCACTAATAAGTCTTAAGAAAAATAGTCCACTAGGGCAACTACCATTGTCTTAACATAATGATCTATTGAGGAGTCATAGATAGTGGGATAGTCAAAACCCAAAGGTCATGCTCTTCTAAAGGCTCATCTCGATAAGATCATTGAAATTGTGACCAGTAATGCAAATAAAAATCCCTCAATCGAAAAAAGAAGGTTGCGAAAGCTATGTGAGAAATCAATCATCTCGACAATATAAAATGGGGAATATACCCCAGTATAGCAACTGATGCATTCCTCTATGCAGGTAACCAAATGGCTTAATCCAATCACTTCTGTATTGAAAAGTCAAATTATCCACAACTCAGAAAGCATAAGCATATCGGTCTGCTCTAGTGACTCAATAGGAACTCAATGATGATCTAGATGATCAAATTGTACTATCTCACTGAGAATCAACATGTGAGAGTCTATCCATGATTGGCTCAAAAGTGCTCCATACGAATAAATATCACTCGATCAAATAGAGAAGACAGTAAAAGCTAAGTGAGAAATCAATCATCTACTAAACAGAAAATGGGAAATATGCCCTACTATAGCAACTGATGCATCTTGCCACGCAGGTAACCAAATGGATCAAGGCAATCACCTCTGTACCAAAAGGTCAAGCTATCCACAACTTAGAAAGCATAGGCGTACTGGTCTGCCTTGGTGACTCAACATGAACCTAATGATGACTGAGATGATCAAACAATACTATCTCACTGAGAATCAATGTGGGAAAGCCTACCTATCATTGACTCAAAAGTGCTCCACCAAGAAAAAAAGAATGTGATTTTGCCTATCAATGACTCAACAATGACCCATTGAGGAAGCCTATCTGTCAATAGCTCAAAAATGATCCATTAAGGTAACTAATGAGAGAATCTATCATCAACCCAAATGCTCCACTAAGGGTGATGAAAGTACGTGAGCCTGTCCATGGCTCAAAAATGATCTACTAGGGAATGAACAAGAAGCCTGTCATCAACTCAAAGATACTCCACTAGGGGTGACAAAAGTGTGTGAGTCTATCATCAACTCAAAAAATATCCCACTAAGGACGGTGAATGTGAACCTGTTTATCGCTGACTTGAGAATGCCTCAATGGGGATGTCTAGGAAATTTGACATGTACTTCGATGAAATGATGATATAGGAGTCTATGTGCCTGAGATACCTTCCTTAGAGAATCATAACAATATCAGAAAGTATGAGCCTGACTGACTGACTCAAGAAAGGCTCCATTGGGGAATCATCATAAAATAAAAAATAGATCATCAACTCATCATGTATCTCATAAATGGGGATGATCATGCGAATCAATGAAAATCTATAAATCTCAACCAAAATGAAATATGCCCCAATATGGCATCAAATGTGCGGTAGGTCAAAAAATTAGACGAAATCAAATCATCCATCATCAAATGTGTGATCCCAGTCATCTATATCCATACCTGAATCATATCTAAACATCAAAAAGGTGTTTCCTAGAAGAAGAAGCATGATGACATCTAAACATCAACCAAATCTCACACACCTATCCAAATAGGGGTTGTTGAAGACAACACCTAATCCCATGGCCTTGGGGTGGTCTTAAGACACGAGATGAAACATAGGCTAGGGTGATAGGGTAATAAAAATGAAGAGAAACTAGGCCAAAATACCCAATGATCAAAACCCATGCCCTCATGTATAAATGCAGCATGTATAGAAGATCTCGTGAGCCATGGACCCGAGGGTGCCCAATGTGAATATAATAACAATAATGAGGCAATGAAGAAAATCAAATTGATAATGAGATACATAAGAATGATGCAAAGAAAGTATCAAACTGGGAATAGGTCACTGTAAGAAAAGAACAAGGGGGTGAAACGAAGGGAATGAATCAAAAGCAATAGTGAGGATGATAGCGAAACAATGAATATATGAAGAGGAGTGATGATCAACTCAAATCAAACATGAAGTGAAGTCACATCAATAATGAATGTAATGATGGAAAAGACAATGACCTAGAGCCCCTAGGAGAAGGTCACTCATCTCACTTTAAAAAAGACATGACAAAGCGAATACAATGAAGAAAGGGTCTCATAAAGCTCACATACGAACTCTCACCAACAAACATACTTGATAAAGTAACCCTCAGATATCAATATACATGCTTAATGATGGAGAATACTATGCACATGCTTATTATTTTCTTTTCTTTTCTTTTCATTTTTTTTTTTTTTACATTTATACAAACGTGCATACTTTGAACATAAGCAAATAAACTCCAAAGATGATAAGATCAATAATAGATGGACATGCTCTCAAGTGCTAAAGTAACATGAACTCTCTATGATAAGATGACCTTCTCAAACTAAGGGTCTTCGAATCAACGTTTGTGATATAGATAATGGAAATGATGTGACCATCCTCTATGTAATGAACTAAGAAGGACCACCACTCAAGGTGGAGAAAAGATGAAGCAGAACAAGTAGCAAATGAGATAAAAAAAGAGATGAAGAACACAACCAATGAGATATGATGGAATGCAATAGTGTAATGGTAGAAAAGAAAGTGAGAACAATGCACCCATAGGTCCAAGGCTCATGAAACTCCTAAACAGAGCATGTATACACTAAAGGGCCCCTATCTTAGTGTAGAAGTGTAAGTAAAGCAATAAAAAAGAAAGGTTATGAAGCACATGTGAGGCTCAATGGGTTAACAATGGTTTATATGTCCAAAAAGGGATAATAAGGTGTGTGGCTAACCGAAATGACGACCACCCATCCTACGACCATAGTCTCAAACATAATACTTCTTCAGTTGATCTACATTGGTTGGCTCCGAGAATCGATTTCTATCTATATCCATCAACCATGTAGTGCCCTCTAGGGTCAACTCCCTAATGAAATAAGGTTTACTCCAATTGGGTTTGAACTTCTCTCTAGGATCTCTGATCAATCATTTGATGAATTTCAAAACCAAGTCACCTTTTTGTAGTGGTCTAGGCTTGACCCGTTTCTTGAAAAGACGGGCCATCTTCCTCTAATAGGCATGAACATGGTTTGTTGCCCTTAGTCTCTTCTCATCTAGGAGATTGAGCTGGTCTAATCGAGTCTGAGCCCAATCTACCTTTGAAATCTGTTACTCCAATGTTACCCTCAATGAACCCATCTCTATCTCAATTGGTAGCATTGCCTCCATACCATACACCAAGGAATAGGATGTGAGTCATATAAAAGTGCGAAAAAAAGTTCGATAAGCTCACAATACAAAAGGAAGCTTCTCTAACCAATCCTGAGAAATCTCAACCGTCCTTTACAAAATCCTCTTAATATTCTTATTCGCAACCTCTATTGCCCCGTTAGTCTATGGCCTATACGCAAATGATTTATGATGCTAGATACCATATCTTTGTAATAGAGTGTCAACCTTTGCCCTGAAATGTACTCCTTTGTCCGAAATAAGCTCAGGAGGGACTCCATAGCGACAAATAATGTGTGATATGATGAAACTAACAACTCCAGATGACGTTAATCTCACATAAGAGGCAACCTCCACCCACTTGGTGAAGTAATCAATGGTGACCAAGATGAACTCATGACCACTAGAAAACTTCGGCGAAATCTTCCCAATAATATCTATACCCCATATTGAAAAATGGCCATGGTGAAGTTAATGCATGTAACTCTGAAGGTGGCATGTGAATGAGGTCCCCATGTATCTGACACTCTGGACATCTTTGAATAAACCGACAATAGTTTGTCTTCATGGTCAGCCAAAAATAGCCAGTCCTCATGATCTTACAAGCTAACATATGTCCTCTCATATGTGGTCCACAAACTCTTGCATGAACCTCTCTCATCACTCGATTGGTAAAGGCGCAGTTTAATCACAATATTAGCATCTCATCAATTGATCGTCTATACAATGTCTCCTCACAAATCACAAGTCGAGTGGCTAATTGTCTCAATGCTCTCTTATTTGTGGTTGTGGCGACCTCAAAATGTGTTAAATCTCAAAAACTGGTATATGTGATGATACCAAGGCAAGCCATCATCTAACTCTGCCTCATCAATCAAGTAATAGTAGGTAGGAATAGATCTCGACTTAATCAGTAAAAGACGAATGATAGTATCAATAGGAATATCAATCATGGAAGCTAGAGTAGCTAAGGCATCAACAAACTGGTTCTACACTCTAGGCAGATGTGTATATCTCAAATCATCAAATTTCCCAACTAGTAGCTCCAAGTATGCATGGTAAGGCCTGAGCTTCACATCTCTAGTCTTCCAATAGACCTGAATGCGTCTCAATACCAGATTGGAGTCACCAAAGACCTCCCTCTGTCTAATCTTGAGCTCAAGGGTTGTCTCTAATCCCAAGATACATGCCTTATACTTAACAATATTGTTCATGGCAAGGTGTCGATTAGAGAACCCCAAACAAACAGATCTAGGAATGTGGTCACCAATGGACCTGAATTGATTACTACCCAAAAAGTGCTATTTTGAGCCTTTAAGTCATTATGTTTTAAGCACTTTTGTGTAGTAGTTCTCCATTTTTATTCCAATTGGCATGTTAAGGACCTAGCAATGACTTCTAATCATATTTGTGGCTAGTTTTAGTGTTTTAACAGCTTTTTGGATCATTAAGACAAGCCAAGCAAAGGAGAGAAGCAAAGAGGAGAGAAGCAAAGAGGAGAAAAGCAAAGAGGAAAACAGAGTGAAGAAAACAGAGGACAGTAGCTACAGTCTTCTTTTGCACTTTTGGAGCACTTCCCGAAGTCCATTTTCTACATGCTATATACCATTTCAAAGCTCAGGAAGTCAAGAATCCAATGCTTCAAACCGTGTACTATTTGGAGCTGAAATGAGGAAGTTACATCCATTGGAAGCCAATCACTCCAAGCTGAAGGAAGAATTTTGCATGGCTGCGAAATCACCCTTTTGTTGCGAAATGATTTCGCAGCCATTTTGCACAGTGCAACGGTCCTGAAGCTTCCCGATAGTTGTGCACTGACTCTTTTAGATATTTTCTCCAGATATTTTTGTATAAATTTCCATTCTTCTCCTTGTAATCCACCGACCATAAGATTTCTTAGCTAGGAAGGTTGGAAAAACTTCTCTATATATATTCCCTTGCATCCATTGTAAAATATATAATCCATCATATAATATATCATATATAGAATCAACGAACAGAGCACTTGCTCTGTTTTTCCTATATATTCTTGTTTTCTCTTTAGTTTTCTTTCTAGCCAATCAAACTCTGAGGATTTTTCCTCTGAGGATGAGAGGCTAGGCTCTTCGTATCTTGGAGTGAAGAAAGCCGGGTAAGTTTCCACATGCATAAATTGGAAGTTTTGTTGTTTTAGTTTTTAATGAAGAGAAAGTGTGACCCGTTAATGGTTTTTATCTTTTTAGTTAACTTAAAACGCCTTTAAATCACCTGGGCCAACACTTGGTAAGATAAGTGATCTCCGTCCATGGAGATTCACTAGTTTACCCCTTGCGAGCCTCTGGGAGGTGACTTGAAGGTAGGATTTTCTAGAATTGCCAACACTTGGTAAGCTTTTGGACTTCAAGGAGACATCCATTAGTTATCTCTTGCGAGCTTTTGACGGGTAATCCAAGGTTAAAGATCACCTTGAATGGCAAGTGCTAGGTGAGAGGTATGAGCCATTGCAAAGTGCATCGGTGAGAGAGATTTAGTGTTTGAACCCATTAAGGGGAAGCATCTGTACAACACCGGTTGGAGAAGGAACTATATGTTAATTCTCTAATGCGAGGAAAAGAAACAAGTGACCGAAACTCCCTTTTTGTATGAGGAATCTGAGCCTAGTGATCTAAACTCCAAGAAACACTTTTCTTTGTAAGTAAAATTAGTTACTACTTTTGGTTAGCTTAAAACCAACATTTTCCACCAAAGATCATGTTTTCTTTTAAAGCTAACCTTGAAATGAAAAGACACCAATTCAGCTTTGAATTAATATCATTTGTAAAGTGAAAACCCATCCCAGTGAACGATCTTAGAGCCACTATGCTATAGTAGCTTTGTCTTTGCTACCCTAGTATATGGTGTAATAGGTTATAAATTTTGTTGATTACTCCCTCAATCAAGGAGCACCAGCTGGACACGAATCAGCTGAGACACCAATTAGGCATGAATCATGAATCCGTCTCAATACCAGATTAGAGTCACTAAAAACCTCTATCTGTCTAATCCCGAGCTCAAGAGTTGTCTCTAATCCCAAGATACATGCCTCATACTCAACAATATTGTTCGTGGCAAGATGTCGATTCGGGAACCCCAAACAAACAGATATCCCGTATCTAGAATGGTTGACCATACCATCAAAGTACATGCACCAACCTGACAAACTAGTCACTACAGCGATATCCTCATTTGGAAAGTCATCATCAATCGCTCTATCATCAGAAACTGGTAATGTGGCTAAGTGATTTGCAACAATGCTCCTTCTGATAGACTTCTGAGTAACATAATGAATATTGAACTTGGTTAAAAGTGCTAACCATCTCATAAGTTGACCAATCAAAGCAAGCTTGTCAAACAAATATCTCAAAGGGTCCAAATGAGATATCAAGTGCACTGAATACTCTATCATATAATGTCTCATTCTCCGAGTAGCCCAAACCAATGCCAAATAGAAGCGCTCAATCATGACATATCTTGTCTCAAAGTTTAGCATCCTCTTACTCAAGTAATAAATAGTTCGCTCATTTCCCAAATCATCGAATTGAGCTAACATGCATCTCAAGGCTATGTTTGAGACCGACAAGTATAGGAGTAAGGGACGACCTAGTGTAGGAAGCACTAAAACTGGAGGTGACATCAAATACTCTCTTATCCTTTCAAATGCGTGTTGGCATTGATCATCCCAAATAGTAGGCTGACTCTTCCTTAAAAGTAAAAAAATGGGCTCACAGATGTCTGTCAGTTTGTCAATGAATTTGTTGATATACTGAAGTCTACCTAAGAAGCCCCTGATCTCTCTCTCAGTCCTCGACACAGGCATGTCAAGGATGTCTCTAATCTTATCTGGATTTGCCTATATGCCTCTCTCGCTAACCATGTATCCCAACAACTTCCTTGAAGTCACTCCAAAAAGTGTACTTCTCTGGATTCAATCACAATCTAAACTGCCTAATCCTCTCAAAGAATCTCTCCAAAGCTGCAAAGTGATATGCTCTACCTCAGGATTTCACTATCATTTGGTCCACATAAACCTCGACATCTCGGTGCATCATATCATGGAAAATGGTAGTCACTGCTCTCTAGTAGGTGGCTCCTATATTCTTCAACCCAAATGACATCACTCATTAGTAATAAGTATCCCACTCAGTGACAAAGGAAGTCTTTTACATATCCTCTAGAGCCATCAGAATCTGATTATACCTGAAAAACCTGTCCATAAAGGACAACGTCGAATAACTTACTATACTATTAACTAGCATGTCAATGTGAAGAAGAGGAAAATCATCCTTGGGATTGGCCTTGTTGAGATCTCGAAAATTGACACAAACTTTAACCTTACTGTCCCTTTTGGAAACAGGGACGACATTGGCCAACTACTCAAGATACTCAACCAATGATAAAAATCCCACACTGAGCTGCTTCTGAATCTTCTCCTTCACCTGCAAACTTTAACGAGGGTCACCTGCAAACTTTAACGAGGGTGCAATTGTCTTAATTTTTGCTTAACCAGTATGGCATGAGGCAAAAGTGGTAAGTGATGTTGGACTATGGATGAATCAAGGCCCGAATGTCCTCACAAGACCATGCAAAAATGTTTAAATATAATCTAAGTAGCTAGATAAGGTTATCCCTCTCATCTGTAGATAAATCCAGTCCAATATTCAACTCTCCAGGCTGGTCTGCTATATCGAAATCAACACTCTTAGTGTCTCATGTAGCAGGTGAAACTCTCTTATCAGTGGGGCTTGGATCAGAAGCAGAATAAGAGTCTTCATCTGAATCATGCTGTGAAATCTCATCATCTATATCAAATATCTATGATGTGGGTGAATGAGGTGTAGATAAAGTGATGTCACAAGAAACAGACAAATCCTAAAAAAAACTCATATCCATATATGAAGAAAGAACTAGTACCTCCTTAGAATGGGAGACAAATCCCGATAGTACATCAAAAGAAAGTGGTGGGTTCTCATGCTTGGACTCTACCACAACTGGGCTAATAAAGCCCTCAAATACATTATCATCATGAGTAACATCAGTAAGTAGTCCAGGAGCAGGGACAAGCTAAACATCCTCAACCATCTCAATAGCAAGCACCCTAAACAGATTGAGTGGAGAAACTATCTTTGGTTGAACATTATCAGTAATCTGACTCATGTCTACTATGAACATCTCATCACTATACTCATCACGTGGAATAACCCTATCTATCATGTCTGCAATCTCAATAGATGTACCATACTCATCAGTCTCATCTGGGAAATAAAGTGTTAGTAGACTCGTATAATTTGGAGATGGGGGAGTGACTAACACAGAAGCGGAAGTGTCGGGAGCTTCGTCACTCAACTGCAATTGATGAACTAAACACTGAAGCTTAGTCTTCTGATCAACACTAAGTCCACTAGTGATCCTCTCAGAATCATATGTGCCTCTAGTGCCCTGAAAAATAATCTACTAAGCTCATCCTATATGGGCAAACAGGATAGTCAAATGGTATGTGAAGCAAATGAGTTCCGAGTCTCTCCTTGCGCAAAAGCGCCATGTATCTATATATAGCCTTTGTAAGAACAAAACCAAGACCAAAAGGAGTATCATGATCAATTGTGGCAGTGAACTCTCTAGAGCCATGTTGAAGACGCCTTAAACCCAAGCCAGGTAAGAAAGACATAGATTTCATCATGTCTAAAACCACTATACTACCATGCTCATCAAAGGGAAGTGCCACATAATCTCTATAGAACTTCTTAACCTCTACAATTTGTATCTTATCAAAGGTGAAGCCAATAAAAAATAGGTTATCGTCGCCATGACTAATCTCCAATATTGGCTTTGAAGTAGAATAAGTGTCTCCGATAAACTGTACAGTAATTACTCTACCCTCATGTATAAACTTCACCTTCTAATGAAGGGAAGATGGTATAGCTCCTGCTCTATGGATCCAAGGCCTACTCGATTATAAGTTAAAGGATGTGGGGATCCTCAAAACCTGAAATAGAGTGGGGAATGTGATTGAGCCTATCTACAAGTCCAATGCCAATGTACCTAAATCCTTTATACATGTACCGTTGTAGGCTTGAATTGTTTGAGAAAATGGCTCAAAGTCTGAAGGTTTGAAGCCAAGAGCGACTATTGTAGCTAGTGGGCAAATGTTCAAGGCAGAGCCATTGTCCAGAAGGACAGATGGAACTCAATGCCCAGAACAACCAACAAAAATGTAGAGAGGTAAAGTATGATTAGAACCCCCCGGTGGTAAATCATCAGCAAAAAAAAACAATGCATGTGGTCCTATCAGTCGTCAACATATGGATCAATCCCTCAGGGCAGGTAGGTGTCTCAACTCGTATCTAACTCAATGCCCTGACTAGTGTCTTCTAGTGAGATTAAATGATGCCAAAAGGCTCCAAATTGAGATATGGGCTTGAGTGCTTTAGATTTGCCTCAAAATCTCATCATTCTCTTATCTGATCTTCTCTCGAGTGACATCACTCTCCAAAGGCCTAGCAATTGTGATAGGCTATTGTCATACTACTCTGATTCCACGAATGACATACGGAACATCCTGAGTAACCATCTCA
Source organism: Vitis cinerea var. helleri x Vitis rupestris (assembly GCA_945999865.1). Taxonomy (NCBI): domain Eukaryota; kingdom Viridiplantae; phylum Streptophyta; class Magnoliopsida; order Vitales; family Vitaceae; genus Vitis; species Vitis cinerea var. helleri x Vitis rupestris. The sequence continues at coordinate 996,508 of OX253931.1, read as the reverse complement.
TTAGGAACTTGACTCAATATAAACAGAGATTGAAAATTATAGCATGGGCAAATCAACGTCCCAACCGTAGTCAACTACACTGGTGGTATGTCAAGAATATGTCTAAATGGTGCGGATGTCTATGGGTCTGAGATCACTCCATCAACCTCATAGCACTCATCCACTACTATAGGCTCTAGCTCAGAATCATTCCAACTCAGCATGTGAAGTATGAGCTGGTAGAGGATTAATGGTTACACTTGGCTGACTCAAGTGAACCAAACCCTGATCTATCAAGTCTTGGATGGTGCACCTCAATGTAGTACAATGATTAGTCTCATGCTTTGGCCCCTGATGATATGCATAGTTTAGATCCATCCTAAACTATGGTAGAATATGCTGAGGCAATGGCCTAGGAGCAAGAAGTGTCAATAATCCAACATCTGTGAGCTTTCGAAGAGCCTGACTCAATGACATACCCAACTGTGAAAACCGTTTAGGTGTCCTCAAAGCAAAGGGAGCAGATGCCTGTGGAGCTTTAGGTCTAGGGTATAAAGTTGGAGGTTTCTCTATGATCTGTGTTGCATAGCATGGCTGTACTAGAGCAGGGTATGAAACTAGAGGCCTCTTTGTGCCCAGTACTGCATAACACTACTGTACTAGTGTGGGAAATGGGTAAGTATGATCATACGGCTGAGAAGGTGCTCGTGGCCTATATTGGTGAGGTGAATAAGAAGGGTAAGTCCCAAGAGGTTGTGAAATTGATTGATGATGCCTTGGGGGACTCTGACTAGTAGAAGTAATAGTTCCACATCTGATCTCTGTGCTCTAACTGGTTTCTTCCCCTTAGCATCGACTGGGGAAGAATCAAACTATAACCCTCTTGAAATGTCATCCTCCACATCATATAGCACTGAAACTAGAGATCATCTGTGACTCATCTAACCCATGGGCCCTCATTAGAGTATTGTAGAGTCAAAGATGAATGCGAGGACAACCAACGCCCATGTACCTCTCAATGTCAGGCATCCTGAACTTGGACGGTAGACTGGCCACTGATATACTATCAAGATCATCCCAAACAATTGAACTTTTAGATACTCTCAATTGCTTGATACGTTACTAGATACAATCCATGCATGTGTGGGCATCCTCAGGGACTATGATGTGTACTACTATAGGTGAGATGACCTCAAACTAACCATGTAATAGATAAGGCGGGGCCTATGGCACTATCTAATCAGGTAGTGGTGGTGGTAGTGGTAGTGAATCAAGAGACACCTTATCTTGAGTTATAGGCTGTCTACTCTGTTAACTACCCATCTCCTGTCTAAGATTAGTCAAAGCCTCATGAATGGAAGCCATGACGGTTGTGAACTAGTCAACTATGATGGACTACTGATCCATGTTTGACCTTACGAAAGTATGAACCAATCTGCCCTCTACTCTGACCCAAGATGGTGAATCCAAATTGAGAATGAAGAGCAAATCCTATAAAGCAACAGAGAATTGGATAAGACACAACATGGGGAAAACAATGGAGAAATGTTAAATTGAACTAAAAGAAACAAGCCATTAAAATGCAAAAGGACTATCTGACTGTAACTCAAACTCATACTGATCCCTAAGCGTTCTCAACCGGAGATTAAAAAAAATGGAGTACTAGGTCTAAACTATAACTAAAGAGGCTCTGAAGGCTCTTAAATGCACCCACATATAGGGAGGGAAATCCTGATCGAATGATTAAGGCTTGCCTTACAAGGTCAAGGTGGCTTTAAAAGGAGAATGGTGGACTTTAAAAGATCCTTAGTAGAAGCGATCATACCCTCCGATGATACGCAACCTCCTACACGCCTCCGAAGAGACGGAGTGTTTCCATGCAAGGTGGTCATCACCTACACTTATGCACTACCTCGACATCCCAAGGGTTTTCTATGGTGAAAGCTCTCGCATCTCTCAGCACTCAATGGTAATCTAAGGGGCACAATGAATGGTGTGGGTGCATCCAAAATCTTATCAAACTAAGCAAAGAGAAAACATACTGGTCACACAAATATCCTAAAATCTAGCTCTAAGCTATACAAGTCTTCAAAGATCGGACTCCAATTAGCATCAAGGTGTCAACCTCCTCTAGAATGCTCCTAAACATAGATATAACCCATCACTATACCTTACTCCGAATCACTAGCTTGGTCAGAGAGCAAACAAAGTAACAAGTCTCACATCAAATACGAGATCAAGGGAAACAAGGTCGACCAGGACTAGGAAATTGGAGGTAAGGGGATAGATGTGTGTCCCATATAAACAAGGAACACATGCATCATGCAGAAAGATAGTAGTCATATACTAAGCAATCATGCAGAGTAGGTATATATCATCCAAATCTACACACAAGCTAAGCGGAAAGTATGATAATCGAGATGGATATATAGCAAGGATAACATACTCCATGATAATCATGATAATATACAAGTAAGAGAATCAACACAAACAAGATATACAACAATGTGAAGATACATGTTAAAGTGAGAAAGATAATCATGCGACAAGAAGAGTCACTATGCTAAGACAAGCAAGAGTATCAATTAATATAATTAGCATATCAATATCCTGAATGAATATGGCAGTCAAACAGAGGAAATCATCACATCAAGCTCTGGATGTGCTATGAACACTTAAGCATATAAAAACACAAGGAAAAGGTATCCATCAACTGACTAATCAAATGCCACATTTGTCTCAACTTAAGTTCAAGCTTAACCCTTAAATTCATCATCCCTAGTGGAGTTGCCATTTTATGGACCTATGTTTTTCACACGTGTTCCCACTCGACTGTGAGACTCACTTTTTTATTTATTTGGTGAAAAATATGATTTTTAAAAAAACTTGGAGCCGCCACTTATTTTTGTTTTATTTTTAAAAGGGAAAAAAAATAAGAAAGAAAACCCTAAATGTGACTCATTATTTGGAATAGATAGTCTATGAAAAACCAAAGTCGGGTTCGGGGGTCAGGTTACTTATTAGGAAAGTATGGTAAAAGACTATAGTACCCCCCTAAGTCCCTAAAAATGGGTCTCTAATAAATAAGGTGAGGTAAGTGTGACAATTGATAAGGAAATTAATGAATACCAAAGAATAATCATACATTGGAAGCCAATCATGCATGAAAAATAAAAAAACAAAGTGGGAGCGGGAGCGTACCTTAGCAACAAATAGTAATGCGTTGTCATGGAAACAAGATTAACGCAAGTATAAAATTATCACATGATGTCAAAGAGTAGGAGAAAGATTAGGCAATATTCATTAAGTAAAACAATTGACAATCAGAGGAGAAAACTCATATGTAGGGTCCCCATCAAAGCCCAATTGATTTTGTATGAATTAATCCCATGAATTCCTTTATTGTGGAATTATGAAAATTCATTCATGTTTATTAAAAATTGAGGAAAACAAAAAATTATTTTAAAATCAAAGAAAATTTGTGAAAGTGTTTACTTGAAGGGAAAGACAACAAGTTTATTAAAAACGGGATTTTTGGTGACCTAAAAACCTGATGAAGGATGAAAAGTTGTGGAATTAAAATTATCTGAAAACTGGAGTTGAATTAAAATTATTTGAAAATTAGAGTTTTGAAAATTATTTGAAAATTGAAGTTTTGAAAATTAAATTTGAAAATTGGAATTTTTAGAAATTATTTGAAAATGGAAGTTTTGAAAAATTAAATTTGAAAATTGGAATTTTGGAAAATTATTTGAAAATGGAATTTTTTAAAAAAAAATTAAAATTTGAAAATCGGAATTTTGAAAAATTATTTGAAAATGGAAGTTTTTTTAAAAATTAAATTTTGAAAATTGGAATTTTGGAAAATTATTTGAAAATGAGAGTTTTTAAAAATTAAATTTTGACACCAAGAGATGAAGGATTAAGAGGGCAATAGTTGGCCCTTAAGAGTACATTGGTGTTATGGCATCCATCTTGTTACAACATCAAATCATTTGCTTCACACCAAGGGTGAAAGCAAGTAGTACATGCTCACAGGTTTGTCCATCCTTAGAGATACCAGCTTCAAAACCACCAGTGGTGGAATTAATAATGAGAACAACACAATTTGCCTGTGAGGTACCAGTAACCATGTTCTTGATGAAGTCCCGATGACCAAGAGCATCAATAACAGTGTAGTTGTAACGCCCAAGCATTTTCTTTTAAGGGTAATTTAGGAAATTACTAATAATAATTAAATTAGTTAATTAATTAATTTAATAAAAAGGAAGAGGGGTAAAAGGGTAATTTTACGAATAAATACCCTAGGTATAAATTAGAAATTTTATTCTTTCCGTTCTTTTCTGAATAGAGTTCCTGTTCGCAGAATTCCAGAGAACGTAGGTTGGAGTCAAATTTCAGGGTTGAAGAACAGATCTCTATAGGTAAGAATTTAACCCCTAGTTTAATATTTTAGATTCATTGATTTATTTCAAACACATTAGATATATTTTTTTTGGAAAACCCCAAATCTAGATTAGGGTTAGATTATTTTATTTTTAATTCGTTTTAATATCAAAATAATAAATATTTAAGATTTTGATTTTATTGTTGGAATTTAGGAGATCTTAAATTTTATTAGATGAAAAAAAAAAAAAAATTCCTTGGAAAGTTTCGATTTTAGGTTAGGGTTAATTTTATTAAAAAAAAAAAAAAAAGAGAACGCGTGTCCACAGCACTGGAAAAAAAAAAAAAAAAAAAAAAAAAAACAAAAACAAAAGGGGCGTACGCGTGCTGTGCTGGAAGCAAGAAAAAAAAACTTACTTTTTGGTTTGGTGTACCCGAGAGTCATGAATGGCTTTTGAATTGTTTAATTAAAAAATAATAATAATAATAATAATATTTAGTTTTAGATTAATAAATAAGATAATAGTAATAATGGTTTTTTTTTTTTTTGTAATAAATAGAATGAGAGATTTAGCAATATATATATATATATATATATATATATATATATATATATATATTATATAGAATTTTATAATGAAATAAAATTGTAATTTAATTAAATTAGTAATGTGTTATTAGAAACAAATTGAGAATTTATTAATTTTAATTAAATAAGGAATAGAGTAATTAAATTATTACTTTGTTAATCAGAAATATTAATCTTAACATTTAGAAATTTTTAGGATTATCAGATTTATATTTTGAGGTAAATAGTAATAGTGGTCTTTTTATTGTGTTAGGTGAGGAGTAGACTTTTCAGGGTTATTTTTCCTTCAAGGTCTTTGCATATTTTGAAGTAAGGGAAGTTAATGCAATATTTATAAAATTAAATTATTTTATATGTTATTTTGAATTGTGGAAAAGAAAAATGATATTTTGTTACCATGCATGGATCAAACTATTTTACACTAAATATTATGTTGGAATATTTTGTTTTATTTATGACACAAAATATGGAGATATTATGTTGTGTAAATTTGAATACTTGAACAAAAACATCACTCTGGTTTATTTGGCCCTTGTCAACGGGATATAATAGTTGACTATTCGGCCCTGTCAACGGGATATAATAGTTGACCTTTACATTCCATGGTGGGAATGTAATTGATTTGGACCCCAGCCTCTAGGGGTTTGGTTAGAGGTTACTAGTACTAGTAGTGTTTGGTTCCTTCCACCAGGAACAATTTGAGGCTAGCCACCCATTTGAAAAGTCCCACCTAATTGGGCATTTGATATTTGATAACCAGAGTAATGAAAATTGAATGGATTTGATTGAATCTTATGTGAAAGTGTTTGAATTTGATATGAAAATGGTTGGTTGAATTTTGAATATATTAGTATTGTTGAAACTCTGATATTTGATGAGAAAAAAAAATGATATCTCCTATTTGAAATGAAAATATTTGATCCATGAATTGCATTAATATTCCTTATTAGGCTGTGAGCTCATTCCCAATTGTTGAAAATTTTTCAGGTACTCTTAGTTCGGGTGAGGAGTGATGGCTAGGCTGAGGAATAGTCATCATTAGAATTTGACTTAGGATTTTATGTTGGATTTTGTTTTAATTATTAGTTATGTTCATTTGGATCATTGATATTTGGAAGTTATTTGGAAATTGAATTTGAGGATTTTAGATTTTGTTTTGCTACTCTGAACAAGTATTTGGTAATTGGTAACATCCAGTTACAATATGATTGTTTGGGTCAGATTATACTTTAAGCCTTCGGGTTTGAGGTGTGAAATGACCGTCACGCCCTTGGAGTGGGTCTTGGGGTGTGACAGAGTGGTATCAGAGCACTAGGTTTTGATCTTGATGGGAATTTGAACTGGTTTAGATTGGGGATAGATGAGTGACGCATTTGTTTAAGTTTTAGTTTCATTTAGTATAAATTCCAATTCTTTCTTTAATTGGAAATTTTCTAATTGGTTCTTTAGTGACTAATTTAGTTATGCTTTATTATTTTAGGACATCATGCCACCAAGAAGAGCAGCTTCTTCACAAAATAGTCAGGCTAATGATGATGTACCTCCAGTTGAGGGTTTGCCTCCTATGAGTGCAGAAGGGATCTATAGGTATCTTGGGCCACTAGCTGGTTTAGTTGAACGCCAAGCTCGAGCTGCTGAGACTAATGTTCAGGGACAGTCTTCATCTTCTAGGGGTAGCTCTTTTGATGACTTCAAGAAATTGGGTCCTCCTTACTTTTCTGGTGCTACAGATCCCACAGAGGCAGAGGCTTGGATCCTTAAGATGGAGAAATTCTTTGGTGTAATAGATTGCTCTGAGGAGCAAAAAGCCTCTTATGCAGCTTTTATGTTAGATAAAGAGGCAGATCATTGGTGGCGTATGACTAGGAGACTTTTGGAGGATCAGGGACCTATAACATGGAGACAATTTCGGGAGGCTTTCTACAAGAAGTATTTCCCTGACAGTGTTAGGCGGCAGAAGGTGGGAGAGTTTATTCGTTTGGAACAGGGGGATATGACTGTGGCTCAGTATGAGGTCAAATTTACAGAGTTATCACGTTTTTCCCCACAATTGATTGCTACAGAGGAGGAAAAGGCATTAAAGTTTCAGGATGGATTGAAGCCTTATTTGAAGAACAAAATATCTATTCTGAAGCTTGGTGTCTATTCAGAGGTTGTTGATAGAGCCCTTATAGCAGAGAAAGATAATGAGGAGCTTCATCAGTATAGGGAACAGCAAAGGAAGCGAAATAGGAGTGATGGTGCTCATGGTAATCAAGCACAACGAAGGTCTACATCAGGAAGAAATCAGAATAAAGGGAAGGCAGAGCAGAATTTAGATGGGGCTTGTCCTACTTGTGGTAAGAAGCATGGGGGTAGGCCATGCTATAGGGAGACTGGAGCTTGCTTTGGTTGTGGGAAGCAAGGACATTTGATCAGAGATTGTCCAGAGAATAGGAAGTTCATCACTGGAAAGCCTAAAAAGGAAAATAAGGAGGATAAACATAAACCCAAAGCCCAAGGACGGGTGTTTGCAATGACTCATCGAGATGCTCAGGCCACTTCTGATGTAGTGACAGGTACTCTCCGAATCCACACCTTATTTGCTAGAGTCTTGATTGATCCTGGATCAACACACTCTTTTGTTTCAGTATCTTTTGCTGGTTTGTTGGGTTTGCCTGTTGCTAGCATGGACTTTGATTTGATTGTTGCTACTCCTGTGGGAGATTCTGTTGTGGCCAGTAGAATGCTTAGAAATTGTATTGTGATGATTGGTTATAGGGAAATGTCAGTTGACTTAGTACTCCTTGACCTTCAGGATTTTGATGTGATTTTGGGGATGGATTGGTTAGCTTCCTACCATGCCTCTATTAACTGTTTTGAGAAAAGGGTGATATTTAGTATTCCTGGTCAGCCTAAGTTTAGCTTTGAAGGGAAGCATGTGGACAAACCACTACGTATGATCTCAGCCTTGCGAGCTAGTAGCTTGCTTAAGAAGGGTTGCCAAGGATTTTTGGCTAGTGTGATGAGTAATGAAAGTGATTTGAAGTTGGAAGACATACCCATAGTAAGGGAGTATCCTGATGTCTTTCCAGAGGATTTGCCTGGCTTGCCACCAAAGAGAGATGTGGAGTTCACCATCGATCTGGTACCAGGAACAAGTCCTATGTCTAAGGCCCCATATAGGATGGCACCTGTGGAGCTTAAGGAGTTGAAAGTTCAGCTTCAGGAGTTATTAGATAAGGGTTTTATCAGGCCCAGTGTTTCACCTTGGGGAGCTCCTGTTCTATTTGTGAAAAAGAAGGATGGCTTAATGAGACTTTGCATTGACTATAGGGAGTTGAATAAGGTGACAATGAGGAACAAGTATCCCCTTCCTCGGATTGATGATTTGTTTGATCAGCTACAAGGTGCTTGTGTGTTCTCTAAGATTGATCTTCGGTCTGGTTATCATCAGTTAAGGGTTAGAAGTGAAGATGTACCCAAGACTGCTTTTCGAACTAGATACGGGCATTATGAGTTTTTGGTTATGCCTTTTGGTTTGACTAATGCACCTGCTGCTTTTATGGACTTAATGAATAGGGTATTCAAGCCCTATCTAGATCAGTTTGTGGTGGTTTTTATAGATGACATCTTGGTATACTCAAGAAGTAAAGAGGAGCATGAGGGCCATTTGAGTATTGTATTACAGACCCTCAGAGATAAGCAGTTGTATGCTAAACTGAAGAAGTGTGAGTTTTGGTTAAACCGAATTTTTTTCCTTGGGCATGTGGTAAGCAATGATGGCATCTCAGTTGACCCTGGAAAGGTAGATGCTGTAGCTAATTGGAGAAGACCTAGTACTGTGACTGAGATTCGAAGTTTCTTGGGACTTGCTGGTTACTATAGGCGGTTTATAGAAGGGTTCTCTAAGATTGCCCTACCTTTAACTAAGTTGACACAGAAGGGAGTTAAGTTTGTGTGGTCTGATGATTGTGAATGTAGCTTCCAAGAGTTGAAGAATAGATTAGTGTCAGCTCCTATTTTGACTATCCCTTCAGGTTCAGGAGGATTTGTGGTGTATAGTGATGCCTCTCATCAAGGTTTGGGTTGTGTTCTTATGCAGCATGGGAGAGTTGTAGCTTATGCTTCTAGACAGTTGAAGCCTTATGAAAGGAACTACCCTACTCATGATTTGGAGTTAGCTGCTGTGGTTTTTGCACTTAAGATTTGGAGACATTTTCTTTTTGGTGAAACTTGTGAGATATTCATAGATCATAAGAGTTTGAAGTATCTATTTTCCCAAAAGGAGTTGAACATGAGACAGAGAAGATGGATAGAACTACTTAAGGACTATGATTGTATTATTCAGTATCATCCTGGAAAGGCGAATGTTGTAGCTGATGCCTTGAGTAGGAAGTCAGTTGGTTCTCTAGCAGCTATTAGAGGGTGTCAAAAGCAGTTACTTGAAGAGTTGAGGAGTCTACAAGTCCACTTTCGAGTTATGGGCTTAGGAGCACTTATAGCAAATTTCAGAGTACAACCAGACTTAGTTGGGAGAATTAAGACCCTACAAAAGAATGATTCCCGATTAGTACAAGTTATGGAGGAAGTTAAGAGGGACAGTAAGCCTGATTTTGTTTTGTCAGATGATGAGGTCTTGAGATTTGGGACTAGAGTTTGTGTCCCAAATGATGAAGACTTAAGGAGGGAGCTTTTAGAGGAAGCTCATTGTTCCAAGTTTGCAATCCACCCAGGAGGGACAAAGATGTACAAGGATTTGAGGCAAAACTATTGGTGGTCAGGTATGAAGCGTGATATTGCACAATTTGTGGCTCAGTGTTTAGTGTGTCAACAGGTGAAGGCTGAGCATCAACGACCAACAGGGTCTTTGCAGCCACTTGCTATTCCTGAGTGGAAGTGGGAGCATATTACCATGGATTTTGTGATAGGATTGCCAAGAACCTTAGGGGGTAATAATGCTATTTGGGTGATTGTTGATCGGTTGACAAAGTCTGCTCACTTTTTGCCTATGAAAGTCAACTTTTCTTTAGATCGTTTAACTTCTCTTTATGTGAAGGAGATTGTGAGAATGCATGGAGTACCAGTTTCTATAGTGTCTGATAGAGATCCTCGTTTCACTTCTAGATTCTGGCATAGTCTACAAAAAGCTTTGGGCACTAAGTTGAGTTTTAGTACTGCTTTCCATCCTCAAACTGATGGCCAATCAGAAAGGGTAATTCAGGTTTTGGAAGACTTGTTGAGAGCTTGTATTTTGGACCTGCAAGGTAATTGGGATGATCATTTACCTTTAGTAGAGTTTGCCTATAACAATAGTTTTCAAGCTAGCATTGGGATGGCACCTTTTGAAGCATTGTATGGTAGAAAATGTCGATCTCCTATCTGTTGGAATGATGTTGGAGAAAGGAAACTTTTGGGGCCTGAACTTGTGCAGTTGACTGTTGAAAAAGTTGCTTTGATTAAAGAAAGATTAAAAACAGCTCAAAGTAGACATAAGAGTTATGCTGATCATCGTAGGCGAGATTTGGAGTTTGAGGTGGGTGATCATGTGTTCTTGAAAGTTTCACCTATGAAGTCTGTGATGAGATTTGGGAGAAAAGAAAAACTTAGTCCTCGTTTTGTGGGTCCGTTTGAAATATTAGAAAGAGTAGGCACTTTGGCATATAAAGTAGCCTTGCCCCCAAGTCTATCTAAGATTCATAATGTTTTCCATGTTTCAACCTTGAGGAAGTATAATTATGATCCCTCTCATGTTGTGGAGTTGGAGCCTATTCAAATTTCTAAGGACTTGACATATGAAGAAGTGCCTGTTCAGATTGTAGATGTAATGGATAAAGTACTACGTCATGCTGTTGTCAAATTGGTAAAGGTTCAATGGAGCAACCATAGTGTTCATGAAGCTACTTGGGAGTTAGAAGAAGAGATGAGAGAAAAACATCCTCAATTATTTCAAGACTCAGGTATGTCAAGTTTAGAGGACTAAACTTTTGTTAAGGAGGGGAGGATGTAACGCCCAAGCATTTTCTTTTAAGGGTAATTTAGGAAATTACTAATAATAATTAAATTAGTTAATTAATTAATTTAATAAAAAGGAAGAGGGGTAAAAGGGTAATTTTACGAATAAATACCCTAGGTATAAATTAGAAATTTTATTCTTTCCGTTCTTTTCTGAATAGAGTTCCTGTTCGCAGAATTCCAGAGAACGTAGGTTGGAGTCAAATTTCAGGGTTGAAGAACAGATCTCTATAGGTAAGAATTTAACTCCTAGTTTAATATTTTAGATTCATTGATTTATTTCAAACACATTAGATATATTTTTTTTGGAAAACCCCAAATCTAGATTAGGGTTAGATTATTTTATTTTTAATTCGTTTTAATATCAAAATAATAAAAATTTAAGATTTTGATTTTATTGTTGGAATTTAGGAGATCTTAAATTTTATTAGATGAAAAAAAAAAAAAAAATTCCTTGGAAAGTTTCGATTTTAGGTTAGGGTTAATTTTATTAAAAAAAAAAAAAAAAAGAGAATGCGTGTCCACAGCACTGGAAGGAAAGAAGGAAAAAAAAAAAAAAAACAAAAACAAAAACAAAAACAAAAGGGGTGTACGCGTGCTGTGCTGGAAGCAAGAAAAAAAAAACTTACTTTTTGGTTTGGTGTACCTGAGAGTCATGAATGGCTTTTGAATTGTTTAATTAAAAAATAATAATAATAATAATAATATTTAGTTTTAGATTAATAAATAATATAATAGTAATAATGGTTTTTTTTTTTTTTTTTTGTAATAAATAGAATGAGAGATTTAGCAAAATATATATATATATATATATATATATTATATAAAATTTTATAATGAAATAAAATTGTAATTTAATTAAATTAGTAATGTGTTATTAGAAACAAATTGAGAATTTATTAATTTTAATTAAATAAGGAATAGAGTAATTAAATTATTACTTTGTTAATCAGAAATATTAATCTTAACATTTAGAAATTTCTAGGATTATCAGATTTATATTTTGAGGTAAATAGTAATAGTGGTCTTTTTATTGTGTTAGGTGAGGAGTAGACTTTTCAGGGTTATTTTTCCTTCAAGGTCTTTGCATATTTTGAAGTAAAGGAAGTTAATGCAATATTTATAAAATTAAATTATTTTATATGTTATTTTGAATTGTGGAAAAGAAAAATGATATTTTGTTACCATGCATGGATCAAACTATTTTGCACTAAATATTATGTTGGAATATTTTGTTTTATTTATGACACAAAATATGGAGATATTATGTTGTGTAAATTTGAATACTTGAACAAAAACATCACTCTGGTTTATTTGGCCCTTGTCAACGGGATATAATAGATGACTATTCGGCCCTGTCAACGGGATATAATAGTTGACCTTTACATTTCATGGTGGGAATGTAATTGATTTAGACCCCAGCCTCTAGGGGTTTGGTTAGAGGTTACTAGTACTAGTAGTGTTTGGTTCCTTCCACCAGAAACAATTTGAGGCTAGCCACCCATTTGAAAAGTCCCACCTAATTGGGCATTTGATATTTGATAACCAGAGTAATGAAAATTGAATGGATTTGATTGAATCTTATGTGAAAGTGTTTGAATTTGATATGAAAATGGTTGGTTGAATTTTGAATATATTAGTATTGTTGAAACTCTGATATTTGATGAGAAAAAAAAATGATATCTCCTATTTGAAATGAAAATATTTGATCCATGAATTGCATTAATATTCCTTATTGGGCTGTGAGCTCATTCCCAATTGTTGAAAATTTTTCAGGTACTCTTAGTTCGGGTGAGGAGTGATGGCTAGGCTAAGGAATAGTCATCATTAGAATTTGACTTAGGATTTTATGTTGGATTTTGTTTTAACTATTAGTTATGTTCATTTGGATCATTGATATTTGGAAGTTATTTGGAAATTGAATTTGAGGATTTTAGATTTTGTTTTGCTACTCTGAACAAGTATTTGGTAATTGGTAACATCCAGTTACAATATGATTGTTTGGGTCAGATTATACTTTAAGCCTTCGGGTTTGAGGTGTGAAATGACCGTCACGCCCTTAGAGTGGGTCTTGGGGCGTGACAGTAGTCGTACTTGGTGGTCTTAGACTTCCATAAGGCAATATCAATGGTGATACCATGTTCACGCTCAGCCTTCAGTTTGTCCAACACCCAGGCATACTGGAAGGGCCGCTTGTTCATCTTAGCTGACTCCTTTTCAAACCTCTTGAGAACGCGCTTGTCAATACCTCTAGGCTTGTATCAAGTGACCAATGGTGGTCGACTTGCCACAGTTGACATGGCCAATGACGACAATGTTGATGTGAACCTTCTCCTTACCCATTATGAATTTTTAGCAGAAAAATTGAAATCTAGAAGCAGATAGAGGAAGAGAAAATCTTTCTCACATTCAAGCAGAGGGGGGGGGGGGGGGGGGCGGGGGGGAAATACCAATTGAGAGAGAGCAATTTCAGTTGAGGTTTATGGCTCTGCAAATTCCATTTTTCTATCAATTGTGACTGCTGCAAGCTAAACCACTGAACCATAAATTCTAAGCAGACCACTAGCACTGGACACCAACTAAATGCGGACCAAGCACTCTCAAGTGGAGATGCACAAACCCAGGCATACCCTAGACAGATACCAAAAGCAGAGAAACGTAAAAAAAAATAAAAAATAAAAAAATTGACAAAACAAAGCAAGAGATAAAGAACCAAAAGACCATTAAAACAAAGCCCCACTTCATGGGTTATCAGCGGGCTTATGAACTAGGTGAGAGGAATAAACAAAAGATCCAAAGCCAAGCAGAGGCACCACACTCAAATATCAAACAACTAGGAAGACGACATATTCAAATTATTTTTTGGGCAAAGTCGAAGAAAGCAGAGATGCGCATAACAGTGGCAAATAAAATATTAGAATCAGATTCCAACAAGCCACAAGTGGTCTTCATCATCTATTACCAAGCAAGTTAAAAATATCTAGAAATCAATAAGAAAGAAAGAAGGGCAGTATGACAAGAAAACTGAACAAGAGAATCGAAATATCCATAACTAGAAGACTCATCTCAAGCCGTGTGGAATATCGGCTTCCAGCTACCCTCTTTTTCCTCTTAGCTTTAGCCACCTGAGTATCTTCTACCATAACCCAGGTGACCTACAGCTCCACCCTTCTCTTTAACCAACTCTCTACTTCTTTTCTCTCCCTCCAACTCTACTGTTTTCACTCTCTCTCCTTCAAACTCTACTGTTCCCCGTTCAGCAAAAAAGTCTCCTTCCTAACCACCACCATGGCAAGATAGTAGCATCTTTTTCCACACGTCCCATGCAGCCCGCTCCCTCTCATTGAGATCGTCCCTCACTTCTCCAATGAGAATACCCCAGCTCACCTTGGGTGGCCAGTAAGGGATGATAGAACAAAAAAAGAAAAATGGAATAAAACACAATAAATAATAGTAATAAAAAAACAAAATGTCCCCTGGTCTAAAAGAGGGGTTTACACAAATTTTCACCGATAAAAACAAATCTCACCATTGGGTGGAGACATGGGAAAAATATGGATTCACGATAGGATGAAAGAAGAGGTAAGAGAACATATTGTATCTCATGTTGTTTCACAAAGGAATATGATATGTTATTTTATATATATATATATTGCTTTGGAAATGGAATAAGATGAAGACGAATAATATATCTACTTTCTTTCTTATACTCCTTATATATAGACTTTAATAATTTCATGAGGAGAAATTTGATATAAATATTGTATAAATTATAGTTTTTTTTCATCTATTTTTGTTCTAATTTAATTTTTTTTTTCATATGGTCAATTCACTAAACAAGAAATTTTAATTTTGGTTAGAAAAGCAATATTTTTAAATATAAATCTTTAAATATTTTAATTATTAATGCTATTATTAAAAACATAAAAATTATCTAGTAAAATACATTGTGAAAAATTTTCAAATAATACTAAATATTAGAGAGAATTCACATTTATTTTTTAAATACCAATTAAGCATGGGAAAACAATATTTTTTATTTGAAAAACTTACCCAATGAGAGTCTAAAAGTAGAACAAACTGTGGGCCATTAGAAGAATGCAAGTTTGTAGGTCCAATTTCCCCACCATTAATTTTAGATAAATCTAACCCATTGACTTGAAAAAATATTTCCTTCCTAACTTTCCTGTAGGTTGGCAATTTTTTTTTTTTTTTCAAAATATAATTTTTCTAAGGGAGGTGTTTTCTGTTTTTTCCATAGGTGATCTTGTGATTGGTTTATGAAATTTGTAACATGACTCAATTCAAATTCGTGTCCTCGATAGGCTCAAAGGTTTGTGGTATAAAGGTACCATCCATTCCACATAATCAAGAATAGTATTGTTTTGCAGCACAATTAAAATGTTAACAATAGGAGCAACCGAAATTAGCAATCGAAATGTTAACAAGAAGAATATTTATTTGATTTGATTATTATTTTTTGTATTTTAACTTCAATTTTGAAAAATTGACCAAGAAATGCTTCTTGATATTTTAATGATGTATGCAATATAGGATGAAATAATTTGATTTTTTTTTTTTTTCACATTGTGGCACATTTCCAAACTTGGCTCTATCCCAAACCCAATTGCCACATGAGGAGGCATGCCTTTAGGCCTTGCTGGTATATCTGTTTTCTTTTTCCAACAAATCAAAAAGAAAAATTGAGCAATTTTATGCCATCTTCCACATTAAAAGAAAAAGAAGAAATAAATTAAGATTGTTGACAAAAAAATTAAGACTTAACAAAATAGTAATTGCAGTGGTGTTGAATAGAAATTCAATACAAAACAATAGTGTTATTAACAAAATAGTAATAATAGTAAATAATAGAAGAGTGTAAAGGAAAGCTTGCTGAGTTTCTTTCTTTTTTTTTTTTAAAATAATTTAAGATTTAAAATTTTTATTCTTCAGACTATTTGATTGAATTCAATACAAAAATTTAATATGATATCAATCAATTTTTCATTTTTTAGGTAAGATTTCCAAGTTTTAGACAAAAAAAAAACTAGTGATCAATCATTGACCACCAGTGATAAAACTTGTTTACTAGTGAAGTGTGGAAGATTTTAGAGAAATTTAGGAATGTTCACACATCTCTGCACAAGAATTGAAGATAAAGGAAAAGTATCTAAAGAGTTCCAAAGAACTCTTTTACATAACTTATACATAGCTTTTGTATAGGGCATTCTAAAGAATTTTAGAGAGTGGGGAATCCTTATGAGTTTTAAAGAGTTCCTTGGGTGCCTATAAATAGGGGATGGTCTCATTTGGCCAAGGCATGAAACCCTTGAGAGCAACCTAGCCTTGTAAAGCATTCTTGTACAATGCAAGTTCCTTTCTTTCAAAAACTCTCTAAGAATTGCTTTCTTTGATCATTCCTAGCTTCTAAATTGTGCATTACTTAGCATTTTTAGATAAGTACATGGGAAAGCTAACTTTGCAACATCAAGTGGTTTGAGTTGTCTAAGTGTTGCATGAGAATTTAGGAAATGCTTAAGTCTATGACATAAAGCTTACTTAACTTTCAGTTTCTACATTTATGAGCACAAAAACAAAAAAAGGAAAACATGATCTCCCATGAATAGACAATGAGCTTGAAAATAGTGGTACACATAGTTCAATGGGGTTATATATAGAGTTCAATGGGGTCATATATAGCAACTACTAACCATTCCAAAAAAGGTTTGGGCAAGCAAAGATGGTCAATTCCAAAAGATTGAAGAAGAAAGAATACACTCCATTCAAATCTTCCAGAACGAGATTGTCAACTAGTATTAGAACCTTTAGAAATTGGTTCTCAACAAGGGCCTTAAGAGAGTTGCTGATTCATGCCCAGTCGGATATTTTAATCAAAAACATTTATAAATCCTATGACCTCATACTGGCGTAGCAAAACTACTATAGTATAGCAGCTCTAGGGTCGAACTCTGGGATGGGTTTTCACTTCGCAAATGATATACTCAAGATTAGAGATTGAGTCTGATGATTTCCTTTGTCATAAACTTAAAGTTTAAAAGAAAATAAGATTTGTTTTGAAAGTGGTGTTTGAAACTAAACTAATATAGAACTAGATAAAAATGGAAGAAAGAAAGTCTCCCGGAGCTAAGGGTTGCTAGGATCAAGTTTAGAATGCAAAGTGGGAAACTCCGGATTTTTCTCCTCGCATTGGGGATTTAACCTATAGTTATTTCCCGAACCGGTATAGGTTTAACAATGAAGATTTAATCCATAAAAAGTCAATAGAAGTGGTAGTCAAGTTCCATTAATGGCTTTAGACACTATGGGTCTTCACCTTGAACCACTTTCCAATGGCTCGTACATGATAACTAATGGACTGATATGGATCTAGCAATAAGCATCCACAGAGACCTGAAGCTTACCATGTATTGGCCATTCAAAGTGATTCAAAGGGATTTAAAGCAAAACTTTAGATTTAAAAGCCATTTATGAACTCCAACTACCTGTATTTAATGCACGAGAGTTTTCCACTTTAGCATCTGGACTTTTCACCTAGCTTCCTTCACTCCAAGAAACCAAAAGTTTAGCCTCTCATTCTCTGGGAAAACATCCTCAGAGGTTGTTTGGCTTCCAAGAAAAAGAAAATAGTAGAAGGAAAAAGAAAGTAAAAGAGATCTTTGTATTTCACTAAATGTAAAATATACATAAGTTGGTCTCCTGGAGAAAGCTTCCCGAGAGTCACCTTTTTTAGTGTTTACAAGAGAGTTTATATAGGAAGGTAATTTACCCTTCCTTGGATACTTCCTAGCTAAGGAATTACATGAGTGGCTGAATACAAGGAGAAAATGGAAATTTAGACACAAAAATTTGAAGAAAAATATCTCAAAGTGCCGGTCGCACATATCGGGAAGCACTAAGGACCATTTCGCAGGTGAAAACGAGGTCTGCGAGATTTCGCAGACGCACAAAAAGGGCTGCGAAATCACTTCACAGCAAAAGGCTGATTTCGCAGCGCTGCAAAGTTGGCTTTCAGCTTGCGGTGTTCGGCTTCCAACAGCTGTAACTTCCTCATTTCAGCTCCAAATCGTACACGGTTTGAAGCGTTGGATTCTTGACTTCCTGAGCTTTGAAATGGCATATAGCATGTAGAAAATGGACTTCGGGAAGTGCTCCAAAAGTGTGAATGAAGACTGCAGCTGCTGTCCTCTGTTTTCTTCACTCTGTTTTCCTCTCTCCATTGATTTTTCCTTGCATACTTTGAACGACTAAGGCAAAGGACTATGAGGCTCCAAAGCTTGGTTTCTTCATGAATTTGGGCTTCCAAAAGCTTTGGCATGAACTATATATAGCTCTCCCTCATTCTTAAATTGCTTTGGTGAGCAAAAAGCTATAAAAAACACCAAAACTTAACACAATTTGATTAGAAATGATTGCAAGGGTCCTTAACATGCCAATTGGAATAAAAGGTAATAATTAATACTCAAAGGTGTTTAAAAGAGCTAATTACAAGCCACAAAATAACATGTTTTGAGTAGTAATCACTCCCCCCAACCGACATATTGCTAGTCCCTTAGCAATGAAGGAGAGAAAAATAAAAATAAACAATACTATAATTTACTACATCATGCTGATTACTTCAAAAAATTTTAAGTGGCATGATGATCTAACTCTCACATGGAACATTAAAGAAATATAAACCCAAATTTCAACAAGAGTTATCAAAAACTTTACTAAACACGATTGATCAAGGGAATGCATTATGCAAATTGAAGTTTTAAAATCATTTTCACTTCCAAAGAACCAAACTTTACTCTTCCAAAAAAAATCTGTGTAAGATGATAGCTTCTGAATATAGTATGCTAAACTAATCTCTCCCCCCAACCTATCTCTTTTTAACACTTAGCAAATTGACCAAATTCACTAGGCTGAAGACACACATTTTTTTTTTTCAAAAGGTACAAGGCTTAAGGGGTATTCTTTTATGAATTGTCCATGTAACGGGGGTCCATCGATGACTCCCAACCAATTAAGGTTTAGGGCATCAAGCTTTAAGGATTTTTCAACCACTAGCTCCTCGGATTTCACCCCGGACTTTTGAGAATGAATTTTTAATACCCAAGCACCTACCATATGCTAACTCCACCTATCCACCCTTGTAACGAGCATTGAGGTCGGTGACTCCCAACCAATTAAGGCTTAGGGCACTAGGTTTTAAAGATTTTCACTATATACCCCTCAGACCTTGCTCGGGTTTCAAGGCAAGCAAACATTTTGCTTTCTTTTTCTTTTTTTCAAAGACTCATTGGCCTTTTACAAGGTGTCCCAACATTATTAAATGAGGTCAAAGGTACTAAGTCCCAAAATTTTGCCAAGTCAAGAGGGAAATAGTTTTTCATCTTATAATCAGAATCTATTGTGCACAGTGTGTGGATAGCTTAAAGTGGAAGAATTAAACTTGATTTCAATAGAAGCTTCAACAATTGAACCACTTTAGTAAGCATAATCCAAACTCTAAGTCAAGTGAAAAGCAAAAGTTCAGTTTCTCCTATTTTGATTTGAAAATTTTTCCTCATAATCCATAGAGGTTAGAGTAAAAAGTAAAAAAAAACTACAACTAATTTACTAACATAACTGAATTACCAAAATAACTTAGCATACTTCCTTCCTCATTTCTCCCCCCCCCCCCCCCCCCCCCCCCAACCGAGCTGAGCATTGTCCCCAATGTGATATGGGTGATTGAAATTAGAGGGAGGAAGTGGTACCTCCTGAGTGATATCAATGTCGAATACTGATTGGAGAAACCACATGTTTCAAAAAGAATAAAAGATGTGAGAAAAGGAAATAAGAATAAATTAATTCTAAGAGTTAACAAAAAATGCTAGACTTGTATTACTTTAATTCATGTGGGTACAATCGGAAAGAAGGCAATACAAGTAATCCCCATATATGATATCAAAATGGTGGGATTTCATAAAAGACTAACAAAAACGAAATACATAAAAGAAATATATAGTAGATATATAAATGATCAGATGGGTGGATGATGTTGTGATGCTGGAGCTGATGGCTTAGGCAGATGGCTCTGCCTCTTCAGTAGCTGATTCAAGAGGGGCCTGAGGCTCTGTGGCCTGTGAGTGTGGCACTGCAGCGGCAGGGGTGAGATGCTCAGCAGCTGATGGAAGACCGAGATGATGCTGAAGCTGCCTCAAGATGGCAGTGTGCTGAGCCTGGGTGGTCAACATCTGCTCCTGGCGAGCTCGAATAGCTGCCATCTCCTGAGCAAGGCTGCTATGAGACGCGGTCAGGGACTACAGTATGCGGCATAAATCTCTATACTTTGAAATGGGAATGGCCATCCTTGGCTCAGCTGAAGCAGAGGGCTCTGATGAGGCTGGAGTAACTGGAGGGGCTCTGGATATGGTAGGAGAAGCAATGGGTATTCCCTCAGGTATATGACTGGAGATGCTCTCCTGGTAGCTGGTATCTCAGCTGGCTGTGGGAGCTCTGGCTATGGGAGCTCTGGCTGTTCAACTCTATATGCTATCATATAGGTCCACTTGTCGAGAGTAAATACCTCTCGGCATATACGCTTGCGCTCCATCTGAGGATCTGATGGATACCCCAAATGCTCCAGAATCTGACACAGCAGCCGTGGAAAAAGAAGTGGAATGGCATCAGCTCGCTGCAGCTTCTTCTTATGCACCTTCTCTTCAAAGTAGAGAAGGGTAGCCATAATTAGGTGGTGAGGGCCAAAGAAATATCCCTCCGAAATCCTGAACAGGGCCTCTAAAAGAACTCCCGTCCTCTGAGTCCAGTGCTGTAGTGGATAAATGTTGTGACGCAAGAGTGCATCAATGAGAAACATGCTCGGAGGAAGTTCTCTCCTCACTAGATATGGCTTTGTGGAAGCTGTTCTGGACAAGATATGAATCATTTCCAGCTGAGAGGGACTAGTCCATACTTGGTAATCCTCAAAATGGCTTGGCTCGAATGGTATATGCAGGGCCTCTGCTATATGGCGAGCTCCTAAAATGCCATGCCGACCGTCAATAGTAAAATGGATTAGAGTAGGATCTCTGACTTGATTAGTAGTCATGGACTAATAAAAATCCATGGCTACTCTGGGATAGAAGAAATCTCTTGGGGTCAGCAGATGCTCCATGCGATATCTACGCAGTAGGTGGAATGAATCTGCAAGCTCCGGCTGCAAACTGAAGGTGGCTGTGTCAAAGCACAGCTCAGAGTGAAATGGTCAAGCTCGGCAGTCCAAATTCCCTTCAATTGGGGGTTGAGTCAGCATCGGACGACTGATTAGCACTTCAGGAGCTATCCCAGATGGAATTTGGGATTCTGAACGTGGCGGCTGGTGCTCTTGAGGCTTCGCCGGAGGCTCTGACGACGACGTCGAAGATGGTGCCGGAGAGGGCTCTGGTGAGGGAACCGGGGACTGCTCTCTTAAGTCAATGGGCTATGAGATTTCGACCTTGGCTCTCTTTTGCAGGGGACGACCCCCTGACCTAGTGAGATAACGCCTCGCCGGAGGGTTCTATGGCGCCGGCTTCACCGGAGGATTCTTTGGCGCGGGCTTCACCGGAGGTGAAGCAGCTTCTGGCCGCGGAGGTTCAGAGGTGGGGCCTTGAATAGGCACCTCACGCGGGACTCGTTTGCGGTTGGAAGGAGAGGATGATTTGGCTCCTCTGGTGCGCGCCATATCGGACTGACGAAATTTGGCCGGAAGTGACCGGAGGTTCGCGCGTCGTCGGGTTCGGGCAAGGGAAGGAACAGATGGTTGGTATGGCGCTTGCTCTTTCTGAAACCCTTTCGCAACTCAAATGACCGGTTTTTATAAAAAATAACGGAATATTAAAGGTCATTTTGATTTTCGCAGAAGAAGGCCGATTTCGCAGCAAGAGGGGGTTTTCGCAGAAAAAAGCTACTTTCGTAGCCCATCTCGCAGCTCGTTTCGCAGCTGCGAAATGGGTGTCACTGTGCTGCAAAGTGGCACTCGTGTGCCAAAAGTTGGTTTCACAGCTTCGAAATACCCTGCGAAATGGAGCTTTGGCTGCGAAATTGGAAGTTTTTACGCTTTGGAGCTTCGCAGCCGTTTCGCAGCTGCGAAATGGGGGTTCCTGTGCTGCGAAGTGGCACTCGTGTGCCAAACTTGGTTTCGCAGCTGCGAAAATTTTCGCAGAGGAGACAATTGAGTTGCGAAATAATTTCGCAAAGGACGACCGTTTTCGCAAAGACTCGTTGATTCAGCAGCGGCTTCTTTTAGGTTGCGAAATGGTTTCGCAGCGAAGCTCTAATTTCGCAGAGGATTCTTTTAGGCTGCGAGATCTCGCAGACCCCTGTTTTTGCCCTGTTTTAACCCCGTTTTCGCTCCGAAAGACTTCCTTTCAATTTCTTTGCATTTTCTCCGACCTGAGATCATTCAAAAAGACTAAATTACATATAAATACACAATTTAAGATAAAAAATTAAAATAAAAAATATGGATAAACTTTGAAATTTACAAAATTTACAAAAATTTTGGACTTTGGTGAAACCAAGTCCATCAAACCCTTATTTGCTTAGGCTTTTTGCGGCTCAAGGAGGTTGATTTCCTCTTTTTCTGGTTTGAATGGCTCCATGAATGGCTTGAGACGATGGCCATTGACTTTGAAGGTTTGATTGCCTTTGGGATTGGATACTTCCACCACTCCATTGGGATACACTTCATGAATTATGAAAGGACCCGTCCACCTGGATTTCAATTTTCCTGGAAAAAATGAAGTTTAGAGTCATAAAGCAAGACTCTTTGTCCCTTGGTAAAATTCTTCCGATTTACCAACTGATCATGCCATTTCTTCAACCTCGCTTTTGCAATTTTTGAATTGAGGTAAGCATCATTCCTCATTTCCTCCAATTCATTCAAATCCAAACATCTCTTTAACCCGACTCTTGTCAAATCCATGTTGAGCTTCTTGATTGCCCACCATGCTTTATATTCAATCTCCACTGGGACATTCCAAGAATGGTCTTATAAGCAGTCCTATAAGCCCATAATGAATTCAGGAGCTTAATAGACCAATCCTTCCTATTCACATTCACCACCTTCATCAGTATTTTCTTGATTTCCCGATTGGCTAACTCAACTTGGCCACTTGTTTGAGCGTGATAAGGTGTAGCTATCTTGTGCTTGACCCCATATTTGGCTAGAAGAGTCTCAAAAGGCTTGTTGCAAAAGTGGGTTCCTCCATCACTGATAATGGCCTTAGGCACTCCAAATCTAGAAAAGATGTTCTCCTTGAGAAATTTGAGAACCACCTTATGATCATTGCTCCTACATGGGATTGCTTCTACCCACTTAGAGATGTAATCCACTCCCACCAAAATGTAGGAGTGTCCAAATGACATTGGAAATGGCCCCATGAAGTTTATCCCCCAAACATCGAAGACATCCACTATCAAGATGGGGTTCAAGGGCATCATATTCCGGCGTGTTAGCTTTCCTAGCCTTTGACACCGATCACATCCCTTGCACATAGAGTGGGCATCCTTGAAAAGAGAGGGCCACCAAAAACCTGATTGGATCACTCTCATGGCTGTCTTCTGGGAAGCAAAATGACCCCCACATGCACTATCATGACAATGGCATAGAATCCCTGATTGCTCTTGTTCAGGAACACATTTCCTTATGATTTGATCAGCACAATATTTCAAGAGAAAAGGTTCCTCCTAATAATAGGCATGGATCTTAGCAAAGAAATGCTTCTTGTCTTAGGCACTCCACTCACTTGGAACTTCTCCAGTAACCAAGTAATTTGCTATATGAGAATACCATGGAGCTACCTCTATTGACATGAGAGACTTCTCAGGGAAGTCATCATTGATAGGTAAACCATGTGAGTCATGAGCTATCACAAGTCTTGACAAGTGGTCAGCTACCACATTTTCTACTCCTTTTTTATCTCGGATTTGGAGATTGAATTCTTGAAGCAAAAGGATCCATCTTATCAATCTTGCCTTGGCATCTTGCTTGGTTAGCAAGTACTTCAAAGCGGAATGGTCAGTGAACACCACTATAAAGGACCCTACCAAATAGGCACGAAACTTATCCAAGGCAAAAACTACTGCCAACAACTCCTTCTCAGTAGTTGTGTAGTTCCTTTGAGCCTCGTTCAAAGTTTTGCTTGCATAATAAATCACATAGGGCTTTCCATCTTCTCTTTGCCCCAAAACAGCCCCCATAGCAAGATCACTTGCATCACACATTACCTCAAAAGGTAATTTCCAATTTGGGGCTTTCACTATTGGTGCAGTTGTGAGGAATTGCTTCAATTCCTCAAAACTCTTCTGACACTTCTCATCCCACACAAACTTGGCATCCTTTACCAAGAGTTCACAAAGAGGTTTTGAAATTTTTTGAGAAATCCTTAATGAACCTCCTGTAGAACCCGGCATGTCCTAAGAATTGCCTAATTCCTTTAACATTTGTGGGAGGTGGCAACTTAACAATTAGCTCCACCTTTGCCTTATCTACCTCAATGCCATTCTTGGAGATTATATGTCCTAAGACAATTCCTTGTTGTACCATAAAATGGCACTTCTCCCAATTTAGCACTAGGTATTTCTCAATACATCTTTGGAGAACAACTTCTAAATGCAACAAACACTCCTCATAAGAATCTCCATATACAGTGATGTCATCCATGAAGACTTCCATGATGCGCTCCACCATATCACTGAAGATGCTTAGCATACATCTTTGGAAAGTTGCAGGTGCATTACATAGACCAAAGGGCATCCTCCTATAGGCAAAAGTACCAAAGGGGCAAGTGAAGGTTGTCTTTTCTTGATCTTCCAAATCAATCTCTATTTGGAAGTACCCTGAGTAACCATCCAAAAAACAGTAGAAAGGATGCCCTGAGACTCTCTCAAGGAGTTGGTCCAAGAAAGGCAATGGAAAATGGTCCTTCCTAGTCATTGAATTCAACCTCCTGTAGTCTATACACACCCTCCATCCTAAGGTAAGACGTGTAGAGACTTCCTCCCCTTTCTCATTCTGGATCATAGTAATTCCAGATTTCTTTGGGACTACTTGGGTTGGGCTCACCCACAAGCTATCTGAAATGGGATATATGATCCCTGCTTGAAGTAGCTTCAGAACTTCACCCCTTACCACCTCTTGCATGTGAGGATTCAACCTCCTCTGGGGCTGCCTCACTGGTTTTGCATCTTCCTCCATGTAGATATGGTGGGTGCACACCAAAGGACTAATCCCTTTCAGATCAGAAATTTGCCATCCAATGGTTTTCTTGCATTTTCTGAGGACTCCCAAAAGATTATCCTCTTGATCACTTGTAAGATTTGAAGAAACCACCACTGGACATTTCTCATCTTCCTCCAAATATGCATACTTCAAATCAACAGGAAGCGGCTTCAAAACAAGCTTTGGAGGGTCCTCCGTAGCAGCTCCTTGTGAGTCCTCCTTATTGAATAGTGGTAAGATCTCTTCCCGTCTCCTCCAAGGAGACATGATGGCTAGCACATCAGAGGGTTCAGGTAACCCTTCTTCTGGCACTCCAAGGCTTTCATTCAAGCTCTCCTCTAAATTCTTGTCACAATGCTCTACAACCAAAGTATCGATCAAGCACACCTCCTCCAATTCCTCCTCCTCTTCTGGGTGAAGATGCCTCTTGCATAGGTGGAATATGTTTAATTCCAAGGTCATGTTTCCAAATGCGAGCTACATCACCCCATTCCTATAGTTAATGATGGCATTGGAGGTAGCTAGGAAAGGTCTCCCAAGGATGATTGGCACATAATTTGCTTTCTTAACAGTGGGATCAGTATCAAGCACCACAAAATCCACGGGATAGTAGAATTTTTCCACTTGAACTAGAACATCCTCTATCACCCCCCTTGGGATTTTAACTGACCTATCAGCTAAGGAGAGAGTGATGGTTGTGGGCTTCAATCCTCCAAGTCCCAGCTGCTTGTACACAGAGTATGGGAGCAAATTCACACTTGCCCCCAAGTCTAGTAAAGCTTTCTCCACATGTGTCCCTCCAATGTTGACTGAAATGGTGGGACATCCAGGATCTTTGTACTTAACTGGAGACTTACTCTGAATGATAGCACTTACTTGCTCAGTGAGGAATGCATTCTTTGTCACATGTAACCCTCTCTTGACCGTGCACAAGTCCTTTAAAAATTTTGCATATGTGGGGACTTGCTTGATCATATCAAGTAAGGGTATATTCACCTTCACTTGTCTCAAAACTTCAAGAATTTCTGATGAATTCTTGATTTCCTTCTTTCCATGTAAAGCTTGAGGAAAAGGGGGAGGCATATGTTTCTTCATCATATCCTCTTTAATCATTATCCTTGGCTCATCTTCAATGCTTGATTTAGATGCATTTTTCTTCCCACTCTCCTCTTGGTTAATGCTCTCTTTAACCAAGGTTCTCTTTGACATGAGTTCTTCCTCTTGCCTCACCTTAGGCAAGGGTTGATCAATCTCCTTTCCACTCAAAGTGATCACAACTTTGACTTCTCTCAAATTTGAAGACTCCCCATCTTGGGTTTCAACTTCATGAACACCCTTTGGATTTTGGCTTGGTTGAGAGGAGAACTTTCCTTTCTCATTCACTGTGTTGAGGTTGGTAGAGATGGAGTATTGAATATTATCTATCTTCTAATATAGATCATTTTGCATCCCATCCATTCTCTTATTTTGAGAACTCTCAACATTTGCAATCTTTTGGTGCAATTGGGAGTTGATCGCCTTTTGTTCACCCATAAAGTCACCCATGACTTTACTTAGGTTCGCAATGGCTTGCTCCACTAAAGAGGGTTGTTGAGGTGCTTGGGTTTGGTCTTGTGGTTGGTATGGAGGTGGCCTTGGTTTCCAAGAAAAATTTGGATAGTTTCTCCAGCTTGAATTATAGGTGTTTCCATAAGGTGCATTGTTGTTGGGCCTAAATTGCCCCACAACATTGGCTTGATCACCTAACATCTCCCTCATAGCTGGGATGGTTGGGCACTCATCTACCACATGATCACATGATTGGCAAATGGTGCATGGCATGACATGGGCTTGTGTCTCGGAAATGGCTTGGACTTCATGCATTTTTTTCAACTCATGTTCTTCCAACCTCCTTGCCATTGTTGCAACCTTAGCTTTCATGTCCATGTCTTCACTTAACATGTACATTCCAACCCTTGGATTTTGGGTTGGTTGAGAGGGAAGCTTTCCTTTCTCTCTTGAGTTGGGTTCATCCCATCCTCTTGACACCTCAGACACATAACTTAAAAAGTCCATGGCTTCTTCCGGATTCTTACTCATAAAATCTCCCCCACACATGGTTTCAAGAATTTGCTTCATGGAGGAGGACATCCCATCATAAAAATAGCTCACCAAGAGCCATGTATCAAAGCCATGATGAGGACAAGCATTGATGGCCTCCATATACCTTTCCCAACATTCATAGAACTTCTCATTTTCTTTGGCAGAAAAGTTTGAGATTTGTCTCTTCAACCCATTGGTCCTATGGGTGGGGAAAAAATTCTTTAAAAATTCGGCCTGCAAATCAACCCAATTTCTTATGCTCCTTGGCCTTAAAGAGTTAAGCCATATTTTTGCCTTGTCCTTCAAAGTAAAAGGGAATAACTTGAGTCTCATCAAGTCTATTGAAGCTCCTCCCTCTCTAAAAGTATTGCACACCTCCTCAAACTCCTTGATGTGGGCATATGGGTTCTCACTCTCCATTCCATGGAAATTTGGTAGGAAGGGCACAATATGGGGCCTTACAATCAGCTGCTCAAGCGGAGGCACGATGCATGAGGGTGCACTCATCCTTGGTGGGTGCATTCTATCCCTCATGGATAGATATGAATTTGGATTACCCCCTTGACACTGTTGAGAATTCTGATCCTCGGTTGGAGGGTCCATGATGTTTACACAGATATCCAACTCTGTGTCTTGAGGATTCTCTATCCTTACTAGCCTTCCCTCTTGGTCCCGAATCCAATAGGGCATGCACAAGTTACAACTTACTTGAAAACAAAACAAAAACAACAAAAACAAAAGAAAGCTAGAAGAAAGTTAAGGTTAGAAAAATTGAAAGTAAACTTAACAAAGGAAATTCTACAATTAAAAGAGAGGAAATGAAGTTAGTGAAAAAGGAATTCACCACACTTGTGATGGAAATCACAAGTGTTCTCATAAGATCATATCACTGCAAAGTGGCACCATCCCCGGCAACAGCGCCATTTGATTCATGCTTAGTCGAGTATTTTAATAAAAAACATTTATAAATCCCATGACCTCATACTGGCGTAGCAAAACTACTATAGTATAGCAGCTCTAGGGTCGAACTCTGGGATGGGTTTTCACTTCGCAAATGATATACTCAAGATTAGAGATTGAGTCTGATGATTTCCTTTGTCATAAACTTAAAGTTTAAAAGAAAATAAGATTTGTTTTGAAAGTGGTGTTTGAAACTAAACTAATATAGAACTAGATAAAAATGGAAGAAAGAAAGTCTCCCGGAGCTAAGGGTTGCTAGGATCAAGTTTAGAATGCAAAGTGGGAAACTCCGGATTTTTCTCCTCGCATTGGGGATTTAACCTATAGTTATTTCCCGAACCGGTATAGGTTTAACAATGAAGATTTAATCCATAAAAAGTCAATAGAAGTGGTAGTCAAGTTCCATTAATGGCTTTAGACACTATGGGTCTTCACCTTGAACCACTTTCCAATGGCTCGTACATGATAACTAATGGACTGATATGGATCTAGCAATAAGCATCCACAGAGACTTGAAGCTTACCATGTATTGGCCATTCAAAGTGATTCAAAGGGATTTAAAGCAAAACTTTAGATTTAAAAGCCATTTATGAACTCCAACTACCTGTATTTAATGCACGAGAGTTTTCCACTTTAGCATCTGGACTTTTCACCTAGCTTCCTTCACTCCAAGAAACCAAAAGTTTAGCCTCTCATCCTATGGGAAAACATCCTCAGAGGTTGTTTGGCTTCCAAGAAAAAGAAAATAGTAGAAGGAAAAGGAAAGCAAAAGAGATCTCTGTATTTCACTAAATGTAAAATATACATAAGTTGGTCTCCTGGAGGAAGCTCCCCGAGAGTCACCTTTTTTAGTGTCTACAAGAGAGTTTATATAGGAAGGTAATTTACCCTTCCTTGGATACTTCCTAGCTAAGGAATTACATGAGTGGCTGAATACAAGGAGAAAATGGAAATTTAGACACAAAAATTTGAAGAAAAATATCTCAAAGTGTCGGTCGCACATATCAGGAAGCACTAAGGACCATTTCGCAGGTGAAAACGAGGTCTGCGAGATTTCGCAGACGAACAAAAAGGGCTGCGAAATCACTTCGCAGCAAAAGGCTGATTTCGCAGCGCTGCAAAGTTGGCTTTCAGCTTGCGGTGTTCGGCTTCCAACGGCTGTAACTTCCTCATTTCAGCTCCAAATTGTGCACGGTTTGAAGCATTGGATTCTTGACTTCCTGGGCTTTGAAATGGCATATAGCATGTAGAAAATGGACTTCGGGAAGTGCTCCAAAAGTGCGAAGGAAGACTGCAGCTGCTGTCCTCTATTTTCTTCACTCTGTTTTCCTCTCTCCATTGATTTTTCCTTGCATACTTTGAACGACTAAGGCAAAGGACTATGAGGCTACAAAGCTTGGTTTCTTCATGAATTTGGACTTCCAAAAGCTTTGCCATGAACTATATACAACTCTCCCTCATTCTTAAATTGCTTTGGTGAGCAAAAAGCTATCAAAAACACTAAAACTTAACACAATTTGATTAGAAATGATTGCAAGGGTCCTTAACATGCCAATTGGAATAAAAGGTAATAATTACTACTCAAAGGTGTTTAAAAGAGCTAATTACAAGCCACAAAATAACATGTTTTGAGTAGTAATCAGTTGCAACCATTGATCTTCATAACTTGTAGCTAAGAAAAGTGGAATGGAAACTTTGTAAGCTTGGGGTAATTACTGCCCTTAACAAAACCAAGAAAGGTTACTCCTCTGATTGCATTAATGCTTCCAACTCCTATATCCTTTCAATATTAAGCTTTATAAGGTAAGGTAGTCCACCAAGTGAGAGGGCTTTGCATCTTGTCTAATATTTCAAGGAAACAGTTACCAAATTCTAGAGTTGTCTGTCTATCATCCAATGTGGAACTATGGTGTCCCTAAAGTGAAAATTTTAGAGCTCTTTGAGGTCTAAGTGACACTGTAGGGCTTCAAGCACCCTCACTTCTACTATTTTATCTTGTAGAGCATCATCTCTATTGCTTCATTTCAACGCCATTTTGTGAAGGCTTCTTTTCTTGTTCAAATTTGCCTCCCTTGCATTCACTACATTCTCAAGATTTAAAATATGCAATGTTCTTGTAAGGTATGTCATGCCCTTGAGTTCTTCAACCCCATATCCATCATTGTGGCTAATTAGAAAGGCATGAAAGTTGAGTATACTAGTTAAGCTCCTAATTCTTGGTGGTAACTTTGTGGCGCCTCTCTAAAACTAGTTATGTAGCTCAAGATGTCGCAAGTTTATTAGCTTGGGAATTGATGACACCTTAACAATTTTAAGGTTTGTAGATAGAAGAGTTTGTTGATGGAGATGAGACTTTGGATTTTAGTTTTGGAGAGGTTAAGGTAGCACAACGACTTCAAATTTTTAATTAGTTTTGGTAGTTTCTAGATTGTTCTTGAAGTCAGATCCAACACCCATGTGTATTTCATACTATTAAATAGTTTGTCAAGGACTTGTACAAACTCTCTCTTTAAATGATGCTTAGGGAATAGCAGTGTGTGCGCATTCTTACACTTATGCATAATCTTTAAAACAACTTCTTGCATATTGAAAACATTCCAAAGAATTTGGACATCTCTACAAAATAATGATATATGAAGAGTTTTATTAGAAAAATTGTGTTTCTTGCTATTTTCCACTAGGCAATAATAAAGGCTAGAAATTGATCGCACCAACTCATGGTATAGGTCATGCATCATGTAATCTTTGTTGTTGTCACTTATCCTATGAAAAAAGGACCTCATTAACAAATCATCAAAGTGTTCACTTTCCCATTCTCAACTATGTAGATATTGTCTGCTTTGGGCCTAAGAGAGCCCTTATAGCTTTATATAATGTTATGAACTTTCTCCCTTATCCAATTTGGGATATCAAAATCACCTCTTATGTAGAAACTATGTCCTTGTTGTGTCCCACGGAATTAAGAGGCCAAAAAAATAGACAACCCTCATAGACCTAAAATACCCCCACACCAAGGTGAAGGATGTGGCTGACATAGACCCACATCCTATGGTCAAAAAGTTTCTTTACTAGATTTATCGTCATTTAAGTAAGAGTTGTTTTTCCCACACCTGTCATTCTAACCATGTGAATGACTCTTAGGCCACCTTTTGTATTGTGGTATTCTTTGTCATTCATCATCTCCATTATATTCCCTTTATTGTACCCTCTACCAACAATTGTAGCCATATCCATATGAGAAGTAGTATAAGAGAGTCGAGGAGTGTAGAGACCCTCACTATTAATGACAATTTGGATGAATTGAGATTTCGCATATGATGAACCCTATCTTTCTTTTTCTTAATCTTAAACAAAGTGCACATCGAACATAAAGCATTTCATCCCCTCAAATATTCGGGGATTGCTAGAGTGTCTTGTAAGTCTTGTACATCACAAAACGGATCTTGAAAATTTTGCAACTAGTTTTGCGTCACTGGAAATTGCTCTTCATTTGCACCTCTAAGGATTTCTTAGATTATGCGTGTCATTCTTGAAACATCTTCAAAGTTGAGTCCAAAGGCAAGGACTCGTACCATCTTATTGCCAAAAAAAAAAAAATTGATATTGTCACTAAGAATAGAATCCCCTAGCACCATTAAGCTTAAACCATCACACAAGCAAATTCTACAATAGTAGAGAAAATGAGAGGAGGATAGAAAAGAAGGCAAAGGGAAGCAAAGGGACTATTGTTTTCCATTTAGTTTTTGTTGATAAACAGTGACAACTTTGTTTCATGTAATACTCGAGTTTCTAATGACATGTTAGATTTAGGGATTAGAAAAGTTCTCCTAAAATTACTAGTCAAATGGTAAAAAAGAAGGGTGAAGATCAACAAGTCAATATTTAATTGAGAGAAAATTTGGAAAATTTGGTCCAAAGTCAATAGTTTGGAAATTTTACCACATCAGATGTAAATGGTAGGAATTTTAGAAATTAAATTTAAATTTGAAGAAAAATTTAACTATCAAATAATTGACATTAGATTTTGAAAGTTTAAATATTAAGTATATTGCTAAGATTAATTTTATTATTGGGTAATTATCAAAGAACCTTAGTGAGAAAAACTTGGTAAAATTTATATTATATCAAATTGTTACAATAGAATGTTAAAAAAATTGAATTTAATATTATAACAAATCAATTTAGTTTTTATAATTGGAATTAAACCTTACAGAATTACAAAATATGAAACAAAATCAAACTAAAATTAAATTAAAATTAAATTATGATATATGAATTTAGAAATGTATATTAAATGGTAAATTAATTAAATGTAAATATTATCATTTAGTGGATTTAACTTTTAAAATGTTGATTTAATTGAGAAATTTGACAAATGAAGCGAATTAAATTGATGTTATTTTGAAGAGTTGAGAATCTGATTATTATAAATTGAATGATTAAACAATTGATAGTTACTAGGCTATTTGCTAAAGTTAATGCATTTGAATATATATATATATATATAAGATTAAATTGGGATTACGGTGAAATATAACTTTATTGTAATATGAGATTTAATTAAATTAGTAAATATGTATGCCTAGCCCATGATGTTTTTAGGAACTAAATATAATTGATGAGTGGTAAATTAAAATTAAGAAATTTATAAATACAAAGGCTTGAAACATAAATAAATAAGTAAAAATGATATAAAATTTATTAAGGAAAGTATAAAATTATATTTAAGTGGATTTCTAGATTAAATAAATTAAAATGCATAATATGTATTGTTGATAAATAATTAATAATAGAAATAAAAAAAGAAAAAGAAATTAAATGTTAAATAATAGTGGCAAGGAAGGTGCTAGTAGCATAAAAAAGCAAAGGAAAAAAAAAAAATAAATGGATGGGAAGCCATTGCTAAAACAATAAAATTAAATTAAAAAAATAATTATAATTATAATAATAAAATGGAAGTTCTCTTGCATAAGTGGTAAGAAAAGAAAATGAATAAAAGAGAGAAGGGAAAAAAAGAAAAGGGATGGAAGATGACAAAAAAAAAAAAAAAAAAAAAGTAAAGATGTAGTGTAAGCTGCAAGTTCTCCAAAGTCTTTGTTTTGAGCCACCAAACATGCTCCAATTTGTATGAAATTTTAAGAAGGTGCTCAATTTGTTAAGATGAACATCCCTATGGAGTTTGATTTTAGTTCTAACAGTTGGATTCTCAATTTGTGGTAGGGTGATTTAACCCTAAAATTTTTCATTAATATTCTTATTGGAAGAATTTTTTTTTTTAATCTGGTTGTTGTTGTTGATAAATAACTATATTTGTGTTTTTTTGTATGTGACTGGTACAAGATTATTTTTTAAATGTGATTCTTGATTGTTAGCCCAAGAATTCTCCTAATCACATTTTAATGATAACAAATCATGGTTAAGTTGCTAATTGGTTTTAATTATAAATAATTTTAGGTATTAGTTTCGAAATTCATTAAAGAACCCAATGGATGCAAGATCAAGACAATTGGAAGACCCTTTAATGATAGGAAACATATGTAAGATGAATGCATGAGTGCACTTAGGATTTTCATATCTTTTCATGCATCTTTAAAAACTTGCTTTATGCATTAAAGTTATATTTCCATCAAAACCCGAGTTTTATCAAATGAACCATAGGCAAATAATTTCAAAATTGACATATTAACTTACCTAAAGACTTTGCCTAAGTGCTAGAAGTGAAAAGAATAGAAAAATATAGGTTTTCGAGCCAAAAATGGTGAACCAGTCAAGGCACTTGCCAATTGGCTCAACCAGTTAGGGTACCAGTCGACTACTTTTATACCTTCTTGGTCGAGTTCCGATCGAGAGATGCAAAAAATCTTATCTCTTTTCTAGTAGCCTTGCATTCTTAGTCAATGGATATGCCTTCTCGGTCAAGGTTCAACAGAGGTCTAATCAAGGTCTAACAATCACTTGCCACACATTTATTACCCAACGGCTAATAAACCGGTCGACCCCTACCTTGATCGATTGAGACTGCTTTTGGCATTTTGGTTCTTGAGGCTAGAAACCTATAAGTTGAGAGCTCCACTTCATTTATGAGAAAGAGAATACCTGCATTTATTTGTTCACCTACTTGTTCTTAACTCAAAAGCTCTCATTTTTTCCTTGGTGCATTAAATCTCCATTTACATATTCTTTAGTGCACCCTTATGATTCATCCTAACATTTGAGCCTTTATTGAGTTAGGTTGAGAGATTTAAATTTGTTATTTAAGTGTTAGAAGCTTCAAGTGAGTAGAGACTTGAAGGGATTGTGTAAGAGCCCATTAGAGCCGGAATCCAAGTGTAAAGGTATTGGAAGCTTGGTTGAAGCTTTAAGTATAGTGGAACTCTCATTTGGTTAGGAGCTTGAGCAGAGTGGACGTAGGCAGAGGGTGCCGAACCACTATAAAATTTGAGTTTTCTTTCTCTAACCTTATCTCTTTATATTTGTGCTTCATTTGCTTAAATTTATTGTGTTTGAAAAATATTTTTTAAAACCCAATTCACCCTTTCCCCCTCCCTCTTGGATGTTTTCCCTATTAAAATTAGCCTTTATTTTCTCAATTGGTATAAGAGTTAGGTCTCTTGTTTAAGACTTAACCGTCTAAGAGGAAATGGATAATCCATCAATCTCATCTCAAGTTGAAAGTTTTGCAATCAATAGACCTCCATTTTTTATAGGAACTGATTATCCCTATTGGAAAACTAAAATGACTTGGTTTTTACAATCAATTGACTTAGACTTATGAGATGTCACTGAAGATGACCCAACTTTTCCTTCAAAACTAGTTGATGGAGTCATGGTTTCAAAACCCAAACAAGAATGGAATGAGTGTGATAGAAGAAATTTCCAATTAAATGTTAAGGTCGTTTATACTTTGCAATGTGTTATGGATAGAAATGAATATAATAGAATTTGTCAATACAAATCGGCTAAAGAAATTTGGAGATTACTTGAAGTAACTCATGAAGGTACAAATCAAGTTAAACAGTCAAAAATCAATTTGCTTGTTCATAGTTATGAATTGTTTTTTTTTTTTTTTAATAAAAGATAAAGAAACTATTGTTGAGATGATTATTAGGTTCATCGACATTGTCAATGGTCTTGAAGCCTTAGGAAAGACCTACAAGGAATCAGATAGGGTGATGAAGATCTTGATGTCACTTCCATCAAAGTGGGATGCAAAGATCACTGCAATTTAAGAAGCCATAGATTTGACCAAGCTACCTTTAGAGGAGCTCATAGGGTCATTGATGACATATGAGATCAATTTGGCAAAGAAGCAACAAGAAGGAGAAGATAAAAAGAAGAGCATAACTCTCAAAGCTACAACTAAGGAAGATGAAGAAGTTGAAGAAGAAATAGAAAGTGAAGAATATGAAGACTTAACCCTCATCACAAGAAAGTTCAACAAGCTCACGAGAGAAGAAAAGTTTAGAGAAAGAAGTTTCACTTCTAGAAGAGACATCTCTAAAAAGGAATCTTCATCCAATGGTGACAAGGAGAGATGGGAGGAGAAAAGGGACTTGGTGTGCTTCAAGTGCAAGAAAACAAGATATATTAAATATGATTGTCCTCTCTACAAAAGTGAAGCCAAAAGAAAAAAGAAGAAGACAATGATGGCCACTTGAAGTGAAAGTGAAGATGAATCTTCGTCCGAAGAAAAGGAGAAAGAAGTGGCAAACATGTGCTTCATAGCAATAGATGAACTTGATGAAGTAAACTCTGACATTAGCTATGAAGATATACATGATGCTTTTGAAGAATTGTATAAGGATTTTGAAAAACTTGGTTTGAAAAATGCTTTTCTAAAAAAGAAAGTTCAACAACTTGAAAAAAACTTGGTGAAGTAAAAGAAAAAATTTCAAATGTTGAAGATTCTAAAACTTATCTGAAAAGAGAGAATGAGATTTTAAGAAAGAAAAAGGAATGGTTAATTTCTTCTCTTTCAATCTTTTCTTGTGGACAAAAATCTTTTAAAATGATCCTAGCTAGCTAAAAATGTATTTTTGACAAACAAGGGTTGGGATTCAGATCCTCAAAGAATCAAAAGTATTTTAAGAACTATTTTGTAAAGGAATCCACAAGTTCAAGTCCTTCCACTACTTGCAACTTTTGTGGAAAAGAAGGACACATTAGTAGCACATACCCTTTAACAAATGGTTTTAAAAAGAATTTAAAAGCAAAAGCTAAAAAGATTTGGGTTGAAATATCCAAGGTCACTAACCCTCAAGGACCCAAAAAGATATGGGTACCTAAATCAACTTGAGTCATGTGTTGTAGGGTTCAAAGAAGGATAAGTGGTTCTTGAATAGTGGATGCTCAAGACACATGACCAGATACGAATCCAAGTTTGCTTTTCTTACAAAGAAAAATGGAGGATATGTTATGATTACTACTCAAAAAGTGCTATTTCATAGCTTGTAATTAACTCTTATAAGCACTTTTGAGTAGTAGTTATCACCTTTTAACCCAATTAACATATTAAGGACCCTTGCAATCAATTCTAATCAAATTGTGTTAAGTTTTGGTGTTTTGATAGCCTTTTGATCACCAAAGCAATCCGAGATTGAGGAGAGTTCTTTAGGAATCCATGGCAAAAGATGTCCGGACAGGGTGTCCGGACACACCATTGGAGAGCGGCGGAACGTGGGCTGTAGCAAGGCTTGCTCATTGTAGTCAATGATCTGGACAACATATCCGGATAGGATATGCTATCATCCGGAGTGTGATGTTCACGAGTGTCGGATAGCATGGCGGCGCATGTCCTCTTGGGGAATCCGGATGGAGTTGAGCCGGATGGGTCCCTACACCTTGCACATGCAGACGGTCCCCCTTGCGCAACATAACTCATTCCACCCGGGGAAGAATTCTATCCGGCCGACTTTCTACCTTCTCCGGATATTTCATATCCGGAATTCCGTGCGTCGACATTTTACATCCGGATATCTCATAGCCGGATGGGAGAGGAGGACGTTTCAACTTCTCCGGTCAGACTTATCCGGATCCTCTGATAGAGCTTACCCGGATTTTACACAGTGCCGCAGTGTTCTTCTGAAGCTTCCTGATATTTCCGACTGACATCTTGAGATATTTTCGACCGACATTTTGAGATATTTTGGGATATTTTGCTTTAGATATTTGATGTCTAAATCCCCAAACTCTCCTTGTAATCCACCTATCATAGGATTCCTTAGTCTTTAAGGAAGAACAAAGGATGAATAACCTCTTATATATAGTTTGTAATTTCTTTTACAAAAGGAGGACGAGACATATGATGTAATCTAATATATGTGAAATCGACGAACAGAGCACTTGCTCTGTTTCATATATATATTTTTGTTTTCTTGTTCTTTTTCTTTCTAGCCAAACAAACTCTGAGGATTTTTCCTCAGAGGATGAGAGGCTAGGCTCTTTGTCTCTTGGAGTAAAGAAAGCCGCGTAAGTTTCTTCATGCATAAATTGGAAGTTTTGTTGTTTTAGTTTTTAATGAAGAGAAAGTGTGACCCGATAATGGTTTTTATCTTTTTAGTTAACTTAAAACGCCTTCAAGTTACTTGAGCCAACACTTGGTAAGGCCAGTGATCTCCGTCCATGGAGATGCACTAGTTTTCCTCTTGCGAGCTTTTGGGAAGTGACTTGAAGGTAGGATTTTCTAGAATTGCCAACACTTGGTAAGCTTTTGGACTCCAAGGAGACATCCATTAGTTATCTCTTGCGAGCTTGTGAAGGGAAATCCAAGGTTAAAGATCACTTTGAATGACAAATGCTAGGTGAGAGGCACGAGCCATTGCAAGTTGCATCAGTGAGAGGGATTTAGTGTTTGAACCCATTAAAGGGAAGCATCTGTACCACACCGGTTAGAGAATTAACTATATGTTAATTCTCTAATGCGAGGAAAAGAAACAAGTGACCGGAACTCTCCTTTTTGTATGAGGAACCTGAACCTAGTGATCTAAACTCCAAGAAACACTTTTCTTTGTGTAAGTAAAATCAATTACTATTTTTGGTTAGTTTAAAACCAAACCTTTTTCATTTAAACATCTTTATGTTTTCTTTTAAAGCTAACCTTGAAATGAAAAGACACCAATTCAGCTTTGAATTAATATCAATTGTGAAGTGAAAACCCATCCTAGTGAACGATCCTAGAGCCACTATGCTATAGTAGCTTTGTCTTTGCTACCCTAGTTCATGGTGTAATAGGTTATAAATTTTGTTGATTACTACCTCAATCAAGGAGCACCAGTTGGACATGAATCAGCTGATACACCAATTGGGATAAACGAATCATGTTACCTTTAGAGACAATGCAAAAGGAAAAATCATTGGTCAAGGCAACATTGGTAATGACATATCCTCTCTTATTGAAAATGTTTTATTAGTAGATGGTTTAAAACATAATTTTTTAAGCATTAGTCAACTTTGTGACAAAGATTTTGAAGTGATTTTTGAAGCTTCTCATTGCATTATCAAGGATATTCAAAATGATAAAACCATCTTCATGGGCCATATATGTGACAATGTTTACAGTATAAATATTTCAAAATATGATGGCCATGATAGATGTTTTTCAAGCATGCATGATCAAAGTTGGTTGTGGCATAGGAGGTTGAGACATGCTAACATGGACCTCATTTCCCAACTTAACAAAGATAAACTTGTTAGAGGTCTTCCTAAAATAAATTTTTAAAAATATAAAAGTTTGTGAAGCTTGTCAAGTGGGAAAGCAAATAAAAAACTCTTTTAAAAACAAAAACTTCATTTCCATAACTAGGCCACTTGAGTTATTGCATATGGATTTATTTGGTCCCTTTAGGACACCAAATCTTGGAGGGAAGTCTTATGCTTATGTTATTATTGATGACTTTTCTAGATACACATGGGTCTTGTTTTTAAGTCAAAAGAATAAAACTTTTTTTTTTTGAGTTTCAAAGTTTTGCAATAAGGTTCAAAATAAAAAAAGGTTTTGTAATTACTTGTATAAGAAGTGATCATAGGAGAGAATTTGAAAATGTTGATTTTGAAAATTATTGCAATGAGCATGGAATTGGCCATAATTTTTCGGCTCTTAAAACTCCTCAACAAAATGGGGTAGTTGAAAGGAAAAATAGAATCATTCAAGAGATGACAAGAACCATGCTAAATGAAAACAACCTACCAAAATATTTTTGGGCCGAAACGGTTAACACCTCTTGTTATGTTTTAAATAGAGTTTTATTAAGGACCAACTTTTTGTGCCTATTATAAGCCCATTCTCTTGGTCCTTCCACTATTTATGCTAAAGTTCATTGAAGAGATGATGAAATGTGGTTTGATTGAGTGATTTTTATTAGTTTGCTTCTTTATTCCTGTTGTGCTTCATTTCCTTGTTGGCACACCCATTCACGAGTATCCCTAAAGAGGTTTATCATTCATTTTACCAACATGTCTCCTCTCTTGGAGCATGCTACAAATCCCAAGGAGTGAGGTCAGTGTTAAGTTATGATTGAGTCCATTGGTGCTTTCACCAAGAGGGAACAAGCTACCATACATTTGAAGGGTGGCGCTGGGGAGGT
Source organism: Vitis cinerea var. helleri x Vitis rupestris (assembly GCA_945999865.1). Taxonomy (NCBI): domain Eukaryota; kingdom Viridiplantae; phylum Streptophyta; class Magnoliopsida; order Vitales; family Vitaceae; genus Vitis; species Vitis cinerea var. helleri x Vitis rupestris. The sequence continues at coordinate 956,685 of OX253931.1, read as the reverse complement.
CATCATTTCTGATCCAAGTGGTTACTCGTCCACCCAGTTGCACCCAGGGATCCATGTCCCGCATGGCCATGCATGGCCCCTTGGTGCACACCTTCCCCTCATTGTCTAAGACACATTGCTAGTGTTAAAACCCATCCATGATGGAAGGTTTATGTAGTCTTCATACTCAGTTGATCTAGCCCTTTCAGGATTACATGACTGCCATGCACAGTTAAGCCAACAAGGGTCCTCAAGGAGGCTATTACCATATTTTCATTGAATAGGCACACACCATCCACAATAGCCAGCCGAGATGATGTGAGAAGGCCATTTGCACCACATACAACCTTCATAGGAGAGATGCACAGTTTTCCATTTAATTGACACATATAGCCACAGATCTTGCTTAAACACACAACCATATATGTGTTGTTAGAAAGGTAAGTTGAGTTCTTTTATTCTTAAATCTGTTTTAATTCATTACAGTTAGTTTAATTGTTTTTATTATTTTAATTCATTAATTTAATAGATTCCATGTGATATGATCTTTAGTTTCAAATTTGTTTGGATTCATTTAAACTTTAGTCTGATTGATCTCATATTTTTTTTAGCATCTTAGTCTTAGTTTTTGTTAAATCCATGCTATGTCTTCCAGTTGTGATGAATTAATGGAAAATTAAAAGTCTAGCCGTGCTGGATTGTGGTGGATGTTTGAACCTAAAAATGAAAATGAATTTGTGAATAAAGGCTGCTAGGGTATGTCAGCGGAATGGCTTGCATTTGAATTTAAAATAAAAGTGGAAATTGAAATATTCATGGCCATGTAATGCTTTGTGGAAAGCAACGGAGATGCAACTATGTTAGTAGTGCTTTGAAGAATGAAATTTTAATGGAAATCAGGAAATTTTGGAGGCTTAAAATGCAATGGAAAATAGGCGAATTTCATGGCTGTACGAAGACTTGAAAATTCATGAAAGTTATGGCTACATAGTGGAATTTAATAGCTGAAAGTTATGGTCACATTGTGGAGTTTAAGGGCCAAAAGTTGTAGCCACGTAACATAAGCTAATGGTTGAAGATTTGTGGCTGCATATGCATGAGTTGATGGCTGAAATATTGGTACAAATGTGGCTGAATTGTGGCTGCATGAATGGAGGTTTGCATGAGTTGAATTGTGAATGTATACACGTGAGTCACAAGGCTGAATTTGATACTGTTAGCGTAGATTTGTGGATGAAAGTTAATGCCAATAAGTGGCCATGCAATGAAAAAGTAATGGTGTATTTTTTATGGCATTCATGGTTATCTAAATATGTTTTGTGCTTGAATTTTCAATGGTGGAAAATGGTCATGTATAGAGATTTCATGAATGATTATTTTTCAATGAGAATTAATGGTCTTAAGGAGCCTTAGTGATCGAATTTAATAATGAGAGAACATGGGGATGGTAGTAGATGGCTTTGGAGACTCATTGAGGGGTGATGTTCTCTTGCTGAATGCATTAGAAAAATAAGAGAATGTAGACTCAAATGTGAATGGACTGAGCTTTGGGTGGACAAATGAGGATGTAAGGCGGCAAAGAAGTGTTGAATCTCGGGGCTGAATTTGTGGCTGTTATGGGGAATTAATTCAAGCATTTCGGTGGATAACTAAAGTGAATTTCATGACTGAAATCTGAAGGTCTTTTAGTGGCTGAATTGAAGGTGTTTCATGTTTGGAATCTAATATATTTTAGTGGCTTAAAAATTAAGTGGCCTTTGAGTTGATTATTTTTTTTTTTTGAAATATATATAGATGAAATAATGTTGCCAGCATGGAAAGATTTCAATGGCTTTGTTCATTTAAAAAAAAAAAAAAAATCAATGGAAACATTGTTAGTATTGTCAATGCTTGTATAAAATAAAAAGTCAATGGAGATGTAGTATGATGCTTGGTGTTTTCTTAAATCAATGGATGAGAATATAGGAAATGGAATAATATTAATGGTTAATGGCATATCAATGGATGATTATCGAGGTCGATTAACTGTTTATACTTAAGATATTTTTGGGATCATAATTTAACACTTAAATTAGGACACAGTAGTTTTAAATACAACTGCACCTTAGGTTCATATTTAGGATACTTGAGTTTCACATTGACACACTAGAAAATTCAGATATATACACTTACACTCTTTTTTAATAGTTTGTGTTTGAGATTCTATGTGTTTTAATATATATTTTTAAAATTGTTTTAAACTTTTTTTTATATAGCTAAATTAATCTTCTAACTTCATTTTATAATTAATCCTAGATGAATTAGATAAAGAAAGGTCAATTTTTCAAAATTCATGCAACCAATTTTATTCGGTATGCATATTTGATAAAATAAGGGTTTTAAAATGAATTTTTTCTCCGTCATGAATTTGGCTCCTTGAACCCAAATGAGAGGTATCCAAAAAGGTGATCCAAGTTGACCTTTCAATTTCTTTTAAAAAAGAAATCAAAATACCTATTTTGTGTAGATTGGGATTTATCAAATCATTTGGTTTCTTTTGCTCTCTCTAAAATCGTTTTCAAAAGTATTTAAATCAATAAAAGGCTTTAGATAATTAACATTCATTCTAGACTTAGGAAAATAACACTTTTTCTTTTCTTTTCTTTTCTTTTTTTGGAAATTATGCAACTCATTTCAATCTAAGTTGCATTCTTCTTTGTTGGTTTTCAAAATTTTGTTTTTATTCACATAAGTTTGAACTTATGCTTTCAAATTAATGGGAATACACAGGTTAAACTTATGAATATTGAATGGGGACTTGATGGAACCCCTAGATGAAAGATCTTTTTAAAACTTATTGTTGTTGCCACTTTTGCTACTTGTTGTAATCATAACCATAATTTTTTTTTAGGAATTATATGCAAGATGTATGTTAGAATTGATGATTTTATATACTCTGATCATTTTACTATGCTCTTTAGATACCAAGTATGCTAGGGTTTTTTTTTTTTTTTAAAAAATTATTTATTACTATAATTTTGATCTAACCTTCCATGTCTTGTAAAAGGACATTATAAGTTATCTATGCTATTTAGGTATACCCTCTATCATCCACTCTCAAAATTCCATGAATATGCATATTAATGTGAACTATGCTCATGTTTGATTTTTTCCTTGGGTGTCTCGATGTTTGATTGATTTTCTCTAATACAATGCATGTTGAATATCTGAGCTAACTTTGATAATTTTATGATAGCACTTAAGTTACGGTTCAGGTATGCATGCTATCATTTCTTTATGATTGTGTTTTGAATTCTTATTTGGCATGCTAGTGATAAAAGAATTTTAAAATTACCTTAGACTACTTAGGTATCGCCAATCAACTAACTAATTGCTATACTTCCCTTAATTCGGTTAGTAGAGACCTTTGTAGGGCTTAAAGGGGTGCTACCAATTTGAGGTACCTTCCCAATAGGTAATCTGATCCCTGGATCTAGACTCAGGTTTTTCAAAGACAATATTTTCCAAAATTTAAGGAGTAATTTTTTTTAGGGTTTTAGTTTTTCATTTTATTTTCCCTTAAAAAAATAATAAAGATAAGTGGCGACTCTAGTTTTTAACTAAAAATAAAAATTTCACCCTTAAAAAACAAGTCTCGTTGATGAGTGGGGACGCACGTGGAAAACGCGGATCCACACATAGTTATTTGGGCTTAGAAAGGTGCTATAGCTTATCCCTGTACTATTTTGATAAGTAAGTAACTTGACCCTTGAATCTATTTTTGGTTTGTAGATTTGCCTTTTCCCAATAAAGAGTTTCTTTCTTATTTTTATTTTCCTTTTCTTTAAAATAATGTTGTGACTTCAACTTTTAAAACAAAAATCAAAATTTCACCAATAAAAATAAATCTCATAATTGGGTGGAGACACGTGAAAAATGTGGGTTCACAATAGGATAAAAGAAAAGGTAAGACAACATATTGTGTCTCATGTTAGTTTTAAAAAGCAATTTGATATGTTATTTTACCTCTTTTTCATTTATATCTTGCTTTGAAAATAGAAGATAAAAGAAGAATAACATGTCTACTTTTTTTTTTCTTATATTCCTTATATACAGATTTTAATAATTTCACGAGGAAAAATTTGATATACATATTTCATAAATTATAATTTTTTTCATCTATTTTCTTTTTCTAATTTAATCTTTTTTTTTTTTTTTTTTTTTTTTTTTTTTTTTTTTTGCATACAGTCAATTTACTAATCAAGAAATTTTGATTTTGGTTAGAAAAGTAATATTGTTTAAATATAAAACTTTAAATATTTTAATTATTAATATTATTATTAAAAACATAAAAATTATCTAGTAAAATACATTGTGAAAAATTTTCAAATAATACTAAATATAAGAGAGAATTCACATTTATTTTTGAAATAGCAATTAAGCATGGGAAAGCGATATTTTTTTTTTGAAAAACTTACCCAACGAGAATCTGAAGTAGAACAAACCGTGGGCCATTGGAAGAATGCAAGTTTGTAGGTCCAACCTTCCCACCATTATTTTTAGATAAATCTAACCCATTGACCTGAAAAATGATTTCCTTCTCAACTTTCCTGTAGGTTGGCAATTTTTTTTTTTTAATATAATTATTGGTTAAGTTTGTAATATTCACTTTTGAATTTTTCTAAGGGAGGTGTTTTCCGTTTTTTCCATAGGTGATCTTTTGATTGGTTTATGAAATCTGTAACATGACATAATTCAAATTCATGTCCTCGAGAGGCTCAAAGGTTTGTGGTATAAAGGTACCATCCATTCCACATAATCAAGAAGAATATTATTTTGTAGCACAATTAAAATATTTACAAGAGGAGCAACCAAAATTAGCTAGAAGAACAAATAAATAAAAGCGCTTTTCTAATTTTTATTTTATTTTATTTTATTATTATTTTTTGTATTTTAACTTCAATTTTGAAAAATTGACAAAGAAATGCTTCTTGATATTTTCATGTTGAATGCGAAATTTTGCAATATAGGATGAAATAATTTGAATGTTTTTTCTTTTTTTCTTTTCTTTTTTTTTTCTTTACATTGTGGCACATTTCCAAACTTGACTCTATCCCAAACCAATTGCCACCTGAGGAGGCAAGTCTTTGGGCCTTGTCGGTATATCTGTTTTCCTTTTTCCAACAAGTCAAAAGGAAAAATTGAGCAATTTTATGCCATCTTCCACATTAAAAAAAGAAAAAAGAAAAGAAAAAGAAATAAATTAAGATTGCTGACAAAAAAAATAAGATTTAACAAAATAGTAATTACAGTGGTATGGAATAAAAATTCAATACAAAACAATAGTTTTATTAACAAAATAGTAATAATAGTAAATAATAGAATATTGTAAAGGAAAACTTGCGTGTTAAGTTTTTTTTTTTAAAAATTAAGATTTAAAATTTTTACTCATCAGACGGTTTGATAGAATTCAATACAAAATTTTAATATGATATCAATCAATATTTCATTTTTTAGGTAAGATTTCCAAGTTTTAGACAAAAAAAAAGGAAAAAAAAAAAAAAACTAGTGATCAATCATTGACTACCAATGATAAAACTTACTTACTAGTGGAGGAGTGTGGAAAATTTTAGAGAAAGTGTAGAAATGCTCACACATCTCTACACAAGGATTGAAGACAAGGGAAAAGTATTCTAAATAGTTCCAGAGAACTCTTATGTATAACTTATACATAGCTTTTGTATAGAGCATTCTAGAGAATTTTAGAGAGAGGAATCTCTATGAGTTCCAGAGAGCTTCTTAGGTGCCTATAAATAGGGGAATGTCTCATTTGGCCAAGACACCAAACACTTGAAAGCAACCTAGCCTTGTAAAGCATTCTTGTACAATGCAAGTTCCTTTCTTTCAAAAATTCTTTAAGTATTGCTTCCTTTGATCATTCCTAACTTTTAAATTGTGCATTACTTAGCATTTCTAGATAAGTACAAAGGGAAGCTGAATTAACAACATCAAGTGGTTTGAGATGTTTAAGTGCTGCATGTGAGTTTAGGAAATGCTTAAGTCTATGACATAAAGCTTACTTGACTTTCAGTTTCTATATTTATGACCATAAAAACAAAAAAATGGAAAACATGATCTCCAATGAATGGACAATGAACTTGAAAATAGTGGTACACATAGTTCAACATGGGTATATATAGCAACAACTAACCATTCCACAAAAGGTTTGGTAAGCAAAATGGTCAATTCCAAAAGATTGAAGAAGGAATAATCCACTCCATTCAAATCTTTTAGAACAAGATTGTCAACTAGTATTAGAACCTTTAGAAAATTGGTTCTCAACAAGGGCCTTGAAAGAGTTGCAACCGTTGATCTTCTTTAACTTATAGCTAAGAAAAGTGGAATGGCAACTTCGTAAGCTTGGGGTAATTACTGTTGACCTTTAACAAAACCAAGAAAGGCTACTCCTTTGATAGTATTAATGCTTCCAACTTCTGCGTCCTTTCAATATTAAGCTTTATAAGGTAGGTTAGTCCACCAAGTGAAAAGGCTTTGCATATAGTCTAATATTTCAAGGAAACAGTTAACAAATTCTAGAGCTATCTGTTTGTCATCCAAAGTGGAATTGTGGTACCCCTGAAGTGAAAATTTTAGAGCTCTTTGAGGTCTAAGTGACATTGTAGGGTTTCAAGCACCCTCACTTCTACTACTTCATCTTGTAGAGCATCATCTCCATTGCTCCATTCCAACACCATTTTGTGAAGGCTTATTTTCTTGTTCAAATTTGCCTCCCTTGCATTCACTATATTCTTAAGATTTGAAATATGCAATGTTCCTGTAAGGTATGGCATGCCCTTGAGTTCTTCAATCCCATATCCATCATTGTGGCTAATTGGAAAGGTATGCAAGCTGTGTATGTACTACTTAAGCTCCTAATTGTTGATGATAACTTTGTGGCACCTCTCCAAAACTAGTTATGTAGCTCAAGATGTTGCAAGTTTATTAGCTTGGGAACTAATGACACCCTAAAAATTTTAAGGTTTTTAGATAGAAGAGTTTGTAGATGGAAATGAGACTTTGGATTTCAGTTTTGGAGAGGTTGAGCTAGCACAACAACTTTGATTTTTTAATTAGTTTTGGTAGGTTCCGAATTGTGCTTGAAGTATGATCCAACACCCACATGTATTTCATACCATTAAATAGTTTGTCAAAGACTTGTCCAAACTTTTTCTTTAAATGATGGTTAGGGAACAACAGTGTGTGTGCATTCTTTCATTTATGTATAATCTTTAAAACAACTTCTTGTATATTGAAAACATTCCAAAGAACTTGGACATCTTTGCAAAATAAAGATATGTGATGAGTTTTATCAAAGAAATTGTGTTTCTTGCTATTTTCCACTAGGCAATAATAAAGGCTAGAAATTGATCGCACCAACTCATGGTATAAGTCATGTAACATGTAATCTTCCTTGTTGTCACTTATCCTATGAAAGAAGGATCTCATTAACAAATCATCCAAGTGTTCACTTGCTCACTCTCAACCATGTAGATATTATTCGCTCTACGCCTAAAAGAGCCCTCACAACTTTAAAATGCATCTACAAGGTTTAGAAGAGTTCATACTTATATAATGTTAGAAACTTTCTCCCTTATCCAATTTGGGATATCAAAATCACCTCCCATATAGAAACAACGTCCTTGTTGTGTCCCATGGGATTATGAGGCCAAACAAATAGACAACCCTCATAGAACCAAAGAAAACATCACAATAGAGTGAAGGATGTGGTTGACACAGACCCACATCCTATGCTCAAAACGTTCCTTTACTAGATCTATCATCATTGTAGATGATTTGGGTAAGAGTTGCTTTTGTACACTTGTCATTCTAACCATGCGAATGACTCTTATGCCACCTTCTATATTGTAGTATTCTCTATCCATCAGCATCTTAATTATATTCTCTTTATCGTACTCTCTGCCAACAATTGTAGCCATATCCACATGAGAAGAAGTAGAAGAGAGTCAAGAGTGTAGGGACCCTCACTATTAATGACAATTTGGATGAACTAAGCTATTTTTCTTATCTAATGAATCCTATCTTTCATTTTCTTAATCTTAAACCAAGTGTGCATCGAATAGAAAGCATTACATCCCCTCATATATTTTGGGATTGCTAGTGTCTTGTAAGTCTTGTACATCATAAAACGCATCTTGAAAATCTGGCAACTAGTTTAGCATCACTGGAAGTTGCTCTGCATTCGCACCTCTAAGGATTTCTTAGATTATGCTTGTTGTTCTTGAAACATCTTCAAAGTCGAGTCTAAAGGTAAGGACTTGTGCCATTTAATTGCCAAAAAAAAATAAAACTTGATATTGTCACTAAGAATATAATCCCCTAGCACCATTATGCTTAAACCATCACACAAGCAAATTTTGCAATAGTAAAGAGATCGAGATGAGGATAGAAAAAAAAGGCAAAGGGAAAGCCAGTGGACTATTGTTTTCCATTTAGTTTATGGTGATAGATAGTGGTAGCTTTGTTTCGTGTAATAATCCAGTTTCCAATGATACATTAGATTTGGGGATTAGAAAAGTTTTCCTAAAATTGTTAGTCAAATGGTGAAGATTCAACATGCCAATATTTAATTGAGAGAAATTTTGTTAAAATTGTTCCAAAGTTAGTAGTTTGAAATTTTTGCCACATCAAATGTAAATGGGGAGGAATTTTAAAATTTAAATTTAAATTTGAAGAAAAATTTAACTATCAAATAATTGACATTAGATTTTGAAAGTTTGAATATTAAGTATATTGTTGAGATTAAGTTTATTTTTAGGTAATTATCAGAGAACCTCAGTGAGAAAAACTTGATAAAATTTATATTATATCGAATTTTTATAATAGAATGTGTAAAAAAATTGAATTTAATATTATAACAAATCCATTTAGTTTTTATAATTGGAATTAAGCCTTATAGAATTACAAAACATGAAGTAAAATTAAACTAAAATTAAATTAAGATTAAATTACGATATATGAATTTAGAAATGTATATGAAATGGTAAATTAATTAAATGTAAATATTATCATTTAGTGGATTTAACTTTTAAAATGTTGATTTAATTGAGAAATTTGACAAATGAAGGGAATTAAATTAATGTTATTTTAAAAAGTTGAGAATTTGATTATTATAAATTGCATGATTAAACAATTGATAGTTATTGGGTTATTAGCTAAAGTTAACACATTTGAAAAAAGAAAATATGTATATATTTAAAAGATTAAATTGGGATTACAGTAAAATATAACTTTATTATTATGAGATTTAATTAAATTAGTAAATGTGTATGCCTAGCCCATGATGTTTTTAAGAACTAAATATAATTGATAAGTGGTAAATTAAAATTAAGGAATTTGTAATACAAAGGCTTGAAACATAAATAAATAAATAAATAAAAATGATATAAAATTTATTAAGGAAAGTATAAAATTATATTTAAGTGGATTTATAGATTAAATAAATTAAATTCAAAATATGTATGGTTGATAAAGAATTAATAATAGAAAAAAATGAAAGAAAAATAAATTAGATGTTAAATAATAGTGGCAAGGAAGTAGCATAAAAAAAGGAAAGAAAAAAAAGGAAATGGATGGGAAGCCACTATTCAAACCATAAAATAAAATTTAAAAAATAATTATAATAATAAAATGGAAGTTCTCTTGCATAATTGGTAAGAAAAGAAAAAAAAAAGAGAAAGGAAAAAAAGAAAAGGGGATATAGATGACAAAGAAGAAAAAGGAAAGAAAAGGAAAAATGCGGTGCAAGCCACAAGTTCTCCAAAGTCTTCATTTTGAGCCACCAAACATGCTCCAATTTGTATGAAATTTTGAGAAGGTGCTCATTTTGTTGAGATGAACATGCCTATGGAGTTTGATTTCAGTTCTAACAATTGAATTCTCAATTTTTGATAGGTTGATTTAACCCTAAAATTTTTCTTTAATATTCTTTTTGGAGGAAATTTTTTTTATATCTTGTTGTTGTTGATAAATATGCTTATATTTGTGTTTTTCTATATGTGATTGGAATAAGATTATTGTTTAAATGTGATTCTTGATGATTTACAAATTGTTTATTGAGGAAAATAAGAAAATGTCATTTATTGATGATTTCTCTTGATGATAGAGCATATGCAAAATGGAGAAACATTATGAGTCTTGATTGTTGGGATGATTGGGTTATGTTTGAAAAACAAAAATACACTTTGGAGTTAATGGTTATTAATTCTATTTCATTTGCATCATGCCTATGTAAAAATATAATGACAATGTTTGTGTGAAATTGAAAAGGAAAAAAAAAAAGATGAAAATAAAAAATCATGAAAAGTAAAGGCCTAAGATAGGCGAATTAAGAAGAGAGTGAGATCCTTAGTGTGAAGGATACAAAAATTTACCTAAGAGGACTTAGAATGGGGAGTATATTTGGATATAGATGTGTATCATTTGGTGAAAGTCTGAGAACAATATTGCACTGTATGATTGTGTGTTACATTTTCATTTGATTATCAAGATGCATATAAGTTGTATAGTCATATTAAAATAAAATATTTGGATTAAGGTTTTGAATGTTATTCTAATGTTGATTTTTTTTTTTTTTTTTTTTTTTTTTTTTTATGTTGAATGTTTATTTTAATATACTTGACCTTTAACGTTTACCTATTAACCCTATTGGGTGTAAGGCACTCTACTAAGCAATGTGGAAATGTTCACCTCTTCATTTTTAAAAATTTTTAGATGTAGATGTAACTCCTGAGGACCTGCAAGTAGACTAGGGAGAGTTCCAGAATACCCGAGGAAATTCAAGAGCAACCTAAAGATTTTTATTATTTGCTTTATCCAATTTTTGGATTTGTACTAGTTGGTTAATGTAGATTATACTTTGGATGGTACTGTAAGAACTATTGTAACTTTTGTTCTAGATCTAGGGTAGAGAATTTGATGTTTTTTTTTTCTCAAGTTGGACTTTTGTAATATTTATAAGTTAGTAAAATGAATCCTTATTCAAAGGATTTTTATTGAAGTTAAACTATGATTTACTTCAAAGAAAAAAATCAGGGTGTTCAGATTAATTGTTGGCTTGGATTTAGAATAACCCTTAGGGTCAAACTTTTGACCTAGAGTCATGGGTCGAGTTCTAAGTTGCTTATAATTGGGGCATGACATTTTTCTTACAAAATAATATCCAAAATAGTGGCCCATAAGTTTAATTATTTATGTCATTATCATTAAACTTTCTCATGATTATTCTTTAACCATATTATTATTTTTTTTTATTCTATACTTTATTCCTACTTCATGATAAAATTTTCATGTTTAGAGTAATTGAGGAAAATATATGGTTCGCTTTGGGACGTATTGTAATACTTATTTTCAATGAAGAGAAACAAATGAAATGATCATTTATTAACTTTAAAATTTTCTTTTCCTTCATTTTTTTTCTTTCCTTCTACTCTTCCTCTCTATTTTCTTTCCTTTCACATTTTCTCTCAATTTTTCATGTCTAGATAGACTTTTTCTTTTTTGTTTTTAAAATCAGAAAATGATAATAACTTCAACATCTCAAATGTCACCTCTTTCCAAAGGTGGCCTTGCCTTCCATGTCTTAGGGATCTGCACATCCGATACTATAAGGGTCTTTGTGTGAACAAAAAAAATCATTCTAAGGGTTGACCTCTCCATCACCAACCTCTACAACTCTCTCTCTCTCTCAAGTTTGTGTAAAAAATAGTAGTTATACTTCCATCCTTTGGATCCATATATTTAATGAGGACTTAAGGAAAAACGTACAATATATTTGATAGCATGATATATGCATGCTTTAAGTTCATGGTTTGTGTTGAACATTGATGTATGTGCTTGTGTTTTAATATGGTAGCAATGATACATATATATAGTGGTTATTTCCTAATTGTCATTAGATGCTTCAAATAACCATCCCCCATAGGCTTATATAGAAGTTGGAAGCTTCTACAGACCCTTGGAACCATCTACACTTAGCTATAAGGTGGAAAAGTATGGAAGCTTTTAGAGATGCCTAGAGATGTTCACACATCTCTACATATTACTAGGAGACCTTGGAATAGTGTGGGGGTGTTCTAAAGTCTTCCAAAGTCATCTTGTACATAGCCTTGTACATAGAATAGTGTAGGAGCTTCTAGATTATTCTTGATTTGTAATAAACCCTCTAAGGTTCTAGAGACTTCCTAAGGTGACTATAAATAGGTAAAGGCCTCATTTGGCCAAGATACCACCCAAAATCAATTCCTAACCAAGCAAGTGAGCTTCTAAGGACTTGCAAAGGTTCATTTGAGTAATAAAAGCTTCCATTTGTTCAAGTGTTTCCTACTATGCCTTCTAAAGCTTCCAAGTTGTGTGTAGCTTAGCCTAGTGAGCTAAGCATTAGGAGTAAGGCAGACTTAGCAAGATCAAGTGTCTTGGCTTGTCTAAGTGCCGCATGAGCTTAAGGAAAGACTAAGTTTGTGATAGTTGGTATCCAAGCACAGTTGTGAAGTGGGCATTGTGAAGGAAACATGTTCGACTCTAATGTGGAGGAGACTAGTGAGCAAACTCGTGGAAGGGAGATCGAGCTTACTGCAAGGGGCAGGGGTAGGAATGAGAAGTCTCATAATGTCATTGCCAATATAGAGGCAAGGTTAGTCAAGGTGGAGCAAACCATGGCGGATACTTGGGAGGGGTTGAACGTGATCAAGTAGGGCATGGAGAAGGGTATGAAGGATCTTGGGGAATAGATCCAAGACCTTTGTGAGGGGATGTTAGTCTCTAAGGTTTAGCCAGTGTCACACGAGGAGTTTGTGCCACTTTAAGAGAAGGTCTTGAGCATGCTTGCTAGCATGAAGTCAAGGATGGAGGCCTTGGCTACCTAAATGGAGTCCAGAGACCAGGAGATTAAGCAAGAGTTGGCCATCTATAAGGCGTATGTCGGTGCAGGTCATGGCCACATGGGAGGCATCTAAGGTGAAGCTGCTAAAGCCACAGGGGTTTGTGGCAAGCAGGATGCCAAGGAGTTGGATAACTTCTTATGGCACATGGAGTAATACTTTGAGGCTATCACACAAGGAGATGAGACGACTAAGGTAAGGACTGTAACCCTTTACCTCATCAACACGACTACTCTATGGTGATATCGAAGGTTTGCCAATATGGAGAAAGACATTTTCACCATAGAGACATGGGAAAACTTTAAGAGGAAGATCAAGGAGTAGCCTAGAAGATGTGGCTTACTTGGCCAGAAAAAACACGAGGCTTCTCAAGCACACAAGATGAATCCGTGAGTATGTCAAGGAGTTCTCTTCACTCATGCTTGAGATTCTTAATATGACTGAGGAGGAGTTGCTATTCAACTTTATAGATAACTTGCAAGGGAGGACTAAGCAAGAACTAAGGCCCCGAGGTGTTCAAGACTTAGCCACTGCTATGGCGGTAGCAAATTTTTTAACAAATTACAAGACGGGAGACTCTTCTAAGGTTGAGTATTTTGAGGATAGCCACACCAAGGGTGGGAGACAAGGTTTTGAGGGTGGGGGAGACAAGGTTTTAAGGGACCACAATGCTACTAGAGTGGGATTTGACAAGACGCCTAACATATGGGAAGAAAAAGGTAAGGTGGAAAGGAAGGAGTTCACGCCTAAAATCAAGTGCTTCCTATGTGACAGTCCACATTGGGCATGGGAATGTCCAAAGAGGAAGACGCTTAGTGCCATGATTGAGGAGAAGGAACAAGAAGATAAGGCACATATGGGTTTGTTATAGCTACTAGGTGTCCTCTAAGTTAATCAAAGCCTGGCACACCTAAGAGCTCCTTACTATCATGGGTACTAGTAAAGGAGGCAAAAATGGAGCAAGTTGAGATAGCTTGTCTACACATGGACGAGGTCACCAAGGAAAAGGTAAACTCAATGGGCAAGAGTGAGCGATGCTCTAAGGATCAAAGGCATAGGTGCCTGCATCCATCCAGGATTTCATGGGAAAAGAATGTGAGGGATATCTTGGTTAAGCGAGTCACCAGGAGACAAGGGGTCCTTCCTATGATAAAGTATCTAGTCCAATGGAAAGGACTACCTAAGTAACAAGCAAGCTGGGAACGGGCGAATGCCTTAGGAAAGTTTTGAAAGCACATTGAGAGGTTCCAAGCTGAAGTGACGACAGGGATGTCAACGACATGGTTGGGGGAGAGTGTCATAAGATGCTTCAAATAACCCTTTCTATAGGCTTATATAGGAGCAGGAAGCTTCTAGAGACACTTGGAACCATCTACACTTAGCTACAAGATGGAAAAGTGTGGAAGCTTTTAGAGATGCTTAGAGATGTCTACACATCTCTGCACATGGCTAGGAGACCTTGAAATAGTGTGGGGGTGTTTTAGAGTCTTCCAAAGTCATCTTAACCTTGTACATAGACTAGTGTAGGAGCTTCTAGATTATTCTTGATTTATAGTAAACCCTCCAAGGTTCTAGAGACTTCCTAAGGTGTCGATAAATAGGTAAAGACCTCATTTGGCCAAGGCACCACCCAAAATCACTTCCTAACTAAGCAAGTGAGCTTCCAACACTTGTAAAGGTTCCTTTGATTAATAAAAGCTTTCATTCTTTCAAGTGTTGCCTACCTTCTAAAGCTTCCAAGTCATGTGCATCTTAGCCTAGTGAGCTAAGCATCGTGAGTAAGGCTGACTTAGCAAGATCAAGTGTCTTGGCTTGTCTAAGTGCCACACGAGCTTAGGGAAAGACAAAGTCCATGACATAATGCTACCTTTCTCTAGTTAAAAGTAGAATCTATCTGTCTGCTCAAATGAAGTGATGACTGATAGCTTAAAACATTGTGGATATTTGGGTTAGGTGGTGTTGGATATATAGCCAGAGTTTCCTCTTAAAATACAATCATCTCTGAAAATTTGCTTCACAAGTTAATATTCTCATTTTTATATTTTTATTTACATGGTGTGAAAACTATAAATATACCAAAAATCATGTTCCTATAATTTACAAAATTACTTGATCTACACTAGATATAAAGATATGTTTTTGTAGGACAAAAGAAAATACTTACCAAAGTTCACACCAGGTCATACAAAATATATAGCAAAATCTATGCCATTAAATAAGAATATAAGAAATGGAACCAAGATTCAAATAAATAGGACCAATACAAAGAAATAAATCAAGGTATAAAACAATAGAACTAAAATACAAAATAGTGGACCACACATGAGCTATAAAGCAACAAAGAACTAGAGTCTAAAATAATGGGACATGATATGTGACATACCTAATTGGTGGTATTTTGCCATAGGTATCGAATTGGTATCATGAGCAGAATCTAGAGGATTATACAAAAGGACTACATTATTATCTCTCATTCAGTGTCCTTGGAATAGTAAATAGGAGACTAGTAGGGAAATTCAATGAGGTCTGACCACAACATGTAAGTAATTAAATTCACCAAACAATTATATCGAATCCCATAATTTACATTTTTAAGTATCATTTTTAAATTCAAATATAACCTCTTCAAGCTAAATGGATTTCAAAAAATCCATTAATATACCTAACCCCTTACCTACTATCAAGTTGAATTACTAAATATGCAATATTGGACAATCATATAACTTGTATTGTTTTTTAAAAACATTATAAAGAATAATAACAAGATTAATAAAATAAGAGAACAAAAATAAAAAAAACTCTTTCTGTGAAGATCACAGGTTGAGTCATGAGATCATTCCTCCTTATTTACTTGAATCTGATGGAGTAACAAAGAAGAAAAATAAGACCTTAAAGACATGATGAATGCAATGTTGGTAACTTCAAGAGCACCCTTAAACTTGTGAGAAGAAGCTATTCTTTTTGTTTATCATATTCAAAATAGAACACCTTATAAGAAAACTAGTAAAATAGACTATGAGTTTTGGAAGGTAATTTCACCTAAATTAGCATACATAAAAGTGTTCGATTTGAGACTAGGTCAAGTGACTTAAATTATTTTCTTCGACCTTTTTAACCAACACCTCCACTGATGTAATTAATGAGAAATCAAATGATCAATGAGAAAAACTTTGTAATAGTTTCAATTATGACGTCTTCAAATTAAACTAAGCACAACTCTTCTCTTAATATAAAATTTTACACACCGCTATTTGCTTTGGAAACTATTTTAGGTCATTGTTATGCTTTGTAATGACATCATGACAACTTTTTCTAAAATTTTGGAAGCTGCTACAGATTATCAAACTTCTCTAGAACCTAAGGTCTTCCTACTTTTTGAATGCATATCTAGAACAATCATCCAAAGAGAACTTGCCTAGAAATGCTCATATTTCTTCTACCAACACTTTCAAAATTTTATTCAATTTCAAGTAACATTATTGTAGACCCTTATTTTGGTCTAAGTTTTTCTGGGATATTTTTTTAGTACAAGTCTACCACATTTGAGGAGGTTTTCGCAGCACGTATTTGGGAGATGGTGGGCTAGAGAAAAGATTTTCTTGAGGCAATGAGTGAATGACACGTGGTAAAGAATATTCTGCAGGCCATTATGGAGGAGCGTGGTTGTTGCATGTTTTTTTGGCTGGTTACAGAGAGGAGCGTAGGGGGGTTTCTTGGAAAGGAGATCAGTTGAGTGTTTTGGGTGGCTGGTGAGAGGAAAGAACGGGAGAAGTATTGAGAGCATTTTTTCTGGTTATGGCTTGAGGGTATTTTTTTTTTTTCTGGAGAGCTTGGGAGGCAAGACACCTTGAGGGGGATTACCTGAGAAAGAGAGAGTTGCTTGGGAAGCAAGGATAGCTAGAGAAAGGGAGGGGAAGAACCGACTGAGCTTGGAAGGGAGAGATGATAAGAGACGGGGGGAAACACATAGAGGAATCGTCTTGAAAGAGGGTGACACAGGTGTTATTTCTATAAGCTGTCGATTCTTTTGTGTTCATGACATTTTATTGTGTTTTTTGGGTATTATGAGATTCTAGTCTAACGTCTAAATGTGAGCATGGGAGACCCTTACATATATATATATATATATTTATAGTATTTGAGTTTGCTCACACTCATTTTGTGTTTGATTTCTAACCTGTCTTCTAGGCTCTGTTTTGGGGTTTTTTACTTATTATTTTTTATGAGATGTTAGCCATCACGACTTGATTTCCTTTGAAACCTATTCGAAATCCATTTTGGCCCACCCCTGCATCCAAGCTGGTGGATTAAAATATGAAACGTGGCTTGTATGGGTTCAATTTTGTTCCTACCCTTTATGCTCTGTTTTTTTTTCTGTCTTCCTCTGTTCCTGGTACTTGGCCATGGTCTGCATCAGATTTCCCATCTCTACCTGAGGGAGTAAGGAACTACAAGGGCCATAGGGCAGAGATATTGACGGCAGATGCTCAGTTTTCCTACAAGGATGGGATGGTTGTTTTCGTAACCGGTTGTTTGACTGGAAATGACAATGTGAGAAGGAAATTCACTCAGTCATTCTTTTTAGCTCCACAAGATAATGGCTACATGAAAAGTGGCTCCTGCCCTAGCTACTGGTTGCGTAGCAATACTAAAGCCAACTGAGTTGGCTTCTGTAATTTGTTTAGAGCCGGTTGATGTATGTATAGAGGTGGGTCTGCCACCTGTCGCCCTTAATATTCTGACTGGCCTAAGCTCTGAAGCCGGTGCTCCATTGGTATCTCACCCCCATATTGACAAGATTGCATTTACTGGAGGCACTGCTACAGGTAGCCAGATCATGATAGCTGCAGCTCAATTGATGAAGCCTGTTTCATTGGAGCTTGGTGGAAAGATTCCCATTCTTGTGTTTGAGGATGTCGATCTTAATAAGGTTGCTGAATGGACTGCCTTTGGTTGTTTTTGGACCACATCCAGACGCAATGCAGCTGGCTTTTGCAGGGAGAGATGGGAAGTTACATGTTGCATAACAGTTCTCAATCTTTGATCCACTAATCACACCTCATACTCCACCATACCCACAACCATACCCATATCTCTATCCTCTAAACCCATTCACCAAACTCATGCCGTACTCATCATTACACCCCCCACTTATATCTTCATCTCACCATCCTCTTAATCTTTATCCTTCAATACCCATTAAACCCACTACTCATATCCCCAATCCATTTCATCACCACACCCACATCCTCATGCCACCATACTGCACATCAGCTTCCAGCAGTTCGATCCCTTCGCTTCTAACGGCGAAGCCACTGAGACTCAAGAGGTTCAAGACTCGGAGATTGAGGAAAATTCAGATGGCTACATTGGCAGTGTGGAAGATGCCACGAGTGTTTCAGATGCTCCAGATTCAAATGCTCCTAACGCAGAGGAAGAACCTACTTCAGGCATTACAGTGGCTCTACGATCATACAAGGAAGCTGATGTTCCTAGGCTTCATAACCTTGCTATGGCCATTATTGATTACAGGGGTCATAGAGTAGTAGCTCAAAGGATGTTAAGGTGCAGACGTGGATGTTTCCATGTGGTGAACAACTTGGAAGACGCATATGAGCAGATCAGTACAGCCATTTCAATAGCTTTGAAGAAAAGCAAACCTGTTTGCATCAGTGTTAGCTGTAATTTGCCCGCTATTCCTCATGCCCTGTTCTCGTTACCATCGACACCATCAGCCAGCACTAACAGCAGTAGCACGACCATTAATCTTGACTCAGTTTCACGTTTCCGGCACCTGGGATTGTTCAGATGTAGAGCAAGAGTCAGCCACTATAAGCCATTTCTAAATGCCACGTCTTCGACGGGAGTGGTGAAGGTGAGGTTTAGAGAGATTCAGGAGAATGTGAACACATTAATAATACTTGTGAGGGGGAAAGGTGGTGTTGGAAAATCCTCAATTGTAAATTCAATCAAGGGAGAAAGAGCCGTTACAGTTAGTGCCTTTCAGGCTTCGTAAACAGGTACGGGAACTTGCGGAGCAGATTGTTTTATTTCAAAGAGAAGTCTCTCCCTTTAATGGGAAGGAAACGGAAGAGCTTGACATTGATGTTTTGGTACATGGAGAGCCAGAGAGAAATGGCATGGTTGAGCACTTTAGGGAGCAATTATCAGGTTTCGCCTTCACTGTCAATGGGTGGGTCCAATCTTATGGGTCCCGTTATGTCAAGCCACCTATCATCTATGGTGATGTGAGTCGACCTAAGGCCATGATTGTTTTCTGGTCTTCAACAGCTCAGAGCATGACTAAGCGCCCAATGAAGGGAATGCTAACTGGACCTGTTACCATTCTGAACTGGTCTTTTGTCAGAAATGACCAGCCCACCAGATTCGAGACTTGCTATCAGATTGCTTTGGCCATCCTGAGGAGTGTCAGTGTGAGAATTGAGAAGTGGTGGAGAGAAGAGAAAGGTCATGAAGCTATGGAACTTCCAGATATATCTTCTTCATTCTCAGGTAGTATATCAGAATATATTTGCAATTCAGTTGCTCAGATGGAGAATGACTTAGTGGTAAATGCGCTTTTTGTTTACACAAAGACCGGGCATATTGGCATCTATCCTATCACGTTGCCGACCTAACTGTCCAATCTTTGCATTTACAAGCATGACATCTGTGAGGAGCCTCAATCTGCAGTGGGGTCATCTTTTAGTCAAAGGGTACATGGTTTGGTGAAATCATTTGAATGAATCATTTGAATGAATCCGATACAGAAATGATAATAGTTAGGGTCTTGCTATGGTACCGAAAAGCACTTTTCGGTACCATACCCACTTTTTTGGGCTAATAGGGTAGAGACACATGGTATTTTAAATAATAATAATAAAAAAACAAAACCTCTTCTTCAAGTCACCCAACTGGTTGCCATGGGAAATAATCCCATGCAACACACATTGTTACATTTATTACATTAACCAATTATAAATTTGTTTAATGTAATTATTTTGTTTAGGAAATTTTTTTTATGAAACAGAAAAATAAAGAAAATTTTGAAAAAATAAATTACAGTTTATTTATTTTTGTACTATAAAGTGATTAAACCCCACATAAAAATTAAATTTAAAATAAATAAAAAAAATTATAAAGAATTTGGTGATATAATTTAGAAATTAAGGAAAAGTAAATTTAATTTATTTTAACATCAAATAATAAATAAAGAAAATTTTGAAAAAATAAATTACAGTTTATTTATTTTTGTACTATAAAGTGATTAAACCCCACATAAAAATTAAATTTAAAATAAATAAAAAAAATTATAAAGAATTTGGTGATATAATTTAGAAATTAAGGAAAAGTAAATTTAATTTATTTTAACATCAAATAATTTGTTGACAAAAATTTGATGAATATTTGAAGTGTGAAAAGCAATATAATTGGTTTATGAAGTTAAAAATATAGGAAAACTAGAACTAAATTTTATAAAATATATATTAAATTAAAATTAAATTAGTTGTGTACTAATTATTAATTGAGAATATATGATTAAATTATTTCTTAGCTTTTCAAAAAAATTGCTTGAAATATTGAAAATACGAAAAATGTATAATTACTAACAATATGGAAATCCAAACCCCTCACATATTTTTTCGGTAAATTTCCATTTTGAATTTTTCGATCCATTTCACACCCTCAAAATGTACTGAATTTTTGAGTATTTTTTGGATTTGGATTTTTTCGGAAATCATTTGACCACCTCCTAAGTGTAATGAACTTATTTACACAATATCCAAGCCATATTAAATTCCAAAAAAGTTCAAAAACTTCAAACAAGTGGAGAATCTGGAGAGTACGAAGCATATGAGAATTCCTCACATTCTTCGTACCCTTGTGAATTTTTTAGTATTTTTGGATTTGGATTTTTCCGGATATCATTTGATCACCTACCAAGTGTAACAAACTAATTTAAACAACATCCAAGCCATATGATGTCTCAAAAAATTTTAAAAAGTCCAAAGAAGTGGAGAATTGGGAGGGTACGAACAATGTACGGATTCCTCACATTCTTCGTACCATTGTGAATTTTTTAGTATTTTTGGATTTGGATTTTTTTCGGAAATCATTTCACCACCTCCTATGTGTAAGGAACCTATTTAAACAATATCCAAGCAATATGATGTCCCAAAAAATTTTAAAAAATCCAAAGAAGTGGAGAATTGGGAGTGTACGAACAATGTGAGGATTCCTCACATTCTTCGTACCCTTGTGAATTTTAAAAAATTTTTGGATTTCAATTTTTCCCGAAATCATTTCACCACCTCCTATGTGTAACGAACCTATTTAAACAATATCCAAACCATATGATGTCCCAAAAAATTTTAAAAAGTCCAAAGAAGTGGAGAATTGGGAGGGTACGAAGAATGTGAGCATTCCTCACATTCTTCGTACCCTTGTGAATTTTTTAGTATTTTTGGATTTCGATTTTTCCGGATATCATTTCACCACCTTCTAAGTGTAACGAACCTATTTACACAACATCCAAGCCATATGATGCCCCAAAAAATTTTAAAAAGTCCAAAGAAGTGGAGAATTGGGAGGGTACGAAGAATGTGAGCATTCCTCACATTCTTCGTACCCTTGTGAATTTTATAGTATTTTTGGATTTCGATTTTTCCGGATATCATTTGACAACCTTCTAAGTGTAACGAACCTATTTAAACAACATCCAAGCCATATGATGCCCTAAAAACTGTTAAAAAGTCCAAAGAAGTGGAGAATTGGGAGGGTACGAAGAATGTGAGCATTCCTCACATTCTTCGTCCCCTTGTGAATCTTTTAGTATTTTTGCAGTTCGATTTTTCTGGATATCATTTGACCACCTTCTAAGTGTAACGAACCTATTTAACAGACATCCAAGCCATATGATGCCCCAAAAAATTTTAAAAACTTCAAACAAGTGTAGAATTGGGAGGGTACGAAGAATGTGAGCATTCCTCACATTCTTCGTACCCTTGTGAATTTTTTAGCATTTTTGCATTTCGATTTTTCTGGATATCATTTGACCACCTTTTAAGTGTAACGAACCTATTTAACCAACATCCAAGCCATATGATGCCCCAAAAAATTTTAAAAACTTCAAACAAGTGTAGAATTGGGAGGGTACGAAGAATGTGACCATTCCTCACATTCTTCGCACCCTTGTGAATTTTTTAGTCTTTTTGCATTTCGATTTTTTCGGATATCATTTGACCACCTTCTAAGTGTAATGAACCTATTTAAACAACATCCAATCTATATGATGCCCCAAAAAATTTTAAAAAGTCCAAAGAAGTGGAGAATTGGAAGGGTACGAAGAATGTAAGCATTCCTCACATTCTTCGTACCTTTGTGAATTTTTTAGTATTTTTGCATTTCGATTTTTCCGGATATCATTTGACCTCCTTTTAAGTGTAACGAACCTATTTAAACAACATCCAAGCCATATGATGCCCCAAAAAATTTTAAAAAGTTCAAAGAAGTGGAGAATTGGGAGGGTACGAAGAATGTGAGCATTCCTCACATTCTTCGTCCCCTTGTGAATTTTTTAGTATTTTTGCATTTCGATTTTTCTGGATATCATTTGACCACCTTCTAAGTGTAACGAACCTATTTAACCAACATCCAAGCCATATGATGCCCCCAAAAATTTTAAAAACTTCAAACAAGTGTAGAATTGGGAGGGTACGAAGAATGTGAGCATTCCTCACATTCTTCGTACCCTTGTGAATTTTTTAGCATTTTTGCATTTTGATTTTTCTGGATATCATTTGACCACCTTTTAAGTGTAACGAACCTATTTAACCAACATCCAAGCCAGATGATGCCCCAAAAAATTTTAAAAACTTCAAACAAGTGTAGAATTGGGAGGGTACGAAGAATGTGAGCATTCCTCACATTCTTCGTACCCTTGTGAATTTTTTAGTATTTTTGCATTTCGATTTTTCCGGATATCATTTGACCACATTCTAAGTGTAACGAACCTATTTAAACAACATCCAAGCCCTATGATGCCCCAAAAAATTTTAAAAAGTCCAAAGAAGTGGAGATTTGGGAGGGTACGAACAATGTGAGGATTCCGCACATTCTTCGTACCCTAGTGAATTTTTTAGTATTTTTGGATTTCGATTTTTTTGGATATCATTTGACCACCTTCTAAATGTACCGAACCTATTTAAACAACATCCAAGCCATATGATGGCCCAAAAAATTTTTAAAAGTCCAAAGAAGTGGAGAATTGGGAGAGTACGAAGAATATGGGCATTCCTCACATTCTTCGTACCCTAGTGAATATTTTTGGATTTTTGCATTTCGATTTTTCCGGATATCATTTGACCACCTTCTAAGTGTAACGAACCTATTTAAACAACATCCAAGCCATATGATGCCCCAAAAAATTTTAAAAAGTCCAAAGAAGAGGAGATTTGGGAGGGTACGAACCATGTGAGGATTTTGCACATTCTTCGTACCGTAGTGAATTTTTTAGTATTTTTGGATTTCAATTTTTCCGGATATCATTTGACTACCTTCTAAGTGTAACGAACCTATTTAAACAACATCCAGTCCATAGGATGCCCCAAAAAATTTTAAAAAGTCCAAAGAAGTGGAGAATTGCGAGGCTACGAAGAATGTGAGCATTCCTCACATTCTTCGTACCCTTGTGAATTTTTTAGTATTTTTGCATTTCGATTTTTCCGGATATCATTTGACCACCTTCTAAGTGTAACGAACCTGTTTAAACAACATCCAAGCCATATGATGCCCCAAAAAATTTTAAAAAGTCCAAAGAAGTGGAGATTTGGGAGGGTACGAACAATGTGAGGATTCCGCACATTCCTTGTACCCTAGTGAATTTTTTAGTATTTTTGGATTTCGATTTTTTCGGATGTCAGTTGACCACCTTCTAAGTGTAACGAACCTATTTAAAGAACATCCAAGCCATATGACGCCCCAAAAAATTTTCAAAAGTCCAAAGAAGTGGAGAATTGGGAGGGTACGAAGAATGTGAGCGTTCCTCACATTCTTCGTACTCTTGTGAATTTTTTAGTATTTTTGCATTTCGATTTTTCCGGATATCATTTGACCACCTTCTAAGTGTAACGAATCTATGTAAACAACATCCAAGCCATATGATGCCCCAAAAAATTTTAAAAAGTCCAAAGAAGTGAAGAATTGGGAGGGTACGAAGAATGTGAGCATTCCTCACATTCTTCGTACCCTTGTGAATTTTTTAGTATTTTTGCATTTCGATTTTTCCGGATATCATTTGACCACCTTCTAAGTGTAACGAACCTATTTAAACAACATCCAAGCCATATGTTGCCCCAAAAAATTTTAAAAACTTCAAACAAGCGTAGAATTGGGAGGTTACGAACAATGTGAGCATTCCTCACATTCTTCGTACCCTTGTGAATTTTTTAGTATTTTTGCATTACGATTTTTTCGGATATCATTTGACCACCTTCTAAGTGTAACGAACCTATTTAAACAACATCCAAGTCATATGATGCCCCAAAAAAATTTTAAAAAGTCGAAACAAATGGAGATTTGGGAGGGTATGAACAATGTGAGGATTCCGCATATTGTTCGTACCCTAGTGAATTTTTTAGTATTTTTGGATTTCGATTTTTCCGGATATCATTTGACCACCTTCTAAGTGTAACGAACCTGTTTAAACAACATCCAAGCCATATGAGGCCCCAAAAAATTTTTAAAAGTCCAAAGAAGTGGAGAATTGGGAGAGTACGAAGAATATGAGCATTCGTCACATCGTTGGTACCCTTGTGAATCTTTAGTATTTTTCGATATCGATTTTTCCGGATATCATTTGACCACCTTCTAAGTGTAAGGAACCTATTTAAACAACATCCAAGTCATATGATGCCCCAAAAAATTTTAAAAAGTCCAAAGAAGTGGAGAATTGGGAGGGTACGAAGAATGTGAGCATTCCTCACATTCTTCTTACCCTTGTGGATTTTTTAGTATTTTTGCATTTCGATTTTTCCGGATATCATTTGACTACCTTCTAAGTGTAACGAACCTATTTAAATAACATCCAGTCCATATGATGCCCCAAAAAATTTTAAAAAGTCCAAAGAAGTGGAGAATTGGGAGAGTACGAAGAATATGAGCATTCCTCACATCGTTCGTACCCTTGTGAATTTTTAGTATTTTTGGATTTCGATTTTTCCGGATATCATTTGACCACCTTCTTAGTGTAATGAACCTATTTAAAAAACATCCAAGTCATATGATGCCCCAAAAAATTTTAAAAAGTCCAAAGAAGTGGAGAATTGGGAGGGTACGAAGAATGTGAGCATTCCTCACATTCTTCGTACCCTTGTGGATTTTTTATTATTTTTGCATTTCGATTTTTCTGGATATCATTTGACTACCTTTTAAGTGTAACGAACCTATTTAAATAACATCCAGTCCATATGATGCCCCAAAAAATTTTAAAAAGTCCAAAGAAGTGGAGAATTGGGAGGCTACGAAGAATGTGAGCATTCCTCACATTCTTCGTACCCTTGTGAATTTTTTAGTATTTCTGCATTTCGATTTTTCCGGATATCATTTGACCACCTTCTCAGTGTAACGAACCCATTTAAACAACATCCAAGCCATATGATGCCCCAAAAAAATTTTAAAAAGTCCAAAGAAGTGGAGATTTGGGAGGGTACGAACAATGTGAGGATTCCGCACATTCTTCGTACCCTAGTGAATTTTTTTTTGTATTTTTGGATTTCGATTTTTCCGGATATCATTTGGCCACCTTCTAAGTGTAACGAACCTATTTAAACAACATCCAATCCATCAGATGCCCCAAAAAATTTTAAAAAGTCCAAAGAAGTGGAGATTTGGGAGGGTCAGAAGAATGTGAGGAATCCTCACATTTTTCGTACCCTTGTGAATTTTTTTAGTATTTTTGCATTTCGATTTTTCCGGATATCATTTGACCACCTTCTAAGTGTAACGAACCTATTTAAACAACATCCAAGCCATATGATGCCCCAAAAAATTTGAAAAAGTCCAAAGAAGTGGAGATTGGGGAGGGTACGAAGAATGTGAGGAATCCTCACACTGTTCGTACCCTTGTGAATTGTTTAGTATTTTTGCATTTCGATTTTTCCGGATATCATTTGACCACCTTCTAAGTGTAACGAACCTATTTAAACAACATCCAAGGCATATGATGCCCCAAAAAATTTTAAAAAGTCCAAACAAGTGGAGATTTGGGAGGGTACGAAGAATGTGAGCATTCCTCACATTCTTCGTACCCTTGTGAATTTTTTAGTATTTTTGCATTTCGATTTTTCTGGATATCATTTGACCACCTTCTAAGTGTAACGAACCTATTTAAACAACATCCAAGCCATATGATGCCGAAAAAAATTTTAAAAAGCCCAAAGAAGTGGAGATTTGGGAGGGTACGAACAATGTGAGGATTCCGCACATTCCTCGTACCCTAGTGAATTTTTTAGTATTTTTGGATTTCGATTTTTCCGGATATCATTTGACCACCTTCTAAGTGTAATGAACCTATTTAACCAACATCCAAGCCATATGATGCCCCAAAAAATTTTAAAAAGTCCAAAGAAGTGAAGATTTGGGAGGGTACAAATAATGTGAGGAATCCTCACATTTTTCGTACCCTTGTTAATTTTTTTAGTATTTTTGCATTTCGATTTTTCCGGATATCATTTGACCACCTTCGAAGTGTAACGAACCTATTTAAACAACATCCAAGCCATATGATGCCCCAAAAAATTTGAAAAAGTCCAAAGAAGTGGAGATTTGGGAGGGTACGAAGAATGTGAGGAATCCTCACATTGTTCGTACCCTTGTGAATTTTTTAGTATTTTTGCATTTCGATTTTTTTGGATATCATTTGACCACCTTCTAAGTGTAACGAACCTATTTAAACAACATCCAAGCCATATGATGCCCTAAAAAATTTTAAAAAGTGCAAACAAGTGGAGATTTGGGAGGATACGAAGAATGTGAGGAATCCTCACATTGTTCGTACCCTTGTGAATTTTTTAGTATTTTTGCATGTCGATATTTCTAGATATCATTTGACCACCTTCTAAGTGTAACGAAACTATGTAAACAACATCCAAACCATATGATGCGCCAAAAAATTTTAACAAGCCGAAAGAAGTGGAGATTTGGGAGGGTACGAACAATGTGAGGATTCCGCACATTCCTCGTACCCTAGTGAAATTTTTAGTATTTTTAGATTTCGATTTTTTCGGATATCATTTGACCACCTTCTAAGTGTAACGAACCTATTTAAAGAACATCCAAGCCATATGAAGTGCCAAAAAATTTTAAAAAGTCCAAGGAAGTGGAGAATTGGGAGGGTACGAAGAATGTGAGCATTCGTCACATTCTTCGTACCCTTGTGAATTTTTTAGTATTTTTTCATGTCGATTTTTCCGGATATCATTTGACCACCTTCTAAGTGTAACGAACCTATTTAAACAACATCCAAGCAATATGATGCCCCAAAAATTTTTAAAAAGTCCAAAGAAGTGGAGAATTGGGAGGGTACGAAGAATGTGAGCATTCCTCATATTCTTCGTACCCTTGTGAATTTTTTAGTATTTTTGCATGTCGATTTTTTCGGATATCATTTGACCACCTTCTAAGAGTAACGAACCTATTTAAACAACATCCAAGCCATATGATGCCCCAAAAAATTTTAAAAAGTCCAAAGAAGTGGAGATTTGGGAGGGTACGAACAATGTGAGGATTCCGCACATTCCTCGTGCCCTAGTGAATTTTTTAGTATTTTTGGATTTCGATTTTTTCGGATATCATTTGACCACCTTCTAAGTGCAATGAACCTATTTAAAGAACATCCAAGCCATATGAAGCCCCAAAAAATTTTAAAAAGTCCAAAGAAGTGGAGAATTGGGAGGGTACGAACAATATTAGGATTCCGCATATTCCTCTTACCCTAGTGAATTTTTTTAGTATTTTTGGATTTCGATTTTTCCGGATATCATTTGACCACCTTCTAAGTGTAACGAACCTATTTTAACAACATCCAAGCCATTTGATGCCCCAAAAAATTTTAACCAGTCCAAGGAAGTGGAGAATTGGGAGGGTACGAAGAATGTGAGCATTCCTCACATTCTTCGTACCCTTGTGAGTTTTTTAGTATTTTTGCATTTCGATTTTTCCGGATATCATTTGACCAGCTTCTAAGTGTGACGAACCTATGTAAACAACATCCAAGCCATATGATGCCCCAAAAAATTTTAAAAAGTCCAAAGAAGTGGAGATTTGGGAGATTACATTGAATGTGAGGAATCCTCACATTTTTCGTACCCTTGTGAATTTTTTTAGTATTTTTGCATTTCGATTTTTCCGGATATCATTTGACCACCTTCGAAGTGTAACGAACCTATTTAAACAACATCCAAGCCATATGATGCCCCAAAAAATTTGAAAAAGTCCAAAGAAGTGGAGATTTGGGAGGGTACGAAGAATGTGAGGAATCCTCACATTGTTCGTACCCTTGTGAATTTTTTAGTATTTTTGCATTTCGATTTTTCCGGATATCATTTGACCACCTTCTAAGTGTGACGAACCTATGTAAACAACATCCAAGCCATATGATGCCCCAAAAAATTTTAAAAAGTCCAAAGAAGTGGAGATTTGGGATATTACAATGAATGTGAGGAATCCTCACATTTTTCGTACCCTTGTGAATTTTTTTAGTATTTTTGCATTTCGATTTTTTCGGATATCATTTGACCACCTTCGAAGTGTAACGAACCTATTTAAACAACATCCAAGCCATATGATGCCCCAAAAAATTAGAAAAAGTCCAAAGAAGTGGAGATTTGGGAGGGTACAAAGAATGTGAGGAATCCTCACATTTTTCGTACCCTTGTGAATGTTTTAGTATTTTTGCATTTCGATTTTTCCGGATATCATTTGACCACCTTCTAAGTGTAACGAACCTATTTAAACAACATTCAAGCCAGATGATGCCCTAAAAAATTTTAAAAAGTCCAAACAAATGGAGATTTGGGAGGGTACGAAGAATGTGAGGAATCCTCACATTGTTCGTACACTTGTGAATTTTTTAGTATTTTTGCATTTCGATTTTTCCAGATATCATTTGACCACCTTCTAAGTGTAACGAACCTATGTAAACAACATCCAAGCCATATGATGCCCCAAAAATTTTAAAAAGTCCAAAGAAGTGGAGATTTGGGAGGGTACAAGGAATGTGAGGAATCCTCACATTGTTCGTACCCTTGTGAATTTTTTTGTATTTTTGCATTTCGATTTTTCCGGATATCATTTGACCACCTTCTAAGTGTAACGAACCTATTTAAAAAACATCCAATCCATATGATGCCCCAAGAAATTTGAAAAAGTCTAAAGAAGTGGAGATTTGGGAGTGTACGAACAATGTGAGGAATCCTCACACTCTTCGTACTCTAGTGAATTTTTTAGTATTTTTTCATTTCGATTTTTCCTGATATCATTTGACCACTTTCTAAGTGTAACGAACCTATTTAAACAACATCCAAGTCATATGATGCCCTAAAAAATTTAAAAAAGTCCAAAGAAGTGGAGATTTGGGAGGGTACGAAGAATGTGAGGAATCCTCACATTGTTCGTACCCTTGTAAATTTTTTAGTATTTTTGCATTTCGATTTTTCCGGATATCATTTGACCACCTGCTAAGTGTACCGAACCTATTTAAACAACATCCAAGCCATATGATGCCCCAAAAAATTTGAAAAAGTCCCAAGAACTGGAGAATTGGGAGGGTACGAAGAATGTGAGCATTCCTCACATTGTTCGTACCCTTGTGAATTTTTTAGTATTTTTGCATTTCGATTTTTCCGAATATCATTTGACCACCTTCTAAGTGTAACGAACCTATTTAAACAACATCCAAGCCATATGATGCCCCAAAAAATTTTAAAAAGTCCAAAATAGTGGAGATTTGGGAGGGTACAAAGAATGTGAGGAATCCTCACATTGTTCGTACCCTTGTTAATTTTTTAGTATTTTTGCATTTTGATTTTTCCGGATATCATTTGACCACCTTCTAAGTGTAACGAACCAATTTGAACAACATCCAAGCCATATGATGCCCCAAAAAATTTTAAAAACTTCAAACAAGTGTAGAATTGGGAAGGTACGAACAATGTGAGCATTCCGCACATTCTTCGTACCCTATTGAATTTTTTAGTATTTTTGGATTTTGATTTTTCCGGATATCATTTGGCCACCTTCTAAGTGTAACGAACCTATTTAAACAACATCCAATCCATAAGATGCCCCAAAAAATTTTAAAAAGTCCAAAGAAGTGGAGAATTGGGAGGGTACGAAGAATGTGAGCATTCCTCACATTCTCCGTACCCTTGTGAATTTTTTTGTATTTTTGCATTTCGATTTTTTTGGATATCATTTCACCACCTTCTAAGTGTAACGAACCTATTTAAACAACATCCAAGCCATATGATGCCCGAAAAAATTTTAAAAAGTCCAAAGAAGTGGAGATTTGGGAGATTACATTGAATGTGAGGAATCCTCACATTTTTCGTACCCTTGTGAATTTTTTTAGTATTTTTGCATTTCGATTTTTCCGGATATCATTTGACCACCTTCGAAGTGTAACGAACCTATTTAAACAACATCCAAGCCATATGATGCCCCAAAAAATTTGAAAAAGTCCAAAGAAGTGGAGATTTGGGAGGGTACGAAGAATGTGAGGAATCCTCACATTGTTCGTACCCTTGTGAATTTTTTAGTATTTTTGCATTTCGATTTTTCCGGATATCATTTGACCACCTTCTAAGTGTGACGAACCTATGTAAACAACATCCAAGCCATATGATGCCCCAAAAAATTTTAAAAAGTCCAAAGAAGTGGAGATTTGGGAGATTACAATGAATGTGAGGAATCCTCACATTTTTCGTACCCTTGTGAATTTTTTTAGTATTTTTGCATTTCGATTTTTCCGGATATCATTTGACCACCTTCGAAGTGTAACGAACCTATTTAAACAACATCCAAGCCATATGATGCCCCAAAAAATTAGAAAAAGTCCAAAGAAGTGGAGATTTGGGAGGGTACAAAGAATGTGAGGAATCCTCACATTTTTCGTACCCTTGTGAATGTTTTAGTATTTTTGCATTTCGATTTTTCCGGATATCATTTGACCACCTTCTAAGTGTAACGAACCTATTTAAACAACATCCAAGCCAGATGATGCCCTAAAAAATTTTAAAAAGTCCAAACAAATGGAGATTTGGGAGGGTACGAAGAATGTGAGGAATCCTCACATTGTTCGTACACTTGTGAATTTTTTAGTATTTTTGCATTTCGATTTTTTCAGATATCATTTGACCACCTTCTAAGTGTAACGAACCTATGTAAACAACATCCAAGCCATATGATGCCCCAAAAATTTTAAAAAGTCCAAAGAAGTGGAGATTTGGGAGGGTACAAGGAATGTGAGGAATCCTCACATTGTTCGTACCCTTGTGAATTTTTTTGTATTTTTGCATTTCGATTTTTCCGGATATCATTTGACCACCTTCTAAGTGTAACGAACCTATTTAAAAAACATCCAATCCATATGATGCCCCAAGAAATTTGAAAAAGTCTAAAGAAGTGGAGATTTGGGAGGGTACGAACAATGTGAGGAATCCTCACACTCTTCGTACTCTAGTGAATTTTTTAGTATTTTTTCATTTCGATTTTTCCTGATATCATTTGACCACTTTCTAAGTGTAACGAACCTATTTAAACAACATCCAAGTCATATGATGCCCTAAAAAATTTAAAAAAGTCCAAAGAAGTGGAGATTTGGGAGGGTACGAAGAATATGAGGAATCCTCACATTGTTCGTACCCTTGTAAATTTTTTAGTATTTTTGCATTTCGATTTTTCCGGATATCATTTCACCACCTTCTAAGTGTAACGAACCTATTTAAACAACATCCAAGCCATATGACGCCCGAAAAAATTTTAAAAAGTCCAAAGAAGTGGAGATTTGGGAGGGTACGAAGAATGTGAGCATTCCTCACATTGTTCATACCCTAGTGAATTTTTTAGTATTTTTGCATGTCGATTTTTCCGGATATCATTTGACCACCTTCTAAGTGTAACGAACCTATGTAAACAACATCCAAGCCATATGATGCCCCAATAAATTTGAAAAAGTCCAAAGAAGTGGAGATTTGGGAGGGTACGAAGAATGTGAGCAATCCTCACATTCTTCGTACCCTAGTGAATTTTTTAGTATTTTTGCATTTCGATTTTTCCGAATATCGTTTGACCACCTTCTAAGTGTAACGAACCTATTTAAAAAACATCCAATCCATATGATGCCCCAAGAAATTTGAAAAAGTCTAAAGAAGTGGAGATTTGGGAGGGTACGAATAATGTGAGGAATCCTCACACTCTTCGTACTCTAGTGAATTTTTTAGTATTTTTTCATTTCGATTTTTCCTGATATCATTTGACCACTTTCTAAGTGTAACGAACCTATTTAAACAACATACAAGCCATATGATGCCCCAAAAAATTTTAAAAAGTCCAAAGAAGTGGAGATTTGGGAGGGTACGAAGAATGTGAGGAATCCTCACATTCTTCGTACCCTAGTGAATTTTTTAGTATTTTTGCATTTCGATTTTTCCGGATATCATTTGACCACCTGCTAAGTGTACCGAACCTATTTAAACAACATCCAAGCCATATGATGCCCCAAAAAATTTGAAAAAGTCCCAAGAACTGGAGAATTGGGAGGGTACGAAGAATGTGAGCATTCCTCACATTGTTCGTAGCCTTGTGAATTTTTTAGTATTTTTGCATTTCGATTTTTCCGAATATCATTTGACCACCTTCTAAGTGTAACGAACCTATTTAAACAACATCCAAGCCATATGATGCCCCAAAAAATTTTAAAAAGTCCAAAATAGTGGAGATTTGGGAGGGTACAAAGAATGTGAGGAATCCTCACATTGTTCGTACCCTTGTTAATTTTTTAGTATTTTTGCATTTTGATTTTTCCGGATATCATTTGACCACCTTCTAAGTGTAACGAACCAATTTGAACAACATCCAACCATATGATGCCCCAAAAAATTTTAAAAACTTCAAACAAGTGTAGAATTGGGAAGGTACGAACAATGTGAGCATTCCGCACATTCTTCGTACCCTATTGAATTTTTTAGTATTTTTGGATTTTGATTTTTCCGGATATCATTTGGCCACCTTCTAAGTGTAACGAACCTATTTAAACAACATCCAATCCATAAGATGCCCCAAAAAATTTTAAAAAGTCCAAAGAAGGGGAG
The DNA here is from genome assembly GCA_945999865.1 of Vitis cinerea var. helleri x Vitis rupestris. NCBI lineage: Eukaryota > Viridiplantae > Streptophyta > Magnoliopsida > Vitales > Vitaceae > Vitis > Vitis cinerea var. helleri x Vitis rupestris. Next base: position 923,402 of record OX253931.1, on the reverse strand, counting down.
AATTGGGAGGGTACGAAGAATGTGAGCATTCCTCACATTCTTCGTACCCTTGTGAATTTTTTTGTATTTTTGCATTTCGATTTTTCCGGATATCATTTCACCACCTTCTAAGTGTAACGAACCTATTTAAACAACATCCAAGCCATATGATGCCCGAAAAAATTTTAAAAAGTCCAAAGAAGTGGAGATTTTGGAGGGTACGAAGAATGTGAGCATTCCTCACATTGTTCATACCCTAGTGAATTTTTTAGTATTTTTGCATGTCGATTTTTCCGGATATCATTTGACCACCTTCTAAGTGTAACGAACCTATGTAAACAACATCCAAGCCATATGATGCCCCAATAAATTTGAAAAAGTCCAAAGAAGTGGAGATTTGGGAGGGTACGAAGAATGTGAGCAATCCTCACATTCTTCGTACCCTAGTGAGTTTTTTAGTATTTTTGCATTTCGATTTTTCCGAATATCATTTGACCACCTTCTAAGTGTAACGAACCTATTTAAACAATATCGAAGCCATATGATGCCCCAAAAAATTTTAAAAAGTCCAAAATAGTGGAGATTTGGGAGGGTACGAAGAATGTGAGGAATCCTCACATTGTTCGTACCCTTGTAAATTTTTTAGTATTTTTGCATTTTGATTTTTCCGGATATCATTTGACCACCTTCTAAGTGTAACGAACCTATTTGAACAACATCCAAGCCATATGATGCCCCAAAAAATTTTAAAAACTTCAAACAAGTGTAGAATTGGGAGGGTACGAACAATGTGAGCATTCCTCACATTCTTCGTACCCTAGTGAAGTTTTTTGTATTTTTGGATTGCGATTTTTCCGGATATCATTTGGCCACCTTCTAAGTGTAACGAACCTATTTAAACAACATCCCATCCATAAGATGCCCTAAAAAATTTTAAAAAGTCGAAAGAAGTGGAGAATTGGGAGGGTACGAAGAATGTGAGCATTCCTCACATTCTTCGTATCCTTGTGAATTTTTTTGTATTTTTGCATTTCGATTTTTCCGGATATCATTTCACCACCTTCTAAGTGTAACGAACCTATTTAAACAACATCCAAGCCATATGGTGCCTCAAAAAAATTTTAAAAGTCCAAAGAAGTGGAGAATTGGGAGGGTACGAAGAATGTTAGCATTCCTCACATTCTTCGTACCCTTGTGAATTCTTTAGTATTTTTGCATTTCGATTTTTCCGGATATCATTTGACCACCTTCTAAGTGTAATGAACCTATTTAAACAACATCCAAGCCATATGATGCCCCAAAAATTTTTAAAAACTTCAAACAAGTGTAGAATTGGGAGGGTACGAACAATCTGAGCATTCCTCACATTCTTCGTACCCTAGTGAATTTTTTACTATTTTTGCATTTCAATTTTTCCGGATATCATTTGACCACCTTCTAAGTGTAACGAACCTATTTATACAACATCCAAGCCATATGATGCCCCAAAAAATTTTAACCAGTCCAAGGAAGTGGAGAATTGGGAGGGTACGAAGAATGTGAGCATTCCTCACATTCTTCGTACCCTTGTGAGTTTTTTAGTATTTTTGCATTTCGATTTTTCCGGATATCATTTGACCACCTTGTAAGTGTGACGAACCTATGTAAACAACATCCAAGCCATATGATGCGCCAAAAAATTTTAAAAAGTCCAAAAAAGTGGAGAATTGGGAGGGTACGAAGAATGTGAGCATTCCTCACATTCTTCGTATCCTTGTGAATTTTTTTGTATTTTTGCATTTCGATTTTTCCGGATATCATTTCACCACCTTCTAAGTGTAACGAACCTATTTAAACAACATCCAAGCCATATGGTGCCTCAAAAAAATTTTAAAAGTCCAAAGAAGTGGAGAATTGGGAGGGTACGAAGAATGTTAGCATTCCTCACATTCTTCGTACCCTTGTGAATTCTTTAGTATTTTTGCATTTCGATTTTTCCGGATATCATTTGACCACCTTCTAAGTGTAACGAACCTATTTAAACAACATCCAAGCCATATGATGCCCCAAAAATTTTTAAAAACTACAAACAAGTGTAGAATTGGGAGGGTACGAACAATCTAAGCATTCCTCACATTCTTCGTACCCTAGTGAATTTTTTACTATTTTTGCATTTCGATTTTTCCGGATATCATTTGACCACCTTCTAAGTGTAACGAACCTATTTAAACAACATCCAAGCCATATGATGCCCCAAAAATTTTCAAAAGTCCAAGGAAGTGGAGATTTGGGAGGGTACGAAGAATGTGAGGAATCCTCACATTGTTCGTATCCTTGTGAATTTTTTAGAATTTTTGCATTTCGATTTTTTCGGATATCATTTGACCACCTTCTAAATGTAACGAACCTATTTAAACAACATCCAAGCCATATGATGCCCTAAAAAATTTAAAAAAGTCCAAAGAAGTGGAGATTTGGGAGGGTACGAAGAATGTGAGGAATCCTCACATTGTTCGTAGCCTTGTGAATTTTTTAGTATTTTTGCATTTCGATTTTTCCGGATATCATTTGACCACCTTCTAAGTGTAACGAACCTATTGAAACAACATCCAAGCCATATGATGCCCCAAAAAATTTTAAAATGTCCAAAGAAGTGGAGATTTGGGAGGGTACGAAGAATGTGAGGAATCCTCACATTGTTCGTACCCTCGTGAATTTTTTAGTATTTTTGCATTTCGATTTTTTCGGATATCATTTGACCACCTTCTAAGTGTAACGGACCTATTTAAACAACATCCAAGCCATATGATGCCTTAAATAATTTTAAAAACTTCAAACAAGTGGAGATTTGGGAGGGTACGAACAATGTGAGGATTCCTCACATTCTTCGTACCCTATTGAATTTTTTAGTATTTTTGCATTTCGATTTTTCTGGATATCATTTGACCACCTTCTAAGTGTAACGAACCTATTTAAACAACATCCAAGCCATATGGTGCCTCAAAAAATTTTTAAAAGTCCAAAGAAGTGGAGAATTGGGAGGGTACGAAGAATGTTAGCATTCCTCACATTCTTCGTACCCTTGTGAATTCTTTAGTATTTTTGCATTTCGATTTTTTCGGATATCATTTGACCACCTTCTAAGTGTAACGAACCTATTTAAACAACATCCAAGCCATATGATGCCCCAAAAATTTTTAAAAACTTCAAACAAGTGTAGAATTGGGAGGGTACGAATAATGTGAGCATTCCTCACATTCTTCGTACCCTAGTGAATTTTTTAGTATTTTTGGATTTCGATTTTTCCGGATATCATTTGACCACCTTCTAAGTGTAACGAGCCTATTTAAACAACATCCAAGCCATATGATGCCCCAAAAAATTTTAAAAAGTCCAAAGAAGTGGAGATTTGGGAGGGTACGAAGAATGTGAGGAATCCTCACATTGTTCGTACCCTTGTGAATTTTTTAGTATTTTTGCATTTCGATTTTTCCGGATATCATTTGACCACCTTCTAAGTGTAACGAACCTATTTAAACAACATCCAAGCCATATGATGCCCCAAAAAATTTTAAAAAGTCCAAAGAAGTGGAGATTTGGGAGGGTGCGGAGAATGTGAGGAATCCTCACATTGTTCGCACCCTTGTGAATTTTTTAGTATTTTTGCATTTCGATTTTTCCGGATATCATTTGACCACCTTCTAAGTGTAACGAACCTATTTAAACAACATCCAAGCCATATGATGCCCTAAAAAATTTAAAAAAGTCCAAAGAAGTGGAGATTAGGGAGGGTAGGAAGAATGTGAGGAATCCTCACATTGTTTGTACCCTTGTGAATTTTTTAGTATTTTTGCATTTCGATTTTTCCGGATATCAATTAACAACCTTCTAAGTGTAACAAACCTATTTAAACAACATCCAAGCCATATGATGCCCCAAAAAATTTTCAAAAGTCCAAAGAAGTGGAGATTCGGGAGGGTAAGAAGAATGTGAGGAATCCTCACATTGTTCGTACCCTTGTTAATTTTTTAGTATTTTTGCATTTCGATTTTTCCGAATATCATTTGACCACCTTCTAAGTGTAACGAACCTATTTAAACAACATCCAAGCCATATGATGCCCCAAAAAATTTTAAAAAGTCCAAAGAAGTGGAGATTTGGGAGGGTGCGGAGAATGTGAGGAATCCTCACATTGTTCGCACCCTTGTGAATTTTTTAGTATTTTTGCATTTTGATTTTTTCGGATATCATTTGACCACCTTCTAAGTGTAACGGACCTATTTAAACAACATCCAAGCAATATGATGCCCCAAAAAATTTTAAAAACTTCAAACAAGTGGAGATTTGGGAGGGTACGAACAATGTGAGCATTCCTCACATTCTTCGTACCCTAGTGAATTTTTTAGTATTTTTGGATTTTGATTTTTTCGGATATCATATGACCACCTTCTAAGTGTAACGAACCTATTTAAACAACATCCAAGCCATATGATGCCCTAAAAAATTTTAAAAAGTCCAATGAAGTGGAGATTTGGGAGGGTACGAACAATGTGAGGATTCCTCACATTCTTCGTACCCTATTGAATTTTTTAGTATTTTTGCATTTCGATTTTTCTCGATATCATTTGACCACCTTCTAAGTGTAACGAACCTATTTAAACAACATCCAAGCCATATGGTGCCGCAAAATTTTTTTAAAAGTCCAAAGAAGTGGAGAATTGGGATGGTACGAAGAATGTTAGCATTCCTCACATTCTTCGTACCCTTGTGAATTCTTTAGTATTTTTTCGTTTCGATTTTTCCGGATATCATTTGACCACCTTCTAAGTGTAACGAACCTATTTAAACAACATCCAAGCCATATGATGCCCCAAAAAATTTTAAAAACTTTAAACAAGTGTAGAATTGGGAGGGTACGAAAAATGTGAGCTTTCCTCACATTCTTCGTACCCTTGTGAATTTTTTAGTATTTTTGCATTTCGATTTTTCCGAATGTCATTTGACCACCTTCTAAGTGTAACAAACCTATTTAAACAACATCCAAGCCATATGATGCCCTAAAAAATTTAACAAAGTCTAAAGAAGTGGAGATTTGGGAGGGTACGAAGAATGTGAGGAATCCTCACATTGTTCGTACCCTTGTGAATTTTTTAGTATTTTTGCATTTCGATTTTTCCGGATATCATTTGACCACCTTCTAAGTGTAACGAACCTATTTAAACAACATCCAAGCCATATGATGCCCCAAAAAATTTTAAAAAGTCCAAAGAAGTGGAGATTTGGGAGGGTGCGGAGAATGTGAGGAATCCTCACATTGTTCGCACCCTTGTGAATTTTTTAGTATTTTTGCATTTCGATTTTTCCGGATATCATTTGACCACCTTCTAAGTGTAACGAACCTATTTAAACAACATCCAAGCCATATGATGCCCTAAAAAATTTAAAAAAGTCCAAAGAAGTGGAGATTAGGGAGGGTAGGAAGAATGTGAGGAATCCTCACATTGTTTGTACCCTTGTGAATTTTTTAGTATTTTTGCATTTCGATTTTTCCGGATATCAATTAACAACCTTCTAAGTGTAACAAACATATTTAAACAACATCCAAGCCATATGATGCCCCAAAAAATTTTCAAAAGTCCAAAGAAGTGGAGATTCGGGAGGGTAAGAAGAATGTGAGGAATCCTCACATTGTTCGTACCCTTGTTAATTTTTTAGTATTTTTGCATTTCGATTTTTCCGAATATCATTTGACCACCTTCTAAGTGTAACGAACCTATTTAAATAACATCCAAGCCATATGATGCCCCAAAAATTTTTAAAAGTCCAAAGAAGTGGAGATTTGGGAGGGTACGAAGAATATGAGGAATCCTCACATTGTTCGTACCCTTGTGAATTTTTTAGTATTTTTGCATTTCGATTTTTCCGGATATCATTTAACCACCTTCTATGTGTTACGAACCTATTTAAACAACATCCAGGCCATATGATGCCTCAAAAAATTTTTAAAAATCCAAAGAAGTGGAGATTTGGGAGGGTACGAAGAATGTGAGGAATCCTCACATTGTTCGTACCCTTGTTAATTTTTTAGTATTTTTGCATTTCGATTTTTCCGGATATCATTTGACCACCTTCTAAGTGTAACGAACCTATTTAAATAACATCCAAGCCATATGATGCCCCAAAAAATTTTTAAAAGTCCAAAGAAGTGGAGATTTGGGAGGGTATGAAGAATGTGAGGAATCCTCACATTGTTCGTACCCTTGTGAATTTTTTTAGTATTTTTGCATTTCGATTTTTCCGGATATCATTTGACCACCTTCTAAGTGTAACCAACCTATTTAAACAACATCCAAGCCATATGATGCCCCAAAAAATTTTAAAAACTTCAAACAAGTGTAGAATTGGGAGAGTACGAACAATGTGAGCATTCCTCACATTCTTCGTACCCTAGTGAATTTTTTAGTATTTTTGCATTTTGATTTTTCTGAATGTCATTTGACCACCTTCTAAGTGTAACGAACCTATTTAAACTACATCCAAGCCATATGATGCCCTAAAAAATTAAAAAAGTCCAAAGAAGTGGAGATTTGGGAGGGTACGAAGAATGTGAGGAATCCTCACATTGTTCGTACCCTTGTGAATTTTTTAGTATTTTTGCATTTCGATTTTTCCGGATATCATTTGACCACCTTCTAACTGTAACGAACCTATTTAAACAACATCCAAGCCATATGATGCCCCAAAAAATTTTAAAAAGTCCAAAGAAGTGGAGATTTGGGAGGGTGCGGAGAATGTGAGGAATCCTCACATTGTTCGCACCCTTGTGAATTTTTTAGTATTTTTGCATTTTGATTTTTTCGGATATCATTTGACCACCTTCTAAGTGTAACGGACCTATTTAAACAACATCCAAGCAATATGATGCCCCAAAAAATTTTAAAAACTTCAAACAAGTGGAGATTTGGGAGGGTACGAACAATGTGAGCATTCCTCACATTCTTCGTACCCTAGTGAATTTTTTAGTATTTTTGGATTTTGATTTTTTCGGATATCATTTGACCACCTTCTAAGTGTAACGAACCTATTTAAAGAACATCCAAGCCATATGATGCCCTAAAAATTTTTAAAAAGTCCAAACAAGTGGAGATTTGGGAGGGTACGAACAATGTGAGGATTCCTCACATTCTTCGTACCCTATTGAATTTTTTAGTATTTTTGCATTTCGATTTTTCTGGATATCATTTGACCATCTTCTAAGTGTAATGAACCTATTTAAACAACATCCAAGCCATATGGTGCCTCAAAAAATTTTTAAAAGTCCAAAGAAAAGGAGAATTGGGAGGGTACGAAGAATGTGAGCATTCCTCACATTCTTCGTACCCTTGTGAATTCTTTAGTATTTTTGCATTTCGATTTTTTCAGATATCATTTGACCACCTTCTAAGTGTAACGAACCTAGTTAAGCAACATCCAAGCTATATGATGCCCCAAAAAATTTTAAAAACTTCAAACAAGTGTAGAATTGGGAGGGTACGAAGAATGTGAGGATTCCTCACATTCTTCGTACCCTTGTGAATTTTTTAGTATTTTTGCATTTCAATTTTTCCGAATGTCATTTGACCACCTTCTAAGTGTAACGAACCTATTTAAACAACATCCAAGCCATATGATGCCCCAAAAAATTTTAAAAAGTCCAAAGAAGGGGAGAGTTGGGAGGGTATGAAGAATGTGAGCATTCCTCACATTCTTCGTACCCTTGTGAATTTTTTAGTATTTTTGCATTTCGATTTTTCCGGATATCATTTGACCACCTTCTAAGTGTAACGAGCCTATTTGAACAACATCCAAGCCATATGATGCCCTAAAAAATTTAAAAAAGTCCAAAGAAGTGGAGATTAGGGAGGGTAGGAAGAATGTGAGGAATCCTCACATTGTTTGTACCCTTGTGAATTTTTTAGTATTTTTGCATTTCGATTTTTCCGGATATCAATTAACAACCTTCTAAGTGTAACAAACCTATTTAAACAACATCCAAGCCATATGATGCCCCAAAAAATTTTCAAAAGTCCAAAGAAGTGGAGATTCGGGAGGGTAAGAAGAATGTGAGGAATCCTCACATTGTTCGTACCCTTGTTAATTTTTTAGTATTTTTGCATTTCGATTTTTCCGAATATCATTTGACCACCTTCTAAGTGTAACGAACCTATTTAAACAACATCCAAGCCATATGATGCCCCAAAAAATTTTAAAAAGTCCAAAGAAGTGGAGATTTGGGAGGGTGCGGAGAATGTGAGGAATCCTCACATTGTTCGCACCCTTGTGAATTTTTTATTATTTTTGCATTTTGATTTTTTCGGATATCATTTGACCACCTTCTAAGTGTAACGGACCTATTTAAACAACATCCAAGCAATATGATGCCCCAAAAAATTTTAAAAACTTCAAACAAGTGGAGATTTGGGAGGGTACGAACAATGTGAGCATTCCTCACATTCTTCGTACCCTAGTGAATTTTTTAGTATTTTTGGATTTTGATTTTTTCGGATATCATTTGACCACCTTCTAAGTGTAACGAACCTATTTAAACAACATCCAAGCCATATGATGCCCTAAAAAATTTTAAAAAGTCCAATGAAGTGGAGATTTGGGAGGGTACGAACAATGTGAGGATTCCTCACATTCTTCGTACCCTATTGAATTTTTTAGTATTTTTGCATTTCGATTTTTCTCGATATCATTTGACCACCTTCTAAGTGTAACGAACCTATTTAAACAACATCCAAGCCATATGGTGCCGCAAAATTTTTTTAAAAGTCCAAAGAAGTGGAGAATTGGGATGGTACGAAGAATGTTAGCATTCCTCACATTCTTCGTACCCTTGTGAATTCTTTAGTATTTTTTCGTTTCGATTTTTCCGGATATCATTTGACCACCTTCTAAGTGTAACGAACCTATTTAAACAACATCCAAGCCATATGATGCCCCAAAAAATTTTAAAAACTTTAAACAAGTGTAGAATTGGGAGGGTACGAAAAATGTGAGCTTTCCTCACATTCTTCGTACCCTTGTGAATTTTTTAGTATTTTTGCATTTCGATTTTTCCGAATGTCATTTGACCACCTTCTAAGTGTAACAAACCTATTTAAACAACATCCAAGCCATATGATGCCCTAAAAAATTTAACAAAGTCTAAAGAAGTGGAGATTTGGGAGGGTACGAAGAATGTGAGGAATCCTCACATTGTTCGTACCCTTGTGAATTTTTTAGTATTTTTGCATTTCGATTTTTCCGGATATCATTTGACCACCTTCTAAGTGTAACGAACCTATTTAAACAACATCCAAGCCATATGATGCCCCAAAAAATTTTAAAAAGTCCAAAGAAGTGGAGATTTGGGAGGGTGCGGAGAATGTGAGGAATCCTCACATTGTTCGCACCCTTGTGAATTTTTTAGTATTTTTGCATTTCGATTTTTCCGGATATCATTTGACCACCTTCTAAGTGTAACGAACCTATTTAAACAACATCCAAGCCATATGATGCCCTAAAAAATTTAAAAAAGTCCAAAGAAGTGGAGATTAGGGAGGGTAGGAAGAATGTGAGGAATCCTCACATTGTTTGTACCCTTGTGAATTTTTTAGTATTTTTGCATTTCGATTTTTCCGGATATCAATTAACAACCTTCTAAGTGTAACAAACCTATTTAAACAACATCCAAGCCATATGATGCCCCAAAAAATTTTCAAAAGTCCAAAGAAGTGGAGATTCGGGAGGGTAAGAAGAATGTGAGGAATCCTCACATTGTTCGTACCCTTGTTAATTTTTTAGTATTTTTGCATTTCGATTTTTCCGAATATCATTTGACCACCTTCTAAGTGTAACGAACCTATTTAAATAACATCCAAGCCATATGATGCCCCAAAAATTTTTAAAAGTCCAAAGAAGTGGAGATTTGGGAGGGTACGAAGAATATGAGGAATCCTCACATTGTTCGTACCCTTGTGAATTTTTTAGTATTTTTGCATTTCGATTTTTCCGGATATCATTTAACCACCTTCTATGTGTTACGAACCTATTTAAACAACATCCAGGCCATATGATGCCTCAAAAAATTTTTAAAAATCCAAAGAAGTGGAGATTTGGGAGGGTACGAAGAATGTGAGGAATCCTCACATTGTTCGTACCCTTGTTAATTTTTTAGTATTTTTGCATTTCGATTTTTCCGGATATCATTTGACCACCTTCTAAGTGTAACGAACCTATTTAAATAACATCCAAGCCATATGATGCCCCAAAAAATTTTTAAAAGTCCAAAGAAGTGGAGATTTGGGAGGGTATGAAGAATGTGAGGAATCCTCACATTGTTCGTACCCTTGTGAATTTTTTTAGTATTTTTGCATTTCGATTTTTCCGGATATCATTTGACCACCTTCTAAGTGTAACCAACCTATTTAAACAACATCCAAGCCATATGATGCCCCAAAAAATTTTAAAAACTTCAAACAAGTGTAGAATTGGGAGAGTACGAACAATGTGAGCATTCCTCACATTCTTCGTACCCTAGTGAATTTTTTAGTATTTTTGCATTTTGATTTTTCTGAATGTCATTTGACCACCTTCTAAGTGTAACGAACCTATTTAAACTACATCCAAGCCATATGATGCCCTAAAAAATTAAAAAAGTCCAAAGAAGTGGAGATTTGGGAGGGTACGAAGAATGTGAGGAATCCTCACATTGTTCGTACCCTTGTGAATTTTTTAGTATTTTTGCATTTCGATTTTTCCGGATATCATTTGACCACCTTCTAACTGTAACGAACCTATTTAAACAACATCCAAGCCATATGATGCCCCAAAAAATTTTAAAAAGTCCAAAGAAGTGGAGATTTGGGAGGGTGCGGAGAATGTGAGGAATCCTCACATTGTTCGCACCCTTGTGAATTTTTTAGTATTTTTGCATTTTGATTTTTTCGGATATCATTTGACCACCTTCTAAGTGTAACGGACCTATTTAAACAACATCCAAGCAATATGATGCCCCAAAAAATTTTAAAAACTTCAAACAAGTGGAGATTTGGGAGGGTACGAACAATGTGAGCATTCCTCACATTCTTCGTACCCTAGTGAATTTTTTAGTATTTTTGGATTTTGATTTTTTCGGATATCATTTGACCACCTTCTAAGTGTAACGAACCTATTTAAAGAACATCCAAGCCATATGATGCCCTAAAAATTTTTAAAAAGTCCAAACAAGTGGAGATTTGGGAGGGTACGAACAATGTGAGGATTCCTCACATTCTTCGTACCCTATTGAATTTTTTAGTATTTTTGCATTTCGATTTTTCTGGATATCATTTGACCATCTTCTAAGTGTAATGAACCTATTTAAACAACATCCAAGCCATATGGTGCCTCAAAAAATTTTTAAAAGTCCAAAGAAAAGGAGAATTGGGAGGGTACGAAGAATGTGAGCATTCCTCACATTCTTCGTACCCTTGTGAATTCTTTAGTATTTTTGCATTTCGATTTTTTCAGATATCATTTGACCACCTTCTAAGTGTAACGAACCTAGTTAAGCAACATCCAAGCTATATGATGCCCCAAAAAATTTTAAAAACTTCAAACAAGTGTAGAATTGGGAGGGTACGAAGAATGTGAGGATTCCTCACATTCTTCGTACCCTTGTGAATTTTTTAGTATTTTTGCATTTCAATTTTTCCGAATGTCATTTGACCACCTTCTAAGTGTAACGAACCTATTTAAACAACATCCAAGCCATATGATGCCCCAAAAAATTTTAAAAAGTCCAAAGAAGGGGAGAGTTGGGAGGGTATGAAGAATGTGAGCATTCCTCACATTCTTCGTACCCTTGTGAATTTTTTAGTATTTTTGCATTTCGATTTTTCCGGATATCATTTGACCACCTTCTAAGTGTAACGAGCCTATTTGAACAACATCCAAGCCATTTGATGCCCCAAAAAATTTTAAAAACTTCAAACAAGTGTAGAATTGGGAGGGTACGAAGAATGTGAGCATTCCTCACATTCTTCATATCCTTGTGAATTTTTTAGTATTTTTGCATTTTGATTTTTCCGGATATCATTTGACCACCATCTAAGTGTAACGAACCTATTTGAACAACATCCAAGCCATATGATGCCCCAAAAAATTTTAAAAACTTCAAACAAGTGTAGAATTGGGAGGGTACGAAGAATGTGAGCATTCCTCACATTCTTCGTACCCTTGTGAATTTTTTAGTATTTTTGCATTTTGATTTTTCCGGATATCATTTGACCACCTTGTAAGTGTAACGAACCTATTTAAACAACATCCAAGCCATATGATGCCCCAAAATATTTTAAAAACTTCAAACAAGTGTAGAATTGGGAGGGTACGAAGAATGTGAGCATTCCTCACATTCTTCGTACCCTTGTGAATTTTTTAGTATTTTTGCATTTCTATTTTTCCGAATATCATTTGACCACCTTCTAAGTGTAACGAACCTATTTAAACAACATCCAAGCCATATGATGCCCCAAAAAATTTTGAAAAGTCCAAAGAAATGGAGAATTGGGAGGGTACGAAGAATGTGAGCATTCCTCACATTCTTCGTACCCTTGTGAATTTTTTAGTATTTTTGCATTTCGATTTTTCCGGATAACATTTGACCACCTTCTATGTGTAACAAACCTATTTGAACAACATCCAATCCATATGATGCACCAAAAATTTTTAAAAAGTCCACAGAAGTGGAGAATTGGGAGGATACGAAGAATATGAGGATTCTTCACATTCTTCGTACCCCTGTGAATTTTTTAGTATTTTTTTATTTGAATTTTTTCGGAAATCATTTCACCACCTCCTAAGTGTAACGAACCTATTTAAACAACATCCAAACCATATGATGTCCCAAAAAATTGAAAAAACTCCAAAGAAGTGGAGAATATGGGAGGTACGAACAATGTGAGGATTCCTCACATTCTTCGTACTCTTATTACGTTTTTAGTATTTTTGGATTTGGATTTTCCCGGATATCATTTGACCACCTCCCAAAATTGTATAGACCTTCACTTCTTATTAATCACAATGTACGAGGATGTCATGATTACTCAATAGATGATTGTTCGAGCATTACAAGATCACAATTCGAAGACTTGAACTTGGATTAAGAGGTTTGTAATGCTTATAATATTTAGTTTTTGTAAATGTATTTTAAATATGGCTGAGTAAACATTCAGCTATACTCATCCCTATACATACATTTTCAATTATAAAATTCATATCACTTACACCAAACAAATTTTATTCCCTATGCATATACTACATGATAGAGTTGACCACTATGTTAGTCGAGTGTCATTGCATTGACCATCGTCTTTAACATTATTCCCATTGGATTATCCCTACCTTGTGTGCTACTGTTTTTGAACTTCCGTGTTAGGAGGACACAAATTCCACCTTAAGGCCTTCAATTCGACCTTTATTATTGACGCACCTTCTCATAAAATATATAACCGCTTGCATGCAACTAAAGGTTGGGTTATTTGGATGTTCGTTTACCACAATGATGTTCCTTCAAAGAAAGAGCAATTACATGTAGCAAAATACCAAAGGCCTATCAATACACGAATCTATGGAGGAATCCAAACAAATTACAACTTACACAATGAAATATGAACCGGTCGACCGGTTATATTCTACCGGTTGTCTACTTATCTCAACTGGTAGCCACTGCCCCTTTGACAATGCAGCAACCAAAAGGGGCAGTGGCTACCGGTTGAGATAAGTAGACAACCGGTAGAATATAACCGGTCGACCGGTTCATATACTTCATTTTGTTTTCATTTAGGTATGTGATATGGCGATGAGATCAAGACAAATGACTTCTCTTTGTTACTATTCCCAACATAGATCAAGACATAGGCTTACCCACAGACAAGCTCACATCAAACACCAAACAATAGTAATGTGATCCTTAAAAAACCCAACCTTATCATGTATAGATCTCAAAAGAGTTGCATAATCACGAACCAAGGCCTTAACAACCAAGGTCTCCACGTTAACTTTTGCTTATGCCTCGCACCCTAATATGACTCTTCATAATAAACTTGCTTCGGGAAGCTCAACATCTATAGAAAACTACTTCACTATAGATAATTCATAAAAAACAAACAACTTAACCTTTGAAGTTTGGTCCTTCAAATAGAGGACCAAGACAAGAAACAAGCACTCAAATAATCATCATTTCTAGTTACCCTTGTCCTTAAAAATAAAATCCACTCTTCAAACTCTTTATCTAATAAGAAGCGAAGGTTAAAGGGCAATGAAGTGGACACAAACAGACTATCCCAAAGTACTACCCTCCAACCATCCAACCTTGAGGCCTTCCCAAATAAAAGGTAGTATTGTTCACCCAATATGACTAAACTACCTAATCCCTAAGGAACTAGTCACAAGTATACTTTCCCTTTTGGAAGCCTATAAAAAGGGTAAAATCCTTAGACGATTATCAAGACTAGTTAAACTTAATGTCCCACAACTTGCCCAAAAATATTTTGGAAAACATTGTAACTTTGATTGAGACCAGCTTCCATACAAATTACAACTTGAGAAAATAAAATGCCAAAGATATTGTTCAATTAGAAATTTGGGAAAATAATAAAATGAAGTACCTCTTCTAATTCAATGTTCATGTGTTGCTAAGGTTACCATATTCATTTAGAAACATAAATGAGAAAGTTAGAGATGACAATTCACAAATGCAGAACCTCTCAAATACATATATGAACACTCCTTTAGAAGCATCAAATTGTGATAGTTAAAATAGGCCAAATCATAACTAGAGTACCTCTGAAATACACACACACTGAGCAAAGGAGGCAAAAAGAAATGGGTTGAAAGTTCTCTTGCTACAAGCAAAGCATTGAGCAATGTTGGCATAGAGCAATCACAGATATGCCTTGCCATCTTCGTGGAATCCCTAAAATTTCAGAATTTAATAACATTCCCCATGTTCCCTTCAGCTTAGGACATTACTTTTAACTGTACATGACTGTCATTTTCTGAATTACGATAAGCATCTCTTGTTTTGCTTTGTTTTCATTTCCTTTCAATTGGGCACACGAGGACATGAAACGACATTGTTTCTTGTCTGACTTGTTGGGTTCCAAGGGAAGGCAATTTTTTCCTTGCCATGTAGTAAGTGTTGACCCCACTGATTCATAATCATTTGTTTGCCATGGCCAAATTGAAAAATACAAAAGAAATTTTACACATCAATCAAATTGCGATGGTTCTCTGGCACATAAATGTAGTGTTTTTGACACTTCTCGACCGTTCTTTGACCGGACAGCGTAAACCGGTCGACCAGTTACAGATAGACTCGACCAGTTGAGCTTTTTGGCCCCGAAAACCTTCCTTTTACAATTCCTTTCTTTTCTACTACTTAGGCAAGGTCTTTATGTGAATTAATATGCCACTTTTGAATCAATTTGCCTTAGGTATGTTTGATAAAACTCGCGTTTTAAAGAACCTTGGTTATCTAGGAGAGAAGAAATCTCCCCCTCAAACCAAACATGGATTAGTTAAAGCGAAAATTTTAAATGACATGCAAAATAAAATTTCTATAGGAGACAATGTGAATTCTGAAAATATCATATCATATATAATAATATCGCATATACACAAAACAAGACTAATGATATGGAAATGTCATGCATGTGTGTGCCCCCTACATCCTAAAATTTCTCCCCCTTTGGCAACATAAAAAAGAAACGAAAGGGGGGGGGGGGGTCTCGAAGATATCAAGGCGGAGGTGGAGGAAACACTGAGCGAAGGTAGGCCATCATCTCCTCATGCTGCTGATCCATATGCTCCTCAAGACGCCCAAGTCTCTGATCGAGATGCTCAAACTGCGATGTGAAGCCGGTCTGATACTCCTCTATGCGATCCTCCATAGAGTGGAAACGACTATCATTGACGACTGCAAGCTCCTCCATACGAGTCCCGAGAGAACTGATCTGAGCGGATAAATCCATCCAATGCGCATGATCAGGTGCGTGAGGTGCCTGAAATGGTATCTCTGCGTGAGAAGGCTTAGTGAAGAATGACTCAGATGGTCCAGCTGTGTATGCCGGCTCAGATATCATCGGCTCAGGAGGAGGAATGTCACACTCAGGCATGCTCTGCTCAAAGTCCCTCTGAGGGTCTAGCCCACCCTCCATCTCTCGAATCTCGGCTTCCTCCTCATCTCCGGGATGCATCTGTCCCTGCCCCTGGTCCTGTGTCGGTGGTCGCTCAGCTCTCCTGATCCAAGAGCCATCAGGGGCCTTCTCAAACTTCATCCACCCCAGAGACTGCTCGTCATATGTGTCATACGTGGTTGGGGCCTCTAAATCTGTCTCGCGGCTCAAATCAACCCCGGCATCCTTGAATACTCTTGTGAGGAAGCGACCATAGGGGAGCACGCGGGTCTTGCTCTCATAGCAAGATATCATATGCATCATCATCAGGTACTCGACATGAATCCGTCTCCCTATCAAAATGGAATCCACTATGAAAGCCTCGAGGTAGGATACCTCGTCTCGATGTCCGCCGCGTGGCAACAGAATGGAGCAGACCATGTGATGCAGGATACGGCTGATCACTGTCAGGCTATGTGCAGAGGGTTTGCCCATCCCCTGGCCATCGGCAAGTCCACACAACCTCTGAATAGCCTCTCTAGGCTCAAATCCCGGCACCGTGGGCCACACCTTGGACTCATACACCCTCAGTCCAACTGATGGTATATCGAAAATCCGGCAAATGCTCTCCGGACTCAAGGTGATCTCAACTCCTCTGATAGTGGAAGTGATCGGTCCTCCAACCCCGTAGGTCACCCGTGAGTAGAAAGCGCGAATCAGAGTCAGGAAGATAGGCTCCGAAATAGTCACCACTGGCAGCCATCTCATCTGTCCAAATAACTCCTCAAATCGAAAGTACTTAAGCTGGGAGAAATTGATGCTTCTCCCTGGAACAACTTTCCTTTGGGCGAATTTTTATTTATATCTTTGGTAGTCTTCGACAGAGCCGAAAAGAGCGGTGTCATACCTCGCCTTTCGGCGAGCCTCGGACTGATCTGGCTGAGATGGCTCAGCAGGGCGCTTGCCCTGAGCCCTGGAAGCGGCTTACTCTCTCCTAGGCGCCATCCGAAAGGCTGAGATGAAGGAGACGAGCCTGAAGAGAGGGATGCACACACACCTGAAAGCCCTCAAGTGCGGGAAGACACTGACGCAGGATCTGACGCGCGAACTGAGGAGGAAATCGCCCAAATGAGAAGCCCTGGGTCCCAAAATCCAAAACCCTAGCCTCCAAAATCCAATCCGTACCTCTCAGAAGGGTGTAATGGTGTCAAAAATCCCTTGAGGGCAGCTGGAACAGCACAACGGTTGAAGAACCAGAAGAAATGGGTGAGAAACTGAGGCGCGGGAGGCTCTTTAAATTCTCAGCCCCGACAAACCAGTCGACCGGTTTATGAACCGGTCGACCGCTTGTTCACAGTCAACGCGGTCAACGCTTCAATTTTTGTGCATTTCCTTGTCTAAAATACACAGAATACCCTCAAACCATGTTCAAACTTACAAAAAGAGGGGAAAAAAAAAAAAAGAAAAAGAAAAATTATGCTCTATGCTAGCTTACGTCTTTAGCAGGAGATGAACATTGAAAATTATGCTCCATGTTAAACTAAGTGCATCCCTTTGCATCGTCTATGTTGATCAAGTGAGTCACTGTACGCTATGCGCCCATATAAGAACATATGCAAGGAAACAAATGGAATAGGTTTCATAACAGGTCTTACATTTTTCTGAAATTAAAGAGAATAAGAAGTAAAATAAGCGAAAGAGAGAGATGGGGCAAGAGAGAGAGAGAGAGAGACATTAGGGTGAGTACAAAACATCAAATTAGATATTTTAAAACTGAGGAACTCATCAGCTGCATGGCTCTTCATGAAGGAGGTTTTAGGTGCATCATGTTGTATCCAACTCCAAAACTTGTTGCCATCACATCTAATTTGTTTGTACCAAGACATGCACTCATGCCACAGGGTGGGGAGGGTGATACAGTTCTTGAGTTGAATTCAGATAAATCATATTGGCAATCAAGTTCTACAACTCGACAAAATAACTTAAATTGTCTATATATTATTAGCTCATTCCAGCAAAGCATTAAAATTATAAATGAAAATAAAAGCATGTAGTGATGAAGGGAAAAAAACCATATCCATGTGTACTGAGGGAATTAAATAAATCAAACAATAGCTAGAGGTTTTACATACTAGCCGACGAGTTTCTTCAGGTTTTGGAGCAATATCTTCTCTTCCCTTGACCAAGTCCATGTACAATGGAGAAAGTTGCTCCACCAGAGGAATAAGTTGCTTCATTATGGGAGGGCTAAGGTTCTCTAATTGCTTCACTCAAAGTCATCTCTGCCTGAAAGTGTTCATAAGAAAGAAATCAGTTACCTGTTTTAGTAATTCATTGAAAAAGAGTATTAGGTACGTATGGTGCATCAACTCCAGCATCTGGGATATGTCTAAAAAAAAAAGAAACAATAATACAACATCGCACCTTAAGAATTTGAGGACAACAGCATATGACTCTGATGTGATGGTTCAAAACAAATAACAAATGCAAAAGTACACTGGGATGGACAGAGAGAGAGTCCTTCTATACCTCCAAGGAGGTGGAGTCTGTTATCATATTAGAAGCCCCATCAGAGAGGATAGTCCAGATCAGACGTCATTATTTTTCTCATATCTAGTTTCCCCCCTTTGAAAACTAATCAAAATGTGTTTGCATGGTGCATGCAGTATAGTCCAGCAAGACCCTTTCCTTATCACGGGACAACTCCATGTTAAACCCAGACACCAGCAAGTCTAGCAGATAAAAAATTGAACCAGAATGTAGCTGAATTTGAAGTCAAGAAGTTGATTTAACTTATAGTAGCTGGATTCATAAAAGAAGTCAAGTTTCTGATCTGGATGGCAGGGATAGTATTGGTGCTGAGAGAAATCAAAAGTGGCAAATTCGATGAATTACATGGACCTGAACAAGGTGAGCCTTAGCAACAACTTTCCCTTGCCACAAATAGACTGATTGATACACTCCACAACCAAGAATCAACAGCTCTCATTCTTGGATGCTTCCGTTAGATATAACAAATGCCAATGCACTCAAATGTCCAAAGAGACTGCTATTATCATTGAAAAAGGCTATATTGCCACATTGTCATGCCTTGGTTCTAGAAAACATAGGCATCACTTACTAATGGCTGGTAAACCAAATGCAGACCAACTATTGAGGTTGACATAGATTATATGTTGGGGAAGAATAGGATCCATGCCCAGAATTACCAAGAATTACAAGCTTTTGATATTCTAAAGGAATTATATATGAAGCTTAGCCTTGAGAAGTGCATTTCCAGTGTTGTCAGAGGCAAATTCCCTGGCTACCTGGTAACTTGATGAGTAATTAAGGTGAATCCAGGGCAGAAATGGAATTTGATAGAGATGCTTCCCTTTAGAAGCATGAAAGACATGCAAAGGTTGACAAGTCAGAATGCAACATAAACTGCTTCATATGGTAATGCACCAATCAATGTCTTCCCTTCTTCAAGCTAATATGAAATGGGAAGTTGGAATGGATAGACGAATACATGAAAGCTTTCCAACAACTGAAGGAATATATACAACAGATCAATCAACTTGTTTCAATTAGAGAGGACTATTTATTCTTTCATCCTACCATTTCCCTTTTCATTTCTTTTAATTTTTTTAACATGTAATTATAATTAATCATCATTATATGTATCATAGTTATAACAATAATAATTGACAAAATGCATGCTTCAAGTGGCTTGACCAAATAATTTCAAAGGAATGATCTGCAACAATCTCAATAAGATGCAGGGACCTAGATTCGCACCCCAAGGCGAACTGTAGGTGATGATGCAATTTGCGATAGAAGTTGTCCAATACTTTGGGCCATTGGGACAAGAACAGGTGAGAATAGTGGAATAGCTAGGCTTGCCTCATGCAAAATTAGAAATATAACATAAAACCGTGTTAATCTCAAAACACTTCCAATTGCAACAAAAGGTAAGAAAGATATAAACCAAATAACTGTTATTAGCTTAGGGCATACATTGCTTTCAAAAGGCAAACTGAAAAGGATGGATGTGTAGCCTTGCAACAAAGAATAGTTACAAAAACAGTAATGTAATAGGATAAAACACTTCTTATGGTCCAAGTAAACTCACAATAATACAAGTGAAAGAATAAATAAGATAAAACATCTCTTATGGTCCAAATACACTCGCAATATAGCCCAATAAAATTGTCTCCTTTTGGAGAGCAAATAAAAATAAAGAAAGACTAAGCGTCCTCCATGAGAGTTAAAAGGGGAGAAAACAAGTTCAGACAAATTGCTAGCCAATATAAATCAAACATATAAAGGAAATGTCAGTGTTACCTGTTGTGGGCATTTATGTTCATGGAATGATAGGATATGGAAATTCAACAGTGAAACCCTACATATGCACTCAATAATGGGCCCTATGAACACCTCTTATAGGTCCTTAGATATGAAAGAGACCCATCATATTGTGGTTCCTGTTGCAATTAAACCATTTCAGGGGGACACTTTAGTCCAAAGCACCTAAGGTTGCCAAGTACACAATCATTAATGAGCTATTGTGATTACATTAATCTAAGGAAAACATTTCCATCACAAGAAAGTATTGATGCCAAGCTCCAAGAAATACTCACACAAAAAACATTGGCTGCGTGAGAACTGACCTGATAGAGTTGACCACCATGTAAGTCGAGTGTCATTGCATTGACCATCGTCTTTAACATTATTCCCATTGGATTATTCCTACCTTGTGTGCTACTGTTTTTGAACTTCCGTGTTAGGAGGACACAAATTCCACCTTAAGGCCTTCAATTCGACCTTTATTATTAACGCACCTTCTCATAAAATATATAACCACTTGCACACAACTAAAGGTTGGGTTATATGGATGTTCGTTTACCACAATGATGTCCCTTCAAAGAAAGAGCAATTACATGTAGAAAAATACCAAATGGCCCATCAATACACGAATCTATGGAGGAATCCAAACAAATTACAACTTACACAATGAAATATGAACCGGTCGACCGGTTATCTTCTACCGGTTGGCTACTTATCTCAACCGGTAGCCACTGCCCCTTTGACAATGCAACAACTAAAAGGGGTAGTGGCTACCGGTTGAGATAAGTAGCCAACCGGTAGAAGATAACCGGTCGACCGGTTCACATACATCATTTTGTTTTCATTTAGGTATGTGATATGGCTTCTGATTGCAAGGATTTTGAAGATTCAATTGTTTTTTGGGTTCAATTACCACATTTTAATGATGCAAAACACAACATTTTTTCCTAATATATCTTGATTGGTTTTGTTGATAACATCATCAAACTCAGCACTCTTCATGTTCATTATTTTAAAGAATAGATGTGGATTGAATTTTAATCTTCTTAGCATCTTTCCTCTTTTAGTTTACTTGTAAATATCTTTCCTCTTATGTAGTCTTCTAACGCAAAATACCAAATGAATTTCTCAGAATTCATAATCTGCCATCTCATTAAAAAAAAAAGTCATGCCTCTTGATAAAATGTGATGACAGAATGAAATCCATCATAACAATCAAAAAAATTGTTTCCTTAAGGTTTGAATAACAGAAATAATGAGATAAATTTCCATATTAAGAACAGTTGCTACTAAAGAAAGTAGGGAAAAACAGTCACAAGAACTCTTAAAATTAATAGAAAATAATTCTTACATTCATTACATAATTCTAACAGTCACAATAACTCTTTCGGACATTTTCTTCTAACTTAACTATGCTAATCAAATTTAAAAGAGTGAGATCATTCTGGATTAGGCTTAGCACCAAATAGTTTGACACATGAGGCATATTAATAACATGATAGGTCCGCGAGATACAATGCATGCATCAAAGCTGGTGATGAGTACTTGTCTAGTTTGGTAAATATTAGAGAATCAAAAAATTTGGTAATTTATATTTATTGAATATACTAACACTATTTATTAATGATATTTAACTTAAAAGTGGTTTAGTTCTTAACTTAAAAGTAGTTTTATATAGATACTTTAGAGGTTTAATGTAGACTCCTTGACGTATACAACCTCCTTTACATGTAACATGGAAGAGCAAAGAAATACCAAGGCAACTAGTAAGAACTATTACAGGTTCATATTATCTTTAAGATTACAAGCAATGTAGACTTCTTTGAATGTTAGGAGCCTCATATTTACAAGGAAAGATCATCAGAAATAGGTTCAATGTCGTACATTTTTCATGGCTTTTCAATTAAAAGGAGGTGTCCCAATTTTATAAAGCAGGGTTCAATGGTTCAAAATGTTCACATTAGCCATAAAAAATTCTAAAGATTATGGTTTTTCTTTCATATAGTCCGTAGAAAAGTTTTTATGAATAAAGAGAAAATCATTTGATGATACAAGTAATCTAAGTAAAACAAATTACATATTGCATAACTATTGGAAAAATCAATATTGTTAGACTGTTACTCACATTCATAGTTTGTTTCAGTTTCTATTAGTTAAGTATTATAGTTTTAGAGTTATTTTATAGAAGATGAAATTGTCTTAAGGTTTTATTATAAGAAGATAAGTCTTTATATTGATAGGATTTCTAATTGGATGAGACACTAAGTTTAGGATTTCTAGATATATTCTAGGTTTTGAAGAGAAAACTCATGACATGACAAATATGTAAGAAGGAAAACAAATATAGAGCATGAAAACATGAGCTTCATTCATGGCTAATTAGGCATGGCTCATAGGAGTGAGGAAATATGTATATAAATCTTATTTAGTCTTCAGCAGAAACACATGTTGCTTCTCACTACATCATATTGCAATTTACAAAACTGAGGGTGAACCGGTCGACCGGTAATGTGCTACCGGTAGAGCAATTATCTCTACCGGTAGACACTGCCAATGTGATTATGCAGCACACAAATGCTGTGCCAATCAAGACTAACTATGCATCATCACCAACAAAACCCTTAACTTGCAATCAAACAAAACCAATATAATTCCCGGAAGATAGATTATCCTTATCAATCTAAGTAACCAAAGCTAAAGTAACCAAAGTCATCCACACTCCTTTATATAAGGCAATGCAACTCATTAAATATTTTTTAGGTTTCTAAAGCTAAAGTTTGCAAATTATTTATTCTATTCATAACACAAAACCAATCACTCATTCTTCACCAAATCATAACTCAATTGCCAAAAATTAAAAGAGAAACCATCCGTTCCAACAGCCTTCTTCCCATTAAACTCTAACAGTGAACTATACACCTCTAAAGCGGTTCCAGTTATATCCTTCCCTCAATCCTTAATTCAAGGATCCAGCTTCTACTCAATGATTTTGATAAATTCAATGTTCCTAGTCCCCCAAATCCAAATTACAATTTTCTACTCAATTGCCTTCCATCTTGACAAATTTAAGCAAGTATATATATTAAAAACATCAAAAGGAGGCAAACCCAATAAAACACGCGTTGGGGATTGGTGTGGGTATCCTAGGAAGCACAAAGGAACAAGAGAACCAAAGGAGAAGACAAAGAGCAATAAAAATCCCCAAGCATTAAGTCAATCTAATAACAGCCTATTCAAAACATTTTAAGGAACATAATACACCTCCCTAAAAAATCAGTGAACAATTAAACCAAAGACCTGAGGAATATACTTTTCAAAATTTAGACAGCAGTTTTCCAGATTTATGCTTCCTCTTTCAAATAAAGCTAGCATATAACTAAAAAGAGAATCTTTCACTTGATGAAGCAAAGCATAAATAGTCTCCCAAAGATGGAGAGCAATGCAATGAAGTAAGTTACAGCTAGTAGAACACTGGCATTAACAGCATAAACAACACCATTTTCAGGACATGCCCTTTTTTAATCAACGGGTCAATGATAAGGATTTTAACCTAGAATGTCTTCCATAAGAAACACACATTAGATGAAAAGCTTGAAAACCAAACCATCATAGTCAGAAAAGCAGCAAAATTCAATAATGTTAGAAAACACAAGGATATTTGTTTCCTGCATCTTGAACACATTTCATGGTGCCTCTCATCATTACTCAGTGACTTCAAATTAGTGCCAATGCTTGGTATAATTTAATCTTGTAACATATTATGGTGAAATTTGTTCAACTCCTGATCAAATTTGCACCACCAGCAAAAGAGAATGCATGTGTTGGTCGATATAATCCTTGTAATATCTTATAAGTTTTCAAAGCATAATTCTTCAAAGCTTGAGTTTATCAATTTTTCTCCTAGTTTCTAAGTTAGTTGGGACACACAAGTTGCAGTACCTTCTTGCAACTTCTTGAAGCTTGGAAGGCTTTGCAACTCAATTTACTTATGTGCACAGTAAATTGACTTATGAACACAGTTTAGAAGAGATTGGCCTTTTTCCTCCAATTTAAATGCAATCTAAATTAGTGGAGAGATAATGAAAAACTGAAAGGATTCCCGTACATGGGGGGAGCATGCCCTGTTATTATCTATTAAAGGCGTTAATTCAAACACAAATCCAGAGGGAAAAGCATGTAACTTAAAAATCATTATGTGATTTCATCGGAAACAAGTGGTGTCCAGCAAAAGCTCAACTAATAATTAATATAATGTCAATGGCCAAATGGCCCAACCTATGTGGGGAAAGGAAGTGCTTGCATTTAGGAGGCTAAAGGCTTAGAGTGTGTCTCCAATAGTATAACATAAGAATGGTTTTAATAAGGAAAAAGAGGGCCACAACTTAGTACGATAATTTTTGCAAGCAGCCAAACATACCTCAACCTATTCTATTAATGAGTAACCGGTCGACCGGTTATATGCAACTGGTTGACATGTCCACTCGACCGGTAGACACTGGTCATTTCTTGGTGCACCACCCAAAATGACCAGTGGCTACCGGTAGCAAAACAACTTGCGACCGGTTGATGCATTAGCTCGACCGGTTGAAACTGCCAAATTTTTTTCCAAAATGCAAAATGGCAAGTTGCTACCGGTAGCAAACCAAACTGCTATCGGTTGATGCATTGCCTCAACCGGTTGAAACTGCCCAAGTTTTATGAGAAAAAAAATATAGTAGGCTGACCATATTCGTAAACATTATAGCATCTTAGACCAAGGGAGGAGAATACATACGTTTTACGAGGAACCAATACTCAATATAACCTTCCTAACACATGATTCTTCTATGCTTTTGATGGTAATAGTCATAACCTTCCTTTTGCCATCCGAAACCAGGGATTACATAATCAATATTTAAAACACAAAAATATCCATGGCACCCAAATGGGAACCTAAATTATGTGATGTCCACCAACAATTTTAAATCTACAGAAGAAGGTTTAAAGAGATGAAAAGAACCTATATATCAAGAGCTATAAACAAAATAAGCTAGATAGAATATATACATGTAGAAGAAAATACATCATCCATATACCATCATCAGAATTGAGCGAATACATTTATGCCATTTATGTGAATGGCCGATCACTACATCCATAAGTAATACGAGAAGTCATAATTACAAAAGGTCATTTATATTAGCCAAATGTCCAAAAAATAGAATGAAAGTTTAATAACTATAAAACTAGTACAAATTGTAGAAGGGGTCATATATGGTCTGGTCCATGAAGCGGGAAGTGGGATCGCAAGAAGACCATCATCTCATCATGCTTGCCTCGTATAACTTGCATACCCTCCTTGACTTCCTCGTGTAAACCATCAATGCGATTCTCCAGAGATGTCAAACGTCGGTCATTGGTTAATACAATCTCCTCCAAGCGGGTACCAAGGGAGCTAATCTGGGCATTGAGGTTATCTGATGCCTCTGAGTCGTCCGGTCCAATTAGTGAACGATGATTTGCATCCGCCCTAGCTCTTACACCACCCGTTGACGGTATTCGTGTGACATTTGCTTTTTCAGAAGTTATTCCCTCTACATCCTGATCTTCATATTCTTCATCCTCGGAGGACCCATTGTCTGAAGACACATCAACCTCTGAGGGGGGAACGGAAGACTTCCTTGCCCATGAACCATCTTTCTTCCGAACAAAATGCATGCGCCGAAGTGAAACCCGATCATATGTATCAAATGATTTGTGTTTTTTCCCGTCTGTCTCATCGCGCAAATTAACATTGAAGTATTTGACAATCTTTGTGATAAACATGCCATAGGGGAGAACTGAATCTTCGCTGATTGAACATGCTTTCATATGTTGGAAAATTATGTAACCAATATTAACCTTTCTTTCTGTGAGAATGCTGTCAACCAAAAAAGCCTCCAAGAAAGATACATCATCTCGGTGCCCTCCTTTAGGGATGAAAATGTACGAGATCATGTGTTGTAGGATACGACTCAACACAGTCAACAAATGGGAAGTTGGTCTACTAGATCTCGGGTAACCACATAGCCTTTGTATAGCTTCTGCAGGTTTGAAACCTTCCACCCTTGGCCACTTCTTAGCTTCATACAAACAAACCCCTTCATTTGGAATCTCTAAAATCTTACATAGTTCAGCAACATCAAAAACGATCCGTACACCGTTAATCGTGGTAGTAATGGGTCCTTCATCTTCGAATGTCATATTGGAGTAGAAACATTTGACAACCTTGGGATAAAGGAACTCTTTGACTGAGACAATAGGAAGCCAACCCATTCTCGCGAAAAGCACATCGAAATGGAAATAACTGAGCTTTGCAAAATCAATGTTCCTACCCGGGATTACGGTCCGATTCGCAAAGTGAAGATTAAATCGTTGGGCTAGCTGTGGGGTTGTGAACGAAGATCAATCAAAGGTGGCTTTTTTTCGAATCTCAAAACTTTCTTCAACGACCGGTCGTTTCCCTTTGTTACTGGGGTGTAGTGCTTCCTCGGTTTGCTGCCGATGCTCCGTTGTGGGTTGGATCTCTTGCCTTTGGTCCCAACCATTTGTGCTTCATCCCTTGTCTTTCCTTTGCTGCCGGTGGAGGTGGGTTCGGCCGGACCTCATTTTGGACCCATGGCCGCAGCTCGTTTTGGAGCCATGGCCGGTTGGTTTGGGGTAGAGGGATTTCGTGGAAATGGACGAGAAGGAAGTAGAACACGGAGGGGTTCAGGGATGGAAGATCGGTTGCCACATGGGTATTTCGTGAAGATGAAGAAGAAAGAGGAGGAATGGGAATGGTTGAGGGACGGTCGACCTTCCTATTTAGTGTAATGAACTTGTAGTTTATTGTTTGATAGGAAATTAACCTGTAGCTTATCAATTCCTACATTTTAAATAAGTTCTCATTTTAGATATATTAAAAATTAATTTGCAACCATATTGATTTTAAAGTTTCCAAATCGAATTAATTTAATATATAATTGATTGTATAGAAAAATGTTTGGATATACCTTAATAATAGTACAAGAGGTTTTTTTATAACAAATTTAAATTAAGGAGAATATAATATGAGAACTTACTTGTAGTAATATAGAATAATTAACTAACCTTTCTCATAACTAGGATGTAGTATGATAATTTTATTAAAATATAGTTAGGTTAATACATTAAAATGTATAATAACAACCATATACTACGATAGCAAATTTTCAATTACTTATGGTTCTAAGACAAACATTTTCAATAACTACGATATAGCATGATAAGTTAAATAAATTAATGGATATGAATTTATTTAAAATTTGTCATAAGTATGATATTGTAACATAAATCATTTAAGTAACTAAGTGTAATTAAGTAACGTATCTCATAACTAGGATATAGTATGAGGATTTTATTCAAATATAGTCTAGGTAATATAGTGAAATTTAGCATAACAACCATATACTAAGATATGGGCATTTAAATTAATTTATCGTTGTATGACAAGCATTTCGAATAAGTACGATATAGCATGGTAAGTTAATTAAATTAATGTAACTGAATTTATTAAAATTTGTCATAAGTATGATATCGTAACATACCTCAATTAAGTAATTAAGTTTAATTAACTAACCTTTCTCATATATAGGATATAGTATGATGCCTTAATTACATATACAGCACGTGAATTGATGAAACTCTATACTAAGTATGAAATGGTATGAAAACATAAAGACAATAAATTTATGAAAGAACATTAAGATATGTAAATATTATCAATCAAAGCCAAATCTCCACTTTATATTTTGTTAAGTTAAACATATATCAATTGAAATGGGTGTAATAATCCACATTAGGCTGATTTTCCCTCTTGCCTATAAATGTTGTATTTAATGTCACCTAAAAAATTATGCAAAAAAGGCAACCTTCAACCACCAAATATACCATTATGGTGGTTGTTTTGCTACATGTGGCAACATATTAAAATATGCAATAACTTCATGCAACAACCACATATAAAAGTTAGTATATATTTGGGAGGCAACATACTCTAAGAAGTCTAGAGAGTGAATGTGGTCTTCTATAAAGTAGAACATAGCTTACAAAAAACACATCCGGAAGACAATTTTGCAGGTGAAGCTGGAGGTCACTTGCACTTTCCATTTTGAAGGTATGATCATGAACTTCATAAAGATTTGATATACAAAAGCCATAAAATTTTGTATAAAACTGAATTGCCTCTACTTTCGAAGTGATGGGGAAATTATTTCCAAACCCTAATAACAGGTAATGTAATAATATGTAATGATTTTAAAAAGTGTGGATTGTGATTGTCTAACTTACTTTGTTACTATTTTGCATGAAATGACTTTTAAAATGGTGAATTCATGGGGAAATACACACGTGTGCAGTGTATACCGGTGGAAGAATTTCTCAACCGGTTGAATTATTTCTCAACCGGTTTGAATGTTTCCTCAGCCGGTAGACACTGGAAAGTGGAAAATTTTTTAAAATAAACACCAATAGGTCGACCCAACTGAAACCGGTCGAATTGCTTATGCCAACTTCCATTAACAAACTTGAGAATGGATGACGTATCTAATTTTGGTATATCTTCAATCTAATTTACTAGTTCATACTCATTTGACTTTTTTTAATGCATTTATATATAGATTAAATAATTTTAAAATACGTAAGTTTGTATTTAATTTTAAGCCATATATTGTTTGCTTTAATATTTTGTCATAAAACAACTAAATATTCCAAAATAATTTGTCTTTTCTTAGTACTTTTTAGGAACCATACATAACCTAAAATATTTAAAAACAACAATTTTTTTTATTTTCTAGATACTTGTTGGGACAAGCCTAGCGTAATGTATTTTAAAAGTATGACAAAGAAGGGAAAACAGAACGTCAAATCCCATAGACCTCATTATTTGATCATTTCAATTATGTTGAAGAATTGTACTTAAACAAAACAAAAATTTAAATGTACTACAAAAGAGAATTAAGGAAAAGTGAAACTTGTTTTTACAAATATAATATAACAGTGAGGAATATGAGATTTGTTGGTTTATGGAGCGCTAGGACCACTTGTTTGCTTTCTTGTATGTTCCAATGGTTGGACCACTTCCTCCTTGAATGTTCCAAATTGTTTGATCCCCACAATAATTAATATGTTTTTTATTTATTTAGAGGATATATTTAAGAAAATAAAGTATTGTGAAAAATATTAGAATATTTTTATACATTTTTAAAATATACTATATGACTTTATTATAGTAATTATGGTATGCATTGTACATATAGTTAATAATATCAACTTCATTTTATACATATAGAGAGAAATTGAATGTGTAACAAATAATCATATTTAACTAATAATGAATTTGAAGTAGTATATAAAAATAAAATATTTAGAATCCATTAAATTATAAATTTTCATTTGCATAACCTATTTATTATATTTACCCTATTTTCTCAGAAGCCTTAGTTTTTTTAAGAGAGTGGGTAAAACAAACACATAAGAAATATGCTTTCGTAACTAAATTTTCAGGTGAGATTAAATAATATAATGGATATGTTATAGTTTTTGATTAATGTTGATTCTTGGGCCTGGGCTTATATGTGGCATATTGTCAAATGAAAACATTGAAAAGGTAAATGCGTAAGACCCATATTTTTAAATATCCTATGTGGACTTTATCGTAAATAATATATCAATCAATATGACAGTGATAGGATAATTTGTTAAGGTATTATGGAGACACTTTTTGACATAATTTATGAAATGTAGGTGATGCAATCGGTGATGGAGAAAACAATCAAGCAGGAGTTTGAAGTGAAAGCGGAGGACGTTGTCAATGACGATGCATATACAGGTGGAACTTACAAGCTGGGTGGAAACGGTTGGGAAGAGAAAGTGTTGAAGGGTATTTTAGTGGAAGAAGTATGCAAAATGCAATTTGCTTGCATAGACGAGGCTGAAACATT
Organism: Vitis cinerea var. helleri x Vitis rupestris; assembly: GCA_945999865.1. Lineage (NCBI taxonomy): Eukaryota > Viridiplantae > Streptophyta > Magnoliopsida > Vitales > Vitaceae > Vitis > Vitis cinerea var. helleri x Vitis rupestris. Next base: position 892,954 of record OX253931.1, on the reverse strand, counting down.
TTACAACATGTTAGCAAAACTAATCGGATTTAGTATTCGAAAAGATGATTTGAAGCGAGACAAGAATGGAGATATAATATCTCGAAAGTGGGTGTGTTCCAAAGAAGGACATCGAGCGACAAAGTTTATTGAGAATGACAACCGACAGCGTGAGCCACGATCGTTGACTAGAGTTGGATGTGAAGCTGCATTTCGTATTGCCTTGAATAGAAAATATGGAAAGTGGATTGTAAAGGAATTTATAGGAGAACATAATCATAATTTGGTTGATCCTATTAGCAGACAATTCCTTCGCTCTCATCGAACAGTAAGTAATCCAGATAAGGCACAAGTTGATGTTTTGCGTCAAGTAGGTGTTAAAACCACACAAATTATAGACTATATGGTCAAACAATCAGGGGGACATGAGCATGTCGGTTTCACACCAAAAGATATATACAATCACGTTGATGCAATGCGTAGAAGTGAAACTAAAGACGGTGATGCAAAAGCGGCATTGGCTTATTTGTGTGGAAAGACAGAAATGGATTCTTCTTTTTTTTATAAATTCAACATTGATGAAGAAAGTCGACTAGCAAATTTGTTTTGGGCTGATTCAACTGCTCGAATGGATTATGCGTGTTTTGGAGATGTCCTAGCATTTGACACAACCTATAGGACAAATGCCTATAAAAAGCCTCTAGTAGTGTTGGTTGGTGTTAATCATCACCACCAAACTGTTGTATTTGGTTGTGCGTTATTGATAGATGAAAGTGTTGGGACATATGAATGGGTGTTGGAGACATTTCTTGATGCAATGATGAATAAGAAACCCATATCTGTTGTAACCGATGGGGATAAAGCTATGCGTAAGGCAATTAAAAAAGTATTACCCGATACGTGTCATCGATTGTGTTCATGGCATTTGCAACGAAATGCATTCACGAATGTGCATATTAAGGACTTCTCAAGCATCTTTGCAAGGTGCATGTTCATGCGTGGGAATGAAGAAGAATTTGAAAAGGTTTGGCATGAAATGGTTGCAAATTTGGGACTTAATGAGAATCATTGGGTGACCGAGATATATGGGAAACGTAAAAGATGGGCAGAGGCGTATTTACGTGGAAATTTCTTTGGAGGGATGAGAACCACACAAAGGTGTGAGAGTATGAATGCATATCTAAATAGATTCTTAAAAATTCGTTTGCGACTGTATGAGTTTGTACAACAATTTGATAGAGCCATACTGAGAATACGGCAAAATGAGGCAAAGGCAAAGTTCGAGTCGAACAATTCTTCACCCGTGCTTTCAACCAAACTATCCATACTTGAAAATCATGCTGCGACGGTATACACGAAAGAATCTTTCCTTAAATTTCGTGAGGAGATGAAAAATGCAGAGTCATTCTTTGTGGTAGGTCTTGTAAGTGATCATTCAATGCGGGCATACACATTATCTAAGTTTAGCCACCCGAACTTAAAGTGGGAAGTACAATTTTGCCCGGATATTGTAACATTAAAATGCTCATGCATGATGTTTGAGTCAATTGGCATCCCATGTTGCCACATGGTGGTTGTTATGAAGGTCGAGCATTTGGAAGAGATTCCTCAGTCATGTATTATGAAGAGGTGGACAAAGTTAGCAAAGGTGTATATAAGATCAGTACCAGTGAATGAGACGGATAACGACATGGATCGGTTTGTACGATATGGTTCATTGAGTTCGATGTGCAACAAGCTCTCCTACTTTGCGTCAGATACGTCATCTTCATTTATAGAGGAGAAAAATGAAATACAAAATTTGACGGCGAGAATGGAGGAACTCTATAACTATAATTTGAAAGGGAAGAAAATAGCAGCAGATGAAGCGACAGGTACTAACCAAGTTCGTGATCCAAATATTGTGAAGACTAAAGGGAATCCAGGCAAAGTGGCAATGAATGTTCAAAAGGGAAGACGATGCAGTCGTTGTAAAAGAGTGGGTCACACAATTCGAAAGTGTCCAGAAGCTACAATCCCTCAAAATGCTCAGCAGGGTTATATGGTATGTCATATTCAATAAAAAATTGCTCCTAAGATTTATTTTTGTAGTTGTACTTACATAAAAAACTAACATAATTGTTTTGATGGCATTATGAGTACGTAGGAGGAAACTAATTTGTCTTCCCAATGTGACATTCAAATGGAAATGATCCCTTCAACAAATTCATCAGTTGACATTTATGCAACCGTACATGTTTGTACAATAGGCTGATTATATAATTTCCAAACATTGATAACATCTAATTCAATAATAATTGACAACACTTAATTATTGAAAAATGCAAGGAATGTTAGGGGAGCATTTGTCGAATGACCGATCTGACATGTACATAGATTGTGGTGAACTTAATAATGTATGATCAGGAATAAAGAAACTCTTTGACATGAATTTCAGCTATGCATTATTTAATGATTAGGTTTAATTAATTAGAATGGAATTGGACAACTGAAAAAAACAATGGAATGTGCATGTGCAGATAGCAGGATTTCAGCAACATGAACAAAATATGTCAACACCATGTGAAGGTGGGGATCCAAACAAATATCCAAATGAAAAGGATATGCAACTTTTTTTTTTATTCCTTAACGGAGTAAGAGATGGTAGGTATTAAATCAGTATTTATATTAGTTGACGTTATCACTTCCACTAATGTGTACTTTTAACTAAACTATTTAATGAAAAGTTTGAATTTTGATCAAGAGTGAAGTTGATTGATAGAATGCAATATCCTCTACATTTATAATTTAATTGATAACAAGTGATAAAATGATTGGTAAATGGAGAAACCGATTCATTTATATCATGTCGAAAAAAACGGTTAATTAAGCGGATTTAATTAAATTCAATTGTGGTTAAAGTTTGACAATTAGGTGGTTATGAGTTAACTAAGTAATCAATATGATGTAATTCATATGAAATAGGTAAATTTAGTGATTTTACTCAAAATGGGTAAATCGTAGTTAGGTAATTTGTAATGCCAGTTTCCATCAATTTCAAACCTTTTAATTGAACTTAATGGTACCTTGTTGAATGTTTACGTAGTGAAAAGTTATTGGTACAACTCATACCCCTTTTGTGGATGGTAGTCGTACTCCTAAATTGCACAATAGCATTGTAGGAGGCAACCGGCTGAGATTTGGGCTCAACCGGTTGAAAATTTTTCACTAGTGGCTACCGGTTGAGGGTTGAGAAAATTTCTCAACCTGTAGCCACTGGTAAAAAAAATCCTCAACCGGTTGAGAAAATTCCTCAACCGGTTGATACAGGCGGTCGACCGGTTGCAAGTGGTTAAAACAACCCTCAACCGGTTGAGGAGATTCCTCAACCGGTTGATACCCATCTTCACCCGGTTGGCACTGGTTAAAAAACCATCAACCGATTGAGAAAATTCCTCAACCAGTTTGCTATATTTGTCAACCGGTCCCCACTGGTCAAATCATTCGTCAACCGGTTGAGACAATTTCTTCATTGATCAACCGCTTTCCACAACTCAAAAAATTTCTCACTCCCTTTAGAAAAATCTTCAATCACTCAATTGAACGCCGACATCGGGTGATTCTGCATCCAAAATTGTTTGAGGTGGTTGGGACAAATCCTCAACGAGTTCATAGTGCATCCATAGGGTCATTATCCATTTGAGGAATGTTCTCAACCGGTACGAATAATGCGTATGCCTATGAAAAGTGGACTTAGCTAAATCGTTGGACTGGTTCTTACCGGCTGAACGTCATTCGTCAATCGGTCTACTAATGTACTAACTATATATTGTTAGCATAGATAAATGAATATTTACAAATCTGATTAGGTTAAAGATCGTACAAAATAACACATGTCGAACATGAATGATACCAATATATTACAATTTCATTTTGCCTACCATATTGAAAGAAGAGTATTTGGATATTCAAATAAAATGGACTTAATCATTAATAATGTATGGTCATCGAATCTCACAACTTCCCAATAAACATGACGATATGTGGAGATGGAAATGATAAATATTAGAAAAATAACAAATATCATAATAATAATTTTTTCATTGCTCGTGTCGACGTCTTTGTACAAACAATAGCCACAATGGTTTGTTTTTCTCTATTTCCCTCGTGTAAAACTAAATCACATGCTATTTCTCGACGAATGTTAACAGAATTACAAAAGTCGGAGCTCGTCATCGAATCACCATTTTTGAATCTTTGCATATGTCTAATGACATGCACTCCACAGTCCCACCTAAGAAAAAGAAAAGAAAAACAAAACAACTTATTGAATGGTTGTCTAATTATACCTCAGAAAAAGAATAGTAATGTGAGTTATGTATTCATACTAACCCATTCTCTTGGGTCAGAATCGAAGGAGCCCAATCAATGGAGAATTGGAAGACATCTTTCCCTATGTCATACAGTTTGAAGAACGTTTGACAAAATTCAACCTAATTTATTATGAAAGTGTTAATAAATATGGAAAAGAAAAAAAATAGAATAGAAGAAAAATATAAACATGAAAGCATACCACTGTTTTGACACTCTTAAACCGGAACTTGTCTCGATTCTTCGATCGTAATGAATCCAAAATTTGGATATGAGAGTTTTTGAAGTCAATGACGCACAGATACCAATGACCAGGGCATTCGTCATGCATTGGAATAAATAGCTGTAAAGTTAGAAAAACAATATATATGAGTTGGGGCACAAAAAATCTACTATATTATAGGTGAAAACAATATCTATTCTAAATTTCATATATGCAATTAAACATTAGAAATAATTACTAACCTTCTCGCAATCATCCAATTCGCTAATGTACTTACTCACGATGGATGTTTTTCTATCGAAAAAATGATGAGGACTCCCGCACAAAATCATTTGCTAATAAGAAAGCATAATACAAACATTAGTATATTGTACTTAATATGTAAGTAAACAACAAGAGAAATATGAGCTTACTGAAAATGTCGTGGGAAGATAGCATCTTATACTTCGTATGCCTATGAATTGTTTTTCAAAATAATTTAGCTTTGAGGCTTCTAGATTTATTACCTGTTGTTGAACAATAACTTCAATAAATTTATTTAACTAATATAGGATGCATTTGATATAAATGAAGTAGGTACTTACAACATCCATCAAATTTTGTCTAGGACGTAAGCACTCAAAATCTCCACGAACTCCATGTTCATGACCAAAGTCAACAAGAAGCTCACTAAAATAATAATATGTTCAAACAAACTTGAGTAAATTGGAAGCATATGAAGGCTAAAATTGTAACAACACATCTATGAATGTTCTAGACGCGACAAACCTTTTTGACAATGCTTTATTGAAAACATAATCAGCGACAAGAGATTGAAGTACATTGAATGATTGAGTATCCACCACGTCTTCACGAATGGACATGGGGATTGACTAATTTGAAAACAAGACATAATTATTAACTATATATGTTAAGTATCAAAAATAAGAACAATGATATTAAACTATTTGTATTATACCTCTGATGCTTCACGTTTTACCATCTTCCTTAATTTGTGTACAAACGGGGAGACCTTGAATTTACTTGGTTTCCTCTCCCTTGATGAACGTGTTTTCATGACATGATTAGGATAACCACATAGTGCTCGTAATGGTTCCTAATATGGAAAATGCCATTAATATACATCTATTTACTATGTAATGGTTAAGTAGTTGTAAAGAAAATAATTTTTTCTTTTATATGATACATACCTTTCCATAATCTCTTCTACTCCTTTTGATTGGAAGTGGTAAAATATTTTGATTTTCGTCTGGAATGATATGCACTTCAATTGATGTAGCACATGCATCTTCATTCTTTTCATTCAAGTCCTCGGTGCATAACTTCTCATTTGACAAAGTGTGAAGATAATGTTCATTCACATTCATATTGTTCGTATCTTCCAAACTTCTCTCGCATGAGAGCATGTCATTCTTCGTTCCTTCCTCGTGCATTCTCAAAGGTTTTCCGCTTGACCTAAGGAAGAGACCTTTCATTGTAGTATAATTCTCCTCAAATTTAGCCAAAATTTGATCACAACTACTACTACTTGCACCATAAGCCATATCAATTAGATGTGTCTTTAATTGTTGAAAGGTTTTATCCATCTCCATTAAGTTCCCACCATCAACCTAGTGATATATACGAACGTGATTAATAACATCATAATACAAAGGTTTAATGTTAATATAGATAGTCACGATGAATATTGTAAAACACTTACTCGTTTAATAACATCTTTGTTTAGATTGATTACAAATTTCTCATCGTCCTCATTCTCACTCGCCATTGTCGTTGCATTTCCATCAACGCAATCCCTTATCTCATTTTCTATCACCCATATTTTGAGCTACAATATATTCATCAAAATATAATACATATCAGATTTTAAATCACTAAAAACTTAAATAAATAGTAAACGACTTTCAAAACTATAACTTACATTCTCATTTGCATATCCACCAAGTTTTTTCAATCTTCGTTTCCTGTCCAATACTTCATCATCTCCCCAAGCAGTAATCCGAGGAGAAGGTCAAGTATATAGCGGTAGAAATTTCTCTTCAAACGATATATGCTCGTGGTAGAATAACTACGAGTATATTTGACATAGATATATAGTTAATTCATAAATTATATTAAAACAAAATCGTATTTCACTATGATGTAAATTAATTACAAGGACATTACCATTAAAAACAATAAGCAACCGCAAACCCCACTTTGTTGTTTCTTCTTAAACTCTTCAATCCCGTGCACAAGATAGGACAACACAAATTCTGCCCAATTCATATTCTTTATTGAATCGATGTCTTCCACAAGATGTAAGAAAGAACGATTCACAAAAAGCTTCATTGTTGGGCATAATAATGCACCCAACACAAATAATACAAAACGAACTTTAAAATCGTTTCCACCCTCTTTATCCTCCCTGATTTGATTTTCTAACATCACTAATGGCAATCGCCCTTTTTTATCACAATATTTTTTACATAAATCATTCTTATGGCCAACATCTTTGTTCATGCCAATCTTGAACCCTCTTGCCCTCAATCCCATAATAAATTCAACATCAATGGGGGATAATTTGATACAAGTATTATACAACTGTAACATATAAATGTTCGGATTAAAACTATTTATCAACCAAAGACATAACCCATGATCAATTTTCCTACATCGAAGTTGCAAGAGGCTACCAAATCCTATTTCTTCTATGGCTGCCTTTTGCTTTGGTTCTAATTTTTCAATCACTCTAATCACTCGCTCGGTGGAGCATCGAGTCTGAAGATATAACTGAAAAGATACACAAACATCAAACATGTTTACATTAATATAATTTCCAACAAATACATAAGTAAAGAAATTAAATATTCATTACAAAAAAAAAATTACCTTTTGAACCACACCCTTTTGAAGTGAATATTGTTTTGAACTTTCTTTGGACTTTGCTATGAAATTTTCTTTTTCTACTTTTGAAAGTGCATTCCACTTCTTGCCCAATTTTTTCCTCAACTACATTAATTGGTCACATAATTTAAATTCTAATTTTAAAATGTAATTATATTAGACATAGCAATATTACTCCTTACATCACCATTTATCTTCACTCCTTTATCCTTCTCTTTCATCATGGCTAATTGATCGTTACTACAAAACAATTTCAAACAAATTTAACAATAACAACCACAAAAAATACATTAAAAAACATATTATTTTACATATTTCTATTTTCCCTTACTAGTAATGTATCCAAGCGCCGATAGGCCTCTTTGGATTTCTAACAACTTCAAGACCATCGCGTTCGCTCCTAAAAATTAAATCAAATCATTTAAGTCAATTTTTATAATATGATTTCGGATATAATAAATCAAACATACTTTCACCACCACATTATCTCAACATAAGTTTTTTTCACATTTCAATAAATTTTATTTTTATATCTTACTACAATCAATCAAATGCCAATTAAAATACAAATACCATTACAACTACAACATCCTCCCTAAATATCTTCACATTTAAAATGATGACAAAATTAACATATAAATTTTTTTCAATGTTCAATAATCTAACAACACTCTTTTTCTATAATGTAATCAATCCATAAATCTAATAAAAAACATGAAATATAATGGACACAATATTGTAAAACACATAATTACTACTCACATTTTTTTCCCTTTATATAGAACTCGCCAAATAATTAGGATACAAGCGCCTTTTGAGTAACAAACAATTGTGTCCTTCTCAGCTTTCTTTTCCTTAGTACTACACGTCCTCTTCTTCTTCTTCCAGCTACGTCTTCAATTCGGGTTTTTAAACCATTAAATTTAGAACCTGAAAACACCCCCTTACACCTCTTAAACAAAATATAACATATGAAGAAAACACAAAGGTTATGAAGATTCCACTAAAATTCTCCGTGTGAAAGAACCGAAATTCTCCGTGTGACAAAATGCAGGGGTGGGGGGGAGAGAAAGCAAAAATTCAGAAAATTTACATAAAATCTTCGAGAAGAAGAATCTAGCAGAAAAAATAGTTGACCTGGACATCGGGAGAAATGAAGTCTAAGACTCGGATCTTGGCACCGACCTCGCCAACAATCCTGAGCTCGCGGTCCTTGAGGGAGACTTCTTTGATGAGGTCAAGACGTCGGCTTGGAGGAGGTTGGCCCAGTTCATGGCAATGGTGGTCTCCACCCACCTGTGAAGGCGTCTTTGATCCCGGTTGACGGCGAAGGTGGTCTCCACCTAGCTGTGGAGACGTCTTTGATAAGGTCTGCGACGTCAGCCTCGAAGAGGTTGGCCCGGTTGAAGCCGACCGTGGTCTTCACCCAGTTGTGGAGAATCAGTGGAGAGAAAAACGGGAAAAGGGAGAGAAAACAAAGATGAGAGCGGGAAATGGGTGAGCTATGGAGGAAGTCGGCAAACAAAGATGAGGAAGTCGGCAAACAAAGATGAGAGCGGGAAATGGGTGAGACAACCATCTATGGAGGGGAGGGAAATGGGTGAGCCATGGAGGAAGTCGGCAAACAAAGATGAGGAAGTCGGCAAACAAAGATGAGAGCGGGAAATGGGTGAGCTGAGGAAGTCGGCTATGGAGGATGCGTGAGACAGCCAGCTATGGAGGGGAAGAGAGCAAATTAGGGGGGAAAAAGGGGGAAATGAGGAGAGATGGGGGAGAGAACGGGAGGGGGAGGTACCCGGTTGAAATTTTTTTTGAATTTTTTTTTTCTTTTTCATTTGGATGGCTGAGATTTAATCATTTTCATCCAATGGATGAAAAAAAATGGAGGCATGGTACCGAATGAGGTATTGTAGAATTTTCCTAATAGTTATGGTGCGAGCAGAGAAGATAAAATAAAAGATGAAGCTCAAAAGAGTCAGCCCTCGTCCTTGCCAGCACCTTTCCACCTTGGGCCCACTCCTGCATGCTTCCAGTTTGCATAGCCACCTTTGGCATGCAACCTTTGAGCCACGTGACATCTCCCATTTCTTCATCCTTGATTTTGAAAATAAATTTCCAAACTTCAGTTTGCAAATAACTTTCCAAAACCTAGTTTTTCAAATAATTTCAACTCCTCAAATTTTCATTCTTAGATTTTTTTATTTTTTAGGTCTCAAAAATCTATTTTTCAATAAAATTAGTTGCCATTTTCTTTTTGACAAGCAATTTTCACATCTTCCATGTTTTTTTAAATGTTTTAAAATAAACACGAATAAATTTCATAATTTCAAATAATGGAATTTATGAAATTAATTTGTGCAAAAATAAATCAGGTTTTGGTGGGGCCCAACGTAGTGATGATCTCTTGCTCTATTTAGTGACATGGGTGACATATTTTATGCTCATTATTGTGCACTAACCCCATTTCATGATAGTGCATCATAGCTCACTGCTAAGGTACGAGCACACTCTCCTTTTGACTATTATCTATGCATGCTTTAACTTTCAGTGTGTAATATCATTTTGACATCTCTTGATCTACTAATTAATTGTCATGCTTGCTTCATCTCATTAGTAGAGACCCGTTTTTAAGGACTTAGAGGGGTGTTACGGTCTTTACCATACCTTCCCAATAAGTAACTTGACCCCCGACCCCATACTCAGTTTTTCATAGACCGTCTTTTCCAAACAAGGAGTCACACTTAGGATTTTCTTTTTTATTTTGTTTACTTTTTAAAAATAAAATAAAAATAAGTGGCGACTCTAAGTCATTTTCTAAAAAATAAATCATTTTTAAATAAAAAGCGAGCTCGCCATCAAGTGGAAGCGCATGAACATAAATGCGGGGTCCATAATTATGTTATCAATAAATCTAACAAAAGAAAGATTCCATTCAACCATTATCGATGTTCTTAGTTTCTTGTACAACATGGGTATGATATGGGTTTTTTATTTTTCCTTTTATGAAATTGTGTATTATGCGTCATTTCATTCTAGCAGACGATGCAAGTCATTAGATACCATGCATGAGACTAGCTACATGCCCCTCTACTAAATCTGAAACACCGATCACTACTATTTATTTGAACTATGGAATGATATAAGTAGAATATAAGCATATGCACAATTTGAGTGAAGAAAAATCATCACCAACGTATTAAAACACAAGTACAACCAATGTCAAGCATAAAAGGTAACACATAGTCTTCTAGCCACATCCATGAAATTAAAGCATCATGTAGGCCTTTTCTATTGATATTTTGCAACTTAGTATATGTAATTCAAATATATTTTGCAACTTGAAGCATAGAAGGTCCTCATTGAATATATTTTCTATCATCGAGAGCAAGTTGTAGAGTAAGACTTCTTCTCTTTATAAAGCCTCATAGCAGTTTGGAGAGGGTGGTAGGAATTGAGAGTAGTAAGGGAGAAGCAATAATCATTGAAGAAGGTTGGTGTTAGGTTTCATAGTATGGAAGAGCTCCTCTGATTGGTCTAATAAAGGCAATGATAGTAGTGAAAAAGGAGAAAGGCTTGGGGGTTGATAGTGGATGTGAGGAAGTGTAGCAACAACAACAATTGAATCTGGTCATATCAAGGAGGATGCTCATTCGTAGCAATGGTACTACTAGTGGAGGTGTGGTAATTGTGGTGGTGGCTTTGTTCTAGGTTTGACGTCGAAGTTGCCATCTTTAGGTTCTCATTCAGCTTCTACAATCCCCTACAAACCATTATATTCATATTGATCAAAACGATGAAGGTAAAACTACTATTATTATAAACATATCAAATTATTTTCTCAAATCAAAAGTATTATAGCCCATGGATACAATTGAAAACTTGAGGTAATGGTGCCATTTGAGCTGCTTACACTACAAGAAAAATGGGAAATAATGATGCTTTATTTTATGACGCTTTCTAAAAGCATCATTATTGAAGGGTATATAATGACGCTTATAAGAAGTGTCATAGTTGTATTATTTACCTTGACACTTATTATAAGTATCATTATTTGATGTGGTCCTTTTTCTTATAACTGTGTATATAATGACGCTTATAAGAAGTGTCATAGTTTTATTATTTACCTTGACACTTATTATAAGCATCATTATTTGATGGGTATGTAATGACGCTTCTGAGAAATGTCATAGTTGTATTGACTTTTAAAATTTTTGTTTTTAAGTTAACTTATACAAATTTTGATATTAGAATTTTATTCTATAACTTAATTATGGTAAATTGACACTAATATTAATGACATAAAGTTGCTACATTAAGGTTTTTTTTTAAAAAATTGGATATAAATAAAATAAATCCTAATAAATTATTTTTTTATTATTTGATATTATTTTTTTTATAGTTTGTATCAATACAATCTATTTTCATAAACTATTTTTCATTTTTATTAAATTAGAAATTATCTTATATTTCATTTAAAAATAATTTGTTAATTTATGTGTGGGCCACAAAAAAATGGCCTATTTTGAGCACTTGTTCGGGCCTTGGGCCACATTTATTGGGTCTAACCCATTATTTGAGAAGGTTTTATATTTAATGAATATAAATTTGAAATTATTTAACTAAAATAAAATAAATTAATATTTAAATTAATTTAATGATGATTAGACTCACAATAAAACTAAATGTAATAAGAATATTTATAAAAATTTTCTAATATTTATGGGAAATAAGCTCATTCTATTAAATTAGTTTTTTTTTTAAATATCAATATTCAAATTAAACCAACATCAACCTAAAATATCAAATAATTAAACAATATAAATTCATTATGAGTTCAATATATAAAAATTATTATTGGAAGATGAAATAAAGAATACTATTTTTAATTTATTGAAAAAGGACATGCGTGGTATTTTGGAATTTGTTATAAAGTCCTATAAAAAGATAAAGGAAGGGACGGAAAGACATATTTCATACTTCAACAAGCCTTTACCATTTTCTTTACTGAAAACCCTAAATTTTCACTCTCCATTGAAAACCCTAACTTTTGGAAGACAAGAAAGAAGGAAGAGAGCCACCGTTTTTAGAGAGAAAGAAGAGAAGAGAAAAACGCAGGTTTTTTTCATCATGCCCAGATTTCATCAAAGGTCCGATCCCACTTCGTCTGTGGTTCGATCCAGCTGAAATTTGGAGGAGAGTTTCATGACTCATTCATCTTCAATCTGAACGGTGAAGATCGGATCCGGAGTTTTGGAAAGTCATTAGAAAGAAAGAGGAGAAGAGAGAAAAACTCAAGTTTTTCTCATCATGCCCAGATTTCATCAAATGTATGATCCCGCTTCGTCCGTGGTCTGATCGAGTTGAAATTTGGAGGAGAGGTTCGTGGCTCAAGTATCTTCAATATGAACGGTGGAGATCGGATTTGGATTTTTGGACAGTCATTAGAGAGAAAGAGCACAAGAGAGAAAACGCAGGTTTTTTACATCATGCCCAGATTTCATCAAAGGTACGATGCCACTTTGTCCATGGTCTGATCGAGCTGAAATTTGGAGGAGAGGTTCACAACTCATTAATCTTCAATTTGAACGGTGAAGATCGGATTTTGAGTTTTGGAAAGTCATCTTTCAGCCAAAAATAGAACCTTTGTTTTGGTGGGTTTTTCTCTCCGAACTGTTTTGATCATTAGCTTTGATCGAGGTCAATTCGTGGTCCGATTGAGTTGCAATTTTAGGAACACGTTTAGGACGCATTGATCTTCATTCAAACAGTGGAGATTGGATTTGGAGTTTGGAAAAATGGTATTTCAGTCCGAGAACAGTGGTTATGTTTGGTGAGATCTCTCCATTATTCTGGATTTAATTTTGGATTTATCTAGTGTTTATTTTGTAGTGATTTACTATTTTTGATATAAATCAAATTTGTCTACTTTTCATGTCACCTGCTTTGCTAACTAACAAATTAGAGCAGTTTCTTCTTTTATTTAATCAACCAAATGAAGATCTTAATTGGTTCAAATTATAGATACAGTGCATCCACCAAGTGTTCGATGCTTAGTCCATGAGAAGCTAAGTGCTTAAATCAATTGTTTAGCTTATTATTTTTATTATTAGTTTTATTATTTCTTCCCTTAAAGGCATTCTTAAAGAGCTTGAGAAGTTCATGGGAGGTAATAAAGCCACTGAACTTTTGAGTTAGTTTGAAGTGCTTGATTCAAATCCATCACCATGATGACCTAGATCCTTATTCTATTCTTGTAAAAAAAAAAAAAACTTCCTTTTGACACTTTTTTAATCATATATTCTCAATTATATGATAAGTAAAAATAGTAATTCCATTAATATTTTATATTTTAATATTTTGCATAACCTACCATGCATGAATTACCTCATTTTTTTATTGATTTCACAAGTTGGTTTGATTTCATTTGGTTCAAGTTGTACCTTGTTATTTTGGAGTTGGTTTTGGGAGTGAAAAATGGTGATTTGTTGAAGAGAAGAGAGACTGAGATTTTTCTTTTAGGAGAGTAGAAGTGTGAAGAAATGGTGGGAATTTTCTAGGTAAGAGGAAACAAGAGAATAAGGGTTGTTCAATTAAAGATTTTTGATAGAGGGAGGGAAGAAAATTGAGGGAAGAAGCTGTGAGAGAAGGAGAGTTGTTTTGAGTGCTAGGCAAAAGGCAAGAAGTGAGGGTTGTTCGGTTAGATATCTTTGATAAAAAGAGTGAAGAAAATGAGAGAAGGAGTTGTGAGAGAGAAAGATAGAGAGGAAGACATATGAAGACTATGTTAATTTGTTCATGGAAAGATTGAGGGAAGGGTTGAAAGAGGAAAAAAAGAAGGCAAGAAAATATAAGATTGTTTGGTTGTTCATGGAAAGCTTGAGGGAAATGGGAGAAAGAGGAAAAAGAGAAGGAAAGAAAATGTAAGACTGCTTGGTTGTCCATGGGAAAATTATTAAATTCAAGATGAATGCATATTTCCTACCTCTATTTAATGAAAATTGAGAGGAAAATTTTTAGACATTTTTTCTACTTTTTTCCTTAACATTTTTTTCTTACATTTTCCCATAATATATAAAATTTCCCTTTGAAACTTTATTTACGTTTTGTTCTTTGGATTATATGTTTGATTTTTGTTTTTTAGGTAGAAGAATGATGAATAAAATATATTTTATTGGAGAAAATCGACTAATAATGCTCTTTACAGTTTAGTTCTTGGTAAATAACTCAAAACCCCATTTAGAAATTTATTTTTCTATTGCTCTTGAATCACCTAAACTAAAATAAAAATAAAATAAAAATAAAAAATAGAAAGAACTAGTGTTTTTTCTATTGTTTAATTTCTCAAATTTTTTTAATTTTCATTTTATATTGGTTCTTGTGTTTTTTTTTCCTTTAAGATTTTTGTGAGAGTTTTAGTTTAAATTGCACTTTTTGGTTTTTGCATTTATAATTGAGAGATTTTTTATTCTCCTTGTATTTGCTTATAGGTTTCAAAGGAAATTGGTTGGCCAAAAGACAAGAAATCATAATGTTGAAGAAGGTAGTGATGCCTAAAACCATGAAGATTACATCAAAGTCATTTGGAGGATGATCTTATTTTTTATAGAATATAGATCTTAATATTTGTTGCACTAATATTTGTTCTTTTGTAGAATTAGAAATTGTTGTTGAAATATTTTGATATAATTAACAAATTTGTATGTAATTATTGTATGTAAGTATGAAGTTACATTAATGGTTTGAATTGTATATCAATATTTTAAAATATTTTTATTAGTAAAATTTAGTTTAATTTTGGGGTTTTTTTCCTTTTTATTTAATTATATAGGAAATCATTATTTTAATAATAGGATATAAATATTATTTTTAATATGAAACGTTCAAAGATGACACTTTTGAATGTGTCATTGATAAAATCTATTAAAGATGACACTTCTATAAATGTCAAGATTACTTATTTCATAAAAATGATATCACTAGAAAATGTTTAAAGTTGACGCTTCTTACGAGTGTCGTTGTTAACATTATCCAAAGATGATGCTTCTTTAAACGCCATTGAAAGTATTTATCAAAGATGGCGCTTCCTAAAAGCGTCATTGTTGCCTAAGACATACAATGACAGGGCCGAAGAGGACGCTTTAGAGAAGCGTCATCTTTTACCTTTCTTCACACTTAAAAAGCGTCATTGTAATAGTCTTGTAGTGTTAATACCATGCTCATTGCAATAGTCTTCAAAATCAATGTTTTCAAATTCTCTCCCATGATCACTTCTTATACAAGTGATTGTAAAACCTTTTTCATTTTGAACTTTGTTGCAAAACTTTGAAAACTCATAAAAGGCTTCATTCTTTTGACTTAAAAACAAGACCCAAGTGTATCTAGAGAAGTCATCCACAATAACATATGCATAAGATTTTCCTCCAAGACTTGGTGTCCTAGAGGGACCAAATAAATCCATATGCAACAACTCAAGAGGTCTAGTTGTTGAAATGAAATTTTTGTTTTTAAAAGAATTTTTGATTTGCTTTCCCATTTGACAAGCTTCACAAACTTTGTCTTTATGAAAATTCACTTTGGGAAGGCCTCTAACAAGTTCATCTTTGTTGAGTTGGGAAATGAGGTCCATGTTAGCATGTCCCAACCTCCTATGCCACAATCAACTTTGATCATGCATGCTTGAAAAGCATCTATCATGGTCATCATATTTTGAGATATTTATAGCATAGACATTATCACATCTATGGCCCATGAAGATGGTTTTATCATTTTGAATATTTTTGATAATGCAATGAGATGCTTCAAAAATTACTTTAAAACCTTTGTCACAAAGTTGACTAATGCTTAAAAGATTATGTTTTAAACCATCCACTAATAAAACACTTTCAATAAGAGAGAATGTGCCATTACCAATGTTGCCTTGACCAATGATCCTTCATTTTGCATTGTCTCCAAAGGTGACGTATCCTCCCTTTCTTTTTGTGAGGAAAGCAAACTTGGATTCATCCCCGGTCATATGTCTTGAGCAACCACTATCCAAGAACCACTTATCCTTCTTTGATCCCTACAAAATAAAATTCAAGTTGATTTAGGTACTCATATTTTTTTGGGTCCTTGAGGGTTAGTAACTTTGGATTTTTCAATCCAAACCTTTTTAGCCTTAGTGTTTGAACCTTTTTGAGATCCATTTCTTAAGGGACATGTGCTACTAATGTGCCCTCCTCTTCCACAAAAGTTACAAATAGTAAAGGGACTTGCACTTGAGGATTCTTTTACAAAATAGTTTTTAAAATACTTTTGATTCTTTGAGGATTTGAATCCTAGCCCTTGTTTGTCAAAAACACATTTTTGGCTAGCTAGAATCATTTCAAAGGATTTTTGCCCACAAGAAAAAATTGAAAGAGAAGAGGTCAACCATTCATTTTTCTTTTTTAAAACCTCATTTTCACTTCTCAAAATCTCATTCTTCTTTTCAAGATGAGTTTTAGATATTTCATCAATTGAAAATTTTTCTTTCACTTCTTCAAGCTCTTTTTCAAGTTCTTGAATTTTCTTTTTGAGAGAATTATTTTTCAAACTAAGTTTTTCAAAATCCTCATATAATTCTTCAAAAACATCATGCATATCTTCATCACTATAGTTAGAGTTTACCTCATCAAGATCATCTATTGCCATGAAGCACATGTTTGCCACTTCTTTCTCCTTTTCTTCTTCGGAAGATTCTTCACTATCACTCCAAGTGGCCATCATTGCCTTTTTCATTCTTCTCTTTGCTTCACTTTTGTAGAGAGGACAATCATATTTGATATGTCCCGGTTTTTTGCATTTGAAGCATATCAAGTCTCTTTTATCTTCCCATTTCTCCTTGTCACCATGAGATGATGATTCCTTTTTAGAAGGGTCTCTTCTAGAGGTAAATTTTCTTCCTTTAAACCTTTCATTCCTCATGTATTTGTTAAGCTTTCTTGTGATGAGGGCTAAATCATCATCTTCCTCACTTGGTTTTTCTTCTTCAACATCTTCTTCTTCCTTGGTTGTAGCTTTGAGAGCTATGTTCTTCTTTTTTTTTGTCTTCACCCTCTTGAAGCTTCTTTGTCAAGTTAATCTCATATGTCATCAATGACCCTATGAGTTCTTCCATAGGTAGCTTAGTCAAGTCTTTTGCTTCTTGAATTACGGTGACTTTGGTATGCCACTTTGATGAGAGTGACCTCAATATCTTCATCACCTTCTCGGATTCTTTGTAAGTCTTTCCCAAGGCTTCAAGACCATTGACAATGTCAGTGAACCTAGTAATCATCTCAACAATAGTCTCATTTTCTTTCATTGAAAATAATTCATAATTATGAACAAGTAAATTTATTTTTGACTCTTTTACTTGATTTGTTCCTTCATGAGTTATTTCAAGTAATCTCCAAATTTCTTTAGCTGATTTGCATTGACAAATTCTATTGTACTCATTTCTATCCATGGCACATTGCAAAGTAAAAACAGCCTTAGCATTTAATTGAAAGTTTCTTCTATCAAGCTCATTCCATTCTTGCTTGGGTTTTGGGACTAAAACTCCATCAACAAGCTTAGAAGGAAAAGTTGGACCATCTTCAATGACATCCCATACATCTAAATCGGTTGATTGTAAAAACCAAGTCATTCTAGTTTTCCAATAGGGATAATCAGTTCCCGTAAAAAATGGAGCTCTATGTTTTGCAAAAATTTCAGTGTGGGATGAGCCTGATGGAATAACCATTTCCTCTTAGACGATTAGGTCTTAACAAGAGGTCTAGCTCTGATACCAATTGAGAAAATAAAGGTTGTGCTTAATTAAGAAAGAAACACCCAAGAGGGGAGGTGAATTGGGTTTTTAAAAAATCTTTTCAATATCAACCATTTCAAGCACAATATAAGTGAAAGTAAAGAGATAAAGTTAGAGAATTCAAACTCGCATTTTATAGTGGTTCGGCACTTCCTTGCCTACGTCCACTCTCCTCAATCTCCTAACCGAGTGAGGGTTCCACTAACTTGAAGCTTCAACCAAGCTTCTAATCTTCTTACACTTGGATTCCGGCTCCAATGGGCTCTTACACAATCTCTTCAAGAATTACACCTCTCGAAGGCTTAAACGCTTGGCTTTTACAAGAATAAAATACTCAACCTAGCTTAAGGATGGATCAAATACAAAACAAGGCTAGGATGATTCACAAAGGTGCACTAAGGAGTATGCAAATGATGATTTAATGCACCAAGAAAGAAATGAGGGCTTTTTGATCAAGAACAGGTAGGTAGATAATTGATTGCAAGTGTTCTCTTTTTCATAAATGAAGTGAAGCTCTTAATTTATAGGTTTCTAAGCTCGGGAGTCAAAAATAGCAAAAGGTACCCTCGACCGGTCGAGCTTGGGGTCGACCGGATCACTAGCCGTTGGGCATTAAATGCTTTGACAAGTTACCGTTGCCTCGACTAATCCTCGACCGGACCTCGACTGGGAAGGGTGTGAACCTCAACGGGGAAGAGAAGGCTACTGGATGAGAGAGAGTGTTTTTGACACTCCTCAACCGGTCCTCGACCAGTTCCTCAACCGGTTGAGCCGGTTGGCCATAGCCTCGACCGGTTGAGCCTTTTGGCCCCGAAAACCTCCATTTTTAAATTCCTTTCTTTTCTACTACTTAGGCAAGGTCTTTAGGTGAATAAATATGCCAGTTTTAAAACATTTTGCCTAAGGTACATTTGATAAAACTCGGGTTTGAATGAATTTGAAAGTTTAAAGAATAAACCGAGTTTTTCAAAGATGCATGAAATGGCATGAAAAACTCAAGTGCACCCATGCATTCATCTTACATTCATTTCCTATGATCAAGGGACTTCCAATAATCTCGGTCTTGTATCCATTTGGTCTGTGGATGAATTTCCAAAATTATACCTGAGATTCTTTACCATTAAAAACAATTAGCCACTTAACCATGGTTTGTTATCATCAAAACCCGATTAGGAGAACCCTTGGGCTAACAGTTTCATTAAGGCCTCCATTCCTGATCAAGAGGTTAGAATGTTGTCCTAGTTTTGTTGCCTGTAGCATCTTTTGATTCTTGTGATTTGCCTGGGAAGCTTAATGCTTTTGCTTGTTCCTTGTTGCATATTGTTATCCTTATATAAATGGAACATATGGTCTACTTCTATGCTGAACTTGGCTTGGCTAGCTAACTATGCCACCATGATGTATTGCTCATATATGTTTGGCGCCTCATCGGTGTATGTCGTGCTGTGTGCCTTAAACAAAAGCCTTGTTTGGGATGAAACACTAAAAGCCTACACTGGTTTCTTAGAGGCACAACTACTGTAAGTGAATGGTACTGCCTTCCTTTCTCTTGAGTCTGTGAAATAGGAATGTTTTAACATTTCTCCCCAAAATAGGGATTGAGCTAAGCTCCTTGCAACTTTCCACTCAATGGCTGAAGAAAACAAGTTGATCAAGGCTATGTATAGGAAGTACTCTCAGCCTCATAGAAGTGGGATTACATTTCGTCCACCAGCCAAGGTCCTCTTGGTTGTTGCTATATCATGAAGAGGACTGCATTTGCAGTAGGTGCTCCACCTTTGTTTCAACCACATTACCTTATGTGAGGAATGGGGGATCATTGGTATGTGATGATCTTTAAGGGTGAATTTTTTGTCTAATCATAATTGATTTGATTTTTTTGTTTTTTTACTTACACCTATGTTGTGTTTTGATAATGTTTCTCTCTATTTTTTAATTTGGTGGTTGCAACAACTACTTGGCTTGCATTAATATGCTATAGGAGGAGGAGATCAATGGACCTTACAGATTCAAAATGAAGAGATAGAATGATATTCAAAATAACCTTTGTTTCAACCACATTACCTTATGTGAGTTTCAAGGTGAATTTTTTTTCTAATCATAACTGATTTGATTTTTTTTTTCTCTTTACTTACACCTATGATGTGTTTTGATAAAGAATTCAAATTTGATTTCCATTAACCTTTACCAAATTGATGTTTCTCTATGTTTCTTAATTTGGTTGTTGCAACAGCTACTTGGCTTGCATTAATATGCTATAGGAGGAGGAGATCGATGGACCTTACAGATTCAAAATAAAGAGATAGAATGATATTGATTAACATGAGTTCTCTAAGATCATAAAGAGTTAATTTTTCCTACTATTCTTTCCTGAAATTTTCTTGCACATCCATTGGTACTTGCAAAGATCCCCTAGAGCTATAGTCCAAGGCATAAAGACTAGTGAACAACCATTTGAACTACAACACAACTGTATCAATATTATACCTACATGAAAAGTGTCAACCATTGGGCTCTTTAATTTAATGTACAACTTGAAAAACTATTGTCCTTGCTACTGGGTAAAGCTCTTATATACTTCTTTTGATTTTATCATTAAGACATGTTGAAGGCAAATCATATTGTAGGTCCTAATAGTAGAAGAATCATATTGGAGTCATAACATAGTATAAGCTTTACTCAATAGCAAGAGAGGATCTTAAATTACAATGTGAAAGTGCCTCTACAACTTTATGAGACTCAACCCGAAATCCCCCCTTATAGGATCTATAGAAAACTTAAATCCATACTAAACTTGTAGAGCATTACTTCATTTTATCATTCAGATGTGGCTACTTTGATTTGAGACTCTTGGATTTGGAGTAGTCATATTTATCTATTACTATAATTCTCTTTAATGTATGTTGAGTTGTAATGTAGGAGAGGCAACAGTAGTGTGACAACTAAGAAATCCTATTAGTCAGAGTGACCTAATTTTTTCTGTTTGTGACAATAAATTAGTTAAGATTACTAGGTATCACACATATCATGGTCACCACAAAGCCCATGAGGCAACTTTCTGGCCAAATTAATGTGCCAAAGGGGTATGGCCACACAGTGACATTACATTATACCACACAAAATCTCACTGTCAAGTATCATCTATCACAAAGATGGAGAAACTGAAGAATCGGAGAGGCTAAGATTTTCCCATGTTAAATATCAAAAGATGGATGAACATTTTGTATTAAAATTGCCAACACCCAGTATATAATTGGATGCCAACCAGGTGAAACCTCATTCTCCTAGATAAAATTAATTTTTTTTTTTTTTTTAAGAATATCTTATGCCTTTGTTTAGCTTTATGTGAAAAGATGTGAAGGGGTTTCATCAAGACCCAACTGGAAAAAAAAAAAAGGATAGATGGAGAAAGAAGCGTGAGCAAGCAGATCCATGCATATCCATAAAAAAAAATAAAAAATAAAAAAAAAGCCTAATCTCTTGTGCTCTTATCTCATCCAATGCCCATGTGTGATGTGTTTTGAGTTTTATGCCTTTTGAGGGAATTGCATCATCCTTAGTCCCATGGGGGCCCTAGTATGACCTCTAATATACCATATGCTGACACCCCCCCTTCCCCCATTTCTACAACCTCCTCCTCCTCCTATTTCTTAATCTGCCTCCTTTTCAGACAGTACATCTCAATATATTATTAGGTTGGTGTTCGTGGTCAATATTCACACTATAGGATATACCATATGCTCACACCCATCATTTCTACAACCTTCTCCTACTCTTACTTCTTAATCTGCCTCCTACTTAGAATTGATTCGTGATCTAAATGATAAAAATTTAACTCTTGCGCCTAATGACTTTGAGACATTGGTGAAAGGACTGTGTAGGGCTAATAGGATTATTGATGCAACAGAAATTGTTGATATAATGAAGAAGAGAAAAGTTGTTGATGCTAAGGTTTATGAGATTATTATCAATGGATACTTGAGGAGAAATGATATTCCTAAGGCATTTTATTTGCTTCAGACCATGACAGAATCCGACATTTACCTATAATTTCCACATACACTGAGCTGATGCAGCATCTCTTCGGATTGAATGAGTATCAAAAAGTTGTAAGCTATATAATGAGATGTTGGAAAGAGGAGTTGAACTAGATAGTGTGGCGATCACAACTATGGTTATAGGCCATGTTCGTTAAAATCATATATTTGAAGCATGGAAAGTGTTCAATAGTATGTAGGAGAGGGACATCAGAGCTACTTGGAAATATTATTCAGTGTTCATTAAGGAGCTTTGTAAAATTTAAAGGATGGATGGAGGTTATCAAGGTTCTGAATGAAATGCAGGCATCCAATATAATTATTGGAGATGAGGTATTCAATTGGGTAATATCTTATTTAGAGAAGAAAGGAGAAATAGAGATGGTAAAAATAGTAATGCAAATGCAGAGGACATGTAAACTTTACCCTCAAGAACATGAGGAATCTTGTAGTATTGTCCCCAAGAGACAACCGCATAATTTGGACTTCAACTTTAATAAATTGGAGTGAGGAATAATGGATCTTCATCTAGTAGACCACCTTCTAAATACTTATAATGAATAGGACTTGCAAGAAATTTGTAGGATTTTGTCAACCTCAATGGATTGGTGCCTAATTGAAGAAGCTTTGGAGAAATGCCATGTTCAGTTCACATCACAACTTGTTGTGGAGATTTTGTGTGATTGCAATCTGCATAGTTATGCTGCATTACTTTTTTGGGCAATACCATTTGAGTGTACGAATCACCGGATCAAAAACCTAAATGACATCAAAAGGATATTTGTGTACCGGTCGACCACCTTATGAAGCGGTTGCAATTTTTTTGGAACCAGTAAACATTAGCCATTTTGGTGCTTCATCATAAAAAATGGTAGTGTTTATTGGTAAAGAAAATGGGTCAACCGATTGCATTTAATCGATCGACCGCTTCATAGATAATGAAGTAAGATGTTAAATGGTTGGATTCATACATAAATTGTTCTCCACTTATTAGAAAGTAGTTTTTTTGGGCATGTAGAACTAAGTTTAGTAATGGATACTAGCCATGATGATGGGCGTTTATGTAATTTTATGGTTTTAACTTGTGGATTAAAATTAAAGGTGTTTTCTTTTTTATTGATCTTTTTTATGTTGTTGTGAAATTGGTTCTCTCAACCTTGAGTTTTCATCCAATGTAGTTTCTTTATGCAAGATGTATTTAGGAAGAAGGACACATGGTCAAGTAAGTCTTTATCTACCTTCCTTTTTTGCTTTCCTTATTTATCTATTCATTTTTTTTTGCTTTCTATTACTAGTTCATTTGCTAGCTATGTAGCAATCAGGTGCGTATTGGATGTTTAACAATGGTAGAATTTTCAATACAAATGCAACAAATACAACACTCATTTACTATTGCATAACAAGGTTACAATTACTAGCTCGGCTGTGGAAGCCATATATTTCCAAACCATTCATTTGTAAGCATAAATAATTTTGTGTATGCTATATCTCCTTGCTTTTTAATACATTACTTATATACCGATAAAAAATAAAAATGAAAAATTGTGTACAATGCAATTTGTAATAAGAAAGAAAGAACTTATTTTTTTCCACTCTATTGAGCTTTATTTACTTTTTTTTTCTCCTCATTTATGTGCTGATAAAGTTTGAAGTCATAGTCTCATTATCTCATAACCTGATTGAGCTTGTACATGTATTTCTAAAACCAACATCCTGATGTAATTAGTTAATCCTCTTGACCCCAAGGGTCGAACAATTTAAGCTTAGGAAAATTTCTCTTTTTCCCCATTCTACACTTCTTTGATGCTTTTAAAATTTTTTGGGACTTCATATGGCTTGGATATTGTTTGAATGAGTTCATTACACTAAAGGGGCATTCAAATGATGCCTAGAAAAATCATAATTCAAAAAATATATAAAAATTAAGAAGGGTACAAAGAATGTGAGGAATCCTCACATTCTTCGTACCCTCCCCATTCTCCATTTCTTTGATGCTTTTAAAAATTTTTCGGACTTCATATGGTTTGGATATTTTTTAAATCAATCCATTATACTTAAGGGGTGTTCAAATGATGCCCGAAAAAATCATTCTTCAAAAAAACATAAAAATTAGGAAGGGTACGAAGAATGTGAGGAATCCTCACATTCTTCATACCCTTCCCATTCTCCACTTCTCTAAAGCTTTAAAAAAAATTTAGGACTTCATATGGCTTGGATATTGTTTGAATGAGATCATTACATATAGGGGTGTTAAAATGATGCCTGGAAAAATCATACTTCAAAAATACTTAAAAATTAGGAAGGGTAAGAAGAATGTGAGGAATACCCACATTCTTCGTACCCTCTCCACTCTCAATTTCTTTGAAATTTTAAAATAATTTAGGGACTTCATATGACTTGGATATTTATTAAATGAGTCCATTACACTTAAGGGGTGTTCAAATGATGCCCAAAAAAATCATACTTAAAAAAAACAAAAAAATTAGGAAGGGTACGAAGAATGTGGGGATTCCTTACATTCTTCGTACCCTCCCCATTTTCCACTTCTTTGAAATTCTAAAATAATTTTAGAACTTTATATGGCTTGGATATTGTTTAAATGAGTCCATTACACTTAAGGGGTGTTCAAATGATGCCCAAAAAAATCATACTTAAAATATACATAAAAATTAGGAAGGGTACGAAGAATGTGACGAATCCTCACATTCTTCATACCCTCCCAATTCTTCACTTCTTTGATGCTTTAAAAACTTTTTGGGACTTCATATGGCTTGGATATTGTTTAAATTAGTCCATTACACTTAAAGGGTGTTCAAATGATACCCAGAAAAATCATACTTAAAAAAAAACATAAAAATTAGGAAGGGTATAAAGAATGTGAGAGTTCCTAACATTCTTCGTACTTTCCCCATTCTCCACTTCTTTGATGCTTTTGAAATTTTTTGGGACTTTATATGGCTTGGATATTGTTTAAATGAGTCTAGTATACTTAAGGTGTGTTCAAATCATGCTTGAAAAAATCATTCTTCAAAAAAAACATAAAAAATTAAGAAGAGTACGAAGAATGTGAGGATTCCTCACATTCTTCATACCCTATCCATTCTCCACTTCTTTGATGCATTAAAATTTTTTTGGGACTTCCTATGGCTTGGATATTGTTTGAATGAGTTCATTACACTCAAGGGGTGTTAAAATCATGCCTAGAAAAATCATACTTCAAAAATACTTAAAAATTAGGACCTCACATTCTTCATACCCTCCCCATTCTCCATTTCTTTGAAATTTTAAAATAATTTTAGGACTTCAAATGGCTTGGATATTTTTTAAATGAGTCTATTACACTTAAGGGGTGTTCAAATAATGTCCAAAAAAATCATACTTAAAAAAAAAACATAAAAATTAGGAAGAGTACGAAGAACATGAGGAATCCTCACATTCTTCATACCCTTCCCATTCTCCACTTCTTTGATGCTTTAAAAAAATATTAGGACTTCATATGGCTTGGATATTATTTGAATGAGTTCATTGCACTTAAGAGGTCTTTAAATGATGCCAGGAAAAACCATACTTAAAAAAAACATAAAAATTAGAAGGGTATGAAGAATGTGAGGATTCCTCATATTCCTCGTACCCTCCCCATTATCCACTTCTTTGATGCTTTAATTTCTTTTTTGGGACTTCGTATGGATTAGATATGGTTTAAATGAGTCCATTACACTTAAGAGGTGTTTAAATGATGCCTGGAAAAATCATACTTCAAAAAATACATAAAAATTAGGAAGGATACGAAGAATGTGACAAATCCTCACTTTCTTTGTACCCTCCCCATTCTCCATTTCTTTGAAATTTTAAAATAATTTTGGGACTTCATATTGATATTGTTTAAATGAGTCCATTATACTTAAGGAGTGTTCAAATGATGCCAGGAAAAATCATACTTAAAAAATACATAAAAATTAGGAAGGGTATGAAGAATGTGAGGAATCCTCATATTTTTGGTACCCTTCCCATTCTCCAATTCTTTGGTGCTTAAAAATTTTTTGGAACTTCATATGGGTTGGATATTTTTTAAATGAGTCTATTACACTTAAGAGGTGTTCAAATGATGCATGGAAAAATCATAATTCAAAAAAACATAATAATTAGGAAGGGTACAAAGAATGTGAGGAATCCTCATATTTTTCGTACCCTCCCCATTCTCCACTTCTTTAATGCTTTTGAAATTTTTTGGGACTTCATATGGCTTGGATAATGTTTAAATGAGTCCAGTATACTTAAGGGGGTTTGAAATGATGCTTGGAAAAATCATTCTTCAAAAAAACATAAAAATTAAGGAGAGTACGAAGAAAGTGAAGAATCTCATTCTCCACTTCTTTGTTGCATTAAAATATTTTTGAGACTTCATATGCCATGGTGATTCGTGCCCAATTGGTGTATCAGCTGATTCATGTCCAGCTGGTGCTCCTTGATTGAGGGAGTAATCAACAAAATTTATAACCTATTACACCATGAACTAGGGTAGCAAAGACAAAGCTACTATAGCATAGTGGCTCTAGGATCGTTCACTGGGAAGGGTTTTCAATTCATAAATGATACCAATTCAAAGATGAATTGATGCCTTTTCATTTCAAGGTTAGCTTAAGAAATAAAACACAAACTTTGATTGAAAAAGGTTTAGGTTTAAGCTAACGGCAAAGGAAGTAATGGAAATTACTTATGAAGAAAAACATTCCTTGGAGGTTTAGGTTCACAGGGGAGGTTCCTCATGCAAAAACAGAGCTCCGGTCATTTGGTTCATATCCTCGCATTAGAGAATTAACATATAGTTAATTCTCTAACCGGTGTTGTACAGATGTATCCTTTAAATGGATTTCAGCTCTAATGCCCTCTCACTGATGTAACTTGCAATGGCTCGTGCCTCTTACCTAGCATTTGCCATTCAAGGTGATCTTTAAATTTGGACTTCCCTTCTCAAGCTCGCAAGAGATAACTAATGGATGTCTCCTTAGAGTCCAAAAGCTTACCAAATGTTGGCAATTCTAGAAAATCCTACCTTCAAGTCACTTCCCAAAAGCTCACAAGAGGTAAACTAGTGCATCTCCATGGACGGAGATCACTTGCCTTACCAAGTGTTGGCTCAAGTGAATTGAAGGTATTTTAAGTTAACTAAAAACATAGAAATCATTAAAGGATCACACTTTCTCTTCATTAATGGCTGAAACCACAAAGCTACTAATTCTTGCACTTGGAACCTTTCCCGGCAACCTTAACTCCAAGGAACTAAAAGTCTAGCCACTCATTCTCTGAGGAAACATCCTCAGAGCTTGTTTGGCTAGTAAGAAAATACAATCAAAATGAGAAGGTAAAGCAGAGCAAAGCTCTATATTTTTCTTCCTTTGAAAACTATACAAAAGATGCGTCGTCTCCCTGAGAACAGGCTCCCGAGAGATATTTATATGAAAATTACAATAATAATATATATAAGGTTATTCATCCTTTTTCCAAACTTAATAACTAAGGAATCCTATAATTGGTGGGTTACAAGGAAAGTTTGGGGATTTAGACATCAAATATCTAAAGCAAAATATCTCAAAATGTCGGTCGCAAATATCGGGAAGCTTCAGGAGAACACCGTGGCACTGTGCAAAATGGCTGCGAGACTCTCCGGGTAAGCGCTATCAGAGGATCCGGATATGTCTGACCAGGGAAGTTGAAACGCCCTCCTCTCCCATCCGGCGTCAAGCGCCGGATGCGAAATATTCGGATGGAATGTCGGCGGAGAAGAATTCCGGATGTGAGACATCCCGGTGGAATGTCGGCAGAGCAGAATTCCGGATGTGAGACATCCGGGTGGAATGTGCGATGCCACACATCGCAAGGGGGCCGTCTGCGTGTACAAGGTGTAGGGACCCCTCCCTCTGATGACACGGAGCGCTCATCGCTATCCGGAGCAACTCCATCCGGATTCTCTAAGAGGATATGTTGCGCTCTCCCCTATCCGGACACCCTCAGGGAGAAGCACACGGCACTCGCGATCATCACACCCCAGACGATAGCATATCCTATTCGGATATGTTGTCCGGATCATTGGCTAAAGTGCACAAGCCTTGCTACGTCATTCCGACAGCTTGCCACAGCCCACGTTCCACCACCCTCCGATGGTGTGTCCGGACGCCCTGTCCGGACATCTTTTGCCATGGATTCCAAAGAACTCTCCTCAATCTCGGATTGCTTTGGTGATCAAAAAGTTATCAAAACACCAAAACTTAACACGATTTGATTAGAATTAATTGCAATGGTCCTTAATATGTTAATTGGGTTAAAAGGTGATAACTACTACTCAAAAGTGTTTAAAAGAGTTAATTACAAGCTATGAAATAGCACTTTTTGAGTAGTAATCACTCCCCCCAACTGACATATTGCTAGTCCCTTAGCAATGAAGGAGAGAAAAATAAAAATAAAAATAAAAAGTATTATAATTTACAACATCATGCTAATAAAAAAAAACAATTTTCAAGTGGCATGATGATCTAACTCTCACATGGAACATTAAAGAAATAAAACTCAAACTTCAACAAGAGTTATCAAATAACTTATCTAATCACAATTCTTAAAGAGAAGGCATTATGCAAATTTAAGCTTTAAAAGAGTTTCCACTCCCAAAGGGTCAAATCTCACTCTTCCACAAAAATCTAAGTGTTACTTATTAGTTTCCGAATATAGTATGTTGAACTAATCTCTCCCCCCCAACCTAGTTCTTTTTCAACGCTTAGCAAACTGGTCAACCTCCAATAGGCTAAGAACGCACCTCTTTTTTCACAATTTTTTTCATTGTAGGAGTACAAGGCTTAAAGGTATTCTTTTCTAAATTGTCCATGTAACGGGGGTCCATCGATGACTCCCAACCAATTAAGGTTTAGGGCATCAAGCTTTAAGGATCTTTCAACCACTAACTCTTCGGATTTTACCCCGGACTTTTGAGAATGAATTTTAATACCCAAGCACCTACAGTATGTTAAACTCCACCTATTCACCCTTGTAATGAGCATTGAGGTCGGTGACTCCCAACCAATGAAGGCTTAGGGCACCAGGTTTAAAGATTTTTACCATATACCCCTCAGACCTTGCTCGGGTTTTAAGGCAAGCAAACATTTTTTTTTTTTCAAAAAAGCTCAATGGCCTTTTATAAGGTGTCACAACACTATTAAATGAGGTCAAAGGTACCAAGTCTAAATTTTCCTAAGTCAAGAGGGAAATAGTTTTTCATCTTATAATCGGAACCTATTGTGCACAGTGTGTGAATAGCTTAAAGTGGAAGAACTAAGGTTGAATTCAATAGAAGTTTCAACAATTCATCAACTTTAGTAAGCATAATACAAACTCTAAGGTGGTGTTTGTTTTTTTGGCTTTTTGCTTAAAACAATTTAGTTTTAGAATTTAGGTTGTTTGTTTTTCTACTTTTTCATGACTTATTATAAACTTTTTACTAAATAGAAAAAGCCAAAATATGTAGCTTTTTCTAAATAGAAAAAATAACATATTGATTTTTTTTTATTTTTTAATACTTAATAGAAATAAAATACTATAAAAACAAACAACCTAAAATTAAACACTAATAAACATTAAGGTTCTATTTAGAATTAAGTGAAAAAACAAACACCACCTAAGTCAAGTAAAAAGACAAAAATTCAATTTCTCCCATTTCATTTTGAAAATTTTTCCTTAATAACCATGGAGAGTAGAATAAAAACTTTAAAAAATTTTAAAATTAAGCAAAAAGCAACTAAATTACCAAAATAACTTAGCATTAATAACAAAAACTTCCTTCCTCAACTCTCCCCCCAACCAAGCTGAACATTGTCCTCAATGTGATAAAAGCGATTGAAAAAATAGGGAGAAAGTGGTACTTCCTGAGTGACATGGAGTGATGCTGTGGAAATGATGGCTCAACTGCCTCTCCTGTAGGAGGCTCCTGATGAGGCATAGGCTGATCAACAAAAGGAGGGGCCTGTGATGGCTCTGATGAGCTAGGAATGGCATGCTCAGGAGCTGATGTAATGCTGAGATGATGCTGGATCTGCCTCAGGATGGCAGTGTGCTGGGCCTGAGTGGTAAGCCATTTGATCTGACATAACAACCTGGGGAAAAGGAGTGGAATGGCATCAGCTCGGAGCAGCTTCTTTTTATTTTCTTACAATTCCTCCTGATTTTAATCATTCAAAAAAATTAAGTTAGTTACAATTAACATAATTTAAGACCAAATTTACAATCAAATAATTTACAAAACTTAAAAATTAACATATTTAACAAAATTATGGACTTTGGTGAAACCAAGTCCATCTAACCCTTCTCTGATCAGGCTTTTTGTGGCTCAAGGAGGTTGATTTCCTCCTTTTCTGGTTTGAACGACTCAATGAATGGCTTGAGGCGATGACCATTGACTCTAAAGGTGTCTATGCCATTGGAATTTAGTAATTCCACCACTCCATTGAGATGTACTTGGTGAATAATGAAAGGACCTATCCACCTTGACTTGAGCTTCCCTGGAAAGATATGGAGCCTTGAGTCATAGAGTAGGACTCTTTGTCCGTTCCACAATTCTTTGTTAGAGATTAGTTGATCATGCCACTTCTTCATCCTCTGTTTTGCAACTTTGGAATTGATGTAAGCATCATTTCTTAATTCCTCCATCTCATTAAGGTCTAAGCACCTCTTTGCCCCAGCTCTGATCAAGTCCATGTTCAACCTCTTGATTGTCCACCAAGCCTTATATTCAACTTCCACAGGGAGGTGGCATGCTTTTCCATAGACGAGACGATAGGGGGACATGCCAAGAATAGTCTTATAAGTTGTTCTATATGCCCATAATGAATCATGTAGATTAATAGACCAATCTTTTCTACTTGTAATCACCACTTTCATCAGTATGTTTTTTATTTCCCTGTTTGCTAGCTCCACTTGCCCGAAAGTTTGAGGATGATAAGGTGTAGCTACCTTATGCTTCACTCCATACTTGGCTAATAGGATTTCAAAAGGTTTGTTGCAAAAATGAGTACCTCCATCACTGATTATGGCCTTGGGCACCCCAAATCTTGAGAAGATGTTCTCCTTAAGAAATTTGAGAACCACCCTGTGATCATTATGTTTACAGGGGATTGCCTCCACCCATTTGGAAACATAGTCCACCCCCACCAATATATAAGAGTTACCAAAAGACATTGGGAAAGGTCCCATGAAGTCAATACCCCAAACATCAAAAAGATCAACTATAAGGATGGGGTTCATGGGCATTTGGTTTCTTTTTGTAAGCTTCCTGAGTCTTTGGCATCTATCACAACTCCTACACATGATGTGGGAATCTTTGAAAAGCGATGGCCAAGTAAACCCTGATTGCAACACCTTCATGGTTGTTTTCTGAGAGGTAAAGTGGCCTCCACATGCATTTTCATGGCAATGGCTGAGGATCCCTTGTTGCTCTTCTTCAGGGACACACTTTCTTATGATCTGATCTGCACAATACTTGAAAAGGAAGGGCTCTTCCCAATAATAAGCATGAATCTTTGCAAAGAAGTGCTTCCTGTGTTGCGCTTTCCACTCACTTGGAACTTCACCAGTAACCAAATAGTTAGCAATATGAGCATACCAAGGAGCTTTCTCTAGCAACATAAGTGATTCCTCAGGAAAGTAATCATTAATAGGTAATACATGGGAATTATGTGCTATAGCCAACCTTGAAAGGTGGTCAGCTACCACATTCTCCACCCCTTTCTTGTCTCTGATTTGGAGATCAAATTCTTATAACAAAAGAATCCATCTAATCAACCTTGCTTTTGCATCTTGCTTTGTTAATAAATACTTCAAGGCCGAATGGTCAGTGAAAACAATGATGAAAGACCCTACCAAATAAGCACGAAACTTGTCTAAGGCGAACACCACAGCTAACAATTCTTTCTCTATAGTTGTGTAGTTTCTTTGAGCCTCGTTCAATGTTTTGCTTGCATAGTAGATCACGTAGGGCTTCCCATCTTCTCTTTGGCCAAGTATAGCTCCTATAGCAAAGTCACTGGCATCACACATTACTTCAAAGGGTAATTGCCAGTTAGGAGCCCTCACTATTGGAGCGATTGTCAAAAATTGCTTCAATTGATCAAAACTATTTTGACATCTTTCATCCTAGACAAACTTAGCATCCTTAGCTAAAAGTTCACAAAGAGGCCTTGAAAACTTAGAGAAGTCTTGTATAAATCTCCTGTAGAACCCTGCATGGCCAAGAAATTGCCTTACTCCTTTCACACTGGTTGGGGATGGCAATTTGGCAATAAGTTCCACATTTGCTTTATCAACTTCAATACCTTTCTCTGAGATGATATGGCCAAGGACAATTCCTTGACGTACCATAAAATGGCATTTCTCCCAGTTTAGCACCAACTCCTTCTCAATGCATCTGTTAAGAACCGCTTCCAAATTGACTAAGCATTCCTCAAATGTACCTCCATATACGGTGATGTCATCCATGAAAACCTCCATAATTCACTCCACCATATCACTGAAGATACTCAACATACATCTTTGGAATGTTGCAGATGCATTGCATAAACCAAAAGGCATTCTTCTGTAAGCATATGTTCCAAATGGACATGTGAAAGTGGTCTTCTCTTGATCTTCCACATCAATTTCAATTTGAAAATATCCGGAGTACCCGTCCAAGAAACAATAAAAAGGATGGCCAGAGACTGTCTCCAACACTTGATCAATAAATGGCAATGGAAAATGATCTTTCCTTGTCACAGCATTCAACTTTCTATAATCAATACACACCCGCCAACCTGAAGTGAGGCGTGTAGCAATTTCTTCTCCTTTTTCATTCTGAACCACAGTAATCCCTGACTTCTTTGGTACCACTTGAGTAGGACTCACCCAAGGGATGTCAGATATGGGATAAATAATACCTGCTTAGAGTAGCTTCAGTACCTCAGTTCGCACCACTTCTTGTAAATGAGGATTCAATCTTCTTTGAGGTTGACGAATTGGTTTAGCTTCTTCCTCCATATATATGTGATGTGTACAAACCAAAGGACTAATGCCTTTCAAGTCAGATATTTGCCATCCTATTGCTTTCTTACACCTCTTGAGAACTTCAAGTAAACACTTCTCCTGATGACTAGTAAGAGATGAAGATATAACAACAGGACATTGATTATTTTCTTCAAGGTATGTATATTTCAGCTCCACGGGCAGAGGCTTCAAATTGAGCTTTGGGGTCTCTTCTTCAGCAGCTTCTCCTTCCTCTTTATTGAACAAAGGTAGAATCTCTTCTCTTCTCTTCCAACCTTGTAGAGTAGCAAGCACATCTAGGGGTTCAGACAACCCTTCTTCAAGATCCCCAAGACTTTCATTCAACTTGTCTTGCATATTCTGATTACAATGCTCCTCCA
This sequence comes from Vitis cinerea var. helleri x Vitis rupestris, assembly GCA_945999865.1. Taxonomy (NCBI): domain Eukaryota; kingdom Viridiplantae; phylum Streptophyta; class Magnoliopsida; order Vitales; family Vitaceae; genus Vitis; species Vitis cinerea var. helleri x Vitis rupestris. The sequence continues at coordinate 859,234 of OX253931.1, read as the reverse complement.
CTAGAGTGTCGATAATGCATACCTCTTCTGGACCTTCTTCTTCTTCCGGAGTGATTTGCTTTTTAGACATATAATGTTGAGCTCAAGTGTCATGTTGCCAAAAGTGAGTTGCATGAGTCCATTCCTACAATTGATGATTGCATTTGAGGTAGCAAGGAATGGTCTTCCAAGGATGATAGGAACTGAATTAGCTTCCTTTACAATAGGATCCGTATCAAGAACAACAAAATCTACCGGATAGTAGAAATTATCAACTTGAACTAAGACATCCTCAATTACCCCCCTTGGAATTTTTACTGATCTATCTGCTAGAGATAGGGTGATTGATGTTGGCTTCAACTCACCAAGTCCCAATTTCTTATAGACAGAGTATGGTAGCAAATTCACACTTGCTCCCAAGTCTAACAAAGCTTTCTCCACTACCTTTCCTCCAATCATGACTGAAATGGTAGGACATCCCGGATCTTTATACTTCAAAGGAGACTTACATTGTATGATTGCACTTACTTGCTCAGTCAAGAAGGCTTTCTTGTTCACATTCAACCCTCTTTTGATGGTACATAAGTCATTTAGGAATTTTGCATACGTTGGAACTTGTTTAATCATATCCAGCAGTGGGATATTGACTTTCACTTGTCTCAATACTTCAAGAATTTCAGAGGCATTTCTAATCCCCTTTTTCCCATGCAACGCTTGAGGAAAAGGTGGAGAAGTTGGTTTCTTCAGCATTTCTTCCTTAAGAAGTATCTTCTCTGAATTTGTATTCACTGTTGAATCATGGTCCTCCTTCATTTCACTGACATCTTTCTTCTTTCCTTTCATTTCCTCCCTCTTCTTTGTTTCTTCTTCTTCTTCAACATGTGGCTTGGGTGTTGGCTTCTCAATTTTTTTACCACTCTTTAGAGTGATCAAGGCTTTAACATCTTTCACCTGTGACGATTCTCCCTCATGGATTTCCACTTCATGGATACCCTTGGGGGTGAGGTTGAGAAGGAAATCTACCATTCTCTTGCACTGTGTTCAAGTTAGTGAGCCTTGAGATTGAGTATTGGAGATTATCTATCTTTTGAGATAGATCATTTTGCATTCCATCCATCCTTTTATTCAAAGTACTCTCTACATTGTCAATTCTTTGACTGAGTTGAGCATTGATGGCTTTTTGTTCTCCAACAAAATCTCCCACAACCTTGCTGAGATTCACTATTGCTTGTTCAAGACTTGAAGATTGTTGAGATGGTTGAGCCGGCTGTTGGTACTGAGGTGCTCTTGCCTTCCATGAGAAATTTGGATGATTCCTCCAACTTGAGTTGTAAGTATTTCCATACGGTGCATTGTTATTGGGCTTGAATTGTCCAATAGCATTTGCTTGATCTCCAAACATTTCCCTTGCAGCTGGAATTGTAGGGCACTCCTCCACCAAGTGTTCATAAGATTGACAATTAGGACACAACTTTACTTGCACTGGTGTTTCAGCAATAGCTTGCACTTCATGCATCTTTTTCAGTTCTAGCTCCTCCAATCTTCTTGTCATAGCCGCAAACTTGGCTTTCATATCATCATCTTCATTCAAGGTATACATCCCAGCCTTAGCATTGAAAGCACTCGATTGAGACTTCATCTTTCCCATTTCTCCTTTGTTTGGTTCATCCCATCCCCTTGAAACTTCAGCCACATAACTCAAGAAATCCATAGCTTCCTCCAGATTTTTGCTCATGAAATCTCCTCCACACATTGTCTCGAGGAGTTGCTTCATTGAGGAAGACATCCCATCATAAAAATAGCTCACCAATAGCCAAGTATCAAAACCATGGTGAGGACAAGCATTTATGGCTTCCATATATCTTTCCCAACACTCATAGAATTTCTCATTCTCTTTAGCTGAGAAGTTTGAAATTTGCCTTTTCAAGCCATTTGTTCTGTGAGTTGGAAAAAATTTCTTGAGGAATTTAGCTTGTAAGTTAGTCCAAGTACGGATACTCCTTGGCCTTAAAGAATTTAGCCAAATCTTGGCCTTATCCTTTAAAGTAAAAGGAAATAGCTTAAGCCTCATCAAGTCTATTGAAGCTCCTCCATCTTGGAATGTGTTACAAACATCTTCAAATTCCTTGATATGTGCGTAGGGATTCTCACTTTCCATCCCATGGAAAGTTGGTAGAAGTGGAACAATATACGGTCTGATCACTAGCTGCTCTGTAGGGGGCACTATACAGGATGGTGCACTCATACGAGGTGGATGCATTCAGTCCCTCATTGATCTGAAAGCATTGGGATTGTCTTGGTGACCATGGTGACTATGCTGATCCTCAGGTGTAGCTTCCATGATATTCAAGCTCAATTCTAATTCCTTGTTATGAGGTGTATCACGTTTGACAAGCCTTCCTCCACTGTCTCGTATCCAATTTGGCATACACAACTAGTATCAACTGTAACTAAAATGAAAATAAAAGAAAACAAAAGAAAACAGGGCTACCAAAAAAAAAACTAAAATGAACTAAACTGAATTTAAAAGATATATTAGATTATGAACAAGTAAAGATACAATAAAAAAAATAAGAATTAGTAAAATGAAAGAAAAGTTACTAAACTTGTGATGAAAATCACAAGTACTCTGAAATAGTATCACTGTGAAATTGACACCTTCCCCGGCAACGGCGCCATTTGATTCATGCCCAATTGGTGTATCAGCTAATTCATGTTCAGCTGGTGCTCCTTGATTGAGGGAGTAATCAACAAAATTTATAACCTATTACACCATGAACTAGGGTAGCAAAGACAAAGCTACTATAGCATAGTGGCTCTAGGATCGTTCACTGGGAAGGGTTTTCAATTCATAAATGATACCAATTCAAAGATGAATTGATGCCTTTTCATTTCAAGGTTAGCTTAAGAAATAAAACACAAACTTTAATTGAAAAAGGTTTAGGTTTAAGCTAACGGCAAAGGAAGTAATGGAAATTACTTATGAAGAAAAACATTCCTTGGAGGTTTAGGTTCACATGGGAGGTTCCTCATGCAAAAATAGAGCTCCGGTCATTTGGTTCATATCCTCGCATTAGAGAATTAACATATAGTCAATTCTCTAACCGGTGTTGTACAGATGTATCCTTTAAATGGATTTCAGCTCTAATTCTCTCTCACTGATGCAACTTGCAATGGCTCGTGCCTCTCACCTAGCATTTGCCATTCAAGGTGATCTTTAACTTTGGACTTCCCTTCTCAAGCTCGCAAGAGATACCTAATGGATGTCTCCTTAGAGTCCAAAAGCTTACCAAGTGTTGGCAATTCTAGAAAATCCTACCTTCAAGTCACTTCCCAAAAGCTCACAAGAGGTAAACTAGTGCATCTCCATGGACGGAGATCACTTGCCTTACCAAGTGTTGGCTCAAGTGAATTGAAGGTATTTTAAGTTAACTAAAAACATAGAAATCATTAAAGGATCACACTTTCTCTTCATTAATGGCTGAAACCACAAAGCTACTAATTCTTGCACTTGGAACCTTTCCCGGCAACCTTAACTCCAAGGAACTAAAAGTCTAGCCACTCATTCTCTGAGGAAACATCCTCAGAGCTTGTTTGGCTAGTAAGAAAATACAATCAAAATGAGAAGGTAAAGCAGAGCAAAGCTCTATATTTTTCTTCCTTTGAAAACTATACAAAAGATGCGTCGTCTCCCTAAGAACAGGCTCCCTAGAGATATTTATATGAAAATTACAATAATAATATATATAAGGTTATTCATCCTTTTTCCAAACTTAATAACTAAGGAATCTTATAATTGGTGGGTTACAAGGAGAGTTTGGGGATTTAGACATCAAATATCTAAAGCAAAATATCTCAAAATGTCGGTCGCAAATATCGGGAAGCTTCAGGAGAACACCGCGGCACTGTGCAAAATGGCTGCGAGACTCTCCGGGTAAGCGCTATCAGAGGATCCGGATATGTCTGACCGGGGAAGTTGAAACGCCCTCCTCTCCCATCCGGCGTCAAGCGCCGGATGCGAAATATCCGGATGGAATGTCGACGGAGAAGAATTTCGGATGTGAGACATCCGGGTGGAATGTCGGCGGAGTAGAATTCCGAATGTGAGACATCCGGGTGGAATGTGTGATGCCACACGTTGCAAGGGGGCCGTCTGCGTGTGCAAGGTGTAGGGACCCCTCCCCCTGATGACACGGAGCGCGCATCACTATCCGGAGCAACTCCATCCGGATTCTCTAAGAAGATATGTGGCGCGCTCCCCTATCCGGACTCCCTCAGGGAGAAGCACACGGCACTCACGATCATCACACCCCGGACGATAGCATATCCTATCCGGATATGTTGTCCGGATCATTGGCTAAAGTGCACAAGTCTTGCTACGTCATTCCGACAGCCTGCCACAGCCCACGTTCTGCCGTCCTCCGATGGTGTGTCCGGACGCCCTGTCCGGACATCTTTTTCCATGGATTCCAAAGAACTCTCCTCAATCTCGGATTGCTTTGGTGATCAAAAAGCTATCAAAACACCAAAACTTAACACAATTTGATTAGAATTGATTGCAAGGGTCCTTAATATGTTAATTGGGTTAAAAGGTGATAACTACTACTCAAAAGTGTTTAAAAGAGTTAATTACAAGCTATGAAGTAGCACTTTTTGAGTAGTAATCACATGGATATTGTTTGAATGAGTTCATTACACTTAAGAGGTGTTAAAATGATGCCCAGAAAAATCATACCTCAAAAATACTTAAAAAATTAAGAAGGTTACGAAGAATGTTCCTCACATTCTTCGTACCCTCTCCATTCTCCATTTCATTGAAATTTTAAAATAATTTTAGGACTTCAAATGGCTTGGATATTGTTTAAATGAGTCCATTACACTTAAAAGGTGTTCAAATGATGCCTGAAAAAATCATACTTAAAAAAAACCATAAAAATTAGGAATGGTATGAAGGATGTGAGGAATCCTCACATTCTTCATACCCTTCCCATTCTCCACTTCTTTGACGCCTTAAAAAAATTTTGAGACTTCATATGACTTGGATATTATTTGAATGAGTTCATTACACTTAAGGGGTATTAAAATCATACCCGAAAAAATCATACTTCAAAAATACTTAAAAGTTAGGAAGGGTTCGAAGAATGTGAGGAATCTTCATATTCTTCGTACCCTCCCCTTTCGCCATTTCTTTGAAATTTTAAAATAATTTTAGGACTTCAAATGGTTTGGATATTGTTTAAATGAGTCCATTACACTTAAGGGGTGTTCAAATGATGCCCAGAAAAATCATACTTAAAAGAAAGCATAAAAATGAGGAAGTGTATGAAGAATGTGAGGAATCCTCACATTCTTCATACCCTTCCCATTCTCCACTTCTTTGATGCTTTAAAAAAATTTTGGGACTTCATATGGCTTGGATATTATTTGAATGAGTTCATTACACTTAAGGGGTCATAAAATGATGCCAGGAAAAATCATACTTAAAAAAACATAAAAATTAGGAAGGGTACAAAAAATGTGAGGATTCCTCACATTCTTCATACACTTCCCATTCTCTACTTCTTTGATGCTTTAAAAAAATTTTGGGACTTCATATGGCTTAGATATGGTTTAAATGAGTCCATTACACATAAGGGGTGTTTAAATGATCCTCGGAAAAATCATACTTCAAAAATACATAAAAATTAGCAAGGGTACGAAGAATGTGACGAATCCTCACATTCTTCGTACCCTCTCCATTCTCCATTTCTTTGAAATTTTAAAATAATTTTGGGTCTTCATATGGCTTTGATATTATTTAAATGAGTCCATTACACTTAAGGAGTGTTCAAATGATGCTATAAAAAATCATAGTTAAAAAATACATAAAAATTAGGAAGGGTATGAAGAATGTGAGGAATCCTAATATTTTTCGTACCCTCCCCATTCTCCACTTCTTTGATGCTTAAAATTTTTTTGGGACTTCATATGGGTTGGATATTGTTTCAATGAGTCCATTACACTTAAGGGGTGTTCAAATAACGCATGGAAAAATCATAATTCAAAAAAACGTAAAAATTAGGAAGGGCACGAAGAATGTGAGGAATCCTCACATGCTTCATACCTTCCCCATTCTTCACTTCTTTAATACTTTTGATCTTTTTTGGGACTTCATATGGCTTGGATATTGTTTAAATGAGTCCATTATAATTAAAGGGGTTTGAAATGATGCCCTAAAAAATCATTCTTCAAAAAAAAACAAAAAAATTAGGAAGGGTACGAAGAAAGTGAGGATTTCTCATATTCTTTGTATCCTCCCCATTCTCCACTTCTTTGATGCATTAAAAAAATTTTGGGACTTTATAGGGCTTGGATATTGTTTAAATGAGTTCATTACACTTAAGAGGTGTTAAAATGATGCCCGAAAAAATCATACTTCAAAAATGCTTAAAAATTAGGAAGGTTACGAAGAATGTGAGGAATCCTCACATTCTTTGTACTCTCCCCATTCTCCATTTCTTTAAAATTTTAAAATAATTTTAGGACTTAAAATGGCTTGGATATTGTTTAAATGAGTCCATTACACTTAAAAAGTGTTCAAATGATTCCCGAAAAAATCATACTTAAAAAAAAAACATAAAAATTTGGTAAGGTATGAAGAATGTGAGGAATCCTTCGTACCCTCCCCATTCTCTTCTTCTTTTATACTTTAAAATTTTTTTTGGGACTTCAAATGGCTTGGATATTATTTAAATGAGTCGATTATACTAAAAGGGTGTTCAAATGATACTTGGAAAAGTCATACATCAAAAATATATAAAAATTAGGAAAGGTACGAAGAATGTGAGTATTCTTCACATTCTTCGTACCCTACCCATTCTCCACTTATTTGATGCTTTAAAAAAAAAAATTTGAACTTCATATCGCTTGGATATTGTTTAAATGAGTCCATTACACTTAAGGGTTGTTTAGATGATGCCCGGGAAATCATACTTAAAAAAACATAAAAATTAGGAAGAGTACAAAGAATGTGAGGAATCCTCACATTCTTCGTATCCTCCCCATTCTTCATTTCTTCGATACTTTAAAAGATTTTTTGGACTTCATATGGCTTGAATATTGTTTGAATGAGTTCATTACACTTAAGGGGTGTTCAAAAGATACCCAAAAAAAATCATACTTCAAAAATGCTTAAAAACTAGGAAGGGTACGAAGAATGTCAAGAATCCTCACATTCTTCGTACCCTCCCCATTCTCCTCTTCTTTGATGCTTAAAAAAAATTTGGGACTTCATATGGCTTGGATATTGTTTGAAAGAGTTCATTACACTTATGGGGTGTACAAATGATGGCCGAAAAAAATCATACTTCAAAAATACATAAAAATTAGGAAGGGTACGAAGAATGTCAGAAATCCTCACATTCTCTGTACATTTCCCATTCTCCACTTCTTTGATGCTTAAGAGTTTTTTTGGGACTTCATATGCCTTGGGTATTTTTTTAATGAGTTCATTACACTTAAGGGGTGTTAAAATGATTTCCGGAAAAATCATACTTCAAAAATACTTAAAAATTAGGAAGGGTATGAAGAATGTGAGGAATCTTCTTTTATGCTTAAATTTTGTTTTGGAAATTCACATGCCTTGGATATTGTTTTAATGAGTTCATTACATTGAAGAGGTGTTAAAATGATTCCCAAAAAAATTACACTTCAAAAATACTTAAAAATTAGGAAGGGTATGAAGAATGTGAGGAATCCTCATATTCTTCATACCCTCCCCATTCTTCATTTCTTTGAAATTTTAAAATAATTTTGTGACTTCATATGGCTTGGATATTTTTTAAATGAGTCCATTACACTTAAGGGGTATTCAAATGATGCTCGAAAAAATCAAAATTCAAAAATACTAAAAAATTATCAAGGGTAGGAAGAATGTGAGGAATCCTCACAGTCTTGATACCCTTCCTATTCTCCATTTCTTTAATGCTTTAAAATATTTTGGGACTTCATATGCCTTGTATATTGTTTGAATGAGTTCATTACACTTAAGGGGTGTTAAAATGATGCCCAAAAAAATCAAAATTCAAAAATACTAAAATATTACCAAGGGTACGAAGAATGTGAGGAATCCTCACAATCTTCGTACCCTCCCCATTCTCCACTTCTTTGAATTTTTCAAAAAATTTTGGGACTTTATATGGCTTGGAGATTGTTTAAATTTGTTCAATACACTTAGGGGGTGTTCAAATGATTTCCGAAAAAATCAAAATCCAAAAATACTAAAATATTATCATGGGTACAAAAAATGTGAGGAATCCTCACATTCTTCATACCTGCTCGATTCTCCACTTCTTTGAACTTTTCAAAAAATTTTGGGACTTCATATGGCTTGGATATTATTTAAATAGGTTCATTACACTTAGGGGGTTTTCAAATGATTCCCGAAAAAATCAAAATCCAAAAATACTACAAAATGACCAAGGGTACGAAGATTGTGCGGATTCTTCACATTCTTCATACCCTCCCCATTCTCTACTTGTTTGAACTTTTCAAAATTATTTGGGACTTCATATGGCTTGGATATTGTTTAAATTGGTTCATTTCACTTAAGGGGTGTTCAAATGATTCCTGAAAAAATCTATATCCAAAAATACTAAAAAATTACCAAGAGTATGAAGAATGTTGGGAATCCTCATATTCTTCGTACCCTTCCCATTCTCCACTTCTTTGAACTGTTCAAAATTGTTTGGGACTTCATATGACTTGAATATTTTTTAAATAGGTTCATTACACTTAGGGGTTGTTCAAATAATTCCCAAAAAAAAAAAATCCAAAAATATTAAAAAATTACTAAGGGTAGGAAGAATGTGAGGAATCCTCACAATCTTCTTATCCTTCCTATTCTTCACTTCTTTGAACTTTTCAAAAAAATTTGGGACTTCATATGGCTTGGATATTGTTTAAATAGGTTCATTACAATTAAGGGGTGTTCAAATGATTCCCGAAAGAATCAAAGTCCAAAAATACTAACAAATTACCAAGGGTATGAATTGAAGAATGTGAGGAACCCTCACATTCTTTGTACCCTTTCCATACTCCACTTCTTTGAACTTTTCAAAAAAATTTGGAACTTCATATGACTTGGATAATGTTGAAATAGAATCATTACACTTAGGAAGTGTTCAAATTATGTTCGTAAAAAATCAAAATCCAAAAATACTAAAAAATTACCAAGGGTACGAAGAATGTGATGAATCCTCACATTCTTCGTACCATTCTCATTCTCCACTTCTTTGAACTTTGAAATTTTTTTTCACATTTCATATGGCTTGGATATTGTTTAAATAGGTTCATTACACATAAGGGGTGTTCAAATGTTGTCCGAAAAAATAGAAATCCAAAAATGCTAAATAATTAGCAAGGGTACGAAGAATGTGAGGATTCCTCACATTCTTTGTACCCTTCCCATTTTCCATTTCTTTAAACTTTTCAAAATTTTGTGGTACTTCATATGACTTGGATATATTTTTAATAGGTTCATTGCACTTAGGAGGTGTTCAAATGATGCCCGGAAAAATCAAAGTTCAAAAATATTAAAAAATTACCAAGGGTACAAAGAATGTGAGGAATCCTCACATTCTTCGTACCCTCTCCATACTCCACTTCTTTGAACTTTTCAAAAAATTTTAAAACTTCATATGACTTGGATAATGTTGAAATAGGATCATTACACTTAGGGGGTATTCAAATTATGCTCGAAAAAAATCAAAATCCAAAAATACTAAAAAATTACCAAGGGTACTTCATACCCTCCCCATTCTCCACTTCTTTGAACTTGTCAAAAAAGTTTGGGACTTCATATGCTTTGAATATTGTTTAAATATGTTTATTACATTTAAGGGGTGTTCAAATGATCTCCTTTTTTTTAAGTTTTAAAATTTTCTTTGACCTCATATAATTTGAATATTGTTTAAATAGGTTCATTACACGTAGGGGGTGTTTAATGGATGCAAAAAAAATCATAATCCAAAAATACTAAATAATTAGTAGGGGGATAAGAATGTGAGGATTGTCTATTCTCTACTTCTTTTAACTTTTAAAAATTTTGGAAAAATCAAAATGACAAAAAAATTAGCTATGAGTGTGAAATTCCATATTGTTACTAATTATATATATATATTTGTATTTTTAGTATTTCAACCAATATTTTATGTAATTAAATTTAAATTATAATAATTATTTTATTAATACAATTTTCAATTAATGTTAAGTACATAACTATCTTAATGTTTGAGCAATGTATACTTATTTAAATTTATTTTATTTTTTTATATTTTTTTATAGAAGTCTAACTAGACTTGCAATTCATTGAAATTATTCAATTATTTTATTTTTTACTTCATAAACCAATTATATTGCTTTTTGAATTTCCAATATTCATCCAATTTTTTCCACAAATCATTTTAATTGAAAATAAAATAAATTAATTAACTCTCAATTTATAAATTATGTTATCGAATTATTTTTTTACAATATTTAGTTTATTTTATTTTATTTTTCCTTCACCTCCTTGGTTTATCACTTTATATTACAAAATAAAATAAATTTTAATTTCTTTTTGTAGCAAAATTTGTATTTTTACAAATTATTCCATATTTTTCAATTTTTATAAAATCATTCATCAGATTATATAATTGGATGTTGTAAAGAATTGAAACTTTTGTGTTGCATTGGATTATTTTATTTATTTTTTTGGGGAGTTGACCCCACATAGCAGGTTTTTTTAAAAAAAAAAAATTCAAAACCCTCACATGTGGCAAAATGACATTGGTGAAACATTGGAGGTATGGTACCGAAAAGGATGTTCCGATAACAAAGACCCTTGAGATTTTTAAAAGGGAATTAGAATTTAAAAAGGACTTTGGAGAATTCTTCTGATAAAACAGAGGAACAAATTTTTTTTTAAAAAAGCAAAAAAAAAAAGAAAAAGAAAGGAAATCAATATTTAAAAAAAAAAAAAAAAAAAAACTGGCATAATGCGGGGGGTGGGGGGTGGTGGGGTGGTTCCTTTCTCTCTTCTACTGTTGCCTTCTTTAATTCTTTTCTTTTCTGTGTTTTTTTCCTACCCTATCTTCTCTCAATACACAGGACTCCCGCGGCAGCCATGATACCACCGCACCCTTCTCTTTTGCATTCTGACCGCCATGTCCTCTTCATTCTCCTCCCCACTCTCAAGTCAACCATCTCTTCACTATCGATTCCACCATGGCTGCCATCATAGAGACCTCGTCCACACACCACCACCATCCTTGCCGCTCATGGCATCACAACCTATTCCGATCACAACACCATCGCCCACATCCACGTACCACCACCCTCCACCTCCACTGCCAGCCTACCCATCCACGTCCACTCATAGCTGTTGATGGCAAAATTCCCCTGCTATAGTGGTTGTCACCAGCAACAAAATCTCGATTAACGCGTTATAGTGAATCCTCCTTCCTCCTGCAAAAAAGATGTCCGGATGGGTTGTCCGGACACACCCTCCGATGATTAAGTTAGTCTTTTGGAAGTTGTTGGAAAATAGAGTTTTCCTTTAGGAGTCTTGCTCCGTGATTTTCGTGAAGGATGTTTATCCCTTAGCAGGATGTTTATCCTTTGTTGCTTATCTCTTTTTCGCTTCAAAGATGATTACCTCCCTGAGAGTCTCCTTAGAGTTTATATACGAGTCAGAAAGTATGGCCCTACTGTGCTAGCGGGTCCCATCGTCATGATTGCGGCTCATAAGGTGGCAAAGTAATCATGACGTTTCTGGTACGAGATGGCAGCTGTCAGGAGGATATTTAGGCAGTAGATGTCGCCTCAATTTATGACTTTAAATATCGGGGATGTGTCAGGAGACCTGAGAAGACTTGGGAATGTCTTGTCGAATGTATCTTGCATTAAAGATGAGTGACAGTTCAGGAGACTTGATCGTCAGTATTGTCAGAGTTATCTCTTTGACTATGGGCGGAAATGGATCCGGCGAATCGCGAGTATCTGACGAGCCAAGCTGTCCGGGTAAGCGTCACCAAAAGATTCGGACATGTCTACTCGGGGAAGTTGAATCGTCCTTCTCTCCCATCCGGCGGCAGGCGCCAGATGTGAAATATCCGGAGAAGGTGGAACGTCAGCCGGATAGAATTGTGGCTGTGAGACATCCGGATAAGGTAGAACGTTGGCCGGATCCGGATGTGAGATACCCAGGTGGAATGTTGGCGGGGAAGAATTCCGGATATGAGATGTCCGGGTGGAATGTCGGCGGTGCCACGTGTCGCAAGGGGGACGTCCGCGTGTCCTAGGGAGAGGAAACCACGTGGCACTTTTTAGGGAGGATCCCACAATGCCCCCTTTTATATCGCATGTCTGACCCGGTTAGAAAAAGCGGGATAAAAATGTTACCTTTACAAAATTTCTCTTTCATTGGTAGTATTGCTTTAGATTGGCTACATTCCAAGGGCGGAGTAGAGGGGTTCCATTTAAGGTTTGTAAATGATACGACCCATTTTCGTTAGCTTTTGACACCACATAAACGCCTCCGATTAGGGTAAAGCGGGACACTTGCACCCGAATTTTGTGGGCGTGCTTGGGATCTTCAGGCAATGCCCCCGCTTGTAAATAGGCTCTGATGTCAACCGCCCAGTCGTATTCTTTTGGGCCCATATTGCAAACGTGTGACTCAGCGATGGAGGGAGTGACTTGAACGTATACGGGTAGCATCGTTGATTCTTTCACAGGAAATGATGCGGCTATACCCGTTAAAGCGTCGGCTTGCACATTTTCTCCCCTTGGGACTTTCTCAATGACCCACTCTCTCAGCTGGCTGAGTGACTCTCGTACTTTCAATAGGTATTTGGCCATACGCTCGTCCTTGGCCTCGTACTCTTTTCGTATTTGCCCCACGACGAGCTGGGAGTCGCTGTGGATTTTGACTTTTGAGGCGTTCAAGGTGGCTGCAAGGCACAATCTGGACAGGATGGCCTCATATTCAACTTCATTGTTTGAAGCGAGAAAATCCAGACGGATGGATTGCTCCAACTGTTCGCCGGTTGGTGCTTTAAGGAGGAGTCCGACACCTGATCCGGACGAGCGGGAGGCCCCGTTAACATGCAAAGACCACCAATCATCCGGAGTTGATTCTTTGTCCGGGGCGTGCGCTTCGGGCAACTCTGCTATAAAATCTGCCATGACCTGTCCCTTCAGGGATAGTCTGGGCTGATAATCTATCCCATATTCGCTCAGCTCTATCGCCCATCGTAGCGTCCTTCCCATTATGTCCGGTTTATGGAGAATGTTTCTGAGGGGTTGATTGGTGAGTATTGTTATGGGGTGAGCTTGGAAATAGGGATGTAGTTTCTAAGCGGCCGTACGCAGCGCCAAGGCAATCTGTTCCATCCTTGAATACCTTGTCTCTGCATCGGCAAGCGCTTTGCTGATGAAATATACAGGTCTTTGTTCTCGGGGCGACAAGAAACGGAGCAAGACCGCGCTAACAGCCCAATCGGTAACTGCCAAATACAGGTATAGTCTTTCCCCAGGTAGTGGACTGCTTAGAATGGGGGGTTGAGAAAGATACCGCTTGATTTCTTCAAAAGCATTTTGGCAGCTTTGCGTCCATCCGGATTTATTGACATCTCTGAGTGCCAGAAAGAAAGGCTTCATCTTGTCTGTGAATCGAGCTATGAACTGTCCGAGAGCGACGAGTTTGCCAGTGAGGCGTTGCAACTGCTTCTTGTTTGTTGGTGCAAGCATGTTAGCAACCGTTTTCCCCTGATCTGGATTGATTTCGATTCCTCTTTGGGTAACCATGAACCCCAGGAACTTCCCCGAGCTTACCCCGAATCCGCATTTGGCTGGGTTAAGCTTCATGCCATATTTTCTCAATAAATGAAAAACTTTCTGTAAATGCTGGGTGTGTTCGCTTCGGGTTTTGCTTTTGACTACCACGTCGTCAATGTACACATCAATAATGTCGCCAATCAGCGGTTTGAAAATCTTGGTCATTAACCTCTGGTACGTGGCCCCAGCGTTCTTGAGACCGAATGGCATGACTTTATAACAGTAGAGCTCTTGAGGAGTTATGAAGGAAGTTTTCTTCGTCTTCCGGAGCCATGGGAATTTGGTGATACCCAGAGAAAGCATCCAAAAAGGATAGCATTTCATGCCTAGAGGTTGTATCTACTATCTGGTCTATTCGCAGTAGTGGAAAACTGTCTTTGGGGCACGCGTCATTGAGATTGGTGTAGTCTACGCACACCCGCCATTTTCCTCCCTTCTTGGGGACCACTACTACGTTTGCCAACCATTCCGGATACTCCACCTCCCTTATAAACCCGACCTCCAATAATTTTTCCATTTCTTCCTGAATGACTTTCTGCCTGTCCGGATGGAATCGTCGGATTTTTTGTCGAACGGGCTTGGAGGTGGCTAATACGTTGAGCTGGTGAGAGGCGACGCTCGGAAGTATTCCGGACATGTCCGAGTGGGCCCAAGCAAAGATATCGCAATTTTGTTGGAGCACCTTTTGGAGCTCGAATCTCTCGGCTGGCAGTAGGAGGGTACTGACGTACATGAAGCGTTCACCTCCCTTTGATATCCGGACAGCCTCCAGCGGGTCTGCTGCCGGGGGATCTTTGTCCGTCGGGTGCTGTAATTGCTATTGGTCAGAAGCATTTGCTTCTTTGGGGGAGTGCTCGCGGTCGGCGCTGGGCCCGGCCTCGTGAGCGATCTGATAACATTGCCTGGCAGCGAGCTGGCTTCCGTAAAGATCAATTTATCCATCTTGGGTGATGAAGCTGACCATTTGATGGTATGTGGATGGAATGACCTTCATACCATGCAACCACGTGCGTCCCAAAATGGCATTGAAAGGAGATAAATCCTCAACCACAGAGAATAGAACATTTAGAATGACTGTCCCGGCTTGAACCGGCAGTGTTACCTCCCCAAGTGAGGTTGTGGAAGAACCATTGAATCCGGACAGGGTTCTTCCAGGATTCTCCAGGCTGGAGGGTTCGAAACCCATTTGTTTGATGACCGCCACCTGCAACAGGTCCGCGGAGCTGCCTAGGTCGACCAGGATTCTTTTCACATCGTAGTCTCCCACCCCTAATGTTAGGATGAGAGCATCTCGATGCGGCTGCAGCACTCGGGCGGGATTCACAGTGGGGAAAACAATGGTTCCATCTATGGGATGGATGCTCCCACTGGCTAATCCCGACCGGATGGAGCTTACTTGTTCCCAAACCGTGGCTGCTCGCAGCAGTCTCTGCCTTTTCCTTTTGGAACTATACTCGTCATCCAAGGGTCCTCCGTTTATGTAGTTGATTACTGCCCTAACAGGAGCCGCTGGGGCGCGTGGGCCTCGATCATGGGAAGATCCTTCACCTTTAGGCGCTGTTCGGACGTACTGCTTCAAGTGTCCCGCCTTTAGGAGATCCTCCACCATGTGATGGAGGCTTATGCACGTTTCAGTTGTGTGCCCATGATCTTTATGGTAATCACATCTTTTGTTGCAGTTCCTTTCTAAGGGGTTTGATCTTATTGGTACTGGCCATCTGAAGCCGGGCAGATCGCGGATTATAGGAAGCAGTTTTTTGTACGACTTGGTGAGAGGTGTCCGAATGAGTGGCGGGCATCGCTCATCTTGCCCCCTATTGGATGACCTAGGATGGTTGGGTGCTTTGAAGCTTCGAGTGGCTTCGCTTCTCGCGGCTTGGCCAGCTACCAGGACCTGCTGTGTAGCGGCACGGACGTCATCTTCTAGCATGGAGTATTTACTCGCACGCCGGAATAAATCGTCCATGGATGTAGGAGGTTTTTTGGCGAGGGACTCGAAGAAGGGGGTCCCTGGGCATATGCTCCGCTTAAAAATTTGGAGGACTGCGTCCATGTTGTACGATTCTACTTGTAAGACAACTTGTCCGAAGCGCTTCACGAACTCTCTCAGAGTTTCATTTTCTTGCATTTTGATGTTCTGCAAGGTGCTGATATTTTGCTTATGCTTGGCTGAGCATAAGTACTGCCCCACGAAGACCTCGGACAGATCCCGGAAATTGTCAATCGAGTTCGCGGGCAGTCGATGAAACCACGAAAGAGCCAGGCTTTGTAGGCTGGCTGGGAAAACTTTGCACAACAGCATATCATTCCCTATGTCAAGGGTCATGAGCTGCCGATAATGCATTATGTGATCAAAGGGATCGCTAGACCCATCATATGTGGAGAATTTAGGGACGATGAACCCTCGCGGGGGCTCATATTTAATGATACGAGGACTGAAAGGCGTGGAGAGCATGTCGTCCAGGCGCCTACTGATAGAGCCTGGAGGGGTTGTGTGCGAGGGATCCTTACCAACCCGCGCCACAAGTGGGCGGGCGGCATGTCCCTGTAGAGTAGGCGAGCTCGAGGGCTCGGAGTGTGCATCCAGCGATATGGTGGTGTAAGGCCTGTTTTTGCAGGGTGTTTGGGGTCTCAGACGGGCGCACATTGCGTCGGATATTTGGGGCCTTTTCTCGCGTTGTCGCTTGGACGAGACTCGAGTAGAGCCCGAACTTTTGTCTCGTCGGACATGGTGAGCGTGCACCGGGGTTTGGTTAGGCCATGCTTCGTACGCCCCGAGGGTTGGGCTCGCCTCTCGGGGGAATGGAGCTTCCTGGTAGTGGTAGGGATTCTGTCTCCACTAATAGTGCTGATGTTGGGAAGAGCCTGGGATCCTCAAGACATTGTTTTCTTCCCTGAGTCTCCTTGTTTCTTGGAGCAGAATTTGCATCTGCCGTTCGTTTTCTTGCTGTCATCTTTCCATGTCACTTCACCATTCGAAGTAACCTTCGTCACCCCTGGCGGAAGAACGACTCCTTGTGGGCGAAGTCATCTTTACAGTTGGAAGGTATAGGATTTACTGAGAAGAAAGTTTCCCACAGACGACGCCAATGTTGATGGCAAAATTCCCCTGCTGCAATAGTAATCACCAGCAACAGAATCTCGATCAACACATTACAGTGAATCCTCCTTCCTCCTGCAAAAAAGATGTCCGGATGGGTTGTCCGGACACACCCTCTGATGATTAACTTAGTCTTTTGGAAGTTGTTGGAAAATAGAGTTTTCCTTTGGGAGTCTTGCTCCGTGATTTTCGTGAAGGATCTTTATCCCTTAGCAGGATGTTTATCCTTTGTTGCTTATCTCTTTTTCGCTTCAAAGATGCTTACCTCCTTGAGAGTCTCCTTAGAGTTTATATACGAGTTAGAAAGTATGGCCCTGCTGTGCTAGCGGGTCCCATCGTCATGATTGCAGCTCATAAGGTGGCAAAGTAATCATGACGTTTCTGGTACAAGATGGCAGCTGTCAAGAGGATATTTAGGCGGTGGATGTCGCCTCAATTTATGACTTTAAATATCGGGGATGTATCAGGAGACTTGAGAAGACTTGGGAATGTCTTGTCGAATGTATCTTGCATTAAAGATGAGTGACAGTTTAGGAGACCTGGTCGTCAGTATTGTTAGAGTTATCTCTTTGATTTTGGGCGGAAATGGATCCGACGAATCACGAGTATCTGACGAGCCAAGCTGTCCGGGTAAGAGTCACCAGAAGATCCGGACATGCCTGCCCGGGGAAGTTGAATCGTCCTCCTCTCCCATCCGGCGGCAGGCGCCGGATGTGAAATATTCGGAGAAGGTGGAACGTCGGCCGGATAGAATTGCGGCTGTGAGACATCCGGATAAGGTAGAACGTTGGCCGGATCCGGATGTGAGATACCCGGGTGGAATGTCGACGGGGAAGAATTCCGGATATGAGATGTCCGGGTGGAATGTCGGTGGTGCCACATGTCACAAGGGGGACGTCCGCGTGTCCTAGGGAGAGGAAACCACGTGGCACTTTTTAGGGAGGATCCCACAATAGCCACCCATTGCATACCACTTCCAGCTACTCTAGAATTAAACCATCATGACTGCCACCATAGTTACCAACCACGCGAATGCCATAACTCTTCTCCTTTGGTCAAACCTCAAGCACCACTATCCATGGCCATCCCTCCTTTTCACCACCTCTATGCTTAAAATGCCCACTTTTACCTCTCCGATGGTCGCACCTCTCCTCCTTCACCACACCACCTGCTCCATTACAGTCGTGTTGTGATCCTCAGCCACCTGATTAATGTCGTCACTACCACTATCCTCGGCGGGGGTACCCATCATGGCTACCATCTTCATCTTCTTACCCTTCACCGCACCACCGTTATGGTTGGCTCTATCACCGCTTCCAATCACTACTTCCGCTCCTGACACTGCCATCACCACTTTCCTCTTGATCCATGGCTGCTGCTCCTTTCTTCTAGAAATGTGGTTGAGCTGTCTCTTATCTTTAGCATTACTCTTCGAAAATTTTGGGCTGGTTGTGTGCTTTTATTATTTATTGATTCATGTTCATAATTTGGGCATGTTTATCAATTTGGAGTTGCTCTTTGTCTTGGGCTTACACAGCATGGGCTTAGATTTGTATTTATTTATTACTTGTGGACTTGGTCTATTGGCATTTTAGGTATTTGCTTTAGACTTTTGGGCTCGGCCCATTTATTCATTTCGGCTCCTTTATTCGTCTTATGTTTGTTTGTACGTAGTAGATTGATTTTATTAATTTTCTATATATATATATATATATTCAATCATCAAACTTGTAAATAAAAGAAAATTTAAAAATATTTTTTAAATGTAAATTGAGATCTTTTTAACGAAAACTGAAATAATTTTCATTAAATAAATTAAAGTCATTTTTCTTAATAAATAAGACTAAATTCTTTTTTGGTGAGTTGTAAATAATCACTTTTCCAAATAATAGAAAATAAAAAATCTTTTTCCAATTACTTTTTTTTTTAAAAAAATCTTTATTTATTTATTTTTCTCAATAAAACTTGTAAAAGTCTTTCTCTTGTAAATAAAATGGAATTGAGATATTTTCATTCATAAAAATCATATTATCTAAATTAAAATTGTAAAAGTTATTTTGTCATGTAAATAAAGTCAAGTTAGAACGTTTTCTTCAAATAGAATTGCATTTAACCATTCTTTTCCTAGTAAAATAAATAAATAAATTATTTCATTGTAAATAAGATGCTTTGAAGCATTTTCTATAAATAAAAATATATTAATTTTTAAATCAAATACTCCTTAGTAAATAATGTGAATTGACATAATTAAATTGGAATCACTTTTTATGTAAGTTCTCCTAAATTCTTTTTTTTTTTTTTTTTTTTAAAAAAAAGTGTTATATTTTTTAAATAATAAAACCATTTTTCTAATTAGTTTCATGGCTCAGTTAGAGTCATTCTCTTATTCATTATCTTGTAGGTTTTCTAATCTACCTTCATCATGTCCCCTATTATTTAACCTTGTACCTTATTCATTTGCTAAGTATTAATTAATTAATTAATAAAATGTCAAAGTTCTTTGTATTTGCTTATAAAAGACTATAGTTATTTAGGTGTAGAAGGGTATTACGGTTTATTCCTATATTTTTTTTATAAATAACTTGACGTTTGAATCAATTTTTGGTTTGTAGGCTTGTTTTTTTCAAATAAAAAGTCTTTACTTTTTTTTTCTTTTAAAAAAGTAATAAAATAAGTTGTATTCTAACTTTTAAAACAAAAATCAAATTTTCATCAATAAAGACAAATCTCACCATCAAATAGAGACACGTGAAAATTATGGGTTCCCAATAGGATAAAGGAAGAGGTAAGACAACATATACATCTCATGTTTGTTGTATAAAGGAATATGATATTGTAGACCCTAATTTTGGATCTTAGGAAAGACGATTTTTTTAAACAGTTTTTTTTTTCCTAAGACAGCTGGAGAGGACATGGCACAAAGGGGATATTCTGGTGGTTTGTTAGGAGCAGCAGAGATTCTCTCAAGGTAAGGACACGTTTCAAGGGGTGATTGCTTATTCTATTGGGTTGGTTAGTGAGCTGAAAGGCGGGATGAACCAGTGAAGCAGGGGGAGTGAGTTGGTTTTTTTTAGGGGAGAGAGAGAATGGAGGTCTAGAGAGAGGTCAGATGAGTAAGGCTGTTTTTTAGATGAGGTAAGGAGGGAGCTGGGAGAAAGGAAGACACCGAGAGAGTGTGAGCTGGGTAGGGATTCTGGAGAAGAAACCATGGTGAGCTGAGCTTGGTCTAAAGGAGCTGAGAAAAAGCTGTGAAACAGATGGAGTGAATACGCTGTGAGAAAACCATTTTTGAGAGAGTGAGCAGAGGAGAAGAAGCTGAGGGAGATCTTGCTGATTCGTGGGAAGGAAAGTAGAGCTTCAAGCCAAGCAACTCTTTACTTGAGAGGAGCTTTTCAGATTTATTTGATTGTTTTGGTTAAATATGATCCTTTGTATACATGCTCTGCTTTGGGTTTTCTTTGGTTTCCCCTGTACAAGACTAATACATGGATTTATTTCTGAACTTGATATATGAGAATAATGGCTCTTGTTCTCCGATAATTCCACCTGTATTAGCCCATGGATGTCACCTAAAATGAGGCTATATACGTTCATGATTTGCTTGATTTCCTATTTACTCTTCCCTCAGTTTTTGCTATGTCTCATATTTTCATTTTTATTCCTCTGTTTCTGGTGTGTTTGGGGTGCTGAGTATCACAACTGGGTTGGCCGTTTCGGTTAGCGTGTTTCTGGGAGGCAGATCTAGTATTTCTGGTCCTCTATACAGTAAGCTTCACTTCAGATGGTGACATTCTTGTGTCAAACTGTGATGACGGGCTTCATTGGCCTCCTAAGGGAATTATATTATATAGAGAGCCAGAACTGTTCGGCAACAGGAAACAATTAGTGGATGCTGTGAATAGCTGGAACATTCCATTTGCTAGTGCTAGGAGTACGAATATGGGTTCAAGAACTTGAGTGAGGAGCCATTGCCAAAGCATGCACAACAAAAGCTATTGGTCCACACCTAATCGAGCCATTAGGATTTCAGGTGGATGATGCAAAACCAAAGTGTGCTGGGTTGGATTATTAGCCATATGTGATTGTTAAGGTTCATGGCTTGTGGGCAGAATTTTGGAAATATTTCAGACAACAGGAAGGTGAGCAGTGGAGAAAAACCTTCTAATAGCGGACAGAAGCTCTGGAAATGGGTCTATCTGCTGGGACCTATTCCCCAGTTTTCTCCACCACTTGCTTTTAAGCCCCGAGCCCCACTTGCGGATGGCTTGCGTGGCCACCTTCTCAGGCCTGAGAAGAGGAGCAGAGACTTCAATTTCAACCAGCTTGGTCAGAATGGCCCATTCATTCACCACATGGTGCATTACCAGTCTTTCAACCATATCCCATGCAAGGCACGCCTTACTATCAAAGCTACCCAGGAAGTGGTTCACTTGTTCAACAATCATATCTACCAATGGAAGATTCTAGATTTAGCACTTGTTACTGAATGGGTTTCGAGCAATTCTACTACAGTTTGAATGCAGTGCACTGCCCCCCTTCACGGCTCATACACGTGGCAGATATCATTGTTGGTTTTGACAAGGAATAAGCTACATCTGAATCCTATTCATGCAGTGGTGTAGCTCCGACTATCAATGGAGTATCTCAATTCTGGTGGTGACAGTCCGTACTCAGAAGAAGTTGTTGCAGGAGACAAGATATGGCTCATCTAAAAGTAGTTTTGGTTGGCCAAAGTGAGGAGAGAGGAAAACTCTGAGTTGGGTCTTGTACTTATGTGACATCAATGATGGCAAGGAGAATCCAATATAAGAATTAATGGTGAAAACACAGTCAATGGTGAAAAAGATGATAATGATTATTGGAAATTTGATGTGATTACTTGCAACAGTACTGTACTTTCTGAACATGCATAAAAATGTGTTTGAGACACCGACCTTTGAATTATTACTTGAGATGGTCCAGAATGGAAGGCCGGTTGTAGGGGCACGATGTGAGTCATCCAGTGACTTGAGAAACGGCCGAAATTGCTGTCATCCATGGCGCAAAGGTATAGAATGTAATCGTCTTTACTTATATCATCCACCAAACCAGGAGGGTTCCTGCACCACTTGGAATTAGAATTCCAACTCCCAAAATCACCAATTTGAGTCTGCCTTTGTCGAGCGCAAGAAGCTAAAGGAGAGAGAACCTATCCTTGATGCCACTAAGCTTTCGGGCACCAAAAGACCACCATCTGAATGCTTGGCAAGCCTCTTTGAATACCACTCTTGCAGGATCAATGCTCTCACTGTTAAACTTCCAGAATGGACATGACAACGAGAAAACAAAACTTGTTTGCTAGACTTTGAGAAGAACCACTCTTATTTGGAGAATGGTACCAATGAATAGACAAAACACTCTGATTGAGAGCCAAAAGCCATAAAACTTACACAACCTTTTTCGGGCCTCTCGAATTGCTAGCTCATCAAGGAAGTGAAGTGAAGGATATGGAGGAAAATAAAGATAGGCCAACTCTAGCCATGATCACTGATGCAGATACTTCATGCAATCACTAGAAGAGCTGAAGACTTAGCCGAGATTTCATGTGACATGCACAGTTCCTCTCAATTCTTTAAGACCCAGATCTTATAAGTCCCTCTCACCTTTGTTATCCATTGGGCTTGTGGTTTTGGGTGCATTCCTTCTTATTATTCATGCTTATAGCGGTTCAGGTGGATCCATCGGTGACAAGGAGGCTTCAAGTAAAATTGAAGGTGGTGTTTCATGCACATAAGAACCTTAGAGCCACACTGATCATATTATTTTCGGGCTGTTTGGGAAATGAACAATCTGTAAGATAAAAATCTCAAAAGTTGCAAGTAATAAAATGAAAATCCAATATCGTACCTCTCCCCATGACAATCAGATTCACACAAAATAGGGATTAGTTGGCTAGTCATTCCAATACCTTATGTCCATGCACCGATGGAACTCACAAATCTATTCTTGTAGACTAGAGATCTTTATCCCTTCTGGAATTAATGCAACATATATATGTATATTTTCTCTTCTTCCCATCAAAGAAGACTTAGAGTAGTTATCACATCGAGTAACATGTCTCTCATCTGTAGACATGGGTGGTTATTCCATAAGAGATGTGACCCCACGTTTCATTTATTTTTAAGGAAAATAATATTTAAATGGGCCACAACTTTTAAAAAAAAAACTTTTTATTTTATTTTATTAAAATACAAAACTATTTCCAACATTTTTCCCACTTGGCCCATAAAATTTATCTAATACATAGCATATTTTTTTCCCTAAATCCTTACACTTAATCAAAAGAGTTTAAATTACATGAATCATGGTGGTAAGTTCTCTAAGAACAAGTATTACCTTCCATGTATTACAATGTAACTTTCTCCTTTGACTAAGAACAATATGTGAGTCATTTCTTTATGAATGAGCTTCCAAAATTCTCATTTAGGGTCTACTTAACATTCATAACATGCATATTGTCATTCTCTAAACTTTATGTATACAATCAAAATGAGAAGACAAAATTGAAATAATTGGAGTTTTCATATCAACAAAAAATGCAATAAAACACACAGGGTATCTCAATTACACGAAATTTACAAAACAAAATTGAGTCCCATATGCTCAACATGTTCCTTATAAGCCTTAGGTGACAATCCTTTTGTCAAAGGATCCACAATCATCAATCTAGTACTAATATGCTCAATAGCCGCCTTGTTTGACTTAACATGTTCCCTAATAGCTAAGTACTTTATGTCGATATGTTTACTATGACTTCCACTCTTATTATTCTTGGCCAAAAACATTGTAGCAGAGTTATTACATCAAATCCTCAATAGCTTAGAGATTGAGTCAACAACCTAAAGCCCTGAAATAAAACTCCTCAACCAAATAGCTTGTGACATTGCTTCAAAACATGATACAAATTCTATTTTTGTGGTTGAAGTAGCAACCAATGTTTGCTTTGCACTTCTCCATGAAATGACCCCTCTAGCTAATAAGAAGACATATCCAGACATCGACTTTCTAGAATCAAGGCAACTAGCAAAATCAAAATTCGAATATCCAACCACATCCAAAGGATCAAATCGCTTGTATGTAAGTTTGTAGTCCCTAGTCCCCTTAAGATATCACATGACTTTCTTTGCAGCCCTCCAATGTTCCAGACCTAGATTACTTTGATATCTGCCTAACATTCTTACTGCATAAGAAATGTCAGGTCTTGTACAAAATTGAACATACATTAAGCCCCTAATTGCAAAAGTATAAGGAATGTTTTTCATCTCTTTCTTCTCCAAACCATTACTCGGGCATTAGTTCAAACTAAATATGTCACCTTTGATGATTAGCGCAATACTGGGTGAACAATCCTTCATGCGAAATCTCTCAAGCACTTTATTGATATAGTTTCTTGAGACAATCCTAATATCCGTTGAAATCTATCTCTCTCAATCTTTATGCCATGAGATAAGGAGCTTCACCCATATCTTTCATGTCAAATAGTTGCGAGAGAAATTGCTTCACATCATGAAGCAAGCCCAAATCATTTGAAGCAAGCAAAATATCATCCACATATAAGACTAAGAAAATTACTTTACTCTCATTGACCTTATGGTATATGCATTGATCCATAACATTCTTCATAAATCCGAATGAAGAAATAGCATCATGAAACTTTAAATACCATTGACGAGATGCTTGTTTTAGTCTATATATAGATTTCTTAAGCTTGTAAACCATGTGGTCATTTCCATTTATGATGAACCCTTCTGGTTGTTTCATGTAAACCTCTTCCTCTAAATCTCCATTAAGGAAAGTTGTTTTCACATCCATTTGATGTAGCTCCATATCAAAATGAGCTACTAATTCCATGATTATCTTAAATGAATTCTTCTTTGAAACAAGAGAGAATGTATCATGATAATCAATTCCTTCTTATTGAGTGAATCCTTTAGTTATAAATCTTGCTTTATATATTTCAATATTGCCCAAGGAGTCTCTTTTAGTCTTAAAAACCCATTTATAACCAATGACCTTTGCACTTTTGGGCAACTCAACAAGATCCTAGACTTGTTTATTAGCCATTGAATTCATCTCATCTTTCATGGCATTGTTCCATAATGTGGATTCACTTCCACCCATGGCTTGTGAAAATGTAATGGGGTTATCTGCAACACCAATATCAATGTCATATTCTTGTAGGTACACAACATAATCAGAAGAAATTGCAGGTCTCCTTTCTTTAGTAGATCTTCTTAATGTTATATCAACATTCTCTTGTTGAGGATGTTGAATAACTGGATCCACCAGAATATCCTCATGATGTGGTTCATTAACAACTGGTGCCTCCTAGATTGTCGAATCTTGATGACTATTCGGGAAAATAATTAGTCTACTTGAAGACTCAAGAATGGGTTCAATATTGTGGCATTCCTCAAACACTAAGTGTCGAGGTTCATTGCTCCCACTAATCACATCATTCTCTAGAAACCTTGCATTATGATTCTACAATTTTTGTAGCATGAGAAGGATAATAATATCTGTATCCTTTAGACTTTTCTGCATAGCCAATGAAATATCCATTGAATTCTCTTGAATTTAATTTCTTCTCTTATGGATTATAAACTCTAACTTTAGTGGGGTAACCCCATGCATGTACATGCCTTAAACTGGGTTTCCAATTTTTCCATAACTCAAAAGGCATTTTAGGAACTACCTTGGTTGAAAGTCGGTTTAGTACATATGTCGCTGCCTTTATAGCCTCACTCCACAAGGATAAGGGGAGGTTGGAGTTACTAACCATACTCCTAAGCATGTCCTTTAGGGTTTAGTTTTGTCTTTCGACCACACCATTTTGGAATGGTGAGCCAGGCATTGTGTATTGGGCAACAATGTCATGTTCCTATATAAACCTTGCAAATGGACTAGATAATTGTCTTATTTCAGTGTACCTACCATAATATTCACCACCTCTATCTGACTTCACAATCTTAATTTGTTTACCCAATTGTTTCTCTACTTTATAGATTTTGAAGGCGTTTAGTGCTTCACACTTATCATAAAGCAAAAAGAGATACATATATCGTGAGTAGTCCTTGATAAAGGTGATAAAATATCTTTGACCATTTAAGTACATATCATAGAGATCACTAATGTTAGTGTGTATTGAGAAAATAAAGCTAATCTTAATAGGGAAAACACCTAAGATGGGAGGTGAATTGAGTTTTTTAATTTTTTTTTTTTCAAATACAACAAATTCAAGCAAATGAAGCATAAATATAAAGAGATAAGGTTAGAGGAAGCAAACTCAGATTTTATAGTGGTTCGACACCCCTTGCCTACATCCACTCTTCTCAAGCTCCTAACCGAGTGAGGATTCCACTATACTTGAAGCTTCAACCAAGCTTCCAACACTTTTACACTTGGATTCTGACTCTAATGGACTTTTTCACAATCTCTTCAAGTCTCTACTTGAAGCTTCTATCACTTAAATAACAAATTGAAATATCTCAACCTAGCTTCAACAAGGGCTCGAATACAACTCAAATGCTAGGATGAATCACAAGAGTGCACTAAGGAATATGCAAATAGGAAAGAATGAGAGTTTTTGAGTCAAGAACAAGTAGGTAAACAAATAAATGCAAGTGTTCTCTTGGTCATAAATGAAGTGGAGCTCTCAATTTATAGGTTTCTAGCCTCGGGAGCCAAAAATGCCAAAAAACAGCCTCAACCGATCAAGTTGAGGGTCCACCGATTGACTAACCATTGGGCAATAAATGCATGGTAGGTGACCATTAGGCTTTGATCGGACCTCGATCGGGAAGACATATCCCTCGATTGGGAATGCAAGGCTACTAGAAGAAAGAGAAGATTTTTTGTATCTCTTGACCGGGAAGGTATAACCGGTCGATTGGTACCCTAACCGGTTGAGCCGGTTGGCCAGTGCCTCGACCAATTCACCATTTTTGGCCCAAAAACCTATCTTTTTATGTTCTTTTCACTTCTAACATTTAGGCAAGGTCTTTAGGTAAATTAATATGCCAACTTGGAAATAATTTGCCTAAGGTTTATTTGATAAAACTCGGGTTTTGAGGGAAATGTAACTTTAATGCATAAATCGAGTTTTTAAAGATACGTGAAAAGATATGAAAATCCTAAGTGCACCCATGCATTCATCTTAGATATGTTTTCTATAATTAAAGGGTCTTCCAATTGTCTTGATCTTGCATCCATTAGGTCATTTGATGAATTTCCAAACTAACACCTGAAATTCTTTATAATTCAAACCAATTAGTAACTTAACCATGGTTTGGTATCATCAAAATGCGATTAGGAGAACACTTAGACTAACATGTATGATTTCTAAAATATTAGAAATCCTCCTGGCACTCTGCTTCTTACTCATGTTGGTATGCTTTCCCTTAATACAGTCCACACAAATATCAAAATCAGTAAAATTAAGAGCCTCAAGGACTCCATCATTTACCAATCTTTTAATTCTTTTAATAAAGATATGACCTAGTCTCTTGTGCCATAATATGGAAGATTTCTCATTTATAACACCACACTTAATGCCAACATTTCCATGCATAGTTGTAAGGCTATGATTAAAACTTGGATCTAAATAGAGTTTGAATAAACCATTATCCAAAATACCTTCACCAATAACGACATTGTCTTTTATCAAATGAAATGAAACACCAACAAATTTAAAACTAAAACCATATGGTAAAAGTCTCGAAATTGAAATAAGATTCCTAGAAAATGATGGAACAAAAAAAGTTCTTTCAAGGTCTAAAACAAAGCTAGATCTAAGAACAAATCTGTAGGTCCCAACTGCTTCCACTTGTGAACTTATCCGATTTCCTAAATAGATAGAGCGTCCACTTTCCATTGGTTGTCTTTGGTTTAAGAAGCCCTACACGGTATTAGCAACATGGATTGTAGTACCAGAATCAATCCACTAAGTGTTGTAAGAAATATGAACCATATTAGATTCGTAGCACACTAAAGAGATGATATTACCTTTCTTTTCAAGCCAAGCCTTAAATTTAGGAAAATTTTTCTTGATGTGTCCTTTCTTCTTGCAAAAGAAGCACTTGATATCGCCCTTATTAACATGATTAAGAGGTGTCTTTTGCTTTCCTTTACCTTTCTTGTCTAGTTTCTTTTCTTGAGTTACTAAATGAACACTTTCAATCATTTCTTGATTTAGTCTTCCTTTCTTTTGCACACACATCGTCAAAAGTTCATTAATAGACCATTTTTCCTTATGTGTGTTGTATGAAATCTTAAAAAGTCCATACTTAGATGGAAGAGAATTAAGAATGAAGTGAACCAGAAATGACTCAGACATCTCAATCTCTAATGACTTAAGTTGAGCAGCAATATTCCTCATTTTCATTGCGTGCTCACGCACTCCTTTGGTGCCATTG
This sequence comes from Vitis cinerea var. helleri x Vitis rupestris, assembly GCA_945999865.1. NCBI lineage: Eukaryota > Viridiplantae > Streptophyta > Magnoliopsida > Vitales > Vitaceae > Vitis > Vitis cinerea var. helleri x Vitis rupestris. The sequence goes on along the minus strand of OX253931.1, from coordinate 830,845 downwards.
AACTTCATAGAACACATCTTTGTCATTAGGGTGCTAGCCAAAGCCTTGTTGGAAGTCTCAAACTATTGTTCAATAGCTTTGAGATATTCTTTCACCTTAGCACATTCAAGAATTGAACCATAGATACTTTTCCCAATATTAGACTTGATAAACATCAAACTTAAGCGATTAGATCGCTCCTAACGTTCATATGATGCTTTCTCAGTTTGGGTACTTGATTTCATAGGAACCAGTGGCTCACCCATACGAAGTGCTAAATCAAGGTCCATGCACTCCAATGTAAGGAGAATTTTCTCTTTCCAATCAACATAATTATCACCATTCAAGGAAGGTATACGAGATGAATCAAAAATTGGAATGGATATAGATTGAACTACAAAATAAATGACAAAGCTTACTAATATGCAATGAAGCAAATATTAAAATTTACTTATGTAAATTAATCCAACCAACAAAAATCAACACGTGATCATAAACTTTCCTGTGGGAATATAATGTGACACAAATGATTTTTTTTTTTTTTTTTGAATTACTTTATAATGAGACTGGTAATTTTAGGCTTGTGGGCAACAATTTATTTATTTATTTTTACCATCTCACCCTAAATAAACACAAAACATAATAATTAGCATGTGAGGTAAAATGATTATTTTTATGATTATTTACAAATATTGATGTCAATAATTCTATGTGACAAAAATTAAACTTTCTTTTGTCACTTAACATTATCATAATCAAGAATGTTGTGGCTATTACTTAATTAATAAAATGTTACTCTAGTATGACATCAAAAATTACTAAAATTAATGGTAAACAAATATAAGTAGTGTTTCTAAATACTAATAAAAATTTAATTTATACAAGTTGTTCACAGAGCCAACATTTAACTTTAAAAGAGGCAACCTCTAACAAATCATGGGCCTTAGTCCAATGGAACAAGGAATATTCTAGTTCAAAGGGTAACCCATGGTCATGGGCTTAAGTCATTCTGCTCTTAGTTGCAACAATTTTTTATTTTTTTTAAACAACGTGACAACCAGTAACCAGATATATCTCTAGATAAATGTCTATTTCAATAGATAAATAGGAGAACTATATGAGATAAATATGAGAATAACGTGAGAACCAATAACCATATATATCTTTAGATAAATGTCTATTTCAATAGATAAATAGGAGAACTATATGAGATAAATATGAGAATAATGTGACCAGAGATAAATGTGAACAATGTTCTCCAAAACCAGAATATAACCAGATAATAAATCTCATAACAACTCCAGGAAAAATATAACATCCCCCATGAGAAATGTTTACTAAATTTTCTCCTTATGGATTAAATCAGAAATACCCAATGAATATGGAAATAAATTTTTCTCATCAAATGTGAAAATGGAACTTAATTCATTTAAGACAAATTAATATTGAACTGAAAACCTAACTAGAGAACCTTGGCCCTGATACCAAATGTAAGATAAAAATCTCTAAAGTTGTAAGTAATAAAATGAAAATCCAAGATCGCGTCTCCAACCATGGCAATCAGATTCACACAAAGTAGGGATTCATTGGCTAGTCTTCCAAGACCTTATGCCCATGCACCAATGGAACTCATAGACCTATTCTTGTAGACTAGAGAACCTTATCCCTCTGGAATTAATGCAACATATATATATATATATATATATTTTCTCTTCTTCCCATCAAAGAAGACTTAGGGTAGTTATCACATCGAGTAACATGTCTCATGTCTGTAGACATGGGTGGTTATTCCATAAGAGATGTGACCCCATGTTTCATTTATTTTTAGGGGAAATAATATTTAAATGGGCCACAAGTTAAAAAAAAATTATTTTATTTTATTTTATTTTATTGAAATACAAAACGGTTTCCAACATAGTCCACTTACACTGGTGGACCTTAAGAGGAGGTTTTTAATGTTCAATGGAGTGGCTCAAAGCCTTGAACATATATCTATGAGCTGTATATACATGTTCTTATGATGAGTGTAAGAGGAGATTTGTCTAATTGGTAAACCAATATCAACACAGTTGATTTGAAGGCTGCAATTGGCAGGGGCCAAAAGTATGAACTGAGTATTTCCGCACATTATGATGAGAGTTCAAATGTTGTAATTCCTAAACAGTCTACCACTTAACCTGTCTCATGCTCCTCTCCACCCTGGGTCCTCACACATATGATTCCAATTTGCATGGCCAATTTCGGCATGCAATCCCTCTAGTCCACTTTTGCATCCATGCATGGCCACCTTTGATAGGCCATCCTTAAGACACACGTGTTTCCTTCCTCTTATTTCCTCTTCTTTGCTTTCAAATATTGATTTTGAAAACTCCAGTTTTCAAATAATTTTATCTCTTCAGCTTTTTATTCGACCTTAGCATTCCTAATTTACTGAAATATATTTTTAATAAATTTGTTGCCATATTTCTTTCCAACATGCATTTTTTCTTATTTTCTCTGATTTTAAATAAATTTTCGATTTTCACATTTTTAATAAGCATAAATGAATTTTCATAATTCTAAAATAATTGAATTTATGGAATTAATCCATGAAAAAATAAATCGGGCATTAGTGGGCCCAACATATGAGACATTCGTCATTTGATTGTTGATTTTGATTGCTATATTTGATTGAATATTGACCCCTTTTTTTTTTTTTTGCCTTGATCCATGAGATGTATATGATTATTCTATACTTGTCCACTAACCTTATTTCCATGATAGCACATTATTGATTCACTGCTCAGGTACGCATCCTATTTTATCTCATTTGTTTGGTCACTTTCCCACTGCTACTTTGGCCATGATACATCTTTGATAGTTTGTTTAGTATCCACAATTCATCAATTAATTGCCATGTTTGCCTTAATTGATTAGTAGAGACCCATTTTTAGGGGCTTAGAGGGGTGTTACGGCCTATCACCATACCTTCCCAATAGGTAACCTGACCCTTGGACTCATTCTTGGTTTTTCATAGACCTATTTTTCCTTCATGAGTCACACTTAGGGTTTTTCTTTCTTATTTTGTTTTTTCCCTTGAAAAATAAAACAAAAATAAGTGGTGACTAAAAAAAAATTTCAAAAATCAATTTTTAAAATAAAAACGAGTCTCGTCATTCGAGTGGAAACGCATGAGAGAAATATGGGGTCCACAAATATGTTATTTAACCTCTTTTTTATTTATATCTTGCTTTGAAAACGGAATAAGATAAAGAACTTATATTCCTTATATATAGAGTTTAATAATTTCATGAGGAGAAATTTGACATACATATTGCATAAATTATAATTTTTTTCATCTCTTTTTGCATTAATTTTAATTTTTTTTCACATAGCCAATTTACTAAACAAGAAATTTTAATTTTGGTTAGAACAGTAATATTGTTTAAATATTAAACTTTAAATATTTTAATTATTAACATTATTATTTAAAACATAAAAATTATCTAGTAAAATGCATTGTGAAAAATTTTCAAATAATACTAAATATAAGAGAGAATTCACATTTATTTTTTAAATACCAATTAAGCATGGGAAAGCAATATTTAAAAAAAAAAAAAACTTACCCAACAAGAATCTGGAAGTAGAATGAACTGTGGGCCATTAGAAGAATGCAAGTTTGTAGGTCCAACCTCCCTACCATTAATTTAAGATAAATCTAACCCATTGACTTGAAAAAAAAAAAAAAAAAAAAAAATTCCTTCTCAACTTTCCTATAGGTTGGCAGTTTTTTTTTTTTTTTTTTTTTTTATAAGTATAATTATTGGTTAAGTGTGTAATATTCACTTTTGAATTTTTCTAAGAGAGATGTTTTCCGTTTTTTCCATAGGTGATCTTCTGATTGGTTTATGAAATCTGTAACATGACTCAATTCAAATTCATGTCCTCGAGAGTCTTAAAGGTTTGTGGTATAAAGGTACTATCCATTCCACATAACCGAGAAGAATATTATTTTGCAGCACAATTAGAATATTAACAAGAGGAGCAACCTAGCCTTGTAAAGCATTCTTTTACAATGTAAATTCCTTTCTTTCAAAAACTCTCTAAGTATTGCTTCCTTTGATCATTCCTAGCTTCTAAATTGTGCATTACTTAGCATTTCTAAATAAGTACATGGGGAAGCTAAATTAGCAACATCAAGTGGTTTTAGTTGTCTAAGTGTTGCATGTGAGTTTAGGAAAAGCTTAAGTCTATGACATAAATCTTACTTAACTTTTAGTTTCTATATTTATGAGCACAAAAAAAAAAAAAAAAAAACATGATCTCCCATGAATGGACAATGAGCTTGAAAACAGTGGTACACATAGTTCAATGAGGGTATATATAGCAACTACTAATCATTTCACAAAAGGTTTGGGCAAGCAAAGATGGTCAGTTCCATAAAATTGAAGAAGGAAGAATTCACTCCATTCAAATCTTACAGAACAAAATTGTCAACTAGTATTAAAACCTTTAGAAATTGGTTCTCAACAAGGGCCTTGAGAGAGTTGCAACTGTTGATCTTTATAACTTGTAGCTAAGGAAAGTGGAATGGCAACTTTGTAAGCTTAGGGTGATTACTGACCTTTAACAAAACTAAGGTTACTCCTTTTATTGCATAAATGTTTCCAACTCTTGCATCCTTTCAATATTGAGCTTTATAAGATAAAGTAGTCCACCAAGTGAGAGGGCCTTGCTTCTTGTCTAATATTTCAAGGAAACAGTTACCAAATTCTAGAGTTGTTTGTCTGTCATCCAAAGTGGAATTGTGGTACCTTTGAAGTGAAAAGTTTGGATCTCTCTGAAGTCTAACTAACACTGTAGGGCTTTAAGCACCCTCATTTTTGCTACTCTATCTTGTAGAGCATCATCTCCATTACTCTATTCCAACACCATTTTGTGAAGGCTTTTTTTCTTGTTCAAATTTTCCTTGCCTACATTCACTACATTCTCAAGATTTGAAATATGCAATGTTCTTGTAAGGTATGGCATGCCTTTGAGTTCTTCAATCCCATATCCATCATTATGGTTAATTGGAAAGGCATGCAAGTTGTGTATACTAGTTAAGCTCCTAATTCTTGGTGGTAACTTAACACCTCTCCAAAACCAATTATTTAGCTCAAGGTGTTTCAAGTTTATTAGCTTGGGAACTAATGACACCTTAAAAATTTTAAGATTTATAGATAGAAGAGTTTGTAGATGGAGAGGAGACATTGGATTTTAGTTTTGGAGAGGTTGAGGTAGCACAACAATTTTAATTTTTTAATTAGTTTTGGTAGTTTTAGGATTGTGCTTGAAGTCAAATCCAACACGCACATGTATTTCATACTATTAAATACCTTGTCAAGGACTTGTCTAAACTCTTTGTTTAAATGATGGTTAGGGAACAACAGTGTGTGTGCATTCTTACATTTATGTATAATCTTTAAAACAACTTCTTGCATATTGAAAACATTCCAAAGAACTTGGACATCTCTGCAAAATATGATATATGACGAGTTTTATTAGAGAAATTGTGTTTCTTGCTATCTTCCACTAGGCAATAATAAAGGCTAGAAATTGATTGCACCAACTCATGGTACAGGTCATGCATCATGTAATCTTCGTTGCTGTCACTTATCCTATGAAAGAATTACCTCATTAACAAATCATCTAAGTATTCACTTGCCCCCTCTCAACTGTGTAGATATTATCTGTTTTGGGTCTAAGAGAGCCCTCATAGCTTTAAAACGCATCTACAAGGTTTAGAAAAGTTCATATTTATATAGTGTTAGGAACTTTCTCCCTTATCCAATTTGGGGTATCAAAATCACCCCTCATGCAAAAACAACATCTTTGTTGTGTCCCACGGGATTATGAGGCAAATAGACAACACTCATAGGGCCAAATAAACCCCTACACTAGGGTGAAGGATGTGGTTGACATAGACCCACATTCTATGGTCAAAATGTTCCTTTACTAGATCTATCATCATTGTAGATGATTTGGGTAAGAGTTGTTTTTGCTACACCTATCATTCTAACCATGTGAATGACTTTTATGCCACCTTTTGTATTTTAGTATTCTTTGTCCTTCAACATCTCAATTATATTCCCTTTATCATACTCTCTACCAATAATTGTAGCCATATCAACATGAGAAGCAGTAGAAAAGAGTCGAGGAGTGTAGGGACCCTCACTATTAACAACAATTTGGATGAATTGAGCTCTTCTTCTCATTTGATGAAACCTATATTTCATTTTCTTAATCTTAAACCAAGTGTGTATCGAATAGAAAGCATTACATCCCTTCAAATATTATGGGATTGGTAGAGTGTCTTGTAAGTTTTGTACATTACAAAACACATCTTGAAAATCTGAGAACTAGTTTTGCTTCACGGGAAGTTGCTCTTCATTTGCAACTCTAAGGATTTCTTAAATTATGCTTGTTGTTCTCGAAACATCTTCAAAGTTGAGTCTAAAGGCAAGGACTCATGCCATCTCATTGCCAAAAAAAAACCAGATATTGTCACTAAGAATAGAATCCCCTAACACCATTATGCTTAAACCACCACATAAGCAAATTATGCAATAGTAGAGAGAACGAGAAGAGGATAAAAACAAGGCAAAGGGAAAGCAAGTGGACTATTGTTTCCCATTTAGTTTATGTTGATAGACAATGACAACTTTGTTTTGTGTATGACTTGAGTTTCCAGTGACACATTAGATTTAGGGATTAGAAAAGTTCTCCTGAAATTGTTAGTCAAATGGTAAAAAAGAATGGTGAAGATCAACATGTCAATATTTAATTGAGAGAAATTTTGGAAAAAATAGTCCAAAGTCAATAGTTTAAAATTTTTGCCACAGCAAATATAAAGGGTAGGAATTTTAGAAATTAAATTTAAATTTGAAGAAAAATCTAACTATTAAATAATTGACAATAGATTTTGAAAGTTTGAATATTAAGTATATTTTTTAGATTAATTTTATTATTGGGCAATTATAAGAGAACCTTAGTGAGAAAAACTTGGTAAAATTTATATTATATCAAATTGTTATAATAGAAAGTTAGAAAAAATTTGATTAATATTATAACAAATCAATTTAGTTTTTATATTTGAAATTAAACCTTATAGAATTACAAAACATGAAACAAAATTAAACTAAAATTAAATTAAAATTAAATTATGATATATGAATTTAGAAATTTTTATAAAATGGTAAATTAATTAAATGTAAATATTATCATTTAGTGGGTTTAACTTTTAAAATGTTAATTTAATTGAGAAATTTGACAAATGAAGTGAATTAAATTAATGTTATTCGAAAGAGTTGAGAATCTGATTATTATAAATTCAATGATTAATCAATTTATAGTTAATAGGTTATTAGCTAAAGTTAACATATTTGAAAAAAAAAATATGTATATACATATATAAGATTAAATTGGGATTACAGTAAAATATAGCTTTATTGTAATATAATATTTACTTAAATTAGTAAATGTGTATGCCTATCTCATGATGTTTTTAGGAATTAAATATAATTGATGAGTGGTAAATTAAAATTAAGGAATTTATAAATACAAAGAATTGGAACATAAATAAATAAATAAAAATGATATAAAATTTGTTAAGAAAGGTATAAAATTATATTTAACTGGATTTTTGGATTAAATAAATTAAATTCATAATATGTATGGTTGACAAAGAATTAATAATAGAAATAAAAAAAAACCATAAAGGAAAAATAAATTAGATGTTAAATAATAGTGGAAAGGAAGGTGTTGGTAGCATAAAAAAAGAAAGAAAAAAAAGAAAAATGGATGGAAAGCCATTACTCAAACAATAAAATAAAATTTAAAAATAATTATAATAATAAAATGGAAGTTCTCTTGCATAAGTGGTAAGAAAAGAAAATAAATAAAAGAGAGAAGGGAAAAAAAGGAAAATGAGAGACATATGACAAAGTAGAGAAAGGAAAGAAAATGAAAGATGCGATGCAATCTGCAAATTCTCCTAAGTGTTCATTTTGAGCCACCAAACATGCTCCAATTTGTATGAAATTTTGAGAAAGTGCTCAACTTGTTGAGATGAACATCCCTATGGAGTTTGATTTCAGTTGTAACAGTTGGATTCTCAATTTGTGGTAGAGTGATTTACCCTTGAAATTTTTCTTTAATATTCTTTTTGAAAGAAAAAAAAAATTAGATCTTCTTGTTGTTGATAAATATGCTTATATTTGTGTTTTTATGTATGTGATTGGTATAAGATTATTGTTTAAATGTGATTCTTGATGATTTAAAAATTATTTATTGAGGAAAATAAGAAAATGTCTTTTATTGATGATTTCTCTTGATGATATAGCATATGTGAAATGGAGAAACATTATTAGTCTTGATTGTTGGGTTATGCTTGAAAAACAAAAATACACTCTGGAATTAGTGGTTATTAATTCTATTTCATTTGCATCATGGTTGTATAAAAAAATAATAACAATGTTTGTGTGAAATAGAAAAGAAAAAAGATGAAAAGAAAAAATGATGGAAAGTAAAGTCCAAGAGAGGCAAATTAAGAAGATAGTGAGATCCATAGTGTGAAGGATATAAAAATTCACCCAAAAAGACTTTAGAATAGGTGATATATTTAGATATAGATATAGCAAAATCTATGTCATTAAATAACAATACAAGAAATGGAACCAAGATTCAAATAAATAGGGCTAATACAAAGAAATAAAATCAAGGTATAAAGCAATGGAACTAAAATACAAAACAGTAGACCACACATGAGCTACAAAACAACAAAGAACTAGAGTCTAAAATAATGGGACTTGACATGTGACATACCTAATTGGTGGTGTTTTACCATAGGTATTGAATTGGTGCTATAACCGGAATCTAAAGGATTTTACAAATGCACTACATTATTATCTCCCATTCGGTGTCCTTGGAATAGTAAATAGGAGACTAGTAGGGAAATTCAATAAGGTTTGGCCACAACATGAACATGTGAATAACTAAATACACCAAACAATTATATTGAATCCCATTATTTACATTTTAAGTATTATTTTTAAATTCAAATATAACTTCCTAAGCTAAATGGATTTTAAAAAGGCCATTAATATACCTAACCCCTTACCTACTATCAAGCTCAATTAAATGTGCAATATTGGTCAATCATATAACTTGTATTGTTTTTTAATAACATTATAAAGAATAATAACAAGGTTAATAAAATAAGAGAACAAAAATAAAAAATAAAAAATAAAAAAAGTACATAATGATTTATGTGGTTAAGCTAAAGACTAAATCCACTAGCGAAGATGAAGAAGTTTTACTATTGTTTAATGAGATTACAATACTAAAGCATGCTCAATTCCCAAATGACTCTTTTTTAATCAAAATCCTTTTTCTATAGATTTTCCAACTAATTACATAGGAATATTCCATATGTTAACCTAACTAGCTAATTATTAGAGATACCTAGGTATGGACCTATATTTTTCATGTGTTGCTTCTCGATGATGAGAGTCATTTTTTTATTATGAAAACTGATTTTTGAAAATTTTGGAATTGTCACTTATTTTTATTTATTTTTTTAGGGAAAATAAAATAAAAATAAAACTAACTCCTTTTGAAAGGAAAAACAAGTTTACAAAAAACCAAGTCTAAGAATCAGGTTACTTATTAAGAACGTACCATAGGGTAGTGCCCCTCTAAGCTTTAAAGTGGTCTCTACTAAGCAAGTGGAGGGAAGTAATATAATTGACTAAAAGAATAATGGATACCAAGAGACAAAAAAAAAGCATATAAAACAAGGCAATGATGAAAACAAATAAAAGCACTTAGAGCAAGACATGCATATCAAATAAAACAAATGAACAACGATGAAAGGAAGCACACCTCAATAATGCCCAAAGTATGGCATTGCGCTTACATAGAAAAAAGAGTTAGCTCACAAGTAGGATAAAAGATTTAAAATCCTAGCAAGAACTAACAAACTTATACAATATATATATATATGAGTAAAGATGGCTAAACTAGAAGTAAAGTATAAGCTAAAATGCATTAATCATGCACAAGGTTCAAAACTGGCAGCAAGTATACAATCACAAAATAAATCCAAATAAAATAGCAAAAAGGAGATATGAAACAAAAAAGGCTTTTCTAATAAATATAAAGGGTAAAAAAAGATTACAAGCATGCAAAAAGTGTCTAAATTATCATATTTACACAAGATATACAAAAACTTGACAACAAGCAAGTGTTTAAAAAACAAATTCGAATAAAATAGTTAGATATAAGATAAAATCAAAACAAAAATTCCACAACATGCTCAAAGTGTTTAGAATACAACCCTAAAGCCCAAAGTTTCTAAACATGCACGGATTATCCTAGATTTAACCAAACATATTAGTACTAAAAAAATAGGGTGGAACAACACATCATGCGAAGATGGAATTTATTGGCAAGTATAGAAATGAGATAAAAAAAAAATTGTACAATAATTTCAAGATATACAAACACATGACAAATATCTACAAGGCTAAAACATGCACAAATGATTCCAAATTTCAAATAAAATATCACAGCACCAAATTCAAGTTAGCACAATAAGCATAGAAATATGGAATTAATTCTCAAGCTTAGAAAAAGATTTTTGAGTGAGACCAAAGCCTAAAAGCTTATTTAAGAATCTAATATATATAAAAAAATGTAAAAACCAATTAAAAACCCATGAGCCAATACAGATTGATAAAAACATTTCAAATTTAAAAAACAGGGCAAAATCTGAAAATTTAGAAAAACCAATTTATTAAACAAACCTGGAAAAATATTTTTCAACAAAACAAAAATTATTTAATATATTTAAGAAAACTAAAACATTATACAAGTCTCAAAAAAATTCTGAATATGTCAAAAATTCCAAATTTAATAAAACATTTCAAGAGTAAAAAACAGTGTAGCAGGTGGGTGATTTTTGAGAATCCAAGAATGTGGGTCTTACCAAAACCGAAATTGATATCCATGAACTAATTCACATCTCCTACCTTCTAATAATAATTAAAATAAGCTCATGAGGGTTGTAGATAATTACATTAGATTGAAACTAATGATATTTATCCATGCTTTCAAAATAAAATAAAAAATAAAAAATTGAAAACTCATTAGTTTGAAAAATGAGTGATGTAGGCCAAAGGAAAGAGCCATGGATCAATCCACAATGCATTCAATCCTTCTCAACCCTCAAATGAATATTGATTTGAACTCAAAAGAGGCATGTATGGCCAAATTAGGACTCACACGTGGAAAAAAGTATTTAATTTACAACCGGATTTGAAAGAAAAATAAAAAAGGGCTAAAAGACACCTCAAAGGATATTTTGTATAAAAAAATAAATTTGGCAAATGACCAAACACTTTTGTGACTCTCATTTTATTTTTAGAGCTAACAAAAAGACTTTCAAAAAATAGTAGAGAGTTGGGAAAACCAAAATCCCTAAAGAGAAAGCCAAAGAAAAATCAAATTTAAAATCTAGCAAAGTCTCATTTCATGAATCATCAATGAGCTTGAAAATGAGTAGAAACACCTAGAAGGAAACAAAATCAAATCAAATAAACTTTTAAAATCTAATGTAACAGTATAAAACTAAGATTAAACAAAATTTCAAGCAATCATGATGAATCAAAAGAAGATTAGAAGAATAACAAGCATAAATTATGAATAAAAACACCAACAATCCAATGTGCACTTCTAATATCTAAACCCTACAAATGAATAACTTCAAAAATCAATAGAGAATAAAGAAGTGCAGTGAATGAAAAGGAAAATATGAAATTAAAGTAATCTTACCGAAAATTCTCTACTCAAGCAAGAATTCTTGGCTTCTAGAAAAGCATTTCTTCTCCTCCAAATAGTTGTGTCTCCTCTCCAAAAACCTCCAAAAATTCCTCCTAAATGAGCTCCTTAAACCTCTTTTTATATGGAAAATGAGGGTTGAGATTTTAACACTTATCCTCATCTCACTCGATGCTCAAAACAACTAAAGACCCACTTAAACAAAAATTAAAACCAAGAGGCCTCTAAACCAGGATTAAAAGTCATTAAAACACTCCCATAACACTCTTGGGAATGTAAAGAAACCAATAAAAAAAATAACTCTAATCCAAGTTGAAATAGGCTTGAAACATCCAAAATACAATGAATCGATCAAGGAAGCTGGTTTGACCAATTGCTATTGTAACTAGTTGAGCCACTACATTAACTTGTCGTGATACTATAGTAACCGGTTGAACCCTCAACATAAGCCAAAACAATCAAAAACAAGTTTTGGGTCACTAAAAAGTACCCAAACGAGCTCCCATTGTACCCGAACTTTAGGAACACTTAGGGTACCTCTAAAGTCACTATATGGATAAAAAAAACTCCCTAAAAAAGTCTCCAAAAGTGACCTAAGAATTAGTTTTAAATCGAGTAACATGTCACACCCCGGTTTTTTTTTTTTTTTTAAAACTTGACAATTGATACTCAAATACAATATAAGTGCTCTAAAAAATATGGGGATATAAAAATTTAAATACTGAATTCTTGCTTCATTTTGTACAAAAAGAGAATATGCAAAACCTGTTATAAAAAGTACATCTTGTATTAAACTTTGTAACTATTAGTTAACAAAATGTGTTTGTTTCACAAAAGAAACTTGTACTTCATTAATTTACATATACCAAAACCCCATTGTTCACTATGGGTAGCCCATACTACAAGTGTACCTTACATCATTCCTACAGAAAGATTCAATCTCTAATACAAAGGCAAAGCCTCAAACTACTTTCTATGAGCAAACATCATCCAATCACAATAAAGCATTGCTCAAGCATTATTTCCTACATAGGTCTTCTGACCTACATCTAAATGTGGAAGGGATAGGGTGAGTTCACAACTCAGTAGGAAAGTTTATAGCAATCCTAAGCATATCATTAAAAACCTTGAATTAAACGTTTAATAACATGCATGATAAACATTTTATAACCATTAACAAATATGTAATCATGTCAAACATGTATGCATATGTTTGCTGGTTTCATATTTGCTTTTCCTCATCCATCCTTTCACAACTGATAAACCGCTAACCCCCACCAATCTACATATCATATATCAATGCTCCACAAGATACTCGATCAATATAATAATGACAATTCTGGGACATCACCCAAGGACAAGTTATACCTCGTGTCTTTTGGGACTCATACCCAAGGGTAGGACCAACCCTGTGACTTTAAGGACTAAAACCCAAGGGCAGGACCAACCCCATACACCCACATCGAAGTGTCTTCCTCGAGGGCTTTAGGGACTTTCACCTAAGGACCCACGGTCCCACATAAACAATATATCAAAGGATAATGTCTATAGCATCACGTAGACACTTCCCACCAATTAATTCTTTGAATATCATCTGTGATTATTCCATATCCTTCTTGTAATGCAACCACACCATGAAACGTTTTGAGAACACAGAACCATGAATCTTCATACCAATATACGTCCCAATATCATTGTATCATTTCAATGCAATAAACCGAGATGCAATGACACATTAAAACATTTTATGAAATCATAGAAATAACATGAAATTCCAACAAATGATTCAAGGAAAGAAATCGGATACACCATAGGATAGCATAAAATTCTCTACCTTACATCGACTTCTTTTTTTGTGTTTCTTCTATGTAGGTGATCTTTGCCTATTATGAGGAACTAAAATGAAACAGCATAATTTAGGTTTGCTAACCATGAAAATTTATTCAATTAAAACTTATGAAATTTTCCTTTCTTACTAATTTTTAACAACTTACTGTTATTAATTTTTTTTTAATTCTCATATTCCCCAATTAATTACCAAACACTAATTGTTTTGATTTTTTCCTAAAGCCAAACCCATTAACAAGTCCTTATTGTCAAAATAACCTAATTAATCACATGTTTACTAACCTCTTTTTCAATCAAACCAAATTAGACAAAGATTTATGTCGATCTTACCATTAATAAAATACTTAAGCTAAAATACTTTAATCCTTAATTAATTGTAATTTTTAACTAAAACGTGTTTATAGCTAATTACACTCAACTTTTACACAAATCATATTGTTAATTCTTTTCAGCATACCATTAGGAACCAAAATAAACGAAAATTACAAAATTAAACAACTTGCTTACCTCAAATCTACAATTTCTCTCTCTAGATCCTCTCTCTAACCCAAGCTGTTGCAAGTGCAATAGGGGAAAACAAGCTGCAACCCCCTTATAAAGAGGTCTCCATATAGCCAAGCACGAGGTGGCAGGCCACATGACTGCCGCCAACCCCCAACTTCCCAATTTTGCACTTTAGTCCTTCAAGTTATCAAAAATTAAACATATAATTGCCCATTAGTCCTTTAGGATTTCATAACCCTAATCAACCCCTAAGAACCTAATAAGCATGCTTAAGTCATTAACTAATCCCACTTAACCTTAATCAAAGTTTAATTCATAATTAAACAAGATTAGCACTAAACTAGTTTTAACATCTAATTAAGCATGCTTAAAGTTAAGTACTAAGATAATCACTATTGGCTATTTAATTCATTAGTACTAGGTATTACAAACATGTGGACCACTAAGGAGCGCGTTGAACGACTAAGTAGAAGGGGATCCTACACACGTACTACATGAAAATGCAAGGAAAGGGGAACCAAATATGATGAATAACATGTGCTATGAGGACAAAATGAGAGTTTACACTAGGATATTTTCTTAATAATAATAGAAAAGTCGTTCACAAGAATGCATCATAATAAGAAAATAATTTGAGACCTTTTTCAATAATGTCCACCTTAGCTCAAATTCCAAAGATTCAAACAAACCACAAAGTCCTTCATGTCACCTCATTCTCAAACCCTCGAGGGGCCTTCAAATACTATAGTTATTAATTAATGTTAGGCAATCCTTGTAAGAATGAATTTAGTAGACATATCCACTAGAATCTCTACAATAGAGATTTTTTTTTAATAGTGTTTGTCATACTAAGTGCGTAAGAAATAAAATCATCAGTAATTTATCCCTAACTTGATTCTATTTGCTCCTATCATGCATTTTCTTTATCATCAAGATGTTACACCTCTTACTCATTTAAATTTTTTTGAAACTTTTTTTTATGTTTTTCAAGCTTGAAGCTTAAACTCCACCTTTCCTCTCACATCAAGGTAGTTTTGTGTATCAAATTTCTCCAACCTAAGATACAACATTAGAGAGTCATCAAAGGTCACATTCCTACTAATTATAAATTTAGAGTATTTTGAAGTAGTGCATCATAACCTATATCCTTTTACACCATTCACATAACCTAAAAATATGCTCTTACTTACCCTTCATTCCAACTTACCTTCATTCACATGAGGATAAAGAAGACAATCAAAGCTTTTTAAATTCGAACAATTAGTAGGGAAACCAAATCATACCTCTTGAGAAGTCCTACAATTAATAGAAATTGAAGGAAATCTCTTTACAAGATAACAACATAACTACTTTAGCCCAAATTTCATTTGACAATAATTATTAGCCATTCAAAAGTATATATTGTGCTCTCTTTAAAAGACTTGTAGTTATCCATTATGTGACATCATTCCACCTTGGAGAATACCTAACTTTGTGATGTCTCATTTTATCTTTATTCTTTCAAAATTCATTAAACTCTTTCCCATAGAATTTCATACCATTATCAGCTCTCAAGTTTTAGATCTATTTTCCTATTTTCTCTTCAATCATAACTTTAGATTACTTAAACATTTCAAAGACATAATTATTATGTTTTAAGATATATATTTAAATCTTTCTAAAGTTATAATCAATGAAGATCAACATATATCTTCCACCACCATGTGATACGAATTGAGAAGACCCTAAAGATTTTAATGGATATAATTCAAAATACTTTGTCTTGTGAATAGCTACACTAAATTTAACCTTATATTATTTCTCGAATACATAATGCTTACAAAAATCTACTCTTATTTTTTGTTGACTAAGTAAACCTCATTTGCTCTAAATGATCCAAGCTATGGGTTCCTTGCAATGCGATAAGTAATTCACAGTTGGCTCCTAAATTTGGGCAATCCATCAAATTCTATAATACACTACCTCCTAATTAGAGGGATGAGTTGTCTTGGTCATTAGGATGGATTTCCTATGGTGAGTACACTACTTTGTATAACTACATATTGGACAAGACCTATAATGAGTCATGATATTAGTTATCGGGTAGTTATGACTTCACTAAGGTACCATGTTGCATGGGCTCTCAATCTTGAGAGAATATTAAGATAGTACTAAGGTTTTCAGTTGCCTAACCTACGGGTGAGATCCTAAGGTGGTCATATATTCCCTATGGATTAGATCACTATTGATTAAGGTGGATGATTACTGGTATTTTCAAAATAAGCATCATGATATTTCATAGATTTAAGACAATATATCTCTTAAGGGATTCTAAGACTTGTGATCATGAAATTTGTGATTTTCTATTTCTTAAGATATTTCATATTGCAACACATCTTTAAGAAATTCCAAAAAAAATTATTAAAATTTAAAAGATGATTTCAAATCAAAATTTTTACTTTATTTATTTATAAAAATTGTTTCAACTTATTTGCAACAAATGATTTGATTCAATTTTATTTTCAGAAAAATTTTATTTTGTTTATGAGAAAATGATTTTTATTTGTTTTTGTTAGAAAAAATGGTTTTTACAATTTCTTTTTTCATAAAATATTTCAATTCTATTTTCATTTAATGAGAGTAATTTTTACAAATTATTTAGAAAAATAATTTTCACAAATTTATTTTAAAAATATTTCAATTTAATTATTTATTGAAAATTTTATTACAAGAAAGTATTGTGATCAAAATTTTATTTAAAAATGATTTTTTAACCTTTTATTTAGACAAAGTGATTTTTACAAAATTATCTATAGAAAAAAAAATTCTAATCTAGCTTTTGTTTAAAAAAAATGTAGTTTTTATTTAGGAAGATGATTTTGTAACTTAAAAAATAAAAAAAATAATATATATATATATATATATATATATATATATATATATATATATATAATTTTTATTTAAAATGATAATTTAACAGGTTTAATTTGAAACATGATTTTCATGGTTTTTATTTAAGGAAATATTATGGCATTTATTTAAAAAGTATTTCTACAGTTTTTATTAGAAAAAAAAAAAAGAGTTTTACACATTTTCTTTAAGAAAAATGATTTTACAATTTATTAAGATTATAGTTTTATTTCAAGAAGAAATATGTTTTGTAGTTGATTTTAAAAATGATTTGAGATTTTACAACCTTGAAGACAGAAAATAAAATGGGATGAAACAAAGGGAAACACAAAGAAATGAATAAACTAAATCAAATAAAAGGGAAAGGAGTTTTAATAATCTGGTGGTGATGGTGAAGTGCAGCATCATAGGTATAAATTGGTGGGATCGACGACATGGTGATCTGATGGCGGAGAAAAAAGATGAGGGAGAAAGGAAGATGGAGGAGAGAGAGAGAAAAAAAAGGGAGAGAGGGAGGAGAAGGGGATGGAGAGGTGGCGACGCCAGTGGGTGGTGCCGACAGTACCGTCGACAGTTTCCAGCAGTGGCATCGTTAGCACTGGTGTGGGGGCAGTGGGTATGGAGAGAAAAATGGGTATGAGAGAGCGAAGAAGAGAAAGAGAGAGAGAGAGAAAAAAAAAGAGAGAGGGGAGTTAGCAGCGCATGGTCAATGGGGACTAGTGGCGCATAACCGATGGCGGCCGGCATCTTCAATGTGATTGGGAGCGAGCGACGTCACCAATGGTCCGCATATGGGCGGCAGTGAGGAACAGAAAAGGGTGAAGAGAAAAAGAAAGAAAAGAAAAAGGGACAACCGTTTAAAAGAAGGGATAAAATTCCTTTATAATCGTAAAAGTAACCTCTTTTTTTAATAACCTCAAAACTGACCTGTTTATGACAAAAGTACCCCCACCCAGCCCATTTTCCCGTCCACTAGCACTTACATTTTTTTTATTATTTTTCAGCATATTTTCACTTGTTAAGGAGTGTACTTTTTGAAACACATTTTCCCTCTAACCATTTCTTCAACTCATTTTTGAAACAGAAGTGGGAGCAAGTCACATATGTTGTAATCTTGGTTGAGAATAATTTAGGACAGTCAAAGAAAGTGTCAGATGCAAAGATGCAATGACTGGAATTTTGGAGGAATTTAATCAACATGTGGAATTACCTAAGGAGTTGTGTAGATCCTCTATTTTATCATCGTGGCATATTTCATCCAAGATTGTCTTCCTAGATCCTTTGATGCCTTATTGTGCACTTACAGTAATTTTCTAAGCTATTTTTGAGATTTCATTAGTGGTCCACTATGACTATGTTGACCACTATTTTTTAGATTTTCTATGAGAGACATTTTGAAGGTATTAAGTGGATCTCAACTTTGATTTTAGTGACCTTTGAATCTTAGTTTAGGACTTTGTTTTGCTTGATTTATAGTATATTTAGGTTCGTTTAGAATTTTAAAACCTTAATTTTATAAGTTAAATTCATAATTTGAATTTATCCAAAATTGGTCTTATTTTTAATAATAATAATAATAATATATGGAATTTGATAAAGAATTCATAATGAAGTAATACAAGATTTTATGCAAACATAATTTAATATGTTTTAGTTGTTCTATTAGCATCATCTTATAAATTATAAATATTGAGAAATCAATCACACTTATTAAATAGATAAAATAAAAATCTATATATATGATTATTATTAGCATTTGGATACATGTTCCATTTTTTTATTTTTATTTTTAAAGATTATATTAGAACAATATGCCTTTATATATAAACATTTCATGAACCTAGTACAGGAAGGGCATCTAGCGGCATTTGAAAGTAGGAAACTCAATAAGGAAAAATAGAGGTATTCTACCCATGAAAAAGAGATGATTTTTGTTACATATTGCTTGTAGTAATGAAGACACTATTTGTTAAGAAGTATCTTTAATGTGGTCACAAATAGCAAGGCCAACACTTTCTTCAAGACTCAAAAGAAATTGAGTCCCAACAAGCTAGATGATAATAGTTTCTAACTGACTTCAAATTTGAATGGTTTTATCAACTAGGAAGATGTTAGTAGTTGTAGATGCCTTAAATAAAAAGGATGTGATATAATATGTGATTGCACTATCACAAGTGATCTCTAACTTCAACAAGAGAACCAAGTAGGCAGCCAAGCTTGATGCAACCTATGAGAAGATAAGACAACTATACTTGCACCACATTCAAAGAAGGTAGCTAGGATGTTTTTTAGTCATGTGGTCAAGTATTTTAGGTTGCTTAAAGACATTCTCATTGATTGTAATGTCTAGTTCATTGGACATTTTTAAACCAAATTGCTCAAAGTCTTGCATTCAGAGTTGAAATTCTCTATGGCAAACCATCCTTAAACAAATGGGACAGACAAAGTGTGCCAACACTACAAGAAAAAGGGTCATTGTTAACATATATTATCTTTACTTAAAGTAGTATATGTCAATATCTTTTATTTAAATGGGCAACTATGACATATAAAACTTAGTTAAAAGAAATAATGACATATATGAATTCCAGTGATTATTCCATGACTTATGACGATGCAACTTTGACAGAGAATTTATAAGTCAATATAAAATTAATATATTCATATGTAAAGGTATCTAAATAAAGGCAATAATGACATATGTGGAATTTGCTAAAATTTTATTTAATTTATAGTAATACAATCTTGATAGAAAAATTATAAGTCAATATATGGAGTTAAAATATTTTTATGTCAAGGTTGGTAAAAGCTATCTTGACAAATAATTTTTAAGTCAATCTAATTTTATTAATAAATCTATCAAGGTTATATTAGTAAATATTAAAAATCTCACTTCTCATTTTTTTTCTTTTAATTCTTTTGTTTTTCTTTTAATTCTATCTAGGCCCATTCCCATCTACAAGCAACTTCAAAGAAAATCCTAAGACAATAGGCACCATTAAAAATTTTGTGAAAAGTAAAAATAATTTTTATTAAAATTTATTGAATTAGATATTTATTCTCCATGCAAATATATATCCTTTATAGGGTTTTAATTTTTGTTTTTGTTTTTTTTGTTTTTGTTTTTTTGCATTTTTTATGACATTTATTAAATGATGTAACATGACTTCCTTTTATTTTGTTTATTGTTGCAACCATAATAATGTACTCATGTAAAATGTATGCAGTCAGTGGTCTTTGTCACACATGGACAAATCATTTATAATGATATTTAGATTTAACAATTTGGTGTTATTTGTGCCTAATACTTAAATAGCCTCTGCAACTTGCACCCCAGTTACATAATACCATTTCAAAATTTCTACTAGTAGAGGGACATTTGGTGGGATAATAAAAATTATATGCCTAAATAAATGCCTTTGTGGGCAGTTTAAAGTTGCCCCAAATTATTTGAGTAAATTACAAAATCTCATAAATGCTCCAACGGGACATTCAACTGTAAGTCCCAGAAATGACAACCAAAAAATATGTTTGTCAACCTTCTCATGGGATCATGCAAACATATGAGCATGAGTTTAGCAGAATACTACTACAAAAAATGCCAAACCCACAAAATAGAGGGTTATTGGCTACAGATTTAACATTCATGGATTCATCTCAATCCTCCTCAAGCTCCATATTAAGCTCCAAACCCTAATAAACCATGTAATTCAAGAAAAGCTAGAGGAATATTATATTTGCAAACTAGCGCATGTAGAGTTTAGCATGTCAGTAGTTGTAAGAAGTCTTAACTAATGTAGGTGAAATTTAGCTGAAATAAAATAAGGGTAAAATTAGCAGAATATAGTCACGTGTATCTGAAATTTCTCTTGTATTTGGTGTAATAATTATGAACTTTAGCTGTCTGTGTGAAATTGATAATCCTTTTAAAAGTAAGAACTAGGAAACCAGTCTCATTTCTTACTTTGGAATGTTCATGATGTATTATTCATCTCATTATATGTAAACAGTTCTTATTTAATAAAGAAATTCCACGGGGTAGGACATGGGATTGGAAGCTCAATTAATCTGAACACTCATTCAAGGCTTCCACATCTGGTCAAGAGCGGCGCATTGATCTCATTTACAATGACCTGTTTCTTATGAAATACAAATTGTCCACTTACACTTCAAGGCGCCGCATCCTCACACGTACATCACAACACGCCAAAACATGGCCAACTCATACATCTGCATATTATTCTCCAAGGAAAAACCACATGTTTCAAAGATAAAAGAGTAACGAGAAAAGGGAATATAATCAAAAAATGATATATATATATATATATATATAAGTATTACTTGGAAAAGAAATATAATATGCATGATGTTCAAGTAATACATCCAATCCCAGTATATAAAACATCAAAAAGATGGGATTCACAAGTCTAATATAAGATGTAAGTAAAAAAAAAACATAAAAAGATCAGATAGTAGTGGGATCATGTGATGGCTCTGCTCTGATCTCCTCATCTGGTATGGGCTGCTCAGCTGGTATGGTACCCTCATCTGGTATGGCCTGCTCAGCTGGTATGGTCCCCTCATCTGGCAGTGGAGGCTCGGATGGTCCAGACCTATCATGCCCAGGAAGTGTCTGCATACTCAGATACTACTGAATCTGATGAAGGATCATGGTATGCTGGGTCTGAGTAGCAATGATCTGATCCTGGTGTGCACGAATAGTGGCCATCTGCTAGAAAAGAGAATCCTGAGCGGTGCTCAGTGTCTGCAATGAGTGCACTAAGCCTCTGAATTCCGTAAGAGAAACGGTGACAGTGGGCTCAGATGAAGGAGGAGGTGCTGAGGTAGCTGGCACGACTGGTGGAGCTGGCTGAGTAATAGGAGAAACAGGAAGTGTGGCCTCAGGCATGGGCACTGAGGTGTGTGCTGCAGGGTCAGGAGGTATAGTGTCAGTGAGAATCTCATCGTGCTGGGCCTGAGGTAGCTGCTCATCTTGGGGTAGCTCTGGAGGTGGGGGCACATCTGAGGCTCCCTGAGGTGGAGGCACAACTGGGGCTCCCTGAGGTGGAGGCACAACTAGGGCTCCCTGAGGTGCAAAGTAGGCTGCCAAGTGATGCCATTTGTCGAGAGAGAAGTCCTCTCGGCAATGGCGGCGCCTCTCAAGGCGGGGCTCTCCAGGATAGCCCAGGTGCTCTAAAATCTAGCAAAGGAGCCTCGGAAATAATAATGGAATGACATCTGCCCTCTGAAGCTTCTTCTGATGGACTTTCTCTTCAAAGTGAAGAAAATAAGTCATAATCAAATGATGAGGGCCGAAGTAATATCCCTCAGAAATCCTAAATAACGCCTCAAGTATAGCTCATCTCCTCTGAACTTTATGCTGAAGTGGGAAGATGTTGGCACGCAGGAGCACATCAATAAGGAGCATCCCAGATGGAAGCTCTCTCCTAGTCAACACTGAGGCTGTGGAAGTCCCCCTGGACAAGATACGAACCATGTCCCTCTGAGAGAATGAGGACCACTCCCTGAAGTCTGCCTGAGTCACAGGCTCATAAGGTATACAGAGGGCCTCAGCAATGTGGCGAGCTCCAATGGCACCCTGGCGTCCATCTATTGTAAAATAGATGAGAGTAGGATTCCGGATGCCTCGAGTAGTCATAGACTGATAAAAGTCTAGAACTACTCTCGGATAATAGAACTGCCTAGGGGTGAGGAGATGCTCTATGTGATACCTCTGCAGCAAACAGAATGAATCCCTGAGCTCTGGCTGCTGTCTGAGAGCCTCGATGTCGAACCAGGTCTCTGAATGGAAGGATCGATCTCTGCAATCCAGGTTGCCCTCTATAGGTGGCCCTACGATCATAGGACGTCTGATGACGGTCTCGAGAGGAATCCCCACAGGAATCTGAGAGTCCGGCTCGGCCTGAGGTGTCTGGGATGGCTCTCCAGGACCCGAGAACTTGGCCCTTTTCGCGGGTGGCCGAGAAGCAGGCCTCTTGGCTTTGGCGGCGGGCGGCACTGGTTCAGTGGGTGGCCTCCTGGTGGGATATCGGCGCTGAGAAGGCGTTCCACCCTCAGATGGGGGAACGGTGGAGTCCTGAGCAGGTGGCAAAGTGGCGCCTCCAATGGCGGACTGTGGTGGTCGAGGCACCGGCGGCAAGGATGGGGATGCGGAAAGACCTCCCCCAGTCTTTGCCATGGCGGAAATGGAGCGAGCGAGATGGCTGTTCGAGTTCCAGAGGCTCTCAGCTGGTGCGCGGGAGCGAGCGAGATGGCTGTTCGAGTTCCAGAGGCTCTTCAGCTTCTCTCCTTCAGGGGTTTATATAGAGATGGGGCTTGGGGTGGTTTGATGTTTAAAAAATCCCAAGGCAACCGAAAAGTCATTTTTGGACGTTAGGTAAAACCCCGGGGGTAAAAATTGAGTTTAAAAGTCAGAGTTTTCGCAGCTTAAAAATTGATTTTGCACCTTGAATTTTACCGTGCGAAATTTTCGCACCTTGAACTGAGAATTTCGCACCTTAAATGGAGTTTCGCACTAAATTTGGCACTGTGCGAAATTTTCGCACCTTGTTTCGCACGGTGCGAAAATTGGCTTGAGGTGTGCGAAATGGCACTAGTGTGCCAGGAATGTGTTTCGCACGGTGCGAAAATTTTCGCACATTGAATAGTGGTGTGCAAAATTGAAATTTAGAAAATTCGCACCTTGGACAGGGATTTTCGCACCTTGGATTGAGGTGTGCGAAATTTTCGCACCTTGGTGTGCGAAATTTTTGCACTTTGGATTGAGGTGTGCGAAATTTTCGCACCTTGGATTGAGGTGTGCGAAATTTTCGCACCTTGATTCGCACTGTGCGAAAATTGCCTTGAGGTGTGCGAAATGGCACTCGTGTGCCAGGAGTGTGTTTCGCACGGTGCGAAAATTTTCGCACCTTCAATAGTGGTGTGCGAAAATTTTCGCACCCCAAGTGTGCGAAATTTTCGCACCTTGGATTGAGGTGTGTGAAATTTTCGCACCTTGATTCGCACTGTGCGAAAATTTCCTTGAGGTGTGCGAAATGGCACTCGTGTGCCAGGAGTGTGTTTCGCACGGTGCGAAAATTTTCGCACCTTCAATAGTGGTGTGCGAAATGGTGCTTTTGGAATTTCACACCTTGAAATGCGTTTTCGCATGTTGGATTCCTCCGTGCGAAATTTTCGCACCTTCAAATACAGTGCTCTTTCCCCTTTGCTTTACTCCCCTACCTTGCTTTTGAAGGCTTCTCCACATTTTTCTTGATTTTTTTCTGAAATTTAACATCAACATTGACTAGAATTAAGACAAAATAAACCAAGTTTGAGCAATAATTAAAATCAAAATAAATAAAAATAAAAATAACAATACAACTATATAAAACTATAAAAATTCATGGACTTAATATAGTCCATGAAACCCTGCTTTCCCTCAAAGTTGCGTGGTTCAAGGAGGTTGATCTCCTCCTTGTCTGCATGGCTCTATGAATGGCTTGAGACGATGGCCATTGACTTTGAAGGTTTGATTGCCTTTGGGATTGAATACTTCCACCACTCCATTGGATGCACTTCATGAATTATGAAAGGACCTGTCCACCTTGATTTCAATTTTCTTGGAAAAAGATGAAGTTTAGAATCATAAAGTCATTCATAGAATGCACCCACCAAGGATGAGTGCACCCTCATGCATCGTGCCTCCTCTTGAGCAGTTGATCATAAGGCCCCATATTGTACCCCTCCTACCAAATTTCCATGGAATGGAGAGTGAGAACCCATATGCCCACGTCAAGGAGTTTGAGGAGGTGTGCAATACTTTTAGAGAGGGAGAAGCTTCAATAGACTTGACGAGACTCAAGCTATTCCCTTTTACTTTGAAGGACAAGGCAAAGATATGGCTTAACTCTGGAGCATAAGGAATTGGGTTGATCTGCAGGCCGAATTTTTTTAAAAAAATTT
This sequence comes from Vitis cinerea var. helleri x Vitis rupestris, assembly GCA_945999865.1. Classification (NCBI taxonomy): domain Eukaryota; kingdom Viridiplantae; phylum Streptophyta; class Magnoliopsida; order Vitales; family Vitaceae; genus Vitis; species Vitis cinerea var. helleri x Vitis rupestris. Next base: position 805,801 of record OX253931.1, on the reverse strand, counting down.
CCTCGCCCATAGGACCAATGGGTTGAAAAAAATTTTCCCCGCCAATAGGACCAATGGGTTGAAGAGACAAATCTCAAACTTTTCTGCCAAAGAAAAAGAAGTTCCATGCTTGTGATAGAAACAACACACACCCCGACACCAGCGTTATTCTTGTGACAGATGGATTTTGGGCAGCCCAAAGCATGGGCTGTGATAGAAGAAAGACGGTTGATGTGAAGGTGGTAGGGATAGGTTTTTTTTATTGCCTAAAGGATAGGCTGTTGCACGGTATGGCATGGCCTGACATACTTGTCTTGAGCAACTAAAAATAAGCTTTAAAGAGAGAGTGGTATGGCTTATGGGTTAAGATACGTTTTCAGCCATCTGAAATAGCAAGAAAACACGATTGATGGGTGAGAGAAATGGGAAGCTAGGCTAACTACCTATGGAGACTATTGTTGGACGGTTGACGCATGGGTTAGATTAAGGTGTGTTTGCCTTGTTTTAAATTATATGAAGGCTAAATATAAATACTTCATAAAAGCATACAAGTTACATATATATTTTTTTTTTAGAAAATTAATTTATTTTATATTTTGATGTGTGAATTTTAATATCATATATGGATTTTACTTATGATTCATGATATCTAAAAATAATAATTATCTTGACATGTTTATTATAAAAAAAATAACACATTTTATTTTATATTTTAAGACATGAATTAGATAATCATAATAAACTCAAATTTTAATTTTGTTTTTGGTTCATAAAGTATTAAAAGGAGAATTGCTTTGATATATTAATAAACTCAAATCTTTATTTTGATTTAGGATTCTTGTAATGTTAAAAAGGAAAATTATTTTATCATAAAATAAATCTTAGAATATATATTTAATAACTTTAACATATTATTTTTCAATTGAATCATTCAATATATTGATTAATAGCTCAAGTTCTATAATTTATAAGATAAAGTTAACAAATTAAAAAAACTTGAATCTTATTAAATTATTTAAAAAAAACAAAAAAAAAAACTCATTCCAATTCATTATCAAAACTCTTATTGCAATTCATATTTTTAAAGAAAATGAAATCAATTATTATATTATTTTAAAACATGAATTTATTTGTAAGAATTAAGGTTTTAGAATTCTAAACAAACTTAAATATGTTGTAAATCAATAAAAAAAAAAAACAAAAAAAAAACAAAGTCCTAAACTAATAATTAAGGGTAACTACAGACAAAATTGGGATCCACTTAGTCTCTCCAAAATATCTCATTGAAAATCTAAAACTAGTGATCGATATAGTCTTAGTGAACCATCAATAAGAGCTCAAAACAACTGAAAAAATGACTACAATTGCACACTAAAGGGTCAAAGAATATAGGAAAACAATCCTATATGGAATGTGTCAAGAGAACAAAATAGAGGATTTATAATATTCTAAGAAAAAAACCACGTTACCATATACATAATCACTTGGTAAAAAATGTTTTCATTAGGATTATACTTAAAATGCTAATATATAAATTAAATAAGATGTAGAAATTCATTATGTTTCTTATATATTATTGTATTAGGATGGCATATTAAATTATAAATAAGAATTTATTGGAAAACAAATATAAATCGTGTTTAACTAACTATCAAATGAAAACTAGATGGAGCTAAATAAAATTTTACAGTATTGTGTTTTCCTTTATTTGTATTTTATGATTTTTGATTTATTTAATCTTTTCATGTATTTTCTTTTTTTTTTTAAATATGGGCAAAAAATTTCTCTTAAGAAGTTCCCTATATGGTTAATGAGAAAACAATTGTATGATAATGATGTTAATTTCTACAAATAATTTTTAGTTTTTAAAAATGAAACTATAGTTTGAATGGTAGTACTATTAGAAAATATTGTTATGATTGACTAACTTGTCTTATCTCGTAAAACAAAAGGTTCTCTCTCCAAGTACAAGATGTCTGTTTTGAGATTAGTTTATTTTTATTTTTTCTTTTTTTCTCTCTTTTTAATATTTTTTTTTGTTTTACGATTCCCTAAGCATAATATGTGTTTGTCTTTACATTTATTATAATAATTATAAGAGATGGATGAATGCACCTCCTTATTTAAATTTTAATTTTGGGTGTTTAATGGTTAAGTTGTAATACCATTATATATTATTTCAGTTCTTCAAAGTACATTGTTTTTTCTCATTACCCATTTAAAAAAAAAATAGATTAATACAATGAGCTTTAAAATTTCATTTTCATCTTGAATTTTTCAAATGAAATGTCGTGTTAAGAAAATTAGGGGAGAGAAAATGGAAGAATATGAAATTAAAAAAAAAATTATATTAAAACTTTATAAGTCCTTTTTTGCTATGTTATGTAATTTAAATTTATATATATTTTATATTAGAAAATGTAGTTTTTTTTAAAATATCCTATTATTCCAAATGGTGGTCATGGTAGTGAGATACTAAATGAATATATATTTACTCAATTCCAAAACTGCAACCAGCATGAGCAAGAGTTCATTGAAAAATAAATTGGACATGACAAAGAGTTCATTGAAAAATAAATTGGACATGTTATCCTCCCAGCCAGCAAGTGTAAAGTCACTGTTAGAGAAGGTTAGGAGCCTTGGAGGTAGTGGAGTCACATCATCATCATCCTAACTATTGAGTGCTATCAAGTGCTTATCGGCTGCATGACTAATGGGAAGTGGAGAATTGTTATTCTTAATAATTATTTATATAGAATGAGGAAAATTTTAACCTCTAATTTAGGAAAAATCAAATTTTTATCCAAACAAAGCCTTATATTTTGTTATATAAAGGAGTTGGGATTTTAAAATGCAAAATTAATAATATTAAATTTATGTTTAATAGTGATTTTAGAAAATGTTTTTAATATTTTTAATATTATAAATTTACCTTCAAAAAGCTCTATTTAAGGTAGAATAAATAATCGGAATAATCATTTATTAATTATTATTTAAATATAACTTCCCTCCCTCCCATTTTAATCCAAATTATTGATCATAAAAAAATAAAAAAGGAAAAAAAGCAAAGGAAAAAAAAATTATAATTCAATGGAAAATCAACAAATATGAGAGTAAAGGGCGTGAAAGGCGGGAGAAGGCGTTTCAGGAGCTAACAAGTTAGATAAAATGTGGTGGATGGGAGTAAAGCGGGTGTAGGCCAAAGCAAAACAGCATCCCCATCATGGAGACTGTGAAAGCTTAGGTGGGAGGGCTTCTCTACTCCCTTGGACCGGCTTGTTTTTTTTTATCTCTACTAAATCCAAAAATCAAAAGGCCACCCACTTCACTGGCTCGGGCATCAAGAAACCATTTCTGAAGTTGCCTTCCACATATCTCTACTAAATCTAAAAATCAAAAGTCCACCCACTTCTCTGACTCAGGCATCAAGAAGCCATTTCTGAAGTTGCCTTCCAGACGAGAGAATCCCTGAAAAAGCCCTTGTTTTCCTCTGCCACTCTCATTCCTCGCAGGTACTAATCTAATCATGTTATTATTATTATTATTATTATTTTTACAATCCTTGTTTGATTCCCAAGAAAATCCATGCAAAACCCCCAAGGAAAACCAAAAATATTCCTTTTTTTTTTTCTCCCTGTGTTTTCTGGATCTATTCTAGGGGTCTCTTTGCTTTTGTGCCATTGGATTTAAATTTCCTGAACCCTAAATCCACGATTTTTTACCCAGGCTGAAAAACACAACCTTGGCCTGCAAATCATGATAAGCTTACCGAATAGCATCTTTGTTTTTTTTTAAAAAAAACGAATAGCTTTTGTATCCTGTGCGTGGGTTGGACTGGTCGGAAATATTGGTAAATTTCCCGAAATATCGGTAAAAATACCGATAAATACCGAAATATCGGAGAAATTTTAAAAAAATTAGCAAAATTTTCTAAAATGAAACGAAACATAATAGTTGTTGACATGTAGGGATTATGTATTCCTATATGGGATAGGAACCACCACCTAAACTAGGAAGTTGGAGATGTTAGAATGCACAAGACATGTAGTATAAGTTGATATTAGTTTAACAAGATAGAATCATGAGAGTTAATTATGTTTCTTGGTTTAATATTTTGACATATAATTTTATTTTAATTTTACAGAAATATGCAGAATAAATTATCTTTGACGATTTGAGAGTGAATAAAGACTTAAACAAATGTAAGATATATTTATTTCTCATTTGCATGGTAGCACATCAACTAGATAGGATCATAATTCTATAAGAGAACCACATTTATTACTTTGGTTCAATACCTAATGAAATTAAATGTATTTAATAAGATGAGATATCATGAAGTAATAGAAATTTTAAATTGATAATTTGTGGCATTAACTACAATGACATGAATTGAATAAGACAATTTTTATAATTAACTACCCCACTTTCATATACTTGTAGACAACATGGATATATTACATGATGAATCCTTTTGATATATGATACAACATTAACATTTCAAAAGTGTTAAAACAATTGCTTTTGTAGACAAAAAAAAAAAAAAAAAGGTCTAATGCATGGAGCAAGAGCCCTTACTCTTAACAAGTTGATTCTAATGTTAAAATTCCTCATGATTAATTCATTGTGTATTTGAATCATAGAATGGATCGAAGTTGGATGTCTAAATATAGAATGTCGAGGGAGTACGAGGAAGGAGTTGAATACTTCATTAATTTTGCATTAGAACATTGTCCCAATCAACGTGGAATTCGTTGTCCTTGTATGCGATGTGGAAACTTAATACATCATACACCTACCAAGATTCGGGAACATATGTTTTTCAATGGAATTGACCAGAGTTATTGTACATGGTATTGGCATGGAGAAGCAGGTCCTACTAGTAGCCAACCAACTGAAATGGCACAACGTTATGACACGATGGATTGTGGTGACGTTGCTAGTACAGTAGAAATGGTTCATGCTATAGAAGATGAGTTTATGACAGACCCAATGTCATTTAAAAAATTGCTTGAAGATGATGAAAAACCTTTGTATCCTAGTTGTATAAAGTTCACAAAACTTTCTGCACTAGTTAAATTGTACAATGTGAAGGCACGGTATGGGTGGTCAGATAAAAGCTTTTCAGATTTACTCCAAATATTAGGGGATATGCTCCCGGTCAACAATGAGATGCCCTTATCCATGTATGAGGCAAAGAAAACATTGAATGCATTAGGGATGGAATACAAAAAGATACATGCATGCCCAAATGATTGCATACTATACAGGAATGAGTTAAATGAAGCATCTTCATGTCCTACTTGTGGAACGTCAAGGTGGAAGGTAAACAAGGCAGGGGCAAGAAACACTAAGAGGATTCCTACAAAAGTGTTGTGGTATTTCCCACCCATACCTAGGTTTAAGAGGATGTTTCAATCTCCCACAATAGCGAAAGACCTAAAATGGCATGCACAAGGAAGAGAAAATAATGGTAAACTTCGACACCCAGTGGATTCCCCAACATGGCAACTAGTGAACCAAATGTGGCCTGAATTTGCTTCGGATTGTAGGAACCTTAGACTTGCCATTTCAGCAGATGGTATCAATCCTCATAGCTCCATGACCAGTAGGCATAGTTGTTGGCCTGTTCTCACAATAACTTACAACCTTCCCCCTTGGTTATGCATGAAGAGGAAATTTATGATGTTATCTTTACTAATATCAGGCCCACGACAACCTGGTAAGGATATCGATGTTTATTTGGCACCATTAGTTGATGATTTGAAAACATTGTGGGAGGTTGGGGTGAAAGCCTATGATGCACATCAACAAGAATTCTTCACATTAAAGGCTATTTTATTATGGACGATTAATGATTTCCCTGCATATGGAAACTTGTCTGGTTGCACCGTTAAGGGATATTATGCTTGTCCAATATGTGGTGAAGAAACAAATTCACATTGGCTAAAACATGGGAATAAGAACTCATACATCGGCCATAGAAGATTTCTTCCATGCAACCATCCATTTAGAAAGCAAAAGAAGGCATTTAATGGTGAACAAGAGTTTAGGTTACCTCCAAAAGAACTTACTGGAGATGAAATATTTACAAAGGTTGATATGATTGATAACTCATGGGGGAAAAAAAAAAGGCTAAACAATGTGAATCCTTTGCTAATCCGACAAGTTGCTGGAAAAAGAAGTCTATATTTTTTGAACTTGAATATTGGAGATATTTTTATATCCGACACAACTTGGATGTCATGCATATAGAGAAGAATGTTTGCGAGAGCATCATTGGAACTTTGCTTAACATTCCAGGTAAAACAAAGGATGGAGTAAAGTCTCGACTTGATCTTCTCGAAATGGGCTTAAGGCCTGACTTAGCACCAAGGTTTGGGTTGAAGCGAACTTATCTTCCTCCTACATGCTATACTCTTAGTAGAAAGGAGAAGAAAATAGTATTGCAGACTTTAGCTGATTTGAAGGTTCCAGAAGGTTATTGTTCAAACTTTAGAAACCTTGTGTCCATGGAAGAGCTAAAGCTTAATGGTCTTAAGTCCCATTATTATCATGCACTTATGCAACAACTACTACCAGTAGCAATAAGATCCGTGTTGCCTAAGCATGTCAGATATGCCATTACAAGATTGTGTTTTTTCTTTAATGCACTTTGTGCAAAGGTGGTGGACGTGTCAAGATTGAATGATATACAACAGGACATAGTGGTGACTTTGTGCTTGCTAGAGAAGTATTTTCCACCTTCCATCTTTGACATCATGCTTCATTTAACAGTGCATTTGGTAAGAGAGGTTAGATTATGTGGACCAGTGTATATGAGATGGATGTACCCATTTGAAAGGTACATGAAAGTCCTCAAGGGTTATGTTAGAAATCATAATCGTCCAGAAGGGTGCATTGCTGAGTGCTATATCGCAGAGGAAGCCTTAGAGTTTTGTACAGAGTATTTATCGAGCATGGATGCAATTGGGATTCCTTCTAGTATGAAAGATGAATGGAAATGTGGGAAACCATTACTTGGTGGTCGTGCAATAACTATTCATGATTATAAATTGGTGGAGCAAGCACATCATTATGTTCTACAAAATACAACCATTGTACAACTGTTTATTGAGTAAGTGTCATATATGTGAATATATGATTTTAAAACTCTAACTAATGTATATACAAACCATGACTTGCCTATTTTTGCTTGATAGTGAACATATGAAATATTTGAAGACAAAATATCCTCGTCAATCAAAGAGAGTGAAGTGGCTAGAGGATGAACATGTGCGCACATTTAGTTATTGGCTTAGAAAAAAGGTATGAAACTATTCATACTCCCCTTAAAATTTAATGCTTACAAAATTTAAATTACATTAACTTACATATCATTAATGAACCTTATAGGTTTCAGATGACATAAGTAAGAAAGAACCTATTGAAAAGGAACTTAAGTGGCTTGCACAAGGACCAAGACAACAAGTTCTTACGTACCCTGGATATATCATTCATGGTTGTCGTTACCACATCAAGAAGCGTGATGAGGCACGAGTCAACCAAAATAGTGGTGTTAGTATTGTGGCATCGACCATGCAAATTGCAAGTTCCAAAGATAAGAATCCTGTGCTTGGTGACATGTGTTTTTATGGGATTATCACAGAGATATGAGACCTTGATTATAACATGTTTAACATTTGTGTTTTTAAGTGTGATTAGGTTGATAGCAAGAATGGTGTCAAAGTTGATGAGCTTGGTTTTACATTAGTTGATTTGAGCAAGATAGGACATAAATCAGATCCTTTCATTTTGGCAACGCAAGCCCAACAAGTTTTTTATGTAGAAGATCAAGTTGATCCAAGATGGTCTATTGTATTATCAAGGCCAAAAATGGAGTTGTTTGACATAGAAGGTGATGACAACATAGCCGACAATTGTATGGAGCATCACCCATTTGCGAATGGGATGCCTAATATTAAGTCTTTTGATGAAGTTGAAGATTATGATGAAATTTGTATGCCTAATATTAAGTCTTTTGATGAAGTTGAAGATTATGATGAAATTTGTATGCGTACTGATTGTGAGGGGATTTGGATTGAAAATTAAGCTTAATGCTTTTTTGTGGTTGTGATTGTGATTATTAAGTGTATTATGTGATTTTTGAGTTTTTGTTAATATACAATATGATGCTCAACAATGTTATGTTTTTATTTTATTCTTGTCAAATATATTTATATTATTATATACTTGCTAAGATTAATTTTCATGTATTGCAAAGTTTGTACAACAATGATTTATTCATACTTATGAAATCATTTCGTAACTAATTTCTTTAGATTTAGTTGAGATACATTTTCAAGTGTTGTTTATTATTGCCTAATTCTGAATTATTTGGGAACTTGGGAGAAAAGTGCTACATTTTTACGGATGGCTCCACCAAGAAGAGATAAAAAGCAGGTAACTATTAAAATATCATGTTTTACTTTTGAATGTAAGATATATATATATATATATGTATGTATGTATGTATTATGAGATTAATCACTTAGTCTTTTGATTGTCATGTAGATGGATGAAAAGGAAGGAAAACAGAAGATTACTTCACCAAAAAGGTTAAGAGGCCCAACTTTAAAACCTGAAATTGCTAAAAAGAGAAGTGAAGGACTGAAAATTAACATTCAATATAATGATGATGGTGAGGGAGTGGGTGAGGGATATGTACAGCTTGTATCATACATGGGTGTGTTAGCACGAACCATGGTGCCAGTTTATCATACTGATTGGAAAGTAGTGCCTGTGGAATTGAAGGAGAAATTATGGGATTGCGTTAAGGTATATAGAAATCTATTGAAATTATTTTTCTATATTTTGTGTAGACTGACATGATTATTAAATAACCAATATCTTCTTGTAAAGTATGTAGTAATCTAATGAAATTATTTTCCTTTATTTTGTGTAAATAATCAAGATCTTATATTTTAGGGTGCATTCTTGGTTGATGAGAATAGCAAAAACAACGTCATAGCATCCATTGGGACTAGCTTTAGGTCATTCAGGCACAGATTGACAAAAGAGTATATCCTGCCTTATAAGGATAAGCCCGAGTATCTTTTGCAGCCACCAACTGAATATAATTACATTCCAATTGAAGACTGGAGAAAGTTAGTGGCTAATAGGTTGTCAAAAGAGTTTCAAGTTAAATCAAAAAAAAGGAAAAGAAAGGAGGGCAAAATACGTTTATATTCATCGAGTGAGTAGGAAAGGATATGCAGGACTTCAAGAAGAATTGGTAAGTTGAATTAGTATATTTTATTTTGTTGGACATTTACTTTTGTAAAGTTTAATTACTTCACTTTTTTGTTTTTTGATAGATGCAAAAGACAGGTTCGAGGAAACCTATTGATAGATGGGTCTTATGGAAGCTAGCAAGATTGAAAAAAGGTGAATATGATGAAGTTACGAGGCCTGTAGTGGAAAAGATTGTAAGTTGTCAAACCTTTACTTAGTTTTAGTCAATTTCATTTGTTTTTTTTATTTTTATTTAATATGACTTTTGAAGTATCTTATATTTTTTTGGAGGATGAGTTGACAAAGGATGTTGAGGAAGGGAATATCACATGTGTTGGCCAAAAGGATATCCTCACTTTAGCATTGGGTACATTAGAGCATCCTGGACGGGTTAGAGGAAAAGCTGGAAAAACAAAGCCCAAACAATTCTTCAACACACCAAAACCCACAAAAACTCTTGAAGAGGAGGAATGTCAAAGGATGTTAATGGAGAAAGTCAAGAGCTTGGAAGAGGAGATCATTGCTTTGAAAGCTGGAAAAAAAGAACCCCTCACACCCCGCTCTGAAGTGAGCAGCACAAACATAAGGAAACAATTGTTGCAACATGAAGAAATAGGAGGGAAGACTGATGATAGTGCTCATGTGGAGAACCTATCAGCACAAGGGACTCGAAAAGCTTCTCCACTAACTCAGGTATATATGCCTTTTTCTAAGTTAAATTTATACAAACAATATATAAAATAACTATAATGAAACACTAAGGATTACAAAATATGTTTTTACAGGTTTATAAATGCAAATTAACTCTTGAAACTGAAGATAACATTGTTGCATATGGAACTTATTTATGAGATTCACAGATTTCCATTGATGGTGCTGATATATTAGTGGTCATCCTTTACCCTCTTCAACCTAATGCACTTCTTCCATTCCCACTTTCTGAAAACATTAGGACAATAAGGGAGGGTGTTGGATATGAGGTTTTGTGGCCTATTGCATTTGTGATAAATGATGATGATGAGGTGAATAACGTTATACCCAAACTTTCAAAGTTGAGTTATATTTTCCTACACTCTTGGTTTCTTTATTTTTCATTTTAATGTCATGCATCTATTTATGTGTTTAGGATGTTGGCAAGAGGAAGAATAAAATGAAGAAGATACAAGCATCCCCAAAGAAAATCAAATATGAGAATCCTAGAGATGTACAACTGTTTTCTAAAACAGTTTCAGCAATGTTGGAGGGTAAACCGGCACCCAAAGTTGACTTTCCAATCAATGTTTTTGGGATGAAATTTCAAACTTTCCTCTTGACAAGTGAAATGAATGATGTAATTTCTGCAAAAGAGTTGACTATGAATTGCATATGTTTCTATATTTGGTGAGATTTTGTTGTAAATCTTTATGTTACATTCATGATATAAATAAGTAGAAGCTGTTTTTTTTTTTTTTTGTCAAGTAATTCTAAATTGGGTGATATTTCATTAGGCGGTTGCATGAACATTTGGATGAGACACTACAGGAGAAAATTATATTTATTCATCCAGGAATGGTGTCCAAGGCTGGAACAATAGCCCCACAAATTGAAAAAAGAGCAAGGTTCATTGCTGATCGCCTAATTGACTCCAAATTGGCAGACTTGGTTTTTCTTCCATATAACCCAAGGTAAGTTGTTAATCATAATTGTTTTTAATTTCTTAGCCTTATAAATGCTATTTATCTAAATTATATGTTAATATATTGTAGGTTTCATTGGGTTTTGGCTGTAATTAACCTCAAAACACAAAGAGTCTACTATTTAGACTCGCAATTGCAACAGCCATACCAAGATATAAAAGATATTGTGAACATGTAAGCCTACCATAATTTTAGTTTTCATATCTCAAAACGAACACTAATGTAATCTTATTTTTTGTAGGGGGTTTCGAATTTTTGTATCTCAAAAGAAGAAAGGATCTAAAAAAGAGCTCAAGTGGATGGTTGTTGAGGTTACATTTTTTTTTTTCTCCAAAACTTTTTGAAGACTTACCTACATTTAAGTTGCTTTCTTGAATGAAAATTTACTTGATTTTTGAAATGTAAAGATTCTATATGGCTTTCTCTCACATGAATATAAATCTATATATATATATATATGAATTTTCTTAGTTTATAATTGTTTTTGTTATTATTTCCTATTTCTAACTTGAGTTGAGAAGGATACCATATATGTTTGTTTCACTACCTTACGAAAATATAATCTAAAATGCTATGAATACAATGTACTCATATGTCCATTATTCCACTATTAATTAATGAAGTAGTACTAAAAAAGAACAAACCCATTTTTTCATGTGATTGAAAGATTTATGATCCATTTTTACCTTCTACAATTAATATTTCAAGAAATAGTAATAGAAACTAGAAGAAAAATAGTAAACTTTTTTTTTAAAATGCATGACTAGAATACTTTTTTCAATTGTATTATGATGTAGAAGATCAAACCTTAGAAAATTCAAGCATAAAAAAATTAATATATACATAATTAGTCAATTTGAAATGTTGGTCATAGGAAGAACAATTATTAAATTTTGATCACTATATCCATAGCATTTACAATCCTTTAGAACAATTTAGATGTGTGTGTGGATAAGGAAGCAATGGGGATCCTTTAGATAGCTTTGATCATGTTACTTAGGTGTGAGTTGTTCTTTATATCTTTCTTTTAACCTTAGTATGTCTTATATACATCCTATATTTAGTTTAGATGTTTCTTGTAAGGCACAACCTCTCTCTCTCTCTCTTTCTCTCTTTAATCAAAACTCTTTACTCTTTTATCCATCTTCAATCAAATTGTTCATATGTAAAACATTTATTCCTTATAATTACTAGTTGCATTTCTCTTCTATAATGTCAATCTATGAGATGTAAAATGAGGTTAATAGTACATATTTCCAAATATATTATCGATAATTGCTCTTGAAGCTTGATTGATTTACCTTAATGAAGTCTTCAAAGTCATGATCTTATCTTTTCTAAGGGATATTCTCACATAGACAAAAGTTAACTATTATATTTTTTTAAAGTTAATCACTATTCTTAATAAATATAATTAATCATTACCTTTATGTATTCATTTTTTTTTTCTCCATATTTCACATATACATGGTATTGTACATTCTTATATTTTACCTAATTTAACCCTCCAAGTTGTAAACATGGGAGCTTAAGGTATTATGCTAGACATGTATTGAGTATAATTTAGGTGCAAATTTAACTTGAAACTAACATTATGTCATTCATTCCTTTTTTAAATTTAAAATGTGAATGATGAAAAAATTGACCAAATTTATATGATGTCATATTTTATTGTGAAATTTTGTTGCTATAATTTTGCTCATAGGGGCCCAAACAGTTGGATGGTGTCATGTGCGGATATTTTGTCATGCGATACATGCGAGACATAATTGCAAATAGAAGTCTCTTAACATCTCAGGTTTATCTGCCTATGTATTTTCATAAGTACATGAGAACTTATACATATATTTAATGTTTCACAATAACATATTTTCTCTTGTCATATATTTTAGTTTGAAGGAAAAAAAACCTATTCACGAGCTGAGTTAGATGAAGTGAGATCTGAATGGGTCTCATTTTTTAGCACTCTTATCTTAGACCAAGTATAGTGGGTATGTTAATTTATAATTTTTTAATAAAATTTCAGACATAAATTTCAATTAATGTTGCATCTTTTCTCTTTGCAAGGTTTCGGGTGACATTTGCAGTTGTTGCAATTTTGAGATGACAAGATCATATGTAAGATCTTATTGTCATGCATAGATGCTGAAGTTTTGGATACTTTTGGGTACATACCTATATCTTTTAAAAGATACATTTGATGAAAGTACTAATTCATGTTTTTTTTTTATTATGTATGTTTGTTGGATTCTTTTCGCATAAATTTTGGTACATGTTAATATCATTTTAGTAAAATTTCAAATATAGACTTAAAGTAATGTTGTTTTTTTTTTTTCTTCTTGCAAGAGGTTGGGTGGCATTTGTAGCACTTGCAATTTTTAGAGTATAAAATCATGTATAAATTCTTGGTATCATGCATAATTATTTAATTTTTGGTTCTTTTTTAGTAAATATCTTATATATATATATTTGATAATAGTATAAGATCATGTATACTTGTTAGGTTGTTTGTGGATACATTTTGATATATTTAGGATACATATTTATATCTTTTTAATGAACTTTCAAACACAAATATAAAATAATGTTGTTTTTTTTTCATACTTGCAAAAGATTAGGTGACATGTTTAATATACATTGGATGTAGATTTTATGAATAAAAAATGATACATAATCTATCTAAAGCAGATTTTACTTGGCTGTCTTAGAAATGCTACAAAATGAGTTTAACCTTGCCTTTTGTTAATCTTGCAGGTTCATAGAAATATTATCCAACATAAAGGAAAGTGCCACTCTTCCTCTCCATTGAAATGGTGTTCACCATGGAAGGAAAGCTCCTCTCATCAATTAGTTTTTGGTTTGCCAATGCCATAACAAGTTAAGGTTAGCTCCTTGCTAGTGATTAAATTTGAGATTTCAAAATTTTCAAAGATCGTATCAACTTGAATTTGGTTTAGGAGTTGAATGTCTTAGTCCTACATGGTATGCATTTTAAATAACACATCTTGTCTTTCATTTCACATCCATGGAGTTGAGGTTGTAAACATGTTATCAAAATCTAAAGCTGCAGTCCTAGAAGTTGTCCCAAACAACAAAGGGCACTCACAACCAAGTAAGTTGAAGAATAATCTTTCAATGCATTTCTCTTTGGTTATTAATGTGTTGTAGTACAAATTAAGGTCATAAGATAAGTACATTATGAATTTTGTATATACAAACAATGGTCTTTGCTGATCTGATAAGATGTCTTATTTGTTGCACACCATCATGTTATTACTACAGATCATTCTTCTTCTCTGTTATAATAAAATAGGATCTCTTTCAAAGATGGAAAGGTCAATTCACCTCGAAACTTTCTTGCTAGTACCCACTTCGAGGTTGATCATAAAAATCAAATGACTCTCTTCAATCCCCCATTTGTATATGGTTTTCTCACCTTTTGGACTTCAACTGCTTCTCAAGTGCCATCTTCTAAGTCATATATCAAGCAATCTAAATCAGGAACATACCTTGATTCCTTCATATGCCCAATCAAATTTTCCAGAACTTGATATATCCCCTCTATTTTGGGGCCCACCTCATCCCCAACAACAAAACTATAGACATGATTTCCTACCTCGACCCAGCTCCTACCAGTCTCCTTCTTATTTCCCATTCTTTTCATCAACTTTCTCAGTCTTACAAACTCCCCCACTTACCATCAGCAGCATATATATTTGATAGCATCACATAAGTCCCTGCCATATTAGGCCTCAGATCCAATATCCTGTGAGCAGCTAATTTTCTGGAATTGGGAAACCTGTGTGCTTTACAAGCTCCAAGAAATGGCCCCCAAACGCACTCATCAGGCTTGAATGGCATGCTCTCTATGAGTTCATAAGCTTCCTCAACTTTCCCAACACGTCCTAGCAAATCCACTTCACACCCATAAATCTTCTGGTCTGGACTAATGTTATAATCACCCACCATTAATTTAAAATATCTCAAGCCTTCATCTACAAGTCCAGCATGACTGCAAGCACTAAGAATGCCTATAAACAAGACTCAGTCAGGCTTAATATCTGACCTGACCATCTTGTCAAACAATTCAACAACCTCTTCTCCATACCCATGAGTCTCATACCCAATCATCATGGTAGTCCAAGAAACCAAATCTCTATGAGACATACCCCCAAAAACTTGGTACGAATCAGCAATATTTCCACATTTGGAATACATGTCTATAAGGGCATTAGACAAGGCCAAATTCCCATCAAGGCCTCTTCGAATAATCCTCCCATGAATCTGTTGTCCACAATTCAAAAATGCTAATGTCACGCAGGCAGCCATAATGCTGGTAAATGTGAAGCTAACTAAGATAAGAAGAAATAACATGTAGGATAAATCACTCAAAGAGGGTATATCCGAAGTCTCAGAAGAATTTGACACTGGTCGGATAAATTTTATACTTAAACTGAATATAGAATGTCTACCCACCTGGTTTGAGTGAAGATCTAATGTCCCTAAAAGAGAAAGTGCCCCAATCTCTGCTGGTAGCAAAGACAACACATTATTCTTGAAACTTGAAGCCACAACAACTAGATGAATATCAAATATAAAAAGATTTAAAATGAAAGAAAATCTACGTACACCAGACACTCCCAAATATCTAAATTTTTTTGCAACAAGGAATGAGAATATGACCCCATATAAAACTCTGCAAGGGAACAACAACCCTTTATTGATGCTGGTATTGATGAAATTCCTGCATAACTCAGATGCACATGTTTCATTAGAAGAGTTGAGAGAAAATAGTTCAGATAAAAGAGTATACTTAAAAACCACTATTAATTCCTCTAAAACTTTACATACGTACTGGAAAAACCTTGTAGAGACTAGATTCACTAACTGTTCTGATGAAAGTCAAGACGAATGAGACGTGAAAGCCTTCCAATATTCTCTGGCAAGCCAGTCAACAAGTTTTTTGCTGTGAAAATAGCAAGCAAACACAGTTTTGAGAATACTTTAAGTATATTTAAACAAAGAATCCGATATTGGTGGCATCAGATAAAGGACTATTTACATGTCTCAGTTGGATTGGATTTTTCATATCCCGCGATCAAGGTGTTCCATGTGATCAAATCCCTTTGATTCATTTCATAGAAATATCTATTTGCTTCAGAGAAACAACTACACCTGCAATACATGTCTAGTATAGAATTCATGACAGGAAGATTGGATTCAAACCCATGTTTAGTCATTGCTGCATGCAGTTTTGGACTAATTGAATCGAGTTTCTCACTATGAGTGGAATTGGATGAAAATGAGTGGTAGATAGTAGTCATGAGTGGATATATCTAGTGTTCTAATCTTGGTTCAGAACTATGTTTTGGACTATTTGATAATAGTATAAGATCATGTATACTTGCTGGGTTGTTTGTGGATACATTTTGATATATTTAGGATACATATTTATATCTTTTTAATGAACTTTCAAACACAAATATAAAATAATGTTGTTTTTTTTTCATACTTGCAAAAGATTAGCTGACATGTTTAATATACATTGGATGTAGATTTTTTTTCATTGAATTTTTAATAAACTTTAAAAAATAAATATAAAATAATGTTACTTTTTTCTTTCTTGCCAAAGGTTAGGTGACATTTGTAGTGCTGCAGTTTTTAGAGGAGAAGATCACGCATAAATTTTTGTTATCATGTACAACTACTTGATATTTGGTTATTTTTGGGTAAATATCTATTCTTTTTTCATATATATTTGACAAGATAACAAGATTTTATATAGTTGTTAGGTTGTTTGGGAATATATTTGGATACATGTTTATATCCTTTTATTAATCTTTCAAATATAAACATATACTGATTTTTTTTTCTTACTTGCAGAAGATTTGGTGGCATTTGCAGCAATTACAGCACTTTTGAAGGCACAAGATCATGGCTACATTATATTTATCATGTATAACTATTGGATTTTTGGGTACATATATGCCTTTTTTTGGATGTATGTGAGATAATATAAGATTATGCAAGGATATTAAGGTTTTTTTTTTTTTTTTGTCAATATATTTGCCTACATGTTCATATTTTTTTAAAAGTATATTTTATACATTCATGTACTTTATATATATATATATATATAGACACACACACAACAGGTTCAATTTTGATGCAGATTATTTGGGCAACATGTTGACATGTTCCATATGCAACCTTGATATGAAATAAAACAATTTCCTTTATATGAATAAAGAAATCTTGACATAAAAGAAATTGTATTCCTTGACATAAGAATAAAAGAACCTTAACATATTAAATTTCAACTTTGAAAAAAAAAAAAAAAAACAAAAAACATCCTTGACATATGTGTAAATTAAATTTAAAAGCATATAAAACAACGTTGACATATATCATACTTAAGCTTAACATATATTGAATATAATCTTGACAAAACAATGACTTAACCATCACATATGTTTAACCTAACCTTGACTAAAGTGGAAGAAACGTTTTAACATATGTCATATTAATAAGATTCCTACATTGATAGAAATAAGGTCTACTTAACATATGCATATGTCAAGCTAGCTTTTATCATTTCTTGACACTGGCATAGACGACATATGTGAATACTGATCTACCTTAACAGATATACCTTATCTTGACGATGAAAAACTGTCAATGAAGACCTTTTTTCTTGTAGTGCAAGATTTTTTAGAAGAATACCTCAAACACTATTTTTGCAACATAGAAAAATTGGGTTGATTTAGTGGACATATCTTAGTTATCCTACAACTTGTAGTAGAGTTTGGCAATAGGGATGAGTCCCTTTGAATTGGCCATAGGGTAGTAAGAAAACATGCCCTTACAAGTAGCCAACTAGAAGTCTAGAGGTACTTATCCTATAACCTATAGGTTTGCATGGTCCAAATAGGAAATGCTTGATGAAGTTCATGAGATTTTAGAAGAGAATGATGAAAATGTAAGAAGACAAAGATAGATGACCCTTAGAATTTTAGATTGGGGACAAGGTCCCTCTAAAATTGACTCTTCAAATCTAGACAAAGATTAGCAATAATGTAGAGGGGTTTAATTCCTAAGTATGACAACTTTTAAAGTAATGAAGATGGTGGATCAACTGGCTTATAGGCTAAAGTTTCTAGATAAGCTAAAGATACACTTTATGGTTCATGTGAGTTTGTTAAAGCCTTTCCATGAGGATCCATATTAGGGAAGGACGCAAACTAAACGTTCTCCACTTATAATCATAAAGTAATTTGATTGCGAGGTTTTGAGAACAATGGACCATCAAACCATAGGGGTTAGTAAGAAAAATAATAGAATTGATTTTTATTTGTTTTTATCATTATTCATCTTGATTGTCATATTATAATTTATCATGTGTGTGGACATGGTGATATATCTATACTCTGCCTGATTATGTGTTGCATGACTACTCTTCTTCTGTGTGATTGCATGCCGCTTGTCTATGTGGGTAGCACATCTATCCCCTTATCTCCAACTCTCTAGTCTCGGTCATTTCCTTCATTTCGGTTCTCACTTTTGCAAGTGTGAGGTCTTGTGTACTCTAACCAAGCCAGAGTTTAAGAGTAGGGTCTAGCGACGGGCTATACCGATGTTTGGGAGCATTCTGGAGGAAAGTGACACATTGATGTCGATTGGAGTTCGATCATTGAAGACCTGTATAGCCCGGAGCTAGGTTTCATGGATATTTGTGCGGTCAGTGTGTTTCATCTTCCATTTTAGCTTTATAGGGTTTTGGATGCACCCACACCGCTCACTGTGCACTCTAGTCGACCATTGAGTGTTGAGAGTTCTGAGAGGTTTCACCATAGGAAACCCCTTGGGATGTTGAGGTAGTGCATGTGTGGAGTTGATAACCACCTTGCATGGAAGCGTCCCATCTCTTCGAAGGCATGCAGAGGGTTGCATACCACCGGAGGGTATGATCGCTTTTACTAGGGATCTTTTAAAGTCCACCCTTATCCTTTTAGAGCCGCCTTAATCTTGTAGGTTGAGTGTAGATCCTTCGACTAGGACTCCCTCCCTACACATGGGTGCATCCAAGGGCTTTCAGAGCCTTTGTGGTCACAATTTAGATCTGATACTCCCTCTTTTTAGTCTCCAATTGAGAGTGCATTGAGATTAGGACGAGTTTGAGTACGGTCGGACAGTCCGTCTTCACTTGGATGCCTTGCTTGTTTTCGTTCAGATTTTCATTTCTTCTATACTTTCCCCGGGTCATATCCCTATTCCGTTCTTCATGCTTTGTAGGATCGGATCTTTGTTCCCATTCTGGATTTACCTTCTTGGATTAGAGTAGAAGAGAGATTGGTTCGATTATCGGAGAGGTCAAATATGGATCAGTAGGTCGTTACAATTGATCAGTTCACGGCCGCCATGGCTTCTATCCAAGAGGCTTTGGCTAGCCTCAAGCAGAAGATCAGTGGTCAGCAGAGTAGACCACCAGTAGTTCAGGACGAGGCATCTTATGACTCGTTGTCACCTCCACCACCACCACCTGTTCCTTCAGTGCCTCAGGCCTCACCCTATATGTTACATGGACATTCTGAGATTGCTCCACCCACAGTCGTCTAGGCCATTGCCGTTGATGACGCTCATGCACGTATGGATCTTATTGAGTAGCGCATGAGACAGTTGAGGGTATCTGATGGTTCCACTGTTTGGGATGATCTCGAGGGTATGCCGGTGGTCAGTTTGTCGGCTAAGTTCAAGATGACAGACATGGAGAGATATACAAGCATTGGTTGTCCTCACATCCACCTCTGACTTTATAGCACCATGATGAGGGCTCATGGATTGGACGAGTCACAAATGATCACTTTATTCCCACTATCTTTGAGTTGGGCGGTGCAGTGGTGGTTTGCATCTCTAGAGTCCTCACTATGCCGGACATGGGACGACTTGGCCTAGGAGTTTTTACGACAGTTTTCATTTAATACTGTCGTAGATGTATCGAGGAAAGAGCTTGAGGCTTTGAGGCAGAGGATAGATGAGTCTGTTTCATCATTCATATCCCGCTACGCCGAGGATTGCCAGGCATGTGGTCGAGGTACCTTTCACATATTTTAGATCTCTGGTTTTAGCTTTGTATGATGTCGAGGATGGTATTTCCCGAGGTTTGTGGACTGATTCTTTCCCTAGTGATGTTAAGAGGAAGAAACCCTCCGGAGGACAGAGATCAGTTGATGTGGGTGCCATCAGTTCTTCCAGTCAAAGGCCTCCTAGGCGTCACCAGCCTGCTCCACAACTTCCAGAGAGTTATCTGTCTTATGCACCTCATCAATTCAGGCCACGGGCACTTCGTCCGACTTATGATCAGACCTATCTGCCTCAGACATTGGCTCTGCCTTACTATGCCACTCAGGGCATCGAGAGGCCCCCTGTTTCATATACGGCCACGGGACAGCTGTGTTATGCAACACAGTTTACTGCAAGACCCACGACTTCCTATCCCAGGCAAAGAGCTTAGTAGACCTCTGCTCCTTTTACTTTGAGAACGTAAAGACAGTTCTCACAGTTAGGCATGCCATTGAGCCAGGCTCTTCGAAAGCTTACAGAGGTCGGGTTATTGACTGCCCTTACTCCTAGGCCACCACCTCAGCCTATTCCACCTCAGTTCAGGATGGATTTGCATTGTGCTTATCATCACGGGCCTGGACACAAGACCGATCGGTGCACCGCTCTGAGGCATGACATTCAGGACCTGATCAACCAGGGTTTGGTTCACTTGGGTCAACTGAGTGTAACCCAAAACCCATTGTCGGCCCACACCACACATGTAGTTCCCCCACCAGCCGATGGTATTCATTTTCTGGATTTTGACGAGTCTGACGACCACATCTGCATGTTGAGTTGGGATGACATAGATCCAGAGCCTATAGTGTCTAAGAGATTTATGAGATGAGCGGGGTGACTTTGGGACCTCAGATGCCCACTCCATTCAGACTAGTTCCCGAGACGGCATCAGTACAAGCGGCCCCTGTTGAGCCTTTGACTTTCACACCTTATAGTGTTCAGATGCCATTCATCTTGATCCCAGATGTTGAGGAGGTTCAGACTCCACATATTGATGTTTCTCGTACTTCAGATGTGTAATATATTCTCCGAGGAGGTAGAGTATTGCGACAGCTGCCTCCCGCCGCTGCTAGACCATTAGAGGGGACATCTGTTTTCGATAAGACTCGGATAGAGGACGACGAGATTCTGAGGCAGTTGCAGAGCACTCAGGCTCGTATTTCCATCTGGAGCCTATTAGCATCTTCCAATACTCACCGAGATGTTTTGACTCGTGCCCTAAGCCAGATCAGAGTTGATACCACCACTACTCTGAGGGTTTGATTCATATGATGACGGCCGGCAGAGCCACATGCATCGTATTCTCGAATGATGACTTGCCACCGAAGGGCTCAGACCACACACGTCCCTTTTACATATCCGTTGGCTGTTTAGGTCGTCGAGTCCCATCTGTCATAGTACAGTCTGTGGGAGACATGTTTATTTCTGCTAAGCTAGTGCTCCAGATTAGTCATAGCGATGACGATTTGCTTTTGACTGGATTCACTTTCGATGAGGTGCAGACCCTAGAGATGGAGGACTTTTGTTAAGACTTTGTGGCCATGTCATTTGACCAGCACGGCAGCACGGTGGTGCTCGACATGATGAGGAGCATGTCCTATCTACCAGGCATGAGGTTAGGTCGGCGTCAGCACGGGCCCAGTGAATTCATGACTATTCCTAATCATGATGTGTCGTTTAGGCTCGGGTTTATCCCCACTGAGGTCGATTATAGATAAATGACGTGATTACGCAAGGAGCGGGTGAGTGCTCGGCTGACTCATACACCGTTCGATTATCCTGTTCGCCCGTACACCTTGAGCCTGACTGATTACTTCGTGAGGGCATCGGAGCCACTGACCCAATCAAATGAGATCATTAGGGGACTTAGTACCACTCAGGAGGCTGAGCTTCAACGCCTCGTTCGCCAACTACATTTGAGTGACGGAGTCCTCGACACTTCATCATCTGTGTTGACTGCCCCTACCTCTCCAGATCGTATGAGCCTTATGACGCTCTACTTCCCCGACGAGATCAATGAGCACGGGACATTTGCCGAGGTCGGAGATATAGTGCACTGAGTCGCTCCACATGACGAGTACGTTGATGAGATGCTCACGATGAACTTGAGCCAGATCAAGGAGATAGTTCAGCCTGAGCTCGCTTCACCGTTTGATCTTTTCGGGGTGTCCATCATCGAGATCGCTGAGGAGATCCCGACTGCCCCTGCTCCAAAGTCTGCTGAGGATGTCATAGCTAGTGATGATTTGTTTGATTGCCATGTTGCCTTTATTGAGGGAGCGTCCGACTTTGTGGACCCACCTCTTTCATTTGATGTTTTATCGGGATTTGTCTCCCGTCATGACGATGTTTTCGACTCTTTATCTATGGATTTGAGCATTTTTAAGTATTTGCCTATCTCTCGTGATATTACTTTATCTGCACCATCTTCACCCATATCACAGATATTTGACATTGATGATGAGATTGCACAGCATGATTCAGATGATGACTCATCCTCCGCTTCCGATTCAGATCCCATTGATCAGAGAGTTTCACCTGCTGTAGGGGACACAGAGGTTGTTGATTTTGGCACAGCAGATCAGCCTAGGGAGTTGAGGATCGAATTGGATTTATCTACAAATGAGAGAGATAGCCTTATCCAGCTGCTCAGATCATACTTAAACATTTTCGCATGGTCCTATAAAGACATGTCGAGCCTTGATCCATCTATCGTCCAACATCGTTTGCCACTTCTATCCCATGCCTGACCGGTTAAGCAAAAGTTGAGACGATTACACCCTCGTTGGAGCTTGCAAGTGAAGGAAGAGATCCAAAAGCAGCTCAGTGTGGGATTTTTTTTTAGTGGTCGAGTACCCGAAGTGGTTGGCCAATGTCGTCCCTGTTCCCAAAAAGGACGGCAAAGTGAGAGTCTGTGTTGATTTTCGAGATCTCAACAAGGCTAGTCCTAAGGATGATTTTCCTCTCCAACACATCGACATGCTAGTTGACAGTACGGTAGGTCATTCTATGTTGTCTTTTATGGACGGATTTTTCAGGTACAGTCAGATCTTGATGGCTCCAGAGGACATGGAGAAGACGTCCTTCATTACCAAGTAGGGTACTTATTGCTATAGAATCATGCCATTCGGATTGAAGAACGCAGGAGCCACTTATCAGAGAGCAGCGACCACACTCTTCCATGACATGATGCATCAGGATGTCGAGGTTTATGTAGACAACATGATAGTGAAATCCTGAGATATATCAAATCACCTAGCAGTTCTGGAGAGGTTCTTTGAGAGGATCAGGCAGTTCAAATTGAGACTGAATCCCAAGAAGTGCACTTTTGGAGTGAATTATGGGAAACTTCTGGGATATATGATCAGTGAGAGAGGCATAGAGGTAGATTCGGATAAGATCATAGCCATCCTTGACATGCCTGCACCGAGAACAGAGAGAGAGGTCAGAGGCTTCCTAGATAGACTTCAGTATATGAGCTGATTCATAACCAGATTGACAGATATCTGTGAGCCCATTTTTCAACTCTTGAGGAAGAGTCAGCCTATTGTTTGGGATGATCAGTGTCAGAGAGCATTTGAGAGGATAAGAGATAACTTGTTGTCACTTCCAGTCTTGGAGCCTCCTACACCAAGTCGTCCTTTACTCTTATACCTGTCAGTCTCAGACATAGCATTGGGATGCATGTTGGCTCAGCTAGTTGATTCGAGCAAGGAGCGAGCCATTTATTATCTGAGTAAGAGGATGCTAGACTACGAGACGAGATACGTCATGATTGAGCGCTATTGTTTGGCATTGGTTTGAGCCACTTGCCAATTAAGACATTACATGACCGAGTATTCAGTGCACTTGATATCCCGTCTAAATCTTCTGAGATATTTGTTTGACAAACCCACCTTGGTTGGTCGCCTCATGAGATGATTGATACTTCTGACCGAGTTTGACATCTATTATGTCACTTAAAAGTCCATCAGAGAGAGCATTGTTGCAGATCACCTAGCCTCACTACCAATTTCTGACAATAGAGCTATTGATGATGATTTCCTGGATGAGGATGTCGCTGCTATGACTAGTTTGTCGGGTTGGCACATGTACTTCGATGGTGCAGCCAACCACTCTAGATATGGGATAGACGTCTTATTGATATCCCCTCATGGTGATCACATTCTCAGATCTGTTCCTTTAGCATTCTCGGATCGACATCCGGCCACGAACAACATTGTTGAGTATGAGGCTTGTATCTTGGGATTAGAGACGACCCTTGAGCTCAGGATTAGACAAATGGAGGTGTTTGGTGACTCCAATTTGGTATTGAGATAGATTCAGGGCGAGTGGAAGACTAGAGATGTAAAGCTTAGGCCTTACCACGCATATTTGGAGCTACTGGTTGGGAGATTTGATGATTTGAGATACACACATCTGCCTAGAGCATAGAACCAGTTTGTTGATGCCTTAGCTATTCTAGCTTCCATGATGGATATTCCTACTGATGCCATTGTTCACCATTTACTGATCGAGTCGAGATTTGCTCTTGCTTATTGTTGTTTGATTGATGATATAGAGCCAGATGATGGTTTGTCGTGGTACCATGACGTATATCACTTTCTGAGACTTGGCGTATATCCTAAGGCCTCCATGACCAAGGATAAGAGAACATTGAGACAGTTGGCCACCTAATTCATGATTTGTGGCGAGACATTATATAGGCAATCACCTAACGGGATGTTGCTATTGTGCTTAGACCGCGCCTCTACCGATCGAGTGATAAGAGAGGTTCATGCAAGAGTCTGCGAACCACATATGGGAGGACATATGTTGGCCCGTAAGATCATGAGAACTGGCTACTTCTGGTTTACTATGGAGACGGATTGTTGTCAACTTGTTCAGAGATGTCCCGAGTGTCAGATACACGAAGATCTCATTCACGTGCCACCCTCGGAGTTACATGCATTGACTTCACCATGGCCATTTTCAGTATGGGCCATCGACATCATTGGGAAGATTTTGCCGAAATCTTCCAACGATCATGAGTTCATTCTTGTTGCCATCGATTACTTCACCAAGTGGGTGGAGGCCGCCTCATATGCAAGATTGACATCAGCTAGAGTTGTCAATTTCATCAAATCACACATTATTTGTCACTACGGAGTCCCTCACAAGCTGATTTCGAATAGAGGGGTACATTTCAGAGTAGAGGTTGACACCTTAGTACAGAGATATGGCATCCGGCATCATAGGTCATCTATGTACAGGCCGCAGATGAATAGGGAAGTAGAGGCCGCGAATAAGAATATTAAGAGGATCTTGCGAAAGATGGTTGAGACTTCTCGGGATTGGTTAGAGAAGCTCCCTTTTGCATTGTGGGCTTATTAGACTTCTTTTCACACCTCTACAGGAGCCACACCCTACTCATTGGTGTACGGTATGGAAGTAGTGCTGCCAGTTGAGATCGAGATGGGTTCACTGAGGGTGGCATTAGAGCAGCAGATTCCAGAGGCAAATTGGGCTCAGGCCCAATTTGATCAGTTCAATCTCCTAAATGAGAGGAGATTGAGAGTAACAGACCATGTTCATGCGTATCAGAGGAAGATGGCTCGCGCTTTCAAAAAGCGAGTCAAGCCCAGACCATTACACGTAGGTGGCTTAGTCTTGAGAGTCATCAAAGGATCGATCAAAGATCCTAGAGGGAAATTCAGACCTAGTTGGAGCGGACCTTATTTCATCGGGGAGTTGACCATAAAGGGCGCTGCATGGTTGATGGACTTAGATGGAAACCAATTCTCAGAGCCGACCAACGTGGATCAGCTAAAGAGGTACTATGTTTGAGACCATGGTCATAGGATGGGTGGCCATCATTTCAGTTAGCCATATACCCTTTCACCATTTTGATATATAGTCTGTTGCCAGCCCATTGAGCCTCGCATGCGCATTGTAGCCTTTCTTTCTTATCACCTTGCTCACATTTTCACACCGAGATAGGGGCCTTTTAGTGTATGCATGCATTGTTTGGGAGTTTCATGAGCCTTGAACCTAGGGGCACATTCTTCTCATTATCTTTTCTCATCATTGCATTATTGCATTTCATCTCATCTCACTGGTCGTGTTATTCGTCTCATCTTCTCTATTCTATCTGCTACTTGTTTTGCGCCATCTTGTTTCACCCTGAGTGGTAATCCTCCTCAGTTCATTACATGGAGAGTAGTCATGTCATTTCCCTTATCTATCCCATGGACACTGATCCAGGGATCCTTAGCTTGAGAGGGTCACTTTATCAGAGAGAGAGAGTTTATGTTATGTTGGCAGTTGAGAGTATGTTTATCCATTTTTGACCTCATCTTTGGATCTTATTTGTATGCGTTCAGAGCATGTGCATTTTGTATATATGTTTAAAAAAAATGATGAAAAATAATAAGAGCATGTGTGTATTGTTCACCATTATTGAGAGCGTAAATTGATGCTCGAAGGTCACTTGATTGAGTATATTTATTGAAGGGAGTTCGTATGTGAGCTTTCCAAGAGCCCCCATGCTTTGTATTCATTTTATTGTATATTTTAAGAGCGAGATGAGTGACCTTCTCTTAGGAGCTCTTGGTCATTATCCTCTCCATCATTACGTTCATTGATGATGTGACTTCACTCCATGTCTGATTTGAGTTGATCACTACCCCTCTTTGTGTTATTTGTTTCATCATCATCCTCGTTTTCGCTTCTAGTTCATCACCTTCACTTCACCTCTTATTCTTTTCTTGCAGCGACCCATCTCGGGTTTGATACTCCCTATGCATCATCATTACACATCTCATCATCAATTCGACTTGCTTAATTTATCTCCTCGTTGACATCGTGCTCACAGTAGGAACCCGTAGGTCCATGGCTCACGGTATTTTCTATACATGTTGCATTTCATACATGAGGGCATGGGTTTCTGTTCATTGGGTATTTGTGCCTAGTTTCCCTTCGTTTCTATCACCTTATCACCTTAGCCTACGGTACGTCCTATGTTTTAAGACCACCCTGAGGACATGGGATCAGATGTCGTCTTCGACAGCCTCTACTTGGACAGATGTCTGAGATCTGGTTGACATTTAGATATTGTCATGCTTTTTCTTCTGGGAGACGTCTTCCTGATGATTAGATTCATTTCAGTTGTGTTTGGATTACCGGGATCATGTGTTTGATGATAGATGATTCCATGTCACTAGATTTCTGACCTACCACACATTTCGATGCCATACTGGGGCATATTTCATTTCGGGCGAGATTTAGAGATCCCCATGGAGTTACTTGATCACTCCCATTCACGGGATACATGCCGAGACGATGACCTGCTCGCTATATTGCGAGGGTTCTCTAGTGGGGCCTCTTTAGAGCCATTTAGCCAGGCTCGCGTTGTTCAGCATTCAGATGTCATCATGTTCCCTTCTGAGAGATACCTTTTGGATCGACGGGTATGATTCAGTTATGGATTTGGATGATCGGGATTACGTATCTGTTGATGCATGATTTAATGTCATTTGATTTTCCCAACTTGTCACACATCTGATGCCATATTGGGGCATATTTCCGTTTTCGATCGAGATTTGCAAATCCCCACTTATTTGCGTGATTATTCCCAGTTACGAGATACACATCGGGTTGATGATTCGGTTTCATTTTGTCATGACTATTTAGTGGACTTTCTCTATTGAGTCATTTCGTCAGACTCACACTTTCTGATGTTGTTGTGATTTTTAGATGGAGTCATCTCAGGCGCATGGATTCTCACATCATCATTTCATCGGAGTACATGTCAGATCTCCTATGCATTCCCATTAAGTTACTCATGAGTCAACATGACAGATCGGGTACATCTGATGCCATACTAGGGCATATTTCCTTCCTTCAGCTGTAGAGGCGATGATTTTCTCATAGATCTGTTACAGCTTTCATCACTCGGCCAAGAGATATTGTATTTGCTTTATTGGTCACTATGCCTGTGATTTTCATCGGGATGAGCTTTCAGTGGAGCATGACATTCAGATTGTGATTGTCTCACTATCCATGACTCTGTAGTAGGTTGTTTCGTTGAGATCATGGTAATTGCCCTAATGGACTATTCTCTTGAGATTCCCTAATGGATCACCCATTTGAGATGATGATGGATTCCTCCAGCAGATCATTTCGAGCTAGAGACATCTAACTCATTGTGACATCTCGTCAAGCCTCATGATTCAGTCGAATGGGTTGCGAGACCATGTTTATAGTCGATCTGGTCATCCCGACTCACTAGCAGAGCATCTTTTGAGACTTATGGAGTCTCTTTCAGATCTTTCCAATGGATTGAGAGTTATGACGACATGCTACATTGGGGCATATTTCCCCCCATCATTTCCTTGCAGTTTGGCGTTCAGAGCCACCACTTTTTCGCAATTTGGCGTTCAGAGCCATGATTTTAGTTCGGTATTCAAGGTCATCATATCATTTTTAGTCTGGTATTCAGAGCCACCATCATCTCATTTTTCATTTGGCATTCAGAGCCATGTTTTCACTTTGGCGTTCAGAGCCGCGTTCTCATTTTGGCGTTTAGAGTCGTAGTCTCATCCCGACATTCAAAGCCATCATTCATTCTCTATTTAGCGTTCAAAGTAGTTGTTCATTTTCTTTTTGGCATTTAGAGCCACGTTTCCATTTTGGCATTTAGAGACACGTGTTCTTGTTGGCGTTCAGAGCCATTGTTCATTTTTCGTTTGGTGTTCAGAGCCGCATTTTTTGTTTGGCGTTCAGAGCCGTTGTTTCATTTCGGCGTTTAGAGTCGTGCCTCCAGTTTGACATTTAGAGCCTTCATTGTTTCATTTTGGCGTTCAGAGCCATTGTTCATTTTTTGTTTGGTGTTCAGAGTCGCATTCTCATTTCGACAACCAGAACCATTATTCACTTTCCATTTGGGGTTTAGAGTCGTCATTTGTCTTTAGCTTTGGTGTTTGGAGTCTTCCGTTTCTTTTCTGTTCAGTGTTCAGAGACACCATGTCCTCCTGATTGCGACGTTCAGAGTCGTCTTTCTCATCTTCTGTTCAACGTTCAAAGCCGCTTCTTCAGTTTGACGTTCAGAGTCGTTGTTCATTTTCTCTTGGCGTTCAAAGCCACATTTTGAGTTTGGTGTTCAGAGCCGTTGTTCATTTTTCGTTTAGCATTCAGAGTCGCATTCTCATTTCGATGTCCAGAGCCATCGCATTTTTCGGTTTGACGTTCAAAGTCGTTATCCATTTTTGCTTGGCGTTTAGAGCCACATTTTTAGTTTGGCGTTTAGAGCCATTGTTACATTTTGGCATTCAAAGCCATGCCTTCAGTTTGACATTTAGAGCCTTCATTGTTTTAGCTTGGCGTTCAGAGCCATATTTTTGTTTGGCGTTCATAGTCGTATCTCCATTTTGGCGTTCAGAGCCATTACTTGTCTTCAGTTTGGCGTTCAAAGCCACATTGTCATTATGGCATTCAGAGTCGTTATTCATTACAGTTTGGTGTTCAGAGCCGCATCATCATCTTGGCGTTCAGAGCCACTGTTTGTCTTTAGTTTGATATCTAGAGCCATTTTTCGTTTGGCGTTCAGAGCCGTTATTCATTTTTCGTTTGGCGTTCAGAGCTGCGTTTTCATTTCAATGTCCAGAGCCATCGCATTTTCAGTTTGGCGTTTAGAGCCATTACTCATTTTCATTCGATGTTTAGAGCCACATGTTCATTTCCATATCCAGAGCTGTTGATCATTTCTTTTATGTTGGGTGTTCAGAGCCGTTTTTCATCTTTGGTTTGGCGTTCAAAGCTTTCATAGATTTTTAGTTTGGCGTTCAGAGCCGCATTCTCATTTCGGCATTCAAAGTCATCGTTAATTTTCTACTTGGCATTCAGTGTCGTGTCTTCAGTTCGACACTTAGAGTCCTCATGTCTATCTTTCGTTTGACATCAAGTTCCATCACCATTTTCTTCCATCTTTGGCATTCAAAGTCATTTTTCGTACCCATTCATGCATTTTGAGTCACTATTTTTTTCTTAATTTTGGCATTTAGAGCCATTTTTCATACTCACTTAGGCATTTTATGCCACCATCTTTATTTAGTTAGGCGTTCAGAGCCGTTGTACATATCCATTCAGGCACCTTGAGTCATCGTCTTCCCGTGTTTTTGACGTTCAGAGTCACTTCTCCTCAACTGTATCACTTAGAGTCATAGTCCCCGGCATTCACATTCACTAGCATTGCATATTCTTGCCTTCATGGTTCTGCACTTGTCCTCATTTTCCTCACCTTCCAGATTTCCCTTTTCATTGCTCATGACGATGTCCTTTGAGTTCACGACACTTGCTTCGGTCAGGTTGTTGGGCACCCTACACTAGTCATTCTCATGTAGTTTGCATAGGGCAGTCTCCTTTGGGCGTAGTCTTTTCTGTACTTCAGAGTGGTTCGACCGTTACTCATCTTTGATATGGTCTTTCGAGTCACTTTTGGAGACATCTTAGAGGGAGCCTGGGTCCTCAGTGTGGCTTCAAAGACATTTTGAGACATCATTCTCTTTTAGGATTAGAGCTTTTGTGTTCGTCTCTTGGCCTCAATGAGTTCGTGTTTTACCAGTGTCCCTTTGGGGGTCTCCTTAGTTCTTCGGTAGAATTCACTTCATTACATTCATTATTCACACTTGCTTTCCACTCCAGTGTTCATATTCTTTACACTTGTGAACTCTACCAAAGATGAGCATATTTGTAGGCCCCCATTTTGGGGGGCTCTTTTTCTTGGAATTTCCCACAGCCTTTTTTGCCAGGTGTCACGCTTCTGGGAAGCCCGGTGTAAATCCCTGATTGGCTGCTAGGGAATTAGAGTAGTGTTTTTGAGAGCCAATGGAAGCTTGACACCTATGGGAAGAATATTATGGCCGTTAGAGGAGCGTGTTTTGGCTGAGGGTAGGGGTGCTTTTTCTGCCCTTTTTAAAGAGATATTTTGAGGGTTTTGTTTTTATTTTTAGCTTGAGAGGCAAGTTTGGAGGTGAAAGGAAGGGAGTTACGGAGATATTTTGAAGAAGAGTGTGATGCTTCCATTGTCAGTGGTGGGAGATATTTTGAGGGTTGGTTTTTCTTGAGGGGGGAAGTTACCGAGGAAGGTTTTGGGAGGGAGTTACAGAGATATTTTGGAGGCGGTACTTTTGTTACCATTTTTGTGAAGCGTGGTGATTTTACAAAGGGTGAGGCTGTTGGAGTTTTGATTACTAAGAGGGAGAACTAGAGAAGGAGAGGAGGTTTCGAAGAATAGCCTTTTGAAAGAGGTTTTGAGTTGAGCATCTTCCTATGAGGTCATAAAAACAGAGCTTGAAGTCAGGCGAGCTTTCGCTTGTGAGGAGGCTTTTCTGGTATGGACTCTGTTCATTACCTTTTTCATCTTGTTTCTGGATATCAATGAGTTTCTATCTTGGTGTTTGAATGTGTTTGTTGGGGATTTTAGTTTGTTTTTTTTTTTCTTTGGAATTTGAGCTTGCTTGCACTTGCCTTATGTTTGATTCCTAACTTGTTTTATATCCCCTGTTTTGAGATCTCTTATGAGATACTGGCATTCCCACCTTTGTTTTCGTTTTAAAACTCGTTTGAAATTTGCTTTGATCCATTCTTACATCTGAGCTCATTGATGGATATGGGAAATGAGGCTTGTATGGATTCATTTGGTTCCCATTTGTTGTGCTCCGTTTTGGCTATCTTCCCCTGTT
Organism: Vitis cinerea var. helleri x Vitis rupestris; assembly: GCA_945999865.1. Lineage (NCBI taxonomy): Eukaryota > Viridiplantae > Streptophyta > Magnoliopsida > Vitales > Vitaceae > Vitis > Vitis cinerea var. helleri x Vitis rupestris. Next base: position 774,036 of record OX253931.1, on the reverse strand, counting down.
CTCTGTATTCATCCATGGCATGCCTCTGATTCTTCATCTACGCCTGAAGAAGTTATATAAGAGTTTACAGTGAGTCATTCTGAGTCTATTCAACCTCCAGATACCTTTGCCTTAGAGAACTTCCAGTTTCTAGTTTGTTTAATGGCCTCTGAGTAGTCAGCAGTGTTGATGGGACCATTGTGGTATGGGATGGCAGTTTGATGATGGTGAAGGGGAAGCTTTGTGGAAGAGTTGACATTCATCTGAATCAAGGGACTACATGCCAAGCTGAAAAGTATCTGATGACTGCTATAAGGAGAAAATCAATTGTGGGGATTGATCTAATAAGAAGGGAAATGTGGTAATTTCTGAGCAGAAATCCTAAAATGTCTTGGAGAAATTGAACCAATTCAGTTGAGAAATCTATCCTAGAAATTGATTCATATATACAACCTTCAATGTCAGTATTTGTTTAGAGATGGTTTTGTAAGCGGAGTCCCATGAGGTAAGTTCGGGTCTCTATGCCCAAAAGAAGAGGAAGAAGCACAAGAAAATGTACAATTCCATAGAAAATGATCATGCAGATCATGTTCATTGGGAAAGTATCTCTTCAATGGAGGACAACCCCTTGAAAGTGATCCGCCTCAAGAACCTCCAGCTATTAGCAGTTCAAAGTTGGGTTTGGACATCTAATTTGATTCCGATGCGAAAAGGTCTGAGGAAAACAAACAGAAACCAAGATCGATGAGGTGAATCAAATGGCCTAATCGAAAATGGGGTTCCAGAATCAGGTGACAAGTCTATGCAGATGGAAATAGATACAAAGGTCGAGGCTCCAAAAGGAAAGGTGAATAAAACAAATATTCCCATATCAGACTTGATTTATGGTACAATAATGTATGCGGACTGGGTTGTGTAAGCTTGGAGTGGCATGCAAATTCCATCATTCCTAGCCTGCATAAGCTGAAACTGTTTTGCCTGTAACCGGTCATACTACCTCTGAATCCACAGCTTCAACCTTCCAATTATTTCACACCTGCTAGCTGACCCGCTCCTCATTTTCTTATGTGCACGTGATCACCTTGCATGGAAATGGCCGACACCTTCCCAATTTGCTTCTAAACCTCTCTCGTGTCTACGCTACTACTCATTCCCATTTGATCCCTACCCTCTATGCCTTTCCTTCCCACGTTTGCCCACCACCTTTAACCCATTCTTTTCCTATATACCATATATCCATCACACCCACCTCCATGCCCACACCTTTAATTCTCAAATACCCAGTAAATCCAACTTCATGTCTATTATATCCATTGTCTACTAATAATGCCCACCGTTACCCTCCAACATATCCAATGCCATACACCGTTCATCATACTTCATGCACTGTACCTATTTCCTTCACACTCATCTAATTCCTTACACCCATCTTTCATTTACCCATTTTTTTCCATCACCACCTTTTCTCTCCCTACACCACATAACACCAACCCTCACGCATGCATTGATTTTTTTTTTTTTTTTTTTTATGTATTGGATTGTACATCATGTGATTTATTCAACGAACACAAAAAGAATGTCAAGCCCGTGGCGCCTATACAGTTTTGGATGGTGTGTGAATCATATGCAGGTGTATCTTGATGCTTACCTATTTGTGCATGGTATTTGACTTTTGAATCTCCTATGGACTGCAACAAGCTAGGCTCGTTGTCCTCGTCGGACGTTACCGCAATTTTCGGCATCGGTGATGGAGAGGACAGGCATAACTGGTTGTTTTTCGTCGACGGCATTCCGGTGGGCTTGCCACAGCTGCACACGCTTCCAGAAGAGAAATCTAGGGCCCTTACAACTGCCAAGAGAGCTGGGCATTTTATCAGACCGACTTCTCCCAGCCTCCTCTCTCCTCTCTCTGCTCCTCAATTTCTCAGATCCTGAGGTTCCTAGCTACTTTTGCCATGCATTGAGATCAACGACCTATGTTGTTTCTTTTGAGTATAAATATGGGATGATTGGACTGCCCTGATGTTGTTGTGAAGGATTTCAGTTTGGATATCTTGGCTTGTTGCTGATTGGACAAAGTAGAGACTAATTTTTTATTGGAAATGGATCGATGTGATACCTCAGGGTCTGTCAGTGGAGGGGTGGGATATGCTCTTACAGAGACATCTAATCCTCATCTTTTTGTAGTTAATTTTATTTACCCCGGAAGTCAGGCAGACTGTTGTCTTAAAATGGATATTTAGTTTGGAAATAGGTGTTGCATTTTAGCTATTGCTTCATGTACTCCAGGTTCCAGGATTTGGGCTTTGCTGCTAACCATTGCTCGAATGCATTAAAAAATCTGGGCAATTCCATACAAGTTGGAGGAGCCAGAGCCAACTATTGCATGGATACTATCCTGCGACTTGATTCCCCCAGTTCTTTGATTCTTGATTTAACTACATCAAAGGGGGTCAAACGGAAGTGGAGTTTGATTGATGGAATCAGGGAGGCAGCAAGTTGGTTCTTCACTGTCTCTTTAGGCTAGGGCGTGCATCAAGTTCCTTAGACAGCAAAAGGAGTTCAGCCACTGCTTGCACTACAATGTCCTCAGCCAAAGAGAATGAAGAGGAGCCTTCTATGGATCTTGAATTGGACTTCACTCTACATCTTAGCAACGAGAAAACACCCAGCCCAAAGAAATATGCTGACCCAAGTCTGAAAGCATTGGAACTGTAGACAGATATTGACCTGGAATTGAATCTCTCTACTGGCCTGCCGAATCCGATATCACTAGTGTCCATGCGAGCTCTACTCAACCTCAACAATGCCAGAGATATGCCACTGAGAGTTGCCAGAGCTGCACATCTAGATGAAGGCTCAACATCATCTCCATATAAACCAGGGACTTCTTTGTTATCATCATTGCATGCTCCATTGATAAAAAAAAAAAAGACTAGCTTATTCTTCAATTAGATTCCACAAAGAATGGACCCGACTTTCCCATCTTTCATCCTTAGAGATTTTAGGTTCTAAAATCCCATTTTCAATGAAATTTTGCTGCCACTTTTATTTCTGGTAAGCACTTTTCTTATTTCTTTTTTTTTTAAATGTTTTAAAATAAGCAAGAAATCAAATTTCGTAATTCCAAGTGATGGAACTTATGGAATTGGTTCATGCAAAAATAAAATGGGCTTTGGTGGGGGCCTGACATCCTAGTTTTAAAAATAAATTTGGGTGAAGTGGAGTGTGATATTTGATGATTTGTTACTCGGCTTAGTAACATGCGTGCTATGTTTTATATTCTTTAATTGTACACTAATCCCGTTTCTTGATCGTGCATCGTGGTTTGTGGCCTAGGTACGCATACACTTTCATTCTTATCATTCTCTATGCATGTTCTGATTCTCATATGTGCATGATTGACTTGAGTATCCATTGACTTTCTTATTGATTGCCACATCGGCTTCATCCTATTAGTAGAGACCCGACTTTAAGGACTTAGAGGGGTGTTATGGTTTTTACCATACCTTCCCGATAAGTAATCTAACCCCCGAACCCGATCCGGTTTTTCACAGACCACCCTTTTCCGAACTAAGGAATCGCACTTAGGGTTTTCTTTCTTATTTTGTTTACCCTTTAAAAATAAAACAAAAATAAGTAGCGATTCCAAGTCATTTTCTTAATAAATAAAATCATTTTTCAAATAAAAATCGAGCTTGCCATCGAGTGGGAAACGCATGAGCCGAAATGCGGGGTCCACAATGCCCGTAATAATTATTATTACATTCCCCCTCCTCAAATTATAGTTGGAAATTCATTCACCAATGAGTTTAGGGTTTTTATTTCTATAGTTTTGTTTTGAATAATTGACTTTAGGGACCAAATATAATGTTGGTTTCAAAATTTTACAATTAGTGATCAAATTTCTCAAGGTGAAGGAACCATCAATACCTTAAATGAGGGAACTAGTCATATCATTAAACCCTCGTGGGTCATAATGATGACATGATTTGGTAAGCGGTTCTTATTTTTCAGTTTTACAATTTGATAGAAAAATAATTAAAAAAAAGTATTTTATTCCCAAATATTTAAAAATAAAAATAAAACAGGAAATTAACAACAATGACTCAAGAATATGTCATCTTATTTGCAAAATCGAAATTAGTGTCTCATGATGAGCGTTGAAAATTGTGGAAACTTTTAGCAAAATAAAGGAAAATCATTTTTCTACTTGTTATATAATTGAAGATGAAAATATCAGTAATAACATATATATATATATATATATAGGTATTTCAATTTTATGAATATATCGAATATATCAAAGGTATAACGACCGACATTTTAGAAAAAAAAAAATATCAATAGATCAAAAATTGATCAAAACTCATGGAAATGTAAAAAAAAAAAAAAAAAAAAACCCTGATAGAAATGTAATTAGAAGTATAATAGACATTTTAAATTTGTTTTGATAAAAAATTTGATATATATATATGATATAATTTATCATATTTGATAATAATATCGTATGCGTTGATAAAAAAATATGAATTTTATAAGTATACATTTATTATTAAATTATATTAAATATTATTCTATAATAATATTATGATATTTAATTATTATATGTCTAATTTTAATATATATTTAATATTAAAATTACGATTCATTTAATTCAATTGTATTAAATAATATAAAATAAATGATGATATATGTATAAATTTTTTAAATATTTATATCTTTGATATTTAATTAATATATAAATGATATAAAAAAAGTTAAGAAAATTATCACCATAATTTTATATTTTTAGTGGTCAATTTAATTTAATAAAATATTTTGTTTCCATCACATTTTTAGTGATCTGATTAGCTGTCAGCCATTGATTAAGGGTGTTCCTTCATTTGGGTGAAAACTTCTTATCTGTAAGATTTGTTGATTGCTCCACTGGATTTTTGCATACAAAAAGAATATGATGTAGAAAATATGCGTTTTTCCATGTACTTCGGAAAATATCTATTTGTGCGGAGTACAAGCTTTCCCATTTCTCTTGCCACTCAAATTTGATCTTCAGATCTTGTTTATGAAAGTCCCTAGAAATTGGCGACTCCCCAAGAGTTTTTTCCGGTTTTCATTTGCTGGGTTTTGAAGTTCAAATCAATTAGATTCAGTAAAAATGGATACCGGATATTATTTTCATCTTAGATCCTTCTGTTTTGTTTTTTGTTTTTTTCCTTTTGTTTTAGAGGGTGAAAATGAGAATAAGGCAGAAAATAGATCACGGTTTCCTGGTCATAATTGCATAGCTGGAAAGGCCTTTTTGGAAAAGAAAAATATTTAATACCTAAGACATTGCATGAGAAAGGTAGACCAATTAATGTCATCAAGCCTAAGACAAAAGTAGCAATGAAGGTAAGTATGCACTATTTCAAAGCCATGTATTCTGTCATTAATCTTGTTCACCTAGAGGACTTTTGGTGGATTACTACATGCACTTCAGCTAAGGAGTGTTAGGACATTAAACAAACCAATCAGAAGGTACTAATGTCATTAAAGCGTCCTTTCAAATGTTGACATATAGAAGATTTGAGATCTTACTACATGCAATTCAGCTAAGGAGTGTTAGGACATTAAACAAACCACTCATGAAGGTACTAATGTCATTAAAGTGTCCTTTCAAATGTTGATGTATAGAAAATTTGAGACCATTAGGATTAATGCGTGTGTTTTTGTTTATTAGGCCCCCTCTCCACTAAGTGTTATTCCTCTAGAGAGTGGAATGCCATTGAATTTGGATAAATTCTACAAAAGATATTGCATAAGAAAGGTAGACCAATTAATGTTATCAAGCCTAAGACAAAAGTAGCAATGAAGGTAAGTATGCACTATTTCAAAGCCATGTATTCTATCATTAATGTTGTTCACCTAGATGACTTTTGGTGGATTACTACATGCACTTCAGCTAAGGAGTGTTAGGACATTAAGCAAACCACTCATGAAGGTACTAATGTCATTAAAGTGTCCTTTTAAATGTTGACGTATAGAAGATTTGAGACCATTAGGATTAATGAACATAAGAGCTTTAGTGAACTTGATGTGAAGTTAAATAGATATTGTCTTCCTTGCATAAGCATGTGAAATGATTGTTTCCTCTTCCATTTTCAGCTATACATCATGCATACTTTGGATCTCTTCCTTCCTTTATCAGCCAATTACCTAAATTGGCCTCCAAATCTAGCTATAAACAAGCGTGCATGAGAATAAAGGCTGCCTTCACAGAATTCTGCAAAAATCCAAGGTGTATTTCTTCCCAAAAAAAAAAAAAAAAAAACATCATAATTAGTTCTAGCCTTAATTTTTCCTCAATTTCTTTCTCAAATTAGTCCCAAGAACCTTCCATAATCAACCAACAAGTCATTCTCAGAACCATTTGGATTAGGATTCTAAATTGCCATTTGACCTCTCAAAAATGCATTTTCATTCACCCATTTGCTCATCTCATTCATCCATGGCCCAATTTCATTACTTGCATGAATTCAAACATTTTTGTCTATTACCAATATCATCTTTGCCTTTTCATATGGATTCATTTTTTCTTGTTGGATGATTTGACATCACTTGTACCTTGAAAGCAACTTTAAAAATCACAAAAGAGGTCAACGATCATTACAAGAGCAACAATATTTTGGTTCAGTATCTAAGGCACGATTCATATCCAAAACAATGTAAAATATGCATCAAATAGTATCACAAATATGTTGTTTTTGAGTGGGAATTAGTCAACAACCTACTACTTCATTGTATTTACTCCCCATGAACTAATATCCATAATTGAATTAAAAGTTGTATAAAACAATTAAATTACATCTTTATTTCATTGATTTACAAATCAACATTTTTAATTATCACCTTATATTTCCTAATCTATTACGATAAACCATCAAATTTCAATTTAACAAAATTACCATCGCCATAGATTCAACTTGATCATTCACCATAAAATTACTAAAGGGGATATAGTTGTCCTTGGTGGGATATCATGGTGTATATTATGCATCCACCGTGCCACATGCTAAATCAAATAATCTCCCGAGTCAACAAGGATATATGGCCATTTTAGGATTGCTCTTTTTTGTGACTCAGAAAGATCTCTTACCCAAACATTAACGTGATGACCTCTCAAAATTAAGAGAACCTACAATAGAGTAGGTAGGAGATATTGTTTGTCCAACTATAGCTTACATAACATGTATCTTCATAAATCCTATTCAATATGCAACACATGCACATTGACATATACACCTCAAAGGCCAATTTCATGACCAAAACAAGTCATCCAATATACATGATAGGTGACATGTCACAACTTCTAATGAATTGTCTACATTCATGAATAGTTGCAAACCATCCTATTAAGATAGAAGGATTTCATGGCTAATCTATATCCTCCATGCATCCAAATATACCCAGACCATATTCAATGTGATTGATTGGGTGGAATGCTTATAGAAAACAATGTTTGATAAGTAGATATATCCATAAATATTGTGCATAAGAAAATTGAAGACTAATCAATTTCATTTATTATTGTTTCAAAATATCTTTCTTTCCGAGGCTATTCCAACAATTTTACTTATAGTATTGTGATAAAATGGTATATACATTTATATATGTTATGCAAGGATTCTTAATAATTTTCAAAAAGAAAAAAAAAATTATCAATCTAATGGATGAATTTCATACATTGAAGAGTAGATTGTTGAATGATTACAAGAGACTGTTGAACAAGGGCCTGAATATCCCTCATAATGGTAAACTAAAAAAGAACATTTATGATGAAAAGATACAAGCCTTAAATGTATAGAAATATCATTGTCATGAGTTATTTGATAGAGCATTAATTTTTCTTTTCCTTATCCATACTTATAATGTATTGGTAAGCACTTCTTATTTTCATTGCTTCATTCTTTTAGCTCTCTTGGAAGCATTTATATATATATATGCATCTCTATAACCCATTTCCAGGAGAGTTATTGATTATTTTTGCTCCATTTTCTCTTATATATGTGCATCTCTATATCCCATTGCCAAGAGAGTTATTGATTATTTTTGCTCCATTTTCTCTGTGTTCATGTGCATCTATGTTTATAGTTGAGGTCATTTCTCTATCCATTTTATAATGTTGTCATTCCCTTCTACACCTTTCACTTAAACTTCTTAAAGTGTTCAATTTCAACAAAAGTTGGGTTGATTGCATGAGTTTGATTGATGGACTATATTGATTATTTGAAATGAGAGTATTGATCAATTGGTTGATCAATCTACACAAATTGAAGTCACTTCTCACTTTCATACAAGATGTCTTTTTTTATTTTTTTGAATGGATTAATCACTCTCATCGTCAATCAGTTGATTATAGTTTCTTTTAATACACCTAATGTTTCTTACTGAAATGTTGATTGATCTGTGCCAATTGATGGAAATTTTTTGTTTCCCAAAAGTCACCAATTAGTGTCTTGAATCCCTTTTTCTTATTTCGTGAGCCATAATTTCCCATTTTAGATGTATGAGTCCTTGGTTCTTCTCCATTGATCGTTGAGGTCGTCCTCTGATCTTCTTCTATGGTGTCTTCAAAAATGCTTTTCTACTCACTTAGGTTATCTTCTTAGTAGCATGGTTATTTTAACTAATCTCTTTTGCTCAAATTCCCATTCATTCAGTTTGGTTTCTCCATTTCATTCCCTAAAATTTGTGGAAGATTGCTATTTTGGCATCTTGGTTATCTCAAATCAGAATCAAATTTTATGCCCATCATTATTTGACTTCTTTGAGTTCATGTGCGAATAGATTGTGGTTTTCAATGTGTTAGAAAAGATACTGAAATCCATACTTCAGTACCTACACATCAGCACTTAACAACGTCACATCTTTATTGCAATTGAGCCAAAAAGTTCCCTTGTTTTTTGTGTGACTTTCTTTCATATTCAAAACCTTTTGTATAGGGTTGTTATGGTGTAGGAACCCTCTTATATCCTCTTTGCCATATAAATAGAATGTACAAGGGTTAGCTGTTCGAATGCTGAACCATTTTTCCAGCCCAGAATTGCTTGCTCTTTTTTCTCTTATGTTTTTACTTGGTATCAGAGCAAGGTTCAAGCACCATCAAATTAAATGATGGTCGACTCAACATCCTTGCCTCCTTCTCCATCTATGATAGCAACATATTCAACCCCATTAGCTCTCAACACTGAACTCCCTCAATCCTTCATCGTTGACAATAGCTTTCTGATTATCAATGTCATGATCTTTAGGCGAGGACCTCATGCTTCATGTTTTAGCTAGCCTCAGGTCAGAATATGACCATATAGTGGTTACCTCCATAATCGTGCCTGCTACTTGGTAAGAAGCCCAAGCACTACTTTTAAACCAGGAGAGTCGTATAGATTAAATGAATGTTGCAGTAATTTTAGATCTCTCAAATGCTTTTGCTAACTATGTCTTTAATCAGAAGGTTGGAGGTAACAATGGCCAAAACACAAATAGAAGAGGCAGAGGTCTAGGATTGAACAACTTTAGAGGAGGTTAGGGTGAATGTAGATGAGGTGCTCAAGGAAATTTCAAGCCAACATGTCAAGTTTGCAAAAATGTTAGGCACACTACTCTTCATTACTACTATTGCTTTGATCATGCTTTTTAGGTTCTTCAAAAGATTCAAGCTTTTGCATTCATTGCCACCCTTGAACTAGTCTCTAACCAGTCATGATATGCTGATAGTGAAGCCGCCAACCATGTTACTGCTGAACTTAGCAAACTGTATATGAAATCTGACTACCATAGTAAGGCAAACTTGTAGTTGGCAATGGTAATAAACTTCCTATTACTCATGTTGGTCATACTGAAATACCTTCTTTGTCTTCTCATCTTTATTTAAGAAATATTTTATTAGTTCCCCATGATTAAAAAGATTTTGTTAAATATTTCTCATTATATAGTTGATAACACAATGTTTGTTGAATTTTATTCCAATGTTTGCTTGGTGAAAGACAAGGAAAACCATCAAGTGTTGCTAGAAAGGAAGCTTGAAGATGGACTCTACAAACTACATGTTCCCAAGACTAAAAGTCATACAAATTCAATTGCCCATTCCTCTATGAATCCATTAATCAATCTTGTAGTTGGGTTAAATTTAGCTGAGTAAAAAAGAAGGGCTGATGCCCAATGTCATGTGTTCTCTGTTTCAATTAGTCTTGGTATCTTACATAGAAGGTTAGGTCATCCATCTAGTAGGGTTATGAGTCATGTCCAAGAATCTTGTAATCCAAATATTTTAATCAATGGAAAATTCAACTTTTGTGATGCTTGCCAATTTGGAAAAATTCATGCTCTACCTTACAACTCTTCTTCCTTCCAAACTTCTTCATCTCTTAAGCTGATCCACAAAGATATATGGAGCCCTACTCTAATTGTTTCAAACTTAGGACACAAATATTACGTTCACTTTGTAGATGGTTTTTTCAAGTACACTTGGGTCTGTCCTTTTCGAACTAAAGTTGAAGCTCTGACTAGGGTAAAAAAAAGAAACCTGTAAAAAAATTAAATTGTATAAAAGCTAGTTGCTCATAAAATCCTTTGTCCTCTTCAAAAATCAAATTAGGAAAACTTTGGACACTAAAATAAAGAAACTCTAATAAGATTGGGGTGGTGAGTACAAACCTTTTGAGAATTATCTTAAGATCATTAGAATAGTTTTTCAACATCGATCCTTGCCCACATGCTCATGAATAGAATGGAAAAGCTGAGAGAAGGCACAGACACATTGTAGAAATAGGCTTGACCCTCGTTGCTCAAGCCTCTATGCCTTTGAGATTTTGGTGGGGGGCTTTCCAGACCTCTATCTACCTTATAAGTCGCTTACCTACACCAGTTTTGAAGCTTCTATCCCCGTTAGAAAATCTTAATAAAAGGAAACCAGATTACTCTTTTCTCAAAACATGTGGGTGTTCTTGCTTCCCCTACCTCAAGCCATTTCAATACACTAAATTCCAATTTCACACCACCAAGTGTGTTTTCCTGGGCTACTACGACTCTCACAAAGGATACCTATGTCTTCATCCTAGTGGTAAAGTTTATATCTCTCGGTATTTTATGTTCAATGAAAATGAATTTCATTATTTTGGAAGTTTTTCTAAAACTGAAAAGTTGAGCCCCTCAGCACAACCATCCCTCACTTTTCAATTTAAGATATTTTAGAAGATGTCCCATTATTAGAACCTAAAGAAAAATCAATTCAATCTTAAGCATGCAGTGAAGAGAGTACAAATGAGAGCTAACCTACAGCTACAGCTCCTACGGTTGAGAACCAACCTTCAACTACAGCTCCTATAACCCCATTCTCTCAAAATCTAAAAGTTGTAGCCTCTCCAAAATCCTTAACACCAAATCAACCACCAGTTCTATCAAGTCCAACCATTCTTGAACAAATTGAAGCACCAGAATCTCTAACTTCAGCAGTCCTACAAAACCAATATAGACATCCTATGTAAACACAGTCAAAGAGTGGCATTTTTAAATCCAAAGTTTATGCAACTAGCCACTTGAACTTTTCAAAATAGCCACCTGATATATCCTTCAAGCTGGTAGTGAACCAACTTGTGTGGAAAATGCTTTGGCATCCCTGATGTGGAAAAAGGAAATGGATGAAGAATTTGGTGCCTTGATCCAAAATCATACTTGGGACCTTGTACCTTACTCACCATAGTACAATATAGTTGGAAAGAAATGAGTGTTCAAGCTATAACTCAATCCTAATGGAAGTGTAGAAAGATTCAAAGCTAAGTTGGTTGCTAAGGGGTTCCACCAAACACATGGAATGGATTTCAAACAAACCTTTAGCCCAGTGGTCAAAGTTGCAACCATTCGTGTAGTGTTAACAATGGTTGTATCAAGAAATTGAGACATTAGACAATTGGATGTAAACCATGCTTTCCCGAATGACACTCTTCAAGAGGTGGTTTATATGGCCCAACTTGATGCCTTAAAACCAAATCATGTGTGCAAACTCAACCATGCTCTGTATGGATTGAAGCAAGCCCTCAAAGGATAGTTTGATAAATTGAGAGCTGCTTTAATATAGTGGGGTTTTAGAACTCAACGTTTGACATGCCTCTCTTCATTTTCAACTCAAATGGAAAGCCATTTTTCTGTTGGTCTATGTTGATGACATCTTACTAATAGGGAACAATGAGTTATTATTGAACAAACTTATAAGTGACCTAAATAGGGAGTTTGCTCTAAAATACTTGGGATAGGTCCACTATTTTTTTACATTGAAGCGCATCGTGATGCAGTGGGGTTATACCTCACTTAGTTGAAATATGTGATTGATCTTCTTAAGAAACACAATATGGAAAATGTAAAACCTTGTCCAACGGGATGACAATTGGAAAGATACCACCAAGTCGAAGTGAAGAGAAGGAAAAGGAATAGATGAAAAATCCTACTCTATAAAAGTGTGATTAGTGTTTTACAATACCTAACCTTGACCAAGCTAGACATCTCTTACAGTGTGAATAAGCTTAGCTAATTTATGAAAATTCCAACTATGGTGGATTGGCAAGCAATGAAGAGAGTCTTGTGGTACCTTAAAGAATGTGTGGATTGTGGCATCCACCCAAAACCAAGTACAAGATTTGTTTTAACCGCCTATTAAGATGCTAATTAGGGCTCTTGTCCACATGATCAAAAGTTGGTTAGTGGTTATTATGTCTACTTTGGCGATTCGTTAATCTCTTGGTCATTCAAAAATCATGTAGTGTCCCTGTCTAGCATAAAATCTTAGTATAAAGCCTTTACCCTTGTAGTAGCTAAATTAACCTAGCTCATGACAACCCGCCCTATAGGCACCATACCTGCAAGACATAGTCTCCTTTCTAGTCTAAAGACTGAGATGAAGATACTATCCTACGAAGGGAAATTAACTTGTAACCAAATAAACTGTGTCAGAGCAACACAAGGAAGCATAATAAAGGAACTATATAATCATTACTCTTTTGAGATACAAGTTTTAAGTAAAAGTTGGCCTTAAAGGACTAAAATTTGTACATACCTAAGGAAACGACCACATGCCAGTAGTCTATCCAAAAAGAAGCAAAAATAAAAGGGCAATAAGGGTTATATGCCTTATTGTCCGTCCTCCAAAACTTGCTTGGTATCTAGTTCTACTAAGTCCTCATCTAAAAATTTTTGGGAACTATAGGATGAGTATAACTCAATGAATGATCATATAATGCCGGTTTTAGGATGGTCAGTCCAAAATAGAAAAAGGTTTTTCATCATGCGTGTAATACTTAATATAAATAATATACAATATAACATTCACATGGGCATACAACATCAAACAACTCAATGCATGATCAAACTCGTGCATAATCCACAACTACGATGCCACTTCAACTCTCAGCATATCCCAATATCATGCAATATAAATACTATTGTGCCCCTTCCTTCATCGGCATATATCACTTATGCGTTCCCAGACATCATATATCTCATATATCATGGTGTCATATAGACATAATGCCCCTACATCTCTCGACACACTTCCCATCTAAATTGTTCCAATGCCCTTTCATCTCTTAGCATAAGATCACAAGGTCTATCGGCTACATAGTGTGCCCCTCCATCTCTACGACACAATATAGGTCCAAGGTGTATAACAATTACATTCAAAGCAATTAATGTGAAGTACCATAATGACAATACCAATGATTTTTCAGTGAATAGTACATACTAGGTAAGCTCCTAGGAAAGATTGGAGGGGTCACAATGGTCTCGCTTAAAACCAACCTCCTTAAACAGAGCTTCCCTAAATCATACCCATCCCTTCATGATCACTGAATCATCTTAACTATATATATATATCAAGGATACAAGGAACACATATTTAATATAAAAATAGCATTTGACCAACACATTTTCAAAGCATATCTCATGATTTTTAAAATATAATGGATACATATAAAATTTAAAGCATGAGATACATAATTTTAAAACTAAATAAAATCATGCATTATGAGATCACTCACGTTTTAGACTGGGATTGTCGTACTACATCCGTTACGAGAACTTAAAGATCCAACCCTTGAAATAGTACCACCATAAGAGCTCTTCATACATCTCTAGTTTCCTTTCTTGGTAGGTGAATGCCCTATTAATATGAATCTAAAGCAAGTAGACACCTAGGTGACTCGTCACTAGGTGTCAATCAAAGGGAAGTGATTAGTGTCCCTTATTGCATGGAGACTACACATGGTACGTGCTTAATCCTTGTAGCAACTTGCTGGAGGTGACATGTGGCACGTGCTTAATCCTTGCAGCAACTTTCTAGAGATGACACATGGCACGTGTTTAATCCTTGCAATTGCTTGGTAGGTGTAGCAACTTAGACTTCTTGTGTTTGGTTGTCTACCTTAGATACCTCGTGCTTGGTTGCCTGCCTTGGACACCTCGTGCTTGGTTGCCTACTTTAGACATCTTGTGCTTGGTTGCTTATCTTAGACACCTCATGTTTGGTTGCCTACCTTAGACAACTTGTGCTTGGTTGTCAACCCTAGACATCTCGTGCTTGGTTGCTGACCCTAGACACCTCATTGTCACAAGAAAGTGCTTGCTTTTTCATTGATGATTGTCTCATGGCTTGGATAAGTAAGAAAAGAAATTCAATCTCCTTACCTACTGCTGAAACTGAATACATTGTTGTAGAAAGTTGTTGCACACAACTCCTTTGGATGAAACAAATGCTAAGTGGTTATGGAATTGAGTAAGGGACCACGAACATTCATTATGACAACTCTAGTGCTATCAATATTTCCAAAAGTCCTGTTCTTCACTCCCATACTAAGGACATTAAAATTCATTATCACTTTATTAGGGATTTAGTTAAAGATAAGGTTGTCTTTCTAAAGTTTGTCCAAACTAAACAATAATTGTCAGATGTCTTTAACAACCCCATGCCAGATATCTTTAACAATTGGCAGTTCTCTGGGGATATCAAAAGAACTTCTGAATAGCTCAAAGCCATCCAGGATGGGCTTAGGAAGAATCTTAATAGTCGGACCATAATAAGTCCACCAACTGTAGAACCAAAATGGGAAAGAGGAAAGTTGATTCTTAGATGGAAAATAGAACATCCATGAATGATGGAAGTCCCTATTTTGGATCAGAAAAGCATTAAACCATGCTCTCTGATAATCCCAATAATTAAAAAACCTTGGTTTTGATGGTTCAGAAAATTCCCTTGAAAGATTAGGATTTCCACCCCATTGCTTGACAGTAAGAATCTTATAGATGTGGCAGGTGGAGAATGCCAAACCCATATTGCTGAATTTGTCAGCATGATATATATATATATATATGTCATATTCTCTCTTATTCTATACATTTCCAATTATGCATTCTTTTCCATTTTTATGACAAAAAAATGGGAGATAAGTGTGTTCATTTGAACTTTGCACATTGGTATCCTTATAGTGTTATGTTTCTTCTTCAATCTTTCAAAATGAATCAATCAAAACCTCCCATTATCGTGTTTTGCTTTCTCAACTATTTTATATCCTATACATTGTTTTACCTTTGGTATAGTTTTTTTCTACATGTACAAGTTACAAGATTGGGAGTTATGTACTATAAGATGATGTAATGTCTTATCTCGAGTCTCTTTAGATAGGTGTTCCTGAGTGTTATGTAAACTCCATTATGAGAGTTTGGGGGGTTTATGTTAGGAAATTGAGTCTTCTTTGTATGTTGGCAATTTTGTTCCTTTTAATATTTGGTCATAGAAGTCCTTTTAGATAGTGACTTGTTTTCCAGTAAAGATCAAAGGTTGTTGTTCATCCAACTGAAAAGTCACAAGCACATCTAAAAAGGTTTGTTTTAAGGCAAGTTAGCCATCTTGAGGTATAGAGAGAATGGATTTTGTTTTTGAACTTAAGATGCTTTAAATTATTGTTTTGAAACAGGGTAGAACCGCTTAAGCCCCCTGAAGCACTCAAGCGCTCTACATTGCTTAAGCGCTCGAGGTGCTAAAGTGGTGTTTTAATTGGTTTGAGCGGTCATGCTAATTCGGATGACATTTTTCACACAAATTTGATTTAGAACTCTTCACAAACCAAAACTTTTCAGGTTGTTTGCCTATAAATTCCTCATTATAACCCCTTGAGAGTAAGAGATCTTATTTTCTTTAGAGAAGGTTTCTTTAGAAAGAAAACTTGGCATACCACACCATTCTTGATCTCTCATTCAAGGATTCAATTTTTGAATCTTGGGTTGAAGACCTTCATCCCTTTAGTGAAGCTAAAGTGAATTCATTGGAACAATCAGAGGTTGGTGTGTCGCAAACATTAATCAAGTTGTAAGTACTATAGAGTAAGTCTTTAGGGTAAAATGACCAAGTAAATCATATAACTTGATCTCATATGGTGGATTTAGATTAGTGATCTTAGACCTCATGGTTTTTTATCTCCACAATTAGTGTAAGGATTTTCCATGTAAAAATCCTTGTGCCTCATTATTTATATTTTTAATTGTCTTGCTTATATTGCCTATCATTAATTGAATTGATAATCCTTAACTAATCGTAAGGAAAAAGTTGGTAATACACATAAATTTTTATTTAAATTTTTAAATACACCCATTCACCCCCCTCCCCCATTTTCCTCTTCCTTTGGGTGTTACCTTACTAGACTTCGAGGCTTTTTCAATTAGTATCAGAATAGGATAAAAATCAAGTTTTTATGCTATTGATTAAAAGTCAAACTTTTATTGATAATTTTGGTTCAAATCAAATTTTTAGTAATCATATAAGATAAAAATCAATTTTTAATTGATCCTATAAGTCCAGTATGGAATAATAAAAAGCAGGAGCACCTTTGAATAGTCCATTTTACTTCGATGGGAATAACTATCCCAACTGGAAAGCTCGGATGAAGTTATTTCTTAAAAAGTAAGGTGAACAGGTATGAAATTCAGTGGAATATGGATGGGGACCCCCATTAACTCTTGATGTTCATGGAAGATCAACTGGAGAACTAAAACCTAAATAGGATTGGGAAAAAGCCAATAACAAAGGGAGTGAAGCCAATGCTAGAGCTTTATTTAGTATCTTTAATGGAGTTTGTCTAGATGAGTTTCGTAAGATAGCAAACTGTACTTGTACTAAGGAAGCATAAGATATTCTTCAAGTCACTCATGAAGGTAAATCTGCTGTTAAAGTCTCTATATTACAAATGCTTACTACTAAGTTTGAGAATATTAGGAAGCATGAAAATCAAAACTTTTCTTTCTTTTATTTTGAACTAAGTGATATAGTTAATTATTCTTTTAGCCTTAGAGAGCCTATTTTAGATTCAAAGTAGTTAGAAAAATATTGAGATCTCTCCCAAAGAGATTTAGACCTAAAGTTACCACCATAAAGGAGAGTAAGGACATTGATCGATGAAAATTGA
Organism: Vitis cinerea var. helleri x Vitis rupestris; assembly: GCA_945999865.1. NCBI lineage: Eukaryota > Viridiplantae > Streptophyta > Magnoliopsida > Vitales > Vitaceae > Vitis > Vitis cinerea var. helleri x Vitis rupestris. The sequence continues at coordinate 756,574 of OX253931.1, read as the reverse complement.
TGAATTTGTTAGGTCCATATAAACATATGAGATGACCCTACCTAGTTCTCAAAAGCCTAAAGATTATGCTTTTAATGCTTCTAAGAATGAGGAAAAAGATACTGAAATGCCATAGAACATAACTAAGGATAAATTGGCTCATATGGCTAAAAGAATTAAAAAGTCATGAAATTCAATAAAAAGTTTTACAAAAATAAAAAATCTGGAAAATGAAAAAGACCTAATGATAAATCCACTAAAGAAAACGATAAAGGTTAGTCCAAAGGTAAGAAAGTTGAATGCTTTAACTGTGGAGGTCTATGACACTTTGCTATTGATTGTCCTAGCCCCAAAGATATCTAAAAGTCCATGTAGGCTACTTGGAGTGATACAAAGTATGAAGAAAGTGGGTCCAAACTTCTAAAGATTTAAGGTACGATCCAAATGAATTTTTAGCTTTTATTGCATCTATAGAATCTATGCATGATAGTAAATGTGATAGTGATAGTGATGATGAGTTCACTGATGATCAAAAGATTGCCTTTTTGAATAATCTTCTTGTTGAACATGAAAAGTTGATTAAGAATTATCTAAGAGACCATGATATACTTGAAGCTCACGAATCCAAGATTGATGTGCTAAATGAAGAGAACTAATTTTCTTGAAAAAAAAATATATATTTCTTGAGTTTAAACAACATTCTCTCCCTGAGGAAAATAATGCTCTTACTCAAGATATGAGAAGTGATAAGCCTTCTTCATTTGCGAATGAGATCTTTCACCTTGAAACTAAGAGTGTTAAATGAAATATGAGATAAAAGCAAAACCCATGTTGATAAAAGAGGCTTGGGGTACATTAATAAAAATGAAACTCCTTCTAAAGGAGAAATTGTGTTTGCCAAAGGAAAAAATGAAACCCTTAACCAAGTAGCATTTCCTAAAAACCCATTGCTATGCACACACTACAAGAAAATAGGACACACTTAATATAGGGGTTATACTAAGTTCCTAGAGAGATTTGAATCTCAAATGAGTAGGCTAATGAATGACTTTAATTCCCTTAAAAATAAAATCTTGAATAATGGGAAAGGGAATAAACCTAATCAAATGCCTAGATCTCAACCAAGCTCCTCTAAGTCACCACCTAGGTTTAAATGAGTTTGGATGAGAAAAAATAGGGCTAAATGTCAAGTAGTCTTCACTACACTTAAAACTAGATCTTTCAATGAGTGGTACTTTGATAGTGGCTACTCTAGACACATGACAAAAGACTAGTCCTTTTTCAGTTCTCTTAAGGACTATAATGGTCAAACAATTACCTTTGGGGGTGGAAGCTTAGCTTGTGTGAAAGGCAAGGGAAGTATATCTATCCCTAGTTGTCCTAAATTAAATGGAGTTCTCTATGTAGATGGACTCAAGGCAAACCTCTTAAGTATTAGTCAGATCTATGACAAAGCTTCATAGGGTAAATTTTTGCTAAGACTTATACCAGGTAGTCAATAAAGATGGAAAAGTCATAATCACATGACATAGGATAGTTGACAACTATTATGCAATTAATTCTAACTCTAAAACACCTTTTGTGTGCAGGAAGGCAAAGTTAGACATTATTGAGCTCTGACATAGAAAATTAGGTCACATAAACTATAGAGATTTTGTACACTTAAAAAATAGTGAAAAAGTTAGAGGTATTTCTATATTTAGTGGTGAACCTGAACCCATTTGTGATGAGTACAACGAAAAGTTCACACAAAAAGGTTAAGGAAATAAGGACTACTAGACCATTAGACCTTCTACATATGGATCTTATGGGTCCAATACATATTGAGAGTAGGGGTGGTAAGAGATATATCTTGTTATTGTGGATGTTTTTTCAAGATACTCCTTTGTGAGTTTTCTTAGGAAGAATTTAGAGACCATAGAGCACTTGAAGTCTTTGTTCACCAAAATACAAGTAAAAATAGGCCATCCTATTGTAAGGATTAGGAGTAATAAAGAAAGAGAATTTGATAATGTGGATATTGACCATTTTTGTGAGTTAAAATGAATCAAACATCAATTTTTAGACCTTACAACTCCTCAATAGAATGGAGTGGTTGAAAGAAAAAAATACAGTGTTACAAGAAATGGCTAGGGTGATGATTCATATGGATAATACACCTATGCAATTTTGGGCTAAAGTGATAAATATAGCATATTATATTGCCAATAAGATTTGTCTTAGGCCCGAAACAAAAAAAAAAAAAAAAAACATCTTATGAATTATGGATTGAGAGAAAACCTAACCTTAAGTACTTCAGGACTTTTGGCAGTGAATGCTACATACTCAGGAATGGGGAGAACATAGGGAAGTTTGATGCAAAATCTGATGTAGGTATCTTCCTAGGCTATTCTACTAAGAGTAAAGCCTCTAGAGTTTATAATCAAAATTCACAGATTATCCAAGAGTCCTTGAATGTGGTTATAAATGGTACATGGTATTATTAGGATATAATTGAGAGTTAAATAACTTTAGCCCAGGAATTAATTGGAAATAACCTTGAAAATATGGAAACCATAGAAAAGAACCCTAATAATATACCTAAAAGTGACATTAACCCTAACAATGATGAAAATGAACCCTAAGAAAATAATTATGAAAAAATGAGGAATATGCATAGATCCAAAGTACCTAAGAACCACCCTATCTCAAATGTTATAGGTAACGTGAGTGAACATGCAGTTACTAGTAGACAATCAAGACTAGATGAGATGGATCTTGTATTGTATACCTCCTAATTGGAGCCAAAGAATGTGGAGGAAGTTGTAGGAGATGAGTCTTGGATTACTACACTTTAGAAAGAGTTAAATCAATTCACTAGGAATGATGTGTAGTATTTTTTCTCTAGGCCTAAAGATAAGCATGTCATAGGTACAAAATGGATTTTCAAAAATAAGTAAGATAAAAACAAGATCATTGTGAGGAACAAAGAAAGATTAGTTGCCTAAGGATACTCATAGATAGCGGGGATTGATTATGAATATACATTTTCACCCATAGCCAAATTAGAATCAATCAGGATACTTTTGGTCATAGCATGCTCCTTGAAGATAAAGCTTTACCAAATGGATGTCAAGAGTGCTTTTCTGAATGGGATTATGAGTGAAGAAGTTTATGTTGAGCAACTTAAGGGTTTCAAGAATCCGAAATTCCCCAATCATGTCTATAGGTGAATGAAAGCCCTTTATGAATTAAAAGCAAGCTCCTAAAGCTTGGTATGAGAGGCTCGTAATTTATCTCTTGGAGAAAAAGTTTGAGAGATGGGGAGTTGATAGAACCTTGTTTATATATAGGTCCAATGATGAGTTATTAGTGACAGATTTATGTTGATGATATTGTCTTCGGAGCCACCTCTAGTGACCTTGCTCTTGCCCTCAGTTTTGCCAAGAAAATGAAAATTGAATTCGAAATGAGTATGGTAGGTGAATTAACCTTCTTCCTAGGATTTCAAATTAAGCAACTAAAAAATGGAATCTTTTTTTCACAATCTAAATATGTTAGGGAGTTAGTTAAAAAATTAGGTCTAGAATCCTCTAAACACTCTAGGACACTTATGAGCACTACCACTACGCTTAGCAAGGATGCATCTGGAAAAGATATTGAGCAAAAGCTCTATAGAAGCATGGTATGAAGTTTGTTAAATCTCATAGCGAGTCATCCTGACATATCCTTTAGTGTTGGAGCTTGTGCTAGGTACCACGCAAACCCCAAAGAGTCACACTTAATTTATGTTAAAAGAATTATTTGATATATTTGTGAAACTTTATATTATAGTTCGTGGTATCTATATAATTTTTCTTTTGTGATTGTTGGTTATTTTGATGTTGATTAGGTCGAAAATATTGAGGAAGAAAAAACACATCTAGTTCTTGTTTTTTTGTTGGTGATTATCTTGTGGCTTGTCTTAGTAAGAAACAAAATTTTATATCTTTATTTACTATCGAAGCTAAATTCATTGGTATTGGAAGTTGTTGTACACAACTCTTATGGATGAAACAAGTGTTGAAAGAATATGGGATTGAACAAGGGACCATGAACATACTCTATGACAACTCTAGTCCTATAAATATCTCAAAGAATCCTATTCTTCATTTCTATACTAAACATATCGAAATTCGTCATCATTTCATAAGAGATCTTGTTGAAGATAAGGTTGTCTATCTAAAGTTTGTCCCTACTAAATGTCAATTAATAAATATTTTTACCAAACCCTTATATTCTCTTAGGTTTGAGTTCCTTAGGAAATCTTTGGGCATATGCCTAATCGACTGATCATTTATAGTTATAAGCCTAAAAGATTTTTGAGCTTAATTGTCTATTTTCTGTTTATTTCCTTTTACATTCTTTTGGTTTATTTTGGGCATATGATTTTTGTTTATTTACTTGATATATTAGAATGATTTGTAATATCTCGAGTTTGTGAACTAAAGAAATATACTATATCTACAAGATTTGATGTAATTCTTAGATATTTGTTAATCACTATTGACATATATGATTTCTGATAATTAAATGTCTTTGTATAGTGGAATTTCAACCTTAGTTACATCTTGTGCTTGATCAAGAGGGGGACTTCTTAAGTTTAACTTATAAAGTAGACTTTGTTCACTTTGGAAGGATCCTTTATCACGTTCAAATCTTACATCCACATGCCTTGTTTGACTAAGATCATTATAATTGTTTCTTGAAGTGAGTCAGTGTAAAAAAATGAAACAAAAAAAATTGAATACTTTGTTAAACATAACTCTCATACACTTTCTAAGATTCATGCTCACAAATATAAGTTGCTTACTTGCAACATTTAGAAATACCCCTAAAGTGGATACAAAGGCAACTATGAATGAAAATCAAATGAAAAATCAATTGCGATCATGATGTACAATGCCTCCACTTTCAAAAGAATATATATATATATAAGTAGCAGAGCCACGAGAAAACACGAATTATGCCACGGGACAAGGTCATTGCATATTTATCCTAAGATGGCTCTATGGTATCAGAGCCATGGGAAGGGAAGTCGAGTTTGTTTTGGGTGTTTTGAGCTATCCTAGGATAAGTAGCAGTTTGCTTGGGAGTGCGATCCCTACCGGTTGAGCCCGTTGTTAGCCGGGGTAGGCATTTGTTAGGGTTGTAAGGGGTGAGGAAGACGTCTCATTAGGTCTATCAATTTGCTATTAGGCTCTAGATCAAAACCCTAAAATGAGCTCAATTTTCAGAACCATGTCTAGGAGATCCACTGATTCTCAAGATACTATTGTAAACAGTGAAGAGATCAATTATCCTAAGATCCAAAATGATTTAGATGATTGGAAGTTACCCAAGGTGTCTAATCAAGAAATTTATAAGAAAAGAACCTTTAAGTTTTTCATAGACTACACCATTAGAACCTCTGAAATGTCAATAAGTTTGGAACAAGATAATCAAATCATAAGACTCTTGGATAGTAAGTCTATAGAAAAGCATAAGAAAGAGGGTTATAACTTCATACATTTTGGTATGATCCAAGTTGCAACTAAGCCTTTGACAAGATTAGGTTTAAACATCTCTATTGTCATGTGTTTAAGAGATAATAGACATCTTTATTATCGAGATTCTATTATTGGTGCAGTCCAAGCTGGACTGAACGATGGCCCTGTTTACTTCCAGTGTTTCCCTAACTTCACAGTTAGATTAAGAGATGCTGACATCTTAGATTCAGTTGTTCTTCATGTTAAGACCCATGGCTTTAAGTTCAAGGAAGGAAATAGTCATGTTTCCATCATAACCAGGTTTGCCTATAAGAGCATGACCACAGGCGTTGGATCTGGAGCTCTTTGCACCAGTCCTAAGGGAGAAACTACTCTCTTCCACTTAGATGCGATAAACAAGTCTAACATCATTGTCCCCATGAAAATTAAGTGGGATGAGGTTGAGTTTCCAGAAAGTTGGCATTTTACTAATGTCGTTCCAGCCATAGAGCAGAGATCTGAAAGGATTAAACATATTGTTCAATATCCTGATGGAGGTGGAGATCTGATTTTCTCCAACTCTTTTCGTCATTCTAGTAATCCTAGAATTTCATACTATAAGCCCTCAAGAGTTTCAAGCTCATCTATCCTAGTAAAGACAACTAGGGAAGATGAAGATACTAGTTCAACAAACCCTAAAAACATTAAGCTAATAAGTGTTAGAAGTCACACCAACTTGGCCAAACCGTTTTACACTGAGGAAAATGAGTCTACACGGGAGTCACAACAGGATGAGTCCTCTAGTATGTCTCCTACATATTCCCAGATGATTAACACCATAAGCTTTGATGATGAGGACTTTGAGATCAACAAGGATCTCTTAAGAAAGGACTTCTATTCTGAAGTCAATAAGAAAAGAAAAGATTGGTTCTTTAGCACTGTCCCTAAAGATATTAGAACCATCTACCAAGAAGAATTCTATGCCTACTTAAGACAAGAAAAGAAAAACATTAAGTTTTAAATCTGGTTTGAACTCTTTAAACAAGAGAAATATCCAGATTATCCCTATAAGAAAATAAGGGTTACCAGCACTGATAAGGAAAATAAGCCATATGAATTCTCTAGAGAATTCCAAGAAAATCCCCAAATCAACCAAGCTTTTATAGATAGAATTAACCAGAAGATTAAGGATAATCTTACTGCCCTTAACGGTTCAACCTCATAAGAGAATCAATATGATTAAGGGTGATATTAGTTCAAAAGAAGAAGCTGATGAACTAATCAAAATGTTTGAGGAGCCCCATAATCCAACTATTTTAAAAAGTATTATTAATCTGGAAGCCCTTAAGACTAGGAATTATTACCCTAGACCTACCTTTCCTGACATGCAGTTTAAGGAAAGAAATCAGTATACTCAAGCCTCATATACCAGTGGTACTATCTATGAGTGGAACATAGAGTGTATGACAAAGTATAACATACTCACTAAGCTTCAAGAAATGACTATGGTAAGTACAACCTATAAGTTAAACAATAGACTACCTGACCATGTTGTTGCCCAAACAATTATGGCTGGGTTCACAGGTCAACTTAAGGGATGGTGGGATAATTATCTCACTTTTGAGGATAGAAATGGTATCCTAAAAACTTATAGGATTAATAAGAAAAATGAAGTGGTTAAGGATGAAGATGGACAAGATATAGAGGATGCAGTGGCTACTCTAATCTATTTAATTTCAAAACACTTAATTGGAGATCCTGCAAAGATTAAGGTTAAGACTGCAGATCTCTTAACCAACCTTAAGTATCCCAAGCTTCATGACTTTAGATGGTATAAGGAAATTTTCCTAACCAAAGTCATGCTAAGATCATATTGTAACCAGTCTTTTTGGAAAGAAAAATTCATCTCAGGATTACTTAGACTTTTCTCTAAGAGAATTAGGATTAAGATAAGGGAACAGTTTAATGGTCAAATCCCTTATGATAAGTTAACCTATGGTGAAATTATAAGCATTGTCACTACTGAAGGGATTAAATTATGCAATGACTTTAAGCTCAAACAACAAATGAAGAATGAGCAAAAAATCTACAATAATGAATTTGGGTCATTCTGTAGCCAATTTGGTTTTAGTAAAAAAGAAACTAAGCCTCCCTCTAATCAAAAAACAAATAGGAAGCCTAGTAAAGATAAGTTTTACCATAGTAAGAAAGGAACTTATGGAAATTATAGGATGAATGAAACTAAGCATTCAAGACAAGTTCAAAGAAGAATAAACAAAGATGCCCAGAAAAAGAAAGAAGCCCCTTTAGATTCTAAGCCAATCATTTGTTTTAAGTGTGGCAAGGTTGGCCACTATAAGAAAGATTGTAGAGTTAAGCAAAAGATTAATAATCTTAATGTCTTAGAAGACTTAAAAAATATGCATTGCAAAGTTTTATTAACCTCAGAATCTGAATCAAGGATTGATTCAGATAATGAAGATGATATTAATCAACTAGACAGTAGTGGCGAAGTTTCTAGCCAATCTTCTAGTGACCAAGAAGAATGTATTAAGGGTAATTGTAATTGTCATCTTAAGACCAACGTCATAGGTCAAGATCAAGAACTTGTCCTAGATATTTTAAGAAAAAATGAAGATGAAAAGACTAAGCAAGATCTTTATGAAGTTTTTAAGAAGTCAGTTGTTAAGCCAGAAAGTAAGAAGACTGCAAATCCTTACAACCTTAATGAAATCTTAAACAGGTTTGACCAACCGTCTCCCAAAGAAGTAAGCATTAAGGAACTTCTAGATGAAGTCAGACAGTATAGGGAAGAAATTAAGGATTTAAGACAATTCACATGTTTAGGTCTCTCTGACCTCCAAGGACAAATCAATAAGATTGTTAATAACCAGGAAAACCTTATGGATATTCCTGAATCTTCACAAGTTAATGATAATGAGACAGATGCCTTTTTGAATACTATTAGTAGGGTTATCTTCCAAAGGTGGGAAGTCTCCCTTACTATAGTAGTCAAAGATAAATTTGTCTTTGATATTATTGCTTTAATTGATTCAAGTGCAGTTGAGAATTGCCTTTAAGAAGGTCTTGTACCTCTTCCTTTATGTGAAGAGACTAGTCAATCTCTATTTGGAGCCAATGGCAAAAGGCTTGCCATTAAGTATAAATTAACAGATGTTCATATCCGTAACCATGACATCTGTATTAAGCAAACCTTTATTCTTGTTAAGGATCTTAAGGAGAAAGCCCTCCTAGGAATTCCCTTTTTAAGCTCTATTTATCCCATGTGGGTAGATAACCAAGGTATAAGAACTAAGCTCTTAGATAAGGAAATTCCTTTTGAATTTTCCAATCCTCCTGTTATAAACATCACTCCTTGTGATCAAGAAATTAATCTTGTTGGAATAAATGTTCCACCTAAGACAATAGGTATCCAACCCATTCATAACCTCATTAAAAATGATATTTTAAGCATTTCTTTATGCATTTCAAAATTTTTTAAGGATATTTTAAATCAAGGGTTTGTTTTAAGAATCGTTTTCACATATGAGAAAACAATTAAGTATATAGGTTCTAAGCATGATTTAACTGATTGGAAGTTTATTTTAAACCTTATTTTTCAAATTAAGTTTATTAAAGGAGAAAAATCCATTCCTAATCACTTAAGTCATGAAATTTGCAAGGTTCACGAGATCATGGCCCCTAAAAAGAATACCCAAGCTCCTAACCCTCAAAAAATCCAATCCAGTCAAGCTTCTTCTCCCCATAAAATGCTTTGGAGTCAACAAGTTGAACTTGAAGAAGAAGCAAGGCTTCATTCTTCTAACCATATGCCCAACAAGATGATGACCTTGTACTATGATCTTACGGATCCTTCTAAACCAATCAAGGCTACTCAGTATCTAGCTATTACTGGGTCTCAAACCTTGAAGTAGGTTACTAAGGCTAATCCCTCTCAAAAGGAATTAGCAACAAGCTATTCTTTTACAAATAAGCAAATTGTGGTGGCTGCCAACCCCACACCTCTTTCAACAAAATCAAGATATTGGAAAAAAAATTTAAATCAACATCTTTTGGTTATTGAAATAGAGTTTTTCTCTGAAAACCCTAGAGAGATTGCAGCAAAAACTTTTTATGAAAATTTTCATTATCCCTCTGGTGACCTTTTAAAAACAAGAGAATTTTATGAGGCAATCCTCATAGAAACTGGTTCTGTTAAGATTAGGCATAATGCTGATAAGTACAACAATGGGGTGGAAATCCCAATTTATCAAGGGAGTTCTCTGAACCATCAAAACCAAGGTTTTTTAACTATTGGGATTATCAGAGGGCATGGTTCAATGCTTTTCTGATCCAGAATAGGGACTTCCATCATTCATGAATGTTCTATTTCCCATCTAAGCATCAGCTTTCCTCCTTCCCATTTTGGTTCCACAATTGGTGGACTTATTTTGGTCCATCCATTAAGATTCTTCCTAAGCCCATATTGGGTGGCTTTGAGGTATTCAACAATTCTTTTGTTATTCCCAGAGAACTTTCAGTTTTTCCACCTTTATTATTCTTCTTCAGCAATTTTGGTCTTACTTGGATTGTCTAATGGGATTACATCATCATTGCCGATGAATCAGCTGCCTTTCCAACTCTTGGAAGGACTTTTAAAACTAAATGGTGGGATGCTTTGAAAAATGATGCATTCCTTAATGCAGTTAAGCAATATTTCCTCAAGCATCCCACACAAGCTTCAACTGGTGATGATAAGTCACAATTTCTTCTCAAGAAACAACAGCTCCAAGCCATGCTCGCTGCAGCAAAAACCCGCAAGAATTCAAGAAAATCCTTGATGAAGGAAGCTTAAGCTTTTCCCAAGAAACTGTTATGCAGAATCTGATGATTCAACAAGCTACCTTTTTTACCATGGTGATGACTGTGAAGGTATTCTTCTTCCTATAAGAAAATCCAAGTAATCATCAGCAACAAGCACTTTTACAGCATCGAAAGTAGTTTTGTCTTCTAGCATGTGAGTCCATAGTTCAAGATATTGTCTACAAACCGTTGTTCTCGCCGAAAGTAAGATTCCTTGCTGAAAAGTCTAAAGTGCTATTGTAAAATGTTACTGTTCACTTTTTCTATTCATGCATGGGTTAACTATTCACAACAGGTGGCCGAAAGCAAACAATACTTCGTTGGCTACTTTATAGTGTTTTAAGATTCTTTTTTAGCTATTTAAGGAGAGTATAAGATATGGGAAAATTTTTTACATGCTTACAAATGAGGATCAAGCCTCCTTAAATAGCTGAAAAAGAATCTTAAAACAGTACAAAGTAGCTGACAAAGTATTATTTGCTTTCGGCCACCTGTTGTGAATAGTTAACCCGTGCATGAATAGAAAAAGTGAACAGTAACATTTTAGTATAGCATTTTAGACTTTTCAGCAAGGAATCTTACTTTCAGTGAGAATAACGGCTTGTAGACAATATCTTGAACTATGGACTCACATGCTGGAAGACAAAACTGCTTTCGATGCTGTAAAAGTGCTTGTTGCTGATGATTACTTGGATTTTCTTATTGGAGGAAGAATACCTTCACAGTCATCACCATGGTCAGAAAGGTAGCTTGTTGAATCATCAAATTCTGCATAAGAGTTTTCTTGGGAAAAGCTTGAGCTTCCTTCATCAAGCATTTTCTTGAATTCTTGAGAGGTTTTTGCTGCAGCGAGCATGGCTTGGAGCTGTTGTTTCTTGAGAAGAAATTGTGACGTATCATCACCAGTTGAAGCTTGTGTGGGATGCTTGAGGAAATATTGCTTAACTGCGTTAAGGGATGCATCATTTTTCAAAGTGTCCCACCATTTAGTTTTAAAAGTCCTTCCAAGAGTTAGAAAGACAGCTGATTCATCAACAATGATGATGTAATCCCATTGGACAATCCAAGCAAGACCAAAATTGCTGAAGAAGAATAATAAATGTGGAAAAGCTGAAAGTTCTATGGGATAACAAAAGAATTTTTTAATAGCTCAAAGCCAATATGGGCTTAGGAAGAATCTTAATGGATGGACCAAAATAAGTCCACCAATTGTGGAACCAAAATGGGAAGGAGGAAAGCTGATGCTTGGATGGGAAATAGAACATCCATGAATGATGGAAGTCCCTATTCTGGATCAGAAAAGCATTGAACAATGCCCTCTGATAATCCCAATAGTTAAAAAACCTTGGTTTTGATGGTTCAAAGAACTCCCTTGATAAATTGGGATTTCCACCTCATTGCTTGACAGTAAGGATCTTATAGATATGGTAGGTAGAAAACGTCAAATCTAAATTGCTGTACTTATCAACATTATGCTTAATCTTAACAAAACCAGTTTCTATGAGGATTGCCTCATAAAATTCTCTTGTTTTTAAAAGGTCACCAGAGGGATAATGAAAATTTTCATAAAAAGCTTTTGTTGTAATCTCTCTAGGGTTTTTAGAGAAAAACTCTCTTTCAATAACCAAAAAAGGTTGATTTAAATCTTTTTCCCAATATCTTGATTTTGTTGAAAGAGGTGTGGGGTTGGCAGCCACCACAATTTGCTTATTTGTAAAAGAAGAGCTTGTTGCTAATTCCTTTTAAGAGGGATTTTCCTTAGTAACCTGCTTAAAGGTCTGAGACCCAGTAATAGTTGGATACTGAGTAGCCTTGACTGGTTTAGAAGGATCCATAGGATCATAGTACAAGGTAATCATCTTGTTGGGCATAGGGTTAGAATAATGAGGCCTTGCTTCTTCTTCAAGTTCAACTTGTTGACTCCAAAGCATTTTATGGGGAGAAGAAGCTTGACTGGATTGGATTTTTTGAAGGTTAGGAGCTTGGGTATTCTTTTTAGGGGCCATGATCTCGTGAACCCTGCAAATTTCACAAGTTAAGTGATTAGGAATGGATTTTTCTCCTTTAATAAACTTAATTCGAAAAATAGGGTTTAAAATAAACTTCCAATTAGTTAAATCATGCTTAGAAGCTATATACTTAATTGTTTTCTCATATGTGAAAACGATTCTTAAAACAAACCCTTGATTTAAAATATCCTTAAAAAATTTTGAAATGCTTAAAGAAATGCTTAAAATATCATTTTTAATGAGGTTATGAATGGGTTGGGTACTTATTGTCTTAGGTGGAACATTTATTCCAACAAGATTAATTTCTTGATCACAAGGAGTGATGTTTATAACAAGATGATTGGCAAATTCAAAAAGAATTTCCTTATCTAAGAGCTTAGTTCTTATACCTTGGTTATCTACCCACATGGGATAAATAGAGCTTAAAAAGGGAATTCCTAGGAGGGCTTTCTCCTTAAGATCTTTAACAAGAATAAAGGTTTGCTTAATACAGATGTCATGGTTACAGATATGAACATCTGTTAATTTATACTTAATGGCAAGCCTTTTACCATTGGCTCCAAATAGAGACTGACTAGTCTCTTCACATAAAGGAATAGGTACAAGACCTTCTTGAAGGCAATTCTCAACTCCACTTGAATCAATTAAAGCAATAATATTAAAGACAAATTTATCTTTGACTACTATAGTAAGGGAGACTTCCCACATTTGGAAGATAACCCTACTAATAGTATTCAAAAAGGCATCTGTCTCATTATCATTAACTTGTGAAGATTCAAGAATATCCATAAGGTTTTCTTGGTTATTAACAATCCTATTGATTTGTCCTTAGAGGTTAGAGAGACCTAAACTTGTGAATTCCTATACTGTCTGACTTCATCTAGAAGTTCCTTAATGCTTACTTCTTTGGGAGACTATTGGTCAAACCTATTTAAGATTTCATTAAGGTTGTAAGGATTTACAGTCTTCTTACTTTCTGGCTTAACAACTGACTTCTTAAAAACTTCATAAAGATCTTGCTTAGTCTTTTCATCTTCATTTTTTCTTAAAATATCTAGGACAAGTTCTTGATCTTGACCTATGACGTTTATAGTCGTAGGACGACAATTACAATTACCCTTAATACATTCTTCTTGGTCACTAGAAGATTGGCTAGAAACTTCGCTACTATTGTCTAGTTGATTAATATCATCTTCATTATTTGAATCAATCCTTGATTAAGATTCTGAGGTTAATAAAACTTTGCAAAGCATATTTTTTAAGTCTTCTAGGACATTAAGATTATTAATCTTTTGCTTAACTCTACAATCTTTCTTATAGTGGTCAACCTTGCCACACTTAAAACAAATGATTGGCTTAGAATCTAAAGGGGCTTCTTCATTTTTCTGGGCATCTTTGTTTATTCTTCTTTGAACGTGTCTTGAATGCTTAGTTTCATTCATCCTATAGTTTCCATAAGTTCCTCTCTTACTATGGTAAAACTTATCTTTACTAGGGTTCTTATTTGTTTTTTGCTTAGAGGGAGGCTTAGTTTCTTTTTTACTGAAACCAAATTGGCTACAAAATGACCCAAATTCATTCTTTTAGATTTTTTGCTCATTCTTCATTTGTTGTTTGAGCTTAAAGTCATTGCATAATTTAATCTCTTCAACAGTGACAATGCTTATAATTTCACCATAGGTTAACTTATCATAAGGGATTTGACCATTAAACTGTTCCCTAATCTTAATCCTAATTCTCTTTGAGAAAAGTCTAAGTAATCCTGAGATGAATTTTTCTTTCCAAAAAGACTGGTTACAGTCTGATCTTAGCATGACTTTGGTTAGGAAAACTTCCTTATACCATCTAAAGTCAAGAAGCTTAGGACACTTAAGGTTGGTTAAGAGATCTGTAGTCTTATCCTTAATCTTTGCAGGATCTCCAATAAAGTGTTTTGAAATTAAATAGATTAGAGTAGCCATTGCATCCTCTATATCTTATCCATCTTCATCCTTGACCACTTCATTTTTTTTATTAATCCTATAAGCTTTTAGGATACCATTTCTATCCTCAAAAGTGAGATAATTATCCCACCATCACTTAAGTTGACCTGTGAACCCAGCCACAATTTTCTGGGCAACAGCATGGTCAGGTAGTCTATTGTTTAACTTATAGGTTGTACTTACCATAGTCATTTCTTGAAGCTTAGTGAGTATGTTATACTTTGTCATATCATCTATGTTCCACTCATAGATAGTACCACTAGTGTATGAGGCTTGAGTATACTGATTTCATTCCTCAAACTGCATGTCAGGAAAGGTAGGTCTAGGGTAATAATTCCTAGTCTTAAGGGCTTCCAGATTATTAATACTTTTTTAAAACAGTTGGATTATGGGGCTCCTCAAACATTTTGATTAGTTCATCAGCTTCTTCTTCTGAACTAATATCACCATTAATCATATTGATTCTCTTATGAGGCTGAATCGTTAGGGGGGCAGTAAGATTATCCTTAATCTTCTGGTTAATTCTATCTACAAAAGCTTGGTTGATTTGGGGATTTTCGTGGAATTCTTTAGAGAATTCATATGGCTTATTTTCCTTATCAGTGCTGGTAACCCTTATTTTCTTACAGGGATAATCTGGATATTCCTCTTGTTTAAAGTGTTCAAACCAGATCTAAAACTTAATGTTTTTCTTTTCTTATCTTAAGTAGGCATAGAATTATTCTTGGTAGATGGTTCTAATAACTTTAGGGACAGTGCTAAAGAACCAATCTTTTCTTTCCCTATTGACTTCAGAATAGAATTCCTTTCTTAAGAGATCCTTGTTGATCTCAAAGTCCTCATCATCAAAGCTTATGGTGTTAATCATCTGGGAATACGTAGGAGACATACTAGGGGACTCATCCCATTGTGACTCCCGTGTAGACTCCTTTTCCTCAGTGTAAAAGGGTCTGGACAAGTTGGTGTGACTTCTAACACCTGTTAGCTTAATGTTTTTAGGGTTTGCTGAACCGGTACCTTCATCTTCCCTAGTGGTCCTTACTGGGATAGATGAGTTTGAAGCTCTTGAGGGCTCATATTTTGAAATTTTAGGATTACTAGAATGATGGAAAGAGTTGGAGAAAATCAGATCTCCACCTCCATCAGGATATTGAACAATATGTTCAATCCTTTCAGATCTTTGCTCTATGGCTGGAATGACATTAGTAAAATGCCAACTTTTTGGAAACTCAACCTCATCCTACTTAATTTTCATGGGGACAATGATGTTAGACTTGTTTATCACATCTAAGTGGAAGAGAGTAGTTTCTCCCTTAGGACTGGTGCAAAGAGCTCCAGATCCAACGCTTGTGGTCATGCTCTTATAGGCAAACTTGGTTATGATGGAAACATGACTATTTCCTTCCTTGAACTTAAAGTCATGGGTCTTAACATGAAGAACAACTGAATCTAAGATGTTGACATCACTTAATCTAACTGTGAAGTTAGGGAAACACTGGAAGTAAACAGGGTCATCATTCAGTCCAGCTTGGACTACACCTATAATAGAATCTCGATAATCAAGATGTCTATTATCTCTTAAACACATGACAATAGAGGTGTTTAAACCTAATCTTGTCAAAGGCTTAGCTGCAACTTGGAACATACCAAAGTGTATGAAGTTATAACCGTCTTTCTTATGCTTTTCTATAGACTTACTATCCAAGAGTCTTATGATTTGATTGTCTTGTTCTAAACTTACTGACATTTCAGAGGTTCTAATGGTGTAGTCAGTGAAAAACTTAAAGGTTCATTTCTTATAAATTTCTTGATTAGACACCTTGGGTAACTTCCAATCATCTAAATCATTTTGGATCTTAAGATAATTGATTTCTTCACTGTTTACAACAGTATCTTGAGAATCAATGGATCTCCTAGACATGGTTCTGAAAATTGAGCTCATTTTAGGGTTTTGATCTAGAGCCTAATAGCAGATTGACAGACCTAATGAGACGTCATCCCAACTCTCTTACAGCCCTAACAAACGCCTATCCCCGGCTAACAACGGGCTCAACCAGCAGGGTTCGCACTCCCAGGCACACTGCTACTTATCCTAAGATAGCTCAAAACACCCAAAACAAACCCGACTACACCATTAGATCAACGTTGTGTTGTATGTAGATCAACGAGGTAGTGTTAAATAAAAATCCAATGATCTTAGATCAAATTGATTAGATATGTACTTTAATTTGACTAAAGACATGGTTGGATCTCTTCTAAGTGATCAGTTTTGAAATATAGAACTAGATAGTAAGTCATATTCCCTTGAACATCAATACTTATGTTTCCATCAAAACTTATGCATCGAGTTTTGAAACTGAGATTATGATTAACTCTGACCTTTGAACTTGAAGCTTCATTCTTGATGGATTGATGTATACTTTCTAGGAAATTCACTTGGTATATTATTGATTGATCTAATATTGAGAGTTAAAGAACATAACTTTTCCTCAAGGTGTTTATCATACCTTTACTTTAACTCATGAGAATTTCTGTTAGTTTCGAAGTTATTTGTTTCCCTTCTCAATGCCTAGTTTCTATCTCAAGCACTATTATCAGCACTCAAGTGCTCATTCCAATGCTTAAGCACTCAAACGCTATTAGTCATTTCTAGTGTTGCTTCCAACGCTCGCAACACTCAAGCACTAAGGCACTAATCTGTATTGAGCTATCCTGTAAGCTATTTAAAGCCATCCTATGTGCCATCTACATGATTTCACCTTTCCAATTTGTTACAAGAGCTCTAAGTTACCGCTTCTTTATCATTTGAGGTCACTTCGCTTCGTTTCTTGAGTTTTCATTCGCATGGTATTGTTCTGTACCTTGTTTTTAGCATTCCTAGCGATTTTGTTTTCTTTCTTAGTTTTTTTTAATTATTCTTAATTAAGTATCCCTTCATATTCCATCGATTTTTATGGCAAGTCATTAACGTCCACATGAGGTGACCTCTCTAGGATCACCTAGCCCATCTAAGGCATCACACTGTATAGTCCTTTTGATCTAGCAACTTTTTAAGTGGAGCATTTCCACTGCTATGAGGCATGAGACTATTTCTACGCCTCATTTCATACTCATTGTATTGAGATTGAGCGTCCAATCGATCTTAGAGCCTTCCAAGACACTCCTCTCTCCACCATTATCTGAGAGCAAAGGTGGGAGACTCTCTTTTCTCTCCAAGGGACTTACTATCCTTATTTAGTGCAGATGTTCTATGCAAACATGCACTCGGTAGTCATTAGAGTCACTTTTCAAGTGACTGTGTATGACTAGTCTTTTCTTGTTTCTTCTCGTTCCATCTAGCGTGTCCTTGACATGTCGTAACTCAAATCTTGCCTTCCATTTTTCTCACTGAAGGTACAAACTCTCACTAAAAGGGGCTTGATGCCATCCCGACCTCCCTTTATAGCACTCTTTGTCCTCTTCCTTATTATATTCTTGTCTCTTGCTTCTTCAAGCCTACACGACTTTTTGCTATCTTTTTCACATACTCCTTCTACCCTTCCACCTATCAGACCCAAATTCGTTGATCGTTTGCTCGATTCATCCATATCATTCTTTTTAGCTAGCAATCTGACATCGACCAAGTGATTTTGGACGCGATGAATCCTTATCACGATCCTTTTTGCTGAGGAGGTGGTCTTCCTTTTGTCCTCCTCATCTCCTGGATCTTAAAGGACGTTGCCTTTGAGGTTGACCCAGCTTTGGGGGCTCAGGCTACCCATGCCTACTTGGATGGGAGCTCTTGGGCCAAGCACTACAACCACATTTATGTAACCATGGCACCCCCAGCTCACCTGGCCCTTAGGATACGACTCTAGATGCAACTCAGGAGGCACTAGCAAAGGAAGATGAACTCTGAGCTATGGAGTGGGATGTAGTTCTAGAGGCAGATTTTCCTATGCCTGCTCCTTGTACTTGTTTTGATCATGATCGTTCGATTTCTTCATGAGCTACTCACAATGCATTTTTTTCCAATTTCTTCATGATCGTACTTGCATATTTTTTTTATATCCATAATCATTTTTTTTTTGTTATATATATATAATGTTTCTTTATATTTATCTCTTATGTGTTTTCCTGTTCATATATTTCATATGCTTTGCCATTTTTATGACAAAAAATGGAAGATCATTAACCATATTTGACTCACTTAAATATGGAAGCATATTACTTTTGAGAGCTAATTGAGAAAAGGTAATTAAATGAAAATTCCTTGACAAAAAGAAGGAAGATATTCTTGAAGGAAAAAACCTAAATCTCTCTGTTTCCTAAGCCTATATCAAGTTAGGAACATGCATAACTATCCTAAGCCTTTTCTAAATCCTATGCATAGTGGAAAAATGGCATTTTTAAACTTTAAAGGGATTCAGAAAGTGCTAACAAAAACCATACCTTAGATTCAGATGTTCCCGAATCAAATCCACGTGGTGAAGATAAAGAATGAAATCACAAAAGTCTTGTAAACTGGAAGTCTTCCGCCTGCTAACTCAAACCTTGATCTTGAAACACTTCCGATGGGATGGAAGGAAGGATGAAGGCTATGACTCTTTCTCTCTTTCTCTATAGATGGAAGACAACTCTCTAGAAAAAACTATAGGAACTTTAACATCTAAGGGGGTATTTATAGGGTTTTTACTAGACTTAAGTGACTTGAGCCCACTAAGGGCTTAGGTCACTTAATCTAACCCAAAACGGGTCCTAATTGATTAATTAACCAAATAGGGTCTACTAATTAATCAATTAACCTAATCAAAAGACCTTGTTTACTTACCCCTGTGCAACCTTACGTGATCACCAAAACACCCTTATGCACAAAACTAAACCTAGAGTTAATCCGACCCTCATAACTCATATTAACAAGATATATGAGCTCAGAACGAGGACTATTGAGACCCATAGGAATACTAGTTCCCTCATAATCCAATTCTAAAGTTGATTCAAAATCCCATTATAGAGAATCAACTGAACTTCAGTATCCTATGTAAATAACAACAAGACACTAAGTGCTTGAGTCTGTGACCTACTATCCATTGTGTTCAGTCTCCCCATGAACTGGTGCCTTTCGTCTAATAAAGTGAAAGCTATCAGCTTTTCAAGACTACCTCTGTCATCCTTGTAGATCCTCCTATTATGTGTTTAAGGATATATCTTTATTCTCAAAGAGCCTATGTCAAGTTCCACTTATAACCATAGTTTCCATGAACACACCTCCTTAGGATCACCTAATGGGACACATTGTCTCAATCCTAAAAGATATCATGGTGTCTTTATTGAGAATACCTATTACTATCAGCTTCCATCAATAATGACCCAATCCATAGGGAATATATGATTAGTTTACAATCTCACCCATAGGTCAAAGTCACAGCTAACTTCAACATAAGCTCAATATTCTCTTTAGGTTGAGAGATAACATAATGAAGCAGCTTAGTGGAGTCATGATTATTTGATAACCTTAAGTCATAACTCACCATAGGTCCTGTCCAATCTGCAACCATACACACTAGTGCACTCACCATGGGAAACTCATCCCAATAGTCAAGACCAACCATCCCTCCAATTAGGAGGTGGTGCACTACAACCTCTAATGGGTTGCCTATGCCCATAAACCGACTGTGAACAAGTCATCTATTTGCAAGGAATCCATGACTTAGATCTTTGTGAAACTCCTAATGCACCTAAGTCACGCACAATGAAAAAGATGCAGATAAGAATGCTCATAAAATATAATACATGGAATAAAGATATATAAAAGTGAAACTAGAATATCATTAAATAAATAACGAATTCCAAATTTATTACATCATGTCATGTTTTTAAAGGCTTTATCCTAATTATTCTTTAGGAGGAGTTAATAATTGTTTGAATTATTTAATTCATTCTTTTATTCATTTAATTCTTAAGGGAAATTAATTGAAATATTGGAGGATATTAAATCTAAGACATTGGAGGAAACCAAATCAATTGACGAAAGCATATCTTAGAAGTTTAAGAGAGATACCTGACACAAATAGTTCTTGCAAGATATTTTTGTTTGGATTATCTAATTTTCTAAAACTATTATAGTCACATAAGCTTCTTTTCATGATCTTTACTGCCTATTTTTTGGTTAGAGATAGACATCTATGCTTTATTGTTGAGCTATTGTGTCTTATCAAGGTTATATTATATTTGGTTGATTTGTATACATTTATATTCCTCTCAAGCTTAGCTTTGTACATTGGTTTCACTATAGGGATCTTTTCCCCATTCATGCTTTCACAATACATCAAGCAAAACTTCCCACTATCATATTTTGTTTTTTTTTTATTATATCTTATCCCACACATTGCTTTACCTTTGGTATAGGTTTTTTGTATGTGTGCAGGTTATAGGATTAGAAGATAAGTACTACAAGATGATGTAAAACATTCTCTTATTTTATTTTTTAATTGAGCATTAATGTGTGTTATGTAAACTCCGTTATGAGAGTTTGGGTGGGTTTATATAATGATATTTTTGTAACAAAATTGCTAAAGGAGGATATTATTAGGGTAAAACAATAAAGTAAATTTATGTAATTTAATCTTATATAGTGTATTTAGATTAGAAATCTTAAATCTCGTAGTTTGTTATCTCCACGGTCAATGTGGAGGTTTTCGATGCTAAAATCTTTGTGCCTCATTGTTTATATTTATTATTACCTTTCTTGTATTGCTTATCGTTAATTGAATTGATAATCCCTAACTACTCATAGGAAAAAAGTTAGTAACACATATAAATCTTTATTTAAATTTTTTAATACACCCATTCACCCCCATCTAGGTGTTACCCTACTAGACTTTGAGGCTTTTTCACAATCCATCTTAACAATTTTCCAAACTAAAACATTAAATATATATATATATATATATAAACAGTTTCTAATATGAAATTTAAATAAAAAAGTGTAAGGAATAATATATAAAAATAAATAAATTAAATCTTAGTTATCATTCATCATGAAATTAGTTATTGAAAATGATTTATAAGTTTTTAGAAAGTTAATTATTTAAAGCTTTTTGGTTTTAAACTATGTAAGACAACAATAATATTTAAAAAAAAATCAATAATAATCATTTTACAATAATCTAATGTATATTATAATAATCTAACTATTTACTATTCTATTAATATACTTCCTTTAAAGTTACTTCATGTACTTATTATATAAATTTGATTTTAAATCAAACATTATCAGTTATTGTAAAACAAAATAAAAATTAAAGTAAAATAGAATATTTACTTTCCTTTTTATTTTTTATTTTTTTATATTCTTTTAAATTTTTCTACTCAAAACTATATTAAGTAATTATTGAAAATTTTAAAATTCAACATATGTTAACAATTTGTCAGAATAAAACATTAAAAATATATATAAAATGATTTTTAATAAAAAAAAAATCATAAGTATTTTTAATAAAAAAAAAAAGTGTAAATTAAGAATAGTATATGAAAATAATAAATTAAATCTTGGTTTTTATACTCATCATGAAATTATTTATTGAAAATAATTTATAAGTTTTTGAAAAGTAAATCATTGCTTTAAACTATATGTAAGGCAATAATTTTAGATTTTTTAAAATCATCTTACAAAAATCAACCAACATAAAAAAAAAAAAAATTCATAGTAAAACATTAAACATGTATAAAAGCTAAAGAAAATTAGTTTCTAAAATAAAATTTTGGACAAAAATATTAATAAAAAATGTAAATAATATGTCAAAAATTTGTATTAAATCTTTTTTTTTTTTTTATCATTGAATTATAGATGCCTAAATAATTTAGAATGTTATAGAAAATAAATTTTAAAATATTTTATTGACCAGTTGTTGAAATATTTTTTAAAAAAAGTAAGTAAAAATGTTAAATTAAATCCTAATTATTTTGTTCATTGAATTAGACGTTGAAAATCATTTAAATCTTTTAAGAAATAATTTTTAAAATATTTATTAATAAATTTTCAAAAATATTTTTAAAATTTTTTTATAATTATTGCCAATTATTATAAATATATTTTTATTGTATAATACTAATTACAATGAATTTGATTTATATTTTTCTTATTTTATAATTGGGAAAATTTCAATTAAATACTTGATAAGAAATTTTGGAAAATTTCTATGAAAATATAAATTAAAAAAATAAAATAAAAAAAGCCAAAAAATCTCCCAAAAGTTCTTAGAAAGCCCTTCTATAGTCACTCATCACCATTGTTCAAGCTTTCACCACTGAAGAAAGCAACATCACCATTCATCAAAGCATCGTTGTCACCATTGCTCATGTTGCTACTATATACTATTTGATTTTATCTTTACCATTACCACTATTGTACATGGTTGCAACTTCTTTAAATGGTTTACAACTCAACTACATCTCCTCTCCCTTGTTCTATTTCAACATAAGGCTTTTAATTATATACTTTGCATTCATGTTTTTTATTTATTTTTATTTAATTCTTTTTTTTCTTTTTTCTTTTTGTATATTATCATTTTATTACTAGAATAATTGTGAATTATCATTTTCTCTTCTTTGTGTAGAAATGTAATTGTGTTTATCTTATTTGAGGTCCAAATCCATTAAAATCCACATTGGATTGACTTTTTTTTTCTTGGTTGTAGAAGCAAGCTCTTAACATTAATTGTGGGTAAAAGTAGATTTTACTTATTGCATCATGAATTAAAAAATTTATCCATGTTTTAACATAATTATTTTATTGTGTATGTAAAAGGGTCTTCTTATTGAAGAGTTGTAAGGAGAAGTGAAGTTACTTTATGGGACCCTACACATATAAGAGTTATTAATGATAATAAAAAACTATCTTCCATTACATGATATAAAAATATGTTTCTGTAGACCCCTTCAGTTGGAGGACATTTCTTTGGGTTTTTTTTCTTTTCTTATTTCTTCTTCATTTTTCCTTTTGGCCACCCCGAGAAGGAGCTATTCTTGGGCAGCCAAAGATAGGATTGGAAGTGAAAGAAAGCGGCAGATGGGTGAGCCATTCTCGGGCAGCCAAAGAGGATTGGGAATGAGCTATTTTTGGGTGGCTAGATGGGATGGAAAATAGGAAGAAAAGCAACTGATGGTAAGTTGTCTCAAAAATGAGGGACACAGTTGGGCAAAAAGGGGGCAGAACTGAATGAAAGGTGGCTAGTTACAAAGAGGCAGGAGGATAACTTGGAGAGTAGAGATTCTTCTGAGAAAAATAAAAAGGCAGTTTTTTTTTTAGGCAAAGGGGCGCTAGAGAGACATAACGAGAAAAATGAGAGAAAAATGGGAGGAAATGAACTCATCAGTTTTTTTTTTTTTTTTTTTTTGTCTCATTTTTGCTAGAGAAAAGCTCTCTCAAGTGTGAACATTGTGGATTTTCTGTTCACATTTTTTTTACATTGTTCCTCACGCATTTTCCTTATTGTTTTTAGCTTTCATTCACTACTTGGATGCGACTGCTCTCTGTCACCCCCCCCCCCCCCCCCCCTATTTATAGCCCATGGATTCACATCTGAAATGAGGCTCAAAATGTTTGTTGTTTGGTATTTTCCTGTTTGTTTCTTAGGATTTACCATGATTTAACCTCTGTTATTGCCTCTTCCATACACGTTTTTTTTTCCTTTCTTTAAATTTGTGAATTACCTGTTAAGCTGCATGAGGTTTAAGAGGAAAGAGTATGTGAAGCCACTTGTCACCCGCACTCTCAGGCCTAAGAAACTCGGCATTCTTTGCAAACATAGGAAGTTGATCTTGAGACATACTCAGATATACAAGCTGGAACTATGGAGGCCATGGGTTTCACATGGTAAAAGGTCAATGTTTGAAGGTTAAGATTGAGAGATAAAAAGCAAGTTTTGGCACAACAGAAAGCATTCTGTTGAGATTAATACTGATTTACTTCAAGTTGAGTTAAATCAGAATGTTGCTCCACCAGTGGAAGATGTTGATCTTAATTCAATCTCCGACCTTAGTGGTTCATTTTCTAGCTCAAGTCAAGCACAAGATGCAATTCAAGTTCAGAAAAATGTGAGCCCAAGCCAGTCCCTTAACACTAGTAGCCTGAACCCTCAATTTGTCTCCCATACCCATCACATATCTATATCCTCATCTATCACTTCACCACCTCTCTCATTTCCCTTCATCATGCATGATCCTTTGTGCACCTCTCTCTATTGTTCATTCCACCAATCACTTTTCCCACCTCTTCACACCCATTACCATACCCACCATACTCGTTTCCTCACCACCCTTCCACTCTTCATGCCCACCATACCCATTTCACACTCATGCACACCCGAACCATGCGTTCCTCACCATACCCATATCCTCAATGCCTTCATTCCCTCTACATCATCATACCCGTCACCCTCTATCCATTTCATACCCATAACCCTACACATATCCATACCCATTTTCCCTCACTGCCATATTTCCATCCTCCATTAAACCCACTTCCCTTGCCGCCTCTCACTACCCATTCCACTAAGGATATCCATATCTTTCATATCCACTCATGCTCGTCGCCTCCCATGTCTTCATTTTTCTTTATATACCCATTTCTTACTCGTGTTCATAGGAATAGAGGTGCAGAAATATGGAGGGTGAAGAGAAGTTTGAAACAAATGGAAGGATTTAACATGCATGGTGGTGAATATGGAGATTAGGTGATGAGGTGGCAGCATGTGGTGTTTGTTTTCCATATAAAAATGGGTTTGTAGTGTTATTGTGCCTATACACGTTATGATGCCTAGACCATGTCCTTTATATATATATATATATATATATATATATATATATATATATATATATATATATATATATTATTTCCTTAGTTTTCTCCAACTTTTGATGCAAAAAATAAATAAATAAATAAAATTAATTTTTAAAATTTTAATCTTTAGATAATTTTTCATAACTCCATTTTTTATATTTATTTATTTAATCATTATTATTTTCGTTATTATTATTATTTTACTTATTTATTTATTTTTTTAAAATTCCATCTTTAAATGATTCTTCAAAATTCCAATTTTCAAATTTAATTCCCAATTTCTGAAATTTCAATTTTCCAATTTCCGAATTTAATTTTTTATTCCCAAAATTCCAATTTTCACATTTATTTATTTAATCATTATTATTTTCGTTATTATTATTATTTTACTTATTTATTTATTTTTTTAAAATTCCATCTTTAAATGATTCTTCAAAATTCCAATTTTCAAATTTAATTCCCAATTTCTGAAATTTCAATTTTCCAATTTCCGAATTTAATTTTTTATTCCCAAAATTCCAATTTTCACATTTATTTATTTAATCATTATTATTTTCGTTATTATTATTATTATTATTTTATTTATTTATTTTTTAAAAATTCTATCTTTAAATGATTCTTCAAATTTCTGATTTTCAATTTCTGAAATTCCAAAATTCCGATTTCCAATTTTAATTTCCAATTTCCAAAATTCAAATTTTCACATTTATCTATTTAATCATTATTATTTTGGTTATTATTATCATTATTTTATTTATTTATCTTTTTTTTAAAAAAAAATTCCATATTTAAATAATGCTTCAAAATTCCAATTTCCAAATTTAATTCTCAATTTCTGAAATTCCAATTTCCAATTTCCAAAATTCCAATTTTCACTTTTATTTATTTATTTATTATTAACATCATCATTTTATTTATTTTTAAAAAATTCCATCTTCAAATAATCTCCAAGATTCCAATTTTCATAATTTAATTTTCATAGTTACAATTCTCAAATAATTTTCAAAATCCTAATTTCTTTCAAATTTAATCTCTAAAATTCCAATTCTTAAATTTAATTTTCAAAACTCCGATTCTTAAATAATTTGCTAATTTCTTTCAAATTTAATTTTCAAAACTCTAATTCTCAAATAATTTTTAAAAAAAATTCCAATTTCTTTCAAATTTAATTTCTGAAATTCCAAATTCTGAAATTTAATTCCCAAAACTCCAATTTTCAAATAAATTTGAAAAATCCAATTTTCTTTTGAACCGTTTTAATTCCACTTTGGTTTTCAAATAATCTTCTGTTTCTCTTGATTTTATATAAGTAAGAGTGAATTTTTCATAATCTCAAAATAATGAAATTTGTGATACCAATTCATGCAAGATAAATTGGGCTTTGGTAGGGGCCCTACATATAAGTTTTCTCTTCTCATTGTCAGCTGTTATACTTAATGAATGTTGCTTGATTTTAGTCTTGCTCTTTGATATGCAAGTGATGATTTTATACTTGAACTAACCACGTTCCCATGATAGCACACTATTACTTGCTGCCAAGGTACGCTCTCACTCCCACTTTGCTTACTCTTATGCGTTATTCATTTTATTACTTGATCATTTCATTGGTATCCATTGATTTCTTTATTAATTGACACATTTGCTTTACTTTATTCAGTAGAGACCCATTTTTAGGGGCTTAGAGAGGTGCTACGGTCTTTATCGTACCTTCCTAATGAGTAACCTGACCCCCGAACCCATACTTGGTTTCTCACAAACCACCTTTTCCAAGTAAGGAGTCGCACTTAGGGTTTTTCTTTCTTATTTTGTTTACCCTTTAAAAATAAAACAAAAATAAGTGGCGACTCCAAATCTTTTTCTAAAAATCAAATTTTCATCAAATCAATAAAAAGCAAGTTTCGCCATCAAGTGGGAATGCAGGAGCAGAAATGCGAGGTCCATAGTTTGCTAATTAAAATTATATTGTATTTTACTGGAAGAGATGCATGAAATTTAGTAAAAGAGTGGTATTCTTCTCATTGACTTAAAGATAATATATATATATATATAAAGAGTGCTTGGAAGGCAAAAAGCTATTTTCAAGGTATGAAAATGACAAAAAGGATGTAGGAGCATATTACATAGTTACATCAGTTCAAAACTATGATTACCCATTGAATTGCAAGAGTTGAAGGCATTGATAGAATTTTATGCCACAACAAACCGACTCTTCTTAGCAGCCACCGTACCACTTCAATTTCACTACCATTGAATTGACATCATGATGTAATTTACTATTATTTGTTAGTCACTTGTATTTAGGACAATGTTAGTTTCAAGTATAATTTACATTTATGAAGCAAATGTTTTAATGTATACTTAATTTCTATCATTATTATATTTTTAGATTATTGAAAGTTTGATTTACATGATATCATCTTAATTTGATATTGTTGAATATCATATAGGTTTATAAATAGCAAAAATATTATATTTAGGGATAAAAAATTTTCATCCCAAATGTGTATATAGTGGAGAATTTTTTTTCGTTATTTTCATCCCCTAATGTGGATAGAAATATTCAGAGATGAAATTGTTTTATTTCTTAAATATTTGTTAAATTTTTAAGATAAAATAATTTTGTTTCCGAAAGTAAGTTGAAACATTTTGAGACAAAATGTTTTTGTTACCCAAACTATATATCAATATTTTGGGATGTAAATATTTCATCCCCTAATCTAATTTGAAATATTTGGAGGCAAAATTATTTCATTGTAGAAATTATGTCAATATTTTGGGACAAAAATATTTCGCCTCCCAATGTATATTAACATTTAGAGACAAAATAAATTTGTTGCCTTGCATCACCAAATAGTTTAATTATTAATATTTGTAAATTATTTCCAACAAAACTCTTGACTTTGCGCCATAAAAAAACACTCATTGACAAAATATTTTTTACCATGATTTCTTTTCGTTAGAGATGTGTTTTTGTGACAAAGTTTAATTTTTTGCCTCTAAAAAGATCAGATGGCACAATTATAAAGACAATTTTAAGGACAAAATATTTCATCTTAATAGTTTTATGCCACAAAAGTAAAATTTATGGGGGTGAAACATTTCATCCTTAATAATGTCCTATGTTGTAGTGGCGCTTAAGCAATGCTCAAGTGCCTAAGGTGTTCAAGCAGTGGTTAGGTGCACTTGAGCATTAGTTTAGAATATAGCAGAATATTTTTGGATATATAACATAAATTGGGTTTGAAAACTTTGAGGTATCGATCCTTTACGACTTATATGTCGATTTATACCCCATTATAACCCTTTTAGGGTTAGAGAGAAAGATTCCCAGAGGGACTAAGCCTATACTTTGCCACACCATTCCTAATCTCTTAATGAAGATTCAAAGGTTGAATCTAGGGTTGAGGCGTATTCATTGAAGTAATTGGAAATTGTTACATCGTGGTCGTGGATCAAGTTATAGGTATTGAAGAGTAAGTTTTTAGGGTAAAGTAGTTAAGTAAATCTGTGTAACATGATCTCATATTGTGGATTTAGATTAGAGGTCTTCGACCCCATAGTTTTTTATCTCCACAATTAGTATGAGAGTTTTCCACATAACATTTTTTATATCTCATAATTATTTCTTTGACTATCTTGATTCCTTTTATCAAAGTGATTATCCTTGATATCTCAACTAATTTAATTGGATTAAAAACTCAACTCATTATTTAAGAAAATTTAAAATGCACCCATTCACCCCCTTTGGGTATTATCCTACTGAACTTTGGTTTTTCAAAAGGAACAAAAGGCAAAGTAAGAGTGACATTAGCAATCATGATAGACACAGAAGACATAGTAGATAAAGAAGAAAAATATAAAGAATCGACGGGCATATAATGAGAAGTTCCAAAGTCCAAGACCTATGGAGGAAGATATACTTGAAGAACTAAGGATTGACAAACCTAAAGCGACAAACATCGCATGTGGCTATGTGGCCAAGAACTTTTAGAATTGTTTAACAAGGAAAGTTACTATGATATTAGAGGATGACATAGGTCCAAATCCAAACAAGTCAAATGGAGGAACAATTGTTGCAAAATTAGACTATGTATATAATTTTTTCAAATGTTCTAAGATCTTCTTAACAGTTTCATATTTCCCCAATTGTGTACCCATCGAATTCTCAATAGAGTTGTTGATCCAAGTAATAATTTTTGAATTGTTTACTTCCCAAACATCTAACTGTTATGTATATTTTTCATCATTTTCATTCCAAGATTTGTCTAGAGAGCCAATAATATAACCTTAAATTTTTTTACCCTTTAGAAAATTTTTCATCACATAACTCCAATAGAATAATTTTTTTGATCTAATCTCACATTAATAGATTGAAGAGAATTATCTCGTTCACTAGCCATGACGAATAAACAAATAACCACCAAACAAAAGAAAACATATACGAATTAAAGAAAACGAATACGAAAACAAATACTAGGATCAAATAGAAAAAAAAAAAATCAATGTGATAACCCACTACGAAATATCACGATCGGACGGGACGAAAAAAAATACTCTAGGACGTTCATTGTCATCTAGCATGATCCCTAAGTGTCGTCTAGCGCAAGACACGTTCATTAAAAGAGCCATGTGGCACTATCCGTCCACCGGGGGGCACAAAGCGGATACAAATAGTCAAGTATTATGCATTCTTACCTGCCAAGCATTAACTGCAACATGCATTAAGCGCATTGTGCATTGATTGACGCAACCGTTATGAGGATAAAAAGACAGGCATTAAGGCTCCATCAAGGCATAATAGTGGTTATCAGGCAGTAGTCATTGACATTAAAGATGGTAACACGCAATCAATGACACAATTAATGCACCGAAAAAGACCTTACATTTGGGTAAGGATAAATAGCCATTCTTCACAATAAGAAAGGTAAGCTGCCATTTTTTCGAAAAAGATCTCTTGCTCAAGTCTTTGGTCTCTGACTTAAGTTTCAAAGGGGTGTACTCGGAAAACCCATCCAGACATTTTTTTAAGCAGGTGGAATCATTGTCTACATCTCGCGAAGGCTAGTCAAACCCTTCTTAGTTGGCCATGCATCAGCATAGTACTAACAAATATCATGATCAAGTAGATACGAAATCAAAAGTTCCGTTAAAATTTAATTTTGTTTTGATACCATATGAAATCCAAAAAAGATGTAAACAAAGAGGAAGAAAAGAAAATATATGTTTTCTTATTATAAACACTCTTAAAAAAATAGGTATAATACCATTAGAATTTAAATAAGTCTAATAAAAGGAAACAAAGACTAGCCTACCCTTAATCTTAAAAAGAAAGAGAATAATTCTAATATAGCAACAAAATAGATAATTAACTCTAACACATGTGGCTCCTCATAGGTGTGTGTTTAACTCATACAAAACAAGTAATTAAAGAGGACCAAAAACTTATCTAGAATAAACTACAACATGGTTATCAATAGAACATTGGATATTCAACTTACTTCCAAATGACTTTTACTGTTCAGAATGTGCTTTAGTTCCAAGTATAAAAAATAATTTCATAGTTTATACTTTCTTGTTAGTTCTCACGGACGATGCTAGTCGTTAGTACAACAAGTCAAAGCCTTGTAGTGGAAATAAATACTGAGCCCAGAGCATCCTTACCAAGCTAGACGATGATTGCCCAACTAAGTAATAACTGCCAAAAAGTGTTGGAATTTTGAGGGTATGGAAACTAAAGACTAGCCCAAAAAACACAAACAAAGAACAGAATGAATAAAAGGAAAAAACTTATCGGCTGAGGAGTGACAAGTACTGTCCTTGAAATAGATCCACCCTCCTCGAAGACGAACTTGGTGCACTAGGATACTAATGGTCTACCTCCAGGATTCAACAGCCAGATCTCGCTTTGGGTGCACTCTGAAAGCGAGATGTGTATAACTCGAGTTTTTGAATAAATTCCTCCGAATAGATGTATGAAAATATTCCCTGAAAAACTCTCTGAAAAAATTCCCTGAAAAATTTGGTATCCTAGTGTAGAGAGGGGTAACCTACTTTTATAGGCCACTAACACAATCCCAATGGGAATCTACTTGTAATTAGAAGATGACACAAAGTGGAAGGTTATTCTACTTATAAAATGAATGAAACTCCACTAGTACAATCCCAATAGGACTCTTCCCAAAAATATAAGATTAATAAAATAAAATAAAATAAAAAATAATTTCCAAAAAATAAAAAATATAAATTATTTACACTCTTCCTACAATCCCCCACAAAGTGTAAACGTAATTTTTTTTTTTTTTTTTGGAGAAAAAAATAATTCAATGCATCAGTACTAGTGCCCGAAGGCTATGAACCAGTCTTAGGACAAATAAGTATTGAATCACGAAACATGGTGAAAATAAATTTCTATGAACCAGTGTTTCTTGATGTAACTCAAGGGACTTTTATCCACATTGGTTTCTCAACTATACTACGAGTTGTACAAAACGGGTTGGCACAAATAGGCCATGCGCCCTGCCTGGATATTCATGAGAGCTCTAGAGAACCTGCCTAAGTTCTCATAGGAAGCGGCCCCACCTCCACTCTCATATAGGTGAATCCATCAAGTATGTTCTGCATTTAAACATACCATCCATAAGGAATATGGTATTCATTAAGAGTAAACACTCAACCTTAGTCAATGCAGAATACACTCTATCTACACCATAGGGATGGACTCTCATACAATTAGATTTGATAGAGCACCTCAAGTTAACAAGTGATTTGTTATTACCCATATGAACCTACTTCATGGAATTTCCATTCTAATAGGTTGGGTTACCACCACTCTTGACTTCTATAATAGGCATAAGCCTCATCCCCCTCGATGTTTCTTCCACTAGTTTCTTAGTTAGTAGTTTAGTCAAAGGATCAGCTAAATTCAACTCTGACCTCACAAATTCTAGGGATATAACCCCTGTTTCAAGCAGCTGCCGCACAATATTGTGCCTTAGGCGTATATGTCTGTTCTTCCCATTAAATATTTTATTCTTAGCCTTAGCAATTGCAGCTTGGCTATCACAATGCATAGACACAAACGAGGCTGGTCTCGTCCATAAAGGGATATCTGCTAAGAGGTTTCTAAGCCACTCAGCCTTAGAACTTGCCTTTTCTAAGGCAATAAACTCAGTCTCCATAGTAGACCGAGTAATGCAAGTTTGCTTGGCAGACTTCCAAGAAACTCACTCCCACCAAGGATGAAAATATATCCACTAGTGGATTTCATCTCATCTGAATCCGAGATCCAATTTACATCACTAAATCCTTCAAGGACACTTGGAAATCCACTAAAGCACAAACCATAGTTAATGGTGCCTCTCAAATACTTAAGGACTCTACGAACAGCAGTCCAATGGTCCTAATTAGGACTTTGGGTGTACCGACTCAATCTACCTATTGCATAAGCAATGTCAGGTCTGGTACAATTCATTAAGTACATTAGGCTCCCTATGATCTAAGCATACTCTATTTGGGCAACACTATGTTCTCTATTTTTCATCAGTTGTGAGCTGGGATCATAAGGAGTTGACACTGGTTTACAATCAAAGTGTTCAAACTTCCTTAGGATCTTCTCAACATAATGCTCTTGAGAAAGTTTAAGCCCATTATGTGTTCTAGTTATTTTAATTCCTAGAATCACATCTGCCTCTCTTAGGTCTTTCATATCAAACTTAGAACCTAGGAATTTCTTGGTCTCACACACAACCTCTAGGTTGGTTCCAAAGATCAGCATGTCATCAACATAAAGGCATATGACAACACATGTGTTATCCTTATACTTGCTGTAAATACACTTATCAGCATCATTAATGGAATATCCATTAGTTACTAACACATGATCAAACTTGTTGTGCCACTGTTTGGGAGCTTGTTTTAACCCATATAGTGATTTAACCAACTTACACACCTTTTTTTCCTTCCTTGGAACTACACAACCCTTAGGTTGATCCATATAAATTTCCTCTTCCCAATCCCCATTCAAAAATGCGGTCTTAACATCCATTTGGTGTATCACCAAATTATGAATGGAAGCTAGAGCAATCAATACTCTAATTGATACTATTCTAGTCATAAGGGCAAAGGTGTCAAAGTAATCTACATCCTTCCTCTGCTTAAAGCCTTTGGCAACTAAACGAGTTTTATACTTCTCTATGGACCCATCTTGTTTTAGCTTTCTTTTAAAGATCCACTTACAACCAATAGTCTTTACACCAGGAGGTAAATCTACTAACTCCCAAGTATGGTTACACATTATTGATTCAATTTCACTGTTAATGGCATTTTTCCAGAATGGTGCATCAAGAGAAGTTATAGCTTCTTTGTAGGATCTAGGGTCCTCATCTATTAGGAAGGTGTAGAAACCATCTCCAAGGTTTGTTTCTTTCCTATCTCTTTTACTCCTTCTAGGTTCAAATTCAGAAGGTTCAATAAACTTGTCTCTACTTGTTTTCTGAACTTGTTGTTCACCATTTAGTTTCATAGGAAAGATGTTTTCAAAGAAATCTGCATTCTTTGTTTCTATTATAGTATTGACATCCACAAGATTGTTTTCTGACTTAATAACAAGGAACCTATATGCCACACTATTCTCAACATAGCCAATGAACATTGCATCAAAGGTTTTAGGACCTATTTTTCATTTTTTAGGTTTAGGGAGAAGAACTTTAGCTAAACACCCCCACACTTTCAGATATGCTATATTAGGTTCATAACCCTTCCACAACTCATAAGGAGTTTTACCAGTTTTCTTGTAAGGTATTCTATTTTGAATATGGCATGCGGATAGGATAGCTTCCCCCCACTAGTTCAAGGGTGCTCCTGAACTTACTAACATTGCATTCATCATTTCTTTTAAGGTCCTATTTTTCCTTTCTGCTATTCCATTAGACTCAGGGGAATAAGGAGGAGTAGTTTCATGAATGATCCCGTGATCTTCACAAAAAGAGTTAAAGAGGTTAGACTCATACTCTCCTCCCCTATCAGTTCTAAGCCTTTTAATTTTCTTACTTAGTTGATTTTCCACTTCATTTTTGTACTTGATGAAAGCATCTCTTGCTTCATCTTTGTTTCTCAAAAGATATACCCTTGTATACCTTGAGTAGTCATCTAGGAAAGTTATGTAGAATCGTTTACCACCTCTAGTCATTGTATTTTTTGAAATCTCCTAAGTCACTATGTATTAAACTCAGTAGATCTAATTCTCTTTCAACTGATTTGCAAGATTTCTTTGTGGTTTTAGATTCTACACAAGATTCACATTTACCATGGTTTTCTAAGGACAGTTTATGGATTAAACTCAATTCAACCATTTTCTTCATATATGAAAAGTTCACATGTCCTAGTTTACCATGCCAAGTATCACAAGAATCAACTATGTAAGTAGAAGAAGAAGTTGTATTATTAATGATAATATCAGAAACATTCAACCTAAATAAACCTTGATTACAATAGCCCTTTCCCAAAAATGCATCATTCTTGGTTAAAACTATTTTATCAGATTCAAACAAGATTTTCACTCCTGCTTTTCCAAGTAGAGATACTGACACCAAGTTCCAACGGATATCTGGCACATGAAGAACATCACAAAGGGCAAGCACTTTTCCAGAGGTTAGCTTGAGAAGAACTTTCCCTTTGCCAATCACTGGAGTAGATCTAGAATCAACCATGAACACTTTTTCTTCTCTTTCCTTTACAGTGGTATAAGAGGTAAATGCACTTCTATTCCCACATATCTGCCTAGTAGCCCCAGAGTCTACTACCCATTCCTTCATATTGGTGACCATGCTCACCTCAGAGGAGATAACTGCTGTGATCACCTCTGTCTCTGCCAGATTTGCCTTTGAACTGGTCTTCTCAGTTCTCTTCCTGTGGCGACATTGAGCTGCATGGTGTCCAGACTTGCCACAGACAAAGCAATTACCCCATTTTTTAATAATTGAGTTCTGGACCTTGTTTGATGCATTGGGCTTAGTTCTAGAGTTTTATTTCCTGGACCTATTGTTTTTGGGTTTAGATTTTTCTTCTACTACATTAGCTTTAGAAGACAATTCCTTAGCTTTCTCAATATTGTCCCTATTTCGGTTTTGTTCCTCAATCCTAATATGGATTATGACATCCTCTAGGGACATTTGTTTCATTTTATGTTTCATGTTGTTTTTATAGTCTTTCCAAAACTCTGGAAGAGTCTCTACTAAATAACCAGCCACAAAAGGTTCGGGTAATTTAATGTCTTCAATAGCTAAGTCATTAATCAATAAGTGGTAGTCATGGATTTGAGATGATACATTTCTGTCCTCAGTCATTTGGAAATTTCTAAAATTCCCTATAGCATATTTCTGAGTTCCCGCATCTTCCAAAATATATTTTTTATTCATTGCATCCCAAATTT
The DNA here is from genome assembly GCA_945999865.1 of Vitis cinerea var. helleri x Vitis rupestris. Taxonomy (NCBI): domain Eukaryota; kingdom Viridiplantae; phylum Streptophyta; class Magnoliopsida; order Vitales; family Vitaceae; genus Vitis; species Vitis cinerea var. helleri x Vitis rupestris. The sequence goes on along the minus strand of OX253931.1, from coordinate 721,004 downwards.
CTTTTGTAACTTTAAATTGACAATAAATATCAAAAACTTCATTAGAAAGGGTACTCAGAATAGCATGCTTAACTTGTTTATTTCCAGTTTCCCAGGTTGGTAACAGATGAGAACCATCTTCTGGTTTTGGGTCAGTCAAGATATGTCCCAAGTTCACCACATCAATTGCAGAGAAAACCCTTTCCTGCCATCTCTTAAAGAATATTCCATTGAAGGGATCAATTTTAGAGGTGTCAGGACGGGTGTGAACTAGGGAAGCTTCCATTTGGATACATTTCAAGATTGTTGGAATTTTGAGGGTATGGAAACTAAAGACCAGCCCAAAAAACACAAACAAAGAACAGAATGAATAAAAGGAAAAAACTTATCGGCTGAGGCGTGATAAACATTGTCCTTGAAATAGATCCACCCTCCTTGAAGACGAACTTGGTGCACTAGGATACTAGTGGTTTACCTCCAGGATTCAACAACTAGATCTCGCTTTAGGTGCACTCTGAAAGCGAGATGTGTATAACTCAAGTTTTTGAATAAATTCCTCTGAATAGATCTATGAAAATACTCCTTGAAAAACTCTCTGAAAAAATTCCCTGAAAAATTTGGTATCCTAGTGTAGAGAGGGGTGACCTACTTTTATAGGCCACTAACACAATCCCAATGAGAATCTACTTGTAATTAGAAGATGACACAAAGTGAAAGGTTATTCTACTTATAAAAAGAATGAAACTCTACTAGTACAATCCCAATAGAACTCTTCCCAAAAATATAAGATTAATAAAATAAAATAAAATAAAATAATTTCTAAAAAATAAAAAATATAAATTATTTACACTCTTCCTACAAAAAGGAAGGTTGAGGACTTTGTCTTGTGCAACCTTTCCGAAGAGTTAACTAGCTACGGGATTGCTAATTCTAGATGTTGAAGAATAAGGGCCACTATTCGCATAGTTTAATTTAAGAAAAGGTTATCATTGGATATAGAATTAGCATATGTATGGAATATCTAATGTTAACCAAACGGGGCTTAGTGCATATGCATGTGGTATTAGAACACGTAGCATGATGCAGACCATACATACAGAATACATTGCTTGGTTATCAAGTGATGTAGACGTACTATTTTAAAGTAAAATATAATAAATTGCAGATAGTGAAAAAAATAATAATTTTCTTTACACAAAAGTCCGAATAAAGCAATCTTGATGGATGGATTTTCCAATGGCAGCGGGTTTCGTGGAATTCGACCTAATGTGGAGCCTTTCGAAGGAATCGATGACAGTGGGTTGCTTGCGATTGGGGAAAGCTAGGATGTGATGTGGGAGCATATTATATTTTAAAAAGAGAAATCAGAACATATTTCATTATTATACAACATCCTCACGCCCTCTTGAGTCTGGGCATATGCTGTGAGAAACAGAATTCTTTTCCACGCTTCAGCTCCGAGACATGCAAAACGGGTGGGTCCACGCAACCTAAAAACTTTTTAATTACGGTAAGAGGAGGATGTGTCTACTGGCCACTCCATACAGAACTTGGTTGCCAAGCGAGACAAACATATTTTTCTTTGTCCCGAACAAGAAGTTGAACAAACCCAACAACAGTGCGAGAGGAACATGCGTTGATTTTTGACTATGTAATCTCAAATATTTAATGATCTTAATTCCATAATTATCTCCATTTTTAAAGTAATTCTATTCATTAGAGTCCAATAAATACAAATAAATGCCTTGCGTCAAAGCCCGACTAAATACAGTTGCCTTGTGATATATGTTTATTTATTTTATTATGCATGATTAATGCATGCATGGAGCATCGTTACCCATCCTCATAAAATTCTCCTCAACCCTTTTTATTTATAAATTTATCAAAATAAAATGTGAATGTGAAAGGACAATAGCGTGAATACCCATATTTCCTATTTTGGCAATAAAAATCATAATTCTAGGTAAGGATGAAAATATCGATAATTACAAATATATTGATACTTTGATTTTATAGATATATTGAAAATATATTAATGAATATTTTAATATAAAATACCAGTGGATCTAAAATTTATCGAAACTTATAAAAATGTAAGAAAAAACTTTTAAAAATAAAATTAGAAATATAATAAATATTTTAAAGTTATTTTGTTTATGAAAATATATGATATTATTTATCATATTTCATAATAATATTATATGTATATATAAAAAATATAAATTTTATAAGTGTATATTTATTATTAAATTATATTAAATATTATTCGATAATAATATTATAATATTTGATTATAATATATCTAATTTTAAAATATATTTAATATTAAAATTATAATTCATTTAATTTAATTATATTAAATGATATAAAATAAATGATTATGTAGATATAAATTTTAATATTTAATTAATATAGTAATGATATTAAAGATATTATGAAGAAAATTATTATTATAATTTTATATTTTTGGTAACCAAATGAAAATATTTATTTAATTATAAAATAATTATAATTAATTTGTTTATTAAAATATTATTTTAAGATTCTATTTATACGATGAATTTTAGTCGATATATATTTGGTGCAGTGCATAAAACGGGGGGCTTGTTTATCCCGGTGGTTGGCCCAACTGCGTCTTGGGTTGGAGTCCCGCGACTGAAAAATCCGTGCAATTTTGAACTTTGACCACTGTTGACTGTCAAAGATTAAAATATTTCCATATATCAATATTCTACGGTTAGGGTTTTGGACTAGTGGAGGCCGGAAGGCAGAAGAGGACATTTTGGTCCTTTTTCACACCTAAGTTTTATTTTGCAAATCGTCGGAGGGATTTTAGGCGGAGCTGTTGATGATACTTTCCCTAGATGGGTTGTAAACCCCAAAAGGGGTATAAGATTTTTTGTTTAATATAAAAATCTCATTTTTACTTATAGATTGGTTTGTAAACTTCAAATTATTGGAGTGTAGGATTTTGATGTAAAAATCCAGTTTTTATCGATATAAATAACCTAGTATGGACATATTTCACACAATTACTTGGTGTTCTTGCACATTCTCCTACTAGAGAAAAGAGTTTTTTCAAATAAAACAATGATTAGAGATGAAGAAATCCATCCTTTGATTCTACAAATGCTTGAGCAGCTAATTAGCACTTGAGCTATCATCGAGGGCTTGAGTGGTCCTTCCAATGCTCAAAGCTACATCAAGCGCTCGAAGCACTTCAAGTGTTCCAAGCTTCCTTCAAGCGCTCTTGGTGATTTCAATGACCTTTTTAGGTGTTTTTTTAAGGGTACTCTCAATCTTTTATAAAGCCACTAACCTTATTATTGTTGCAAATTCATTTTAGTATGTTTGGATTTTGAAATATTTGGGTTACCAAATAAGCAATAAGATCCCTAAGGCCATGGGATTCCCTCTTTTATTTTATTTCCTTTTATGCTCTTATTTTATATTACATATGATAGGAAGCTCCCTTAGAAAAGATTGGTTTCCAAATAATTACTAACATATGTAGGTGGTTTGTTGGTGAAGTAATGACAAATTTTAATAGGTTGCCACATGTAGAAAAAAACATGTACAATGGTACACTTGATGGTTGAAATTTACCATTTTTGGTTAATTTTCTTAGGTGACATTAAATAGAAGAATAATAGCATTCTTTGTACCTTCCTAATTCTCCACTTCTTTGAAGATTTAAATTTTTTTTTGGGATCTCATATAACTTGCATATTATTTAAATAATCTCATTACAATTAGGGGGTGTTAAATGAATGCCCGGAAAAATCAACATCCAAAAATACTTAAAAATTAGCAAGGGTATGAAGAATGTGAGGAATTCTCACATTCCTCGTACTCTCCCAATTCTCCACTTCTTTGAAATTTTAAAAAAATTTTGGGACCTTGTATGAATTAGATATTTTTTAGATATGTTCATTACACTCAGTGGGTGTTCAATGGATGCCCGAAAAAAATCAAAATCCAAAAATATTAAAAAATTAGCAAAGGTATGAAGAATGTGAGGAACCCTCCCAATTCTCCACTTTCGGTTTTTTTTTTTTTTTTTTTTTTTTGAAGTTTAAATTTTTTTTTTTGGATCTCGTATGGCTTGGATATTATTTAAATAATCTCATTACAATTAGAGGGTGTTCGATGGATGTCCCAAAAAATAAAAATCCAAAAATACTTAAACATTAACAAAGGTATGAAGAATGTGAAGAATCCTCACATTCCTTGTACCCTCCCAATTCACCACTTCTTTGAAGTTTAAAAAGATTTTGAGACCTCATATGGCTTAAATATTGTTTATATAGGTGGATTACACTCAGTGGGTGTTCAATGAATGCTTGGAAAAATCAAAATCCAAAAATACTAAAAAATTAGTAAGGGGTACGAAGAATGTGAGGATTTCTCACATTCCTCGTACCCTCTTAATTCTCCACTTCTTTGAAGTTTAAATATTTTTTTGGGATCTCATATAACTTGGATATTGTTTAAATAATCTCAGTACAATTAGGGGGTATTCAATGAATGCTTTAAAAAATTAAAATAAAAAAACATTGAAAAATTAATAAAGGTACGAAGAATATGAGGAATCCTCACATTCTTTGTACCTTCCCAATTCTCCACTTCTTTGAAGTTCAAATTTTTTTTTGGGGATCTCATATGACTTGGATATTATTTAAATAATCTCATTACAATTAGGGGGTGTTCAATGGATGCTTGAAAAAATCAAAATCCAAAAATACTTGAAAATTAGCAAGTGTACGAAGAATGTGTGAAATCCTCACATTCTTCATATCCTCCCATTCTCCATTTCTTTGAAGTTTAATTTGTTTTTTTTTTAAGATCTCATATGGCTTGGATATTGTTTAAATAGGTTCATTACACTTAAGAGGTATTCAATGGATACATGAAAAAAAATCAAAATCCAAAAATACTAAAAAATTAGCAAGGGTACAAAGAATGTGAGAATTCCTTACATTCTTCGCACCCTCCCAATTCTCCACTTCTTTGAAGTTAATTTTTTTTTTTTTTTTGGATCTCATATGGCTTAGATATTATTTAAATAATCTCATTACAATTAGGGGGTGTTCAATGGATACCCGAAAAAAATAAAAAATCCAAAAATACTAAAGAATTAACTAGGGGTACAAAAAATGTGAGGAATTCTCACATTCTTCGTACCCTTCCCATTCTCCACATCTTTAACCTTTTAATTTTTTTTGGGATTTTATATGACTTACATATTGTTTAGGTAGGTTCATTACAATGAGGGTGTGTTCAAATGATGTTTGAAAAAATCAAAATAAAAAAATACTAAAAAATTAGTAAGAGTATGAAGAATGTAAGGAATCATTACATTTCTTGTAACCTTCCCTTTTTTCACTTCTTTCACCTTTTTAAATTTTTTTTATGCTTGGATATTGTTTAGACAAGTTCATTACATTTAGGGAGTGTTCAATGGATGCCCAAAAAATTTAAAATTGAAATTAACTAAAAAATTAGTGAGTTACTAATTATACTTTTATTTATTGAATTTTTAATATTTCAACCAATCTTTTGTGTAAGTAAATTTAAATGCTAAAAAGTAATCTATTCAATATTTCTCAATTAATAATTAGTACATAACTATTTTAATTTTAAAATAATATATACTTATTTAAATTTATTTCTATTTTCCCACTTTTATAAAAAAAAAATCTAATTTCATTTACTATTCAATTCATTGAAATTATTCAATATTTTTTCCATTCGTAAACCAATTATATTGTTTTTCACACTGCCAATATTCACCCAATTTTTTCTACAAGTAATTTGAAGTTAAAATAAAATAAATTTACTTTTCCTTAACTTATAAATTATAGAACTAAATTATTTTGTTTTTAGAAATTTTAGTTTATTTTAAATTTAATTTTTTTTTCTTTACCTCTTGGGTTTATCACTTTATATTCAAAAAAAAAAAATTGTAATTTCTCTTTCCAAAATTTCCTTTATTTTTCTACTTCATAAAAAAATTCCCAAAAAGGTAATTATTATATTAAACATTTAAACAGATTTTATAATTGGTTATTGTAATAGATGATAACAATGTGTAGTGCATGGGATTAATTCCCCCCGCAACCACTAAATTAGGTCTAGGATAAAGTTTCCGATTCATTACTTCCAGGCATCTTCAAAACAGACCCACAAAACCAGAGAAGGGGCAACCGACACCCACAAAACCAGAGAAGAGGCAGCCATGTATAACCCAGTTTCAATTATAATCAGCCCCATCGCGATCAGTGTTGTGAATGAGATACGGTCGTTGATGAGAATAGAAGACATTCCATCATTAGAACGCATCAAGGATGAATTGGAAAAGCTTTCAAGAGTCTTAATAAAAGCAGAGCCGATGGATGAGGAGGACATGCAAGTGGTTGATCCAGACTTGAAATATTGGCTGGGAGAGCTTCAAGATGCAGCTTCGGATGCACAAGATGCAGTAGGGGCTTTTTCAACTAAAGTTCACCGAAGAATTAGACAAAAACAACAGCAGCAGGTATGTCCAGGTAAAGCTTCCCTTCGATTTAACGTTTCCTTCCCCCAGATCAAGGGCATCGTAGCTAGGATAGATTTGATTTCACAAAAAACACAAAGGTTAAGATCTGAATGTGTTGGGAGGCCAAAGATCCCCTACCCACGGCCTCTACACCGTACCAGTTCTGTGGCTTCTGTAGCTGATGTTATTGGTAGAGAAGGTGATAAATCTGAGATATTAGATATGCTTCTATCCCATGAATCCGACCAGGGAGAAGACTGCCACTTTTCTGTCATTCCCATCGTTGGGATGGCTGGTCTGGGCAAAACAACTCTTGCTCAACTCATCTTCAATCATCCTGAAGCAGTCCAACATTTTGCTTTAAGGATCTGGGTTTGTGTCACAGTTGACTTTAACTTCCCTAGAATTCTTGAAGACATCTTTACATCTCTCTCCCACATGAATTGTGAACTTGGAGGTTTATCCACAAGCATGCTAGAGTCTCGTGTTATCCAATTGTTGGCCGGAAAAAGATTTTTAATTGTCCTAGACGATGTCTGGACTGACAATTACTTTCAGTGGGAGCTGCTTGAGAATGTCTTGAGGCATGGGGAAAGAGGAAGTAGAGTCCTGGTTACCAGCAGGACAATTAAAGTGTCTGATATCATGGGCACCCAAGATCCTTATCGCTTGGGTCTTCTGTCAGACGATGACTGTTGGCAGTTGTTCAGAAGAATCGCCTTCAAACCAAGTAAGGAGTCAAACAGAACACGGGGGGACCTGGAAAAAATTGGTAGGAAAATCGTAGCCAAGTGCAGAGGCTTGCCTTTGGCAGTCAAGGCAATGGCAGGTCTGTTGCGTGGCAACACTGATGTAAACAAATGGCAGAAAATCTCAGAAAATGACATTTGCAAAGTAGAGAAGCACAATGTTTTGCCTGCCCTAAAACTGAGTTATGATCATTTACCTTCTCATATAAAGCAGTGCTTTGCATACTGCTCCTTATTTCCCAAGGCATATGTTTTTGATAAAAAAGACCTGGTCAAGTTATGGATGGCAGAAGACTTCATTCAATCCACAGGACAAGAAGGCCCAGAGGAAACTGGAAGTCAATATTTTGATGAGTTGCTGATGAGGTCCTTCTTTCAACCTTCTGATGTGGGCAGTGACCAATATAGGATGCATGATCTTATCAACGAGTTGGCACAGCTAGTTTCCGGCCCTCGTTGCCGGCAAGTGAAGGATGGCGAGCAATGCTATCTATCTCAAAAAACTCGTCATGTGTCACTGCTAGGCAAAGACGTTGAACAGCCTGTTTTACAGATTGTTGATAAATGTAGGCAGTTACGCACACTTCTGTTCCCCTGTGGATACTTGAAAAATATTGGGAATACCCTTGACAAGATGTTCCAGACTTTGACGTGCATCCGGGTGTTGGATCTGAGTTCAACCCCAATCTCAGAACTGCCCCAATCAATTGACAAGTTGGAACTTTTGCGCTACCTCGACCTCTCCAAAACAGAAATCAGTGGGCTTCCCGACACCCTATGCAACCTTTACAATTTGCAAACCCTAAGACTCTCAGGCTGTCTTTCACTTGTCGAATTGCCCAAGGACCTTGCAAACCTGATTAACCTGCGACATCTGGAGCTAGATGAAAGGTTTTGGTACAAGTGCACGAAACTGCCACCAAGAATGGGGTGCTTAACCAGTCTGCACAACTTGCATGTTTTTCCAATTGGCTGCGAGAATGGTTATGGGATTGAAGAATTGAAGGGCATGAGGTACCTGACCGGAACATTGCACGTCTCAAAACTTGAGAATGCAAAGAAAAATGCAGCAGAAGCAAAGCTGAGGGAGAAAGAAAGCCTTGAAAAACTGGTTTTAGAATGGAGTGGAGATGTTGCTGCCCCACAAGATGAGGAGGCTCATGAGAGGGTGCTTGAAGATCTACAGCCTCATTCAAATCTGAAAGAGCTCCTGGTTTTTCGCTTCTTGGGTACCAGATTTCCTCTTTTGATGAAAGAGAAGGCGCTTCAAAATCTGGTGTCCCTTTCCTTGAACCATTGCACAAAATGCAAAATTTTCTCAATTGGCCACTTACCCCACCTTCGACGGCTGTTCCTGAAAGAGATGCAGGAGTTGCAGGGATTATCAGTATTTGGCGAATTGCAAGAGGAACTTTCCCAAGCTAATGAAGTTTCCATTGATATGCTCAAGATCGTGGATTGCCCCAAGCTAACAGAGTTACCCTACTTTTCCGAGCTAAGAGATTTGAAGATCAAAAGGTGCAAATCCCTCAAGGTTCTCCCAGGAACCCAATCTCTGGAGTTCCTGATACTCATTGACAATCTTGTTTTGGAAGACTTGAATGAAGCGAATTCTTCCTTTTCTAAACTCTTGGAATTGAAAATTGTTTCTTGCCCTAAGCTGCAAGCACTGCCACAAGTGTTTGCACCGCAGAAGGTGGAGATTATTGGGTGTGAGTTAGTGACCGCCCTCCCAAACCCGGGTTGCTTTCGACGTCTTCAGCATATGGCAGTGGACCAATCATGTCACGGTGGAAAACTAATAGGCGAAATACCTGACAGCAGTTCTCTTTGCTCCTTGGTAATTTCCAACTTCTCAAATGCCACCTCCTTCCCAAAGTGGCCTTACCTTCCCTCTCTCAGGGCTTTGCACATTCGGCATTGCAAGGATCTAGTGTCTTTGTGTGAAGAAGCGGCACCATTCCAAGGTTTGACTTTCCTCAAACTATTGTCTATTCAAAGCTGCCCCAGCCTTGTGACGTTGCCCCATGGAGGACTCCCCAAAACACTTGAATGCTTGACCATCAGTTCCTGCACCAGCCTTGAGGCCCTTGGTCCCGAGGATGTGCTAACAAGTCTCACGTCCCTCACGGATCTTTATATTGAGTACTGCCCCAAAATCAAGCGCTTGCCCAAGGAAGGCGTCTCCCCCTTCCTTCAACATTTGGTCATTCAAGGATGCCCACTGCTGATGGAGAGATGCAGCAAGGAGGGAGGAGGCCCAGATTGGCCAAAGATCATGCACATTCCTGATCTAGAGGTGGTGCCCACCAACGTTCGGTCAAGCCCAGATTTCACAAAATCCCTTGGTTCTGGTCCGAAGTCGCCTAATAAGCCAAGGCCATCCTCAGCGCATTGGTACTCTCATCTTTCATGCTGCAGAAGAGGTTAGCTACTAAGCCTATTTCCAGTTGAAGTTTCTATAGAATGTAGTTGACTTTAATTCGTTCTTGACATCAAACGACAATTTAAATGCAGGAGTTGATGTAAGGGAATCTACTCAATCACCACGTCGTTTGATGCTACGCAAAGGTAAATCCAGAGTTTCACATACACACACTGCCTTACCCTAACATGGCATTCAAACAAGCAAAGAATAATTACTATTAAAAAAGTATAAAATATATATATATATATATATATCATATTTAGTGCTATTTGCAAAATTGTTCTAGAATTTATCATTTATAAGTAATACTTATTTTTTATTAATATTATTCATGATTAAAAATATGAAATTATAAATATATCAGCATTATTTTCTATTGTATTCTTTACATAATTTTTTTATAATTATTTTACCCCTTTGAAATACAATTTAAATTGTTGAGTAAAAATTTTCAAAATTTCAATTTCCTATGCTATATACTTTTTTTCTTTTCTTTACATGAATTTAATAAAAAATTTAAAATTTATGCTTTTACCGTACATAACTTTAGTGAAAAATTTTAAATTGTAATTCTAAAATATAACTCATACTCTTTTAAATATTCACTACAATCAATTATTTCTAAATAATTTTTTAAAAAATATCAAAAATTATAATCCATTTTTTTTAAAAAAAAATTTGAAAATTAAAAAATAATAAATTAATTTCAACAATGGAGTTCACATTTTAATAAAAATTTATAAATCCAAAAATATAATAGATAAAAACTATTATCAATGAAACCTAACATAGAAAATTTCTAATATTTTTTAACTATCAAATCTAAAAGTGTGTTTGATAGTTATTATAGAAAGTGTTTTTAGTACTTAAAGAATGAAAATTTCTAAATATTATAAATGTTGGAAACACGTCTTAGAATCACTACCCAACACACTCTAAATCTAATTAGAAACTCTAATTGCTATCTAATGATCAAATTCTTTACAAACTACATAGTTAATGATTGCAAAAATTTTATTATTGTAATAAATTATAGTATTTTGGGATAATGGAAATATGTTAAACTATTTTTTTTTCCCATATTATTAGTTTTCAAATATTTTTGTCTTAATCTTAATAATGTAAAAGAAGAAAAAACATAATAAATAATTTTATAAATATTTTTTGGTATATAAAAATAATTTTATTTCACACTGAATAACATTTATAAAAGCAAACACTTAAAACAACAACTTTTAGACATCAATAAAACAATAAAGGTAATATACAAATGTAGAAGCATGTAATCCAGTTATCTGAAACACCCAAACTCTAATCAATACAGCCTCATATCCTATAGTCACGGTCTTTGGCCGTGGCCATAAACCTGTTCCGCTGTTGGGTTACGTTGGAGAAAAAGAAGGAAACCATGGAAATTTTGGGTGAGCTTAAAATTCTAGGGCACAGTGTTTTTGGGTTTATTATTTGACTATTTGCACTTTTTAATTAAGTGGTAGCTCAATACTGTTTGATGAAAATGCAATATGTAAACATGATCTAGGATGATATTCTTAGAGCATTGATTTTGATAAACGGCGCCCTCTAATAATGGTGATTTTAATGATGAATATATTTAATACTTTGCAGGGCGTTGCAGAAGCTGAATGAGGAGCTCAAGATGTCACCGCCACAACCTCCACCAGTGCAGCCAGCAATGCCCTCGCTATTGTCATGGCCAGATTCAGCCGTCCCCACACTTACTGCCACCATTGACCACCAACACGCACACGGTTATCGTTCCTCACCACCCACCGTTTTTCCTTCCAGCACTATCACTGCCTTGGTCTGACCAGCCCAGAGGAGCTCTTCACCGACACCATCTTCAGTATATTGATATAGTCATCTTTCATGCTCTAGAGGTTAGAAACTACCATACCTCTGCCTTAAAATATCTGCCATGCTTGATGTAAGGGAAACTGCAGAATCGCTGCATGCCTTGATACCACAAGAAAGTAAATTCAGAACTATATATGTACTCTTATAATTTGTTATATGCAATTTATCAGAATAAGAAGGAAAATTACGTATCACAACATATATAGAAATCTAGGATATATAAGTAACCCAATCAGATGATTAAGAATACCATACTCATAATTTTATGAGAATGTACCAAACTGGTATTAACTTCAGCATAATGCAATAGCCATCAGATTTCCTGGATGATAACTGAACTTGAAATTCTGATCATATATTCATAAGCAGCTCAAAATTTGTAGCAGCATTGCAGTTTAATTGCTTAGTGGTGTAAAATGGCGAATGGGTAGCCAACATGGTACTGAAAAAGAATAAAATAATGTATCAATCAATTACATGTATACACAGAAATGATATCTATACGAAAAAGGAAATATATATATATATATTGAAAAGGATAAATAAAGAAACATACAACCCTCGATTATAGGAGAACAATTACTAAGGAACTCGAAAATCTAAAGCCTTATTCAAGCCTTAAAAGAGCTCTGAATTTTTCACTTAGGGGTACCAGATTTCCTTCATGACTGACAGATGGGCGGTTTCAAAATCTGGTGTCCCTTTTCTTGAAGCATTGCAGTACAAAAGGCAGAACGCTCTCAATTGTTGTTACAACCCGAACAAACCCAATCTTTTGTTTCTATTCTTAATTAGTTTCTATTTAATTTAGGGAATAAAGTATCCTTAAGATTAGTTTTTATTTTATTTAGATTCTACTTTATTCAATTTCTCTTTCTATTTAGTAGCCTATATAAAATAGGGAGAGTATAATGGGAAAGACATGGAAAAATATTCCCAAAAAGAAAATTTTGTTCTCTCAATTTTGCATCTTCTCCTTGGGTCATTAGAATCAATATCCGTATTGGCACCAATCATGGGGGAAGGGACTAGAGTGCAAGAACAATGTAGACTTGAAGATATTGATAAACAATTGAAGGACTCATCGGATAAACAAATAGCCACCTTATCAGTACTGTCAAAGATGGTTGCAGCCATAAACCCGAAATTTGAACACCTAACTTCAAGAATAGAGGAATCAAGTGATGGGGACAATGCTTCAATCAATAGAAGCAGTACAGACTATCACTCATACGATACAAACTCCTTTCAAACCAAGTTTTCCAAACTCAATTTTCCAAATTTTGAAGGTGAGAATCCTTGTGGGTGGATTTACAAATGTGATAGATTTTTTAAAATTAATGGAATTGGAACCAAAAGAAGGTAGGATTGGCTTCTTTACATTTAGAAGGAAGGGCCTTGGAATGGTTTCAAGGGTACAAGGCTAGTAACATGGAAATCAATTGGACACAATTTTCTATAGATATTGTTTCTAAGTTTGGTCCTAGTGTTTATGACAGCCTTATTGGGCAAATAACCAAATTGAAATAGGTTTTTACAATTAAGGCATACCAAGAGCCGTTTGAAGCATTGATAGCTAGAACTAGTAGGTTGTCAAAGGCATTTTTTGTTCAATGTTTCATTAGTGGCTTGAAAGAGGCAATTAAAAAATCAAGTCACCGTGTTTTGACCGTACACACTAGCCCAAACCATTGGGTTAGCCTTGTTGTAGGAAAGGACAACGGAGGCAATTCTCAAGGAAGTCGAGAATTCTAACAAAAGTGGAGAGGATACAATGAACTCTATGAGAATCAGAATAACCAATTACCACCTATTAAGAGGATTTTAGCTGCAAAATGCAAGAAAGATGAGAAAAAAAAGTCTTTGTTATTCTTGTGATGAGAAGTATGAACTTAGTCATACATGCAAAAGGAAGCAAATTTTTCTATTAAATAGTCATGAAAGTGAAGTGGAAGTAACATGTGAAGCTGAAAATAATATCTAGGAGGATGATCTTGAGGTTTCAATCAAGCAATATTGGGTTCAATATCTCATCAAACCATGAGAATCCATGGCAACATTAAGAAGAAGGCCGTCACCATACTAATTGGCTCAGGAAGCACCCATGATTGCCTCAATCCCGAAGTGGCCAAAAGAACAAGATGCTCAATATAAACTACCAAACCCATGAAGGTGGCAATAGCGGATGGAACTAGAATTACTAGTGATGCAATTTGTAGACAATTGACATGGAACATGTAAGGGAAGGAATTTTAGGCGGATTTGATGCTCATACCTTTGGGTGGATGTGATATGGTATTGGGAATTCAATGGCTAGCTAAATTGGGACCCATATTATGGGAGTTCAAGAATTTGAGAATGGAATTTGTTATCAATGGAAGGAAATTCATGTTAAGAAGTGCAACTACAGGTCCCAAGAAGTTAGTTTCAACAAATCGGATTTAAAAGGATTCAAGGCATAAGTCTCAAGCATCTTTTCTCTATACAAGGGGATAAGGAAAATAAAGTTGAAAATGAACAACAAGGTAGTTGTCCAACTCGTTTCCAAAAGACACGACATGGGAAGATGATAACAAGATTCAATAAAAGTTTCCACAATTTTAGCCCGAAGGACAAGGCTTCTTTGATAGGGGATGGAATGCTACAACCCGAATAAAGATCCCTAAGATCCCTCAATCTTTGGTTTTTATTCCTAATTAGTTTCTATTTTATTTAGATTCTATTTTATTCAATTTCTATTTCTATTTAGTAACCTATATCAAATAGGAAAAGTGTAATGGGAAAGACATGGAAAAATATTCTCAATAAGAAAAATTTATTCTCACAATTTTGCATCTTCTCCTTTCATTAGAATTATTTAGTTACACATCTTTAGTGACTTTGTCTGAAAAGGATGCAGGAGTTAGTGCAACTCCCTCAAGTCTCTCAAGGAACCCAATCTCTGATATTCTGGAACTTGTTGATACTCTTGTTTTGGAATATTTGAATGAAGTGAATTCTTCCTTCTCTGATATCTTGGTATTGAAAATTGTTTCTTGTCCAAAGCTGCAACCAGTGTCACTAGTCTTTGTAACAAAGTTCTAAAATTTCTGTTTTGATGTATCTTTGGTCTTTCTTTACATTCTAATTTATACAAGTAAAATGACGGAGAAAATAAACATATGATCCTAAACTAAATGAGGAATTTACGGGATTGTACAGTTACAATAAGGTTGACTATATTTTGTATGGAAAGGATTATGGATCAGATTGTGCTATAAAAGGAGAAGATTGTAGGCTTGATTTTGTTAAGAAGCTTGATTTGTTGTTTGTATGCATTGATGTGCTGTAATTTCTAGAGATGGAGATGATTGAGGCTCTACTTTAGGAGATTGAAATTCTTCTCTAACATGCCCCATAAAATGGTAATTATGTTGGAAACACCGATCTTGGACCATAGAAAGAGAAAATGCTGAGAAGATTACGATTAAACATTTGCAAGTTGATCTTGGGAAGAGTAATGTGACAGTCGAAGTTGTCCAGCTGCTGAAAATTTGATGGCAATATATATCAACGTTTTAAATATCTGACCGGACTGGCTGGACCGCTGACCGATCACTAGTTCGATCTGGTTCACCCCTTTGAACCGGCTAGCCTCTGAGCCGGCCTCGAATAGCCGGAACCGACGGTCAGACTGGTGAATCGGTTGACCGGCCGGTTTTTAACGAACCTAAAGATTCAAATGAATTTTTTTCTGTTTGTTTTTTTACCTTCCCTTTCTTCTTCGTTCTTCCAATCCGTTCTCCCTCCACCTACAATTGTTGTTGCCCCGCCCACTTCTTCCAGCCCGTTCTCTCTCTCTCTCTCTCCCCCCTCCAAAACAATCGTTGCCCCGCCCACAGCAAAACAGTCCACAGGACTCCATAAGCCACCCCTTAGTTGTTGCCCCGTAGCCCGTTCTCCCCTCCGCAGTCGTAGCCCTGCCCATACCAAAACAGTCCACCGGACTCCACAAACCACTCCCCACCCCGCCCCCTCTTTCCAGCTTGTGTGCTGCTGCTCCCATCAAACTCCCACCTCCAGCCCATCCAACGCGACATTATTGACCTATGAGGACGCCATTCCGACGGCCATAAGTCCATCTTCAGATTTTCTTTTATTTCTTTTATTCTATTACCTTATTTATCTTAATTTTAACATTTGTAATTCTTTTAACTTTATGATTCAGATTTTCTTTATTTCTTTTACTCTATTACCTTATTTTCTTATTTATCTTAATTTTTTACATTTGTAATTCTTTTGACTTTATGACTTTAAAATTTATGATTTTAGTCTAAATTAATGAAACATTATGATATTAAATAAATTTTTGAAAATATTGTGTCCTCATATTTTAAATAAATAAATTTTTTATTTTAAAATAATTTTATGATTTAAAACTAAAATTTAAAATTTCTAATTTTAAATTAAAATTCCTCTTTTTATCTAAATTTATTATTTGAAACTAATTTTCTAATTTTCTAATTTTTAAATATTTTTGTCATAGTTTATTGCTCCTTTGTGGATATAGGATAGTAATGATTTGATAAAAGTATTATATTGATTTACATTATCATCTTATATTGTATTAGAAATATGATATATGATGACTTAGTAGAATTTATTATTTTTATTTTTTATAATTATTTTTAAATTTAATAATATAAAATATATATTTATGATGTCATCGATTCGATCGTAGTTCGACCGTCAATCTGACCAATGAACCATAAATTGATAACTTTTTCGGTTCGATCACTAGTCTAATTCTGAAAACATTAATAAATATGCTTTATATGGGGTGAAACACGAGGTTGATGCTTAAGTAGTTTGCACCAACATTATCAGAAAATATTGTGGGAGATTGGTTAAGGGAGGTGCCTAGTTCATGGAGTAAAAATTGTACCCAAGTGAGTTGAGTTGTAGTTGAAGCAATTGTTTTTTATTCGCCTTTGGTTGAGGAGTGAGCAACAAACCATTGCTTCTAAGAACTCCAAGAGAATGGGTTGTTGTTAAGATATAAAACATAAGCAGTGGTTGAGGTTTGATCATCTTGATTACCTGCTCAATCAAGATCTAAAAAAGCATACAGGAGAAGCGGTAATCCTTTTTTCAAGCAAAGATCATGAAAGATAGTATGTTTTGAGTACAACAACCTATTGGCCTAAGTAGGTAGATTCATATACTGCAAATGCTTGGTCACCGCAAATGAAATATTGGGTCAAGTGATAGATAAGTGTTAAAGTGCTCCAACAACTTGGCAATATTAAGTAGCATCCAATGGTTGAGTATCATCATGTAAGGTTAAGGGTGTTGTGTTGGATAGGGGAGTAGTCATTCCTTAGCCTCTGGCATATTGTGGAACTCCAATAAATCCCGAATGTATTTGTGTTGGGATAAAAATACTCCTTTTGTAGTGGGAACAACTTCAACACCTAAGAAACAGTGCAGACGACCAAGATCTTTAGTTGAGAATTTATTGGAGAGTTGAGCAATGAACTATGAGATGAAGTTGTCATCATTGCCAATGATAATATGATCATCAATGTATACAACGAAGTGGACCATGATTTTGTGCCATGATTACATGAAGAGGAAGGAGTCTGACTTACAGGTGTGAAAATCGAACTGAATAAAAAATTTGCCTTGCGTAACCTACAAATATGAGTAGGATGGGTGGTATCGACAAAGTCTAGTGATTAGGACATGAAAACCTCTTTGTTAATAGAACTATGAATAAAAGAATTGTTGACATTTGTTTGTCTTAAATGCCACCTAGAAGATAGAGTTGTTGGGATTTAGCCCCTAAAAGCATGACATGATATAACAAAGTTAGACTTAACTGTCCCCTTGCTATCCCTTTAGTGTATTGACATTGATTTGAGCATTCAGCTCATGTTTCTTACATTGTAAGTAAGTTGGGTGTATTAGAAGTTGCACAAAAGATACAATTAAAGGAAATGTTATGACCATAGTCTTCTAAATCACATATCTTTTGGATCACCTAAGGGGACACACTGTCTCAATCCATGAGATATCATGGTTCCTCTATTGAGAATACCTATTACCCTCAACCTTCATCAATAGTGATCCAATCCATAGAGATATATGACCACTTTAAGGTCTCACCCATAGTTCAAAGCCCCCTATTAACTTTGGTACAAGCTCAATATACTCTCAAGGTTGAGAGTCCATGCAGTATAATAGCTTGGTGAATCATGACAATTGATAGCTTTATGTTGTGATTCACCATAAGTCTTGTCCAATGCACATCACATGCACTAGTACACTCACCATGGGAAAACCATCTCGACAGCTAAGACAAGTTATCCCTCCAATTAGGAGGTAGTGTACTATAGTCTTAGATGGATAACTCAAATTCATGAACCAATTGAGGACAACTCGTCACTCTACAAGGAACCCATGACTTAGATCTTCTATGCAACTCCTTATGCACCCAAGTCATGTACAATGTAAGTGATGTAGGGCGTGTATGCTCAAATAATTTAATACAAATGAGATATTTAAGGGAAACCAAGAAACATAAATAAATAAATTTATAAATGAATCTTAATATGTTACATCATGTCATGCTTTCCAAGACCCAATCCCAATAAGTAGTCTTAGACTCATCTTCCTCATAAATGTAAACTTGCCAATATCTCGATCGTAGATCCAGCTTTGTGAAGTATTCAGCCTTAGTCAGCCTATCAAACAAGTCTGCAGCCAACAAAATCGGATACTTGTTCTTGATAGTGACTTTATTCAAAGCACAATAGTCAACACACATCCATAGTGACCCATCGCGTACGGTGCCCTTGATGGTTGGATCAACCTTGTATCCAACAACTTAGTTAATTGTTTCTTCAATTCCACCAACTCTAGAGGAGTCATACGATAAGGAACTTGTGCAAGTGACTTAGCCCCTGGCACCAGCTCAATCTAATGGTCGGTGGGCCTCCTTAGTGGAAGCTTCTTAGGCATCTGGAGCTATCATGTCTGCATACTCCTACAAAATTGGCACAATCTCATCAGGAACTTCCACCATCTTTTCTGGTTTGATCTTTATCAAACCAGCGACATAAGTAAGTTGTCCCTTCCTTAGATCCTTCTCTACCTATAGGGAAGAGATGGTCCATTCCTTGGATGGCTTCTTAGGTGGCTTGCTTAGTCTATGCACGTAGCAAGGTTGTGTCTCATCTATTATGAACATTCCATTCAGATATGGCAATAGTGCTGCCTTGCCCTCTGGAAGAAGTCATTGCCCAATATGAAGTCCAAAATCATCCAATGGCAAACTTAGGAAGTTGATGGTGCCTTTCCAGTTCCCTAATTGCACCATCACATTCTTTGTTAAACCATGGGTCTCCTATGCTTGGTTGTTTACGGATTTCAACTTACTATCATCCTTGCTAAGCTTCAAACCCATCTTGGCTACTTCCCCCATCGAAATAAAGTTGTGGTTGTCCTATTGTCCACTAAAGCCACCACTTTCTGTCCACCTATAGCCATCACGACATACAACAAACCCTTATTAGTCTTTGCTTGAATTACATTCAGAAGCTGAAGAGGGCTAACTCTCGTAGGGGTCTTCGACTCATTGTTTGTGAGGAATTTGCCTTCTCCTCCACCTTAGCCTGAGAAGGCTTAGACTTTTTGTTTGGTTTGCAGCCATTCTTCTTGGAGGGCTTAGACTCCCCCTTTTTACTCGATTGTTACTACTGGTTCTTCTCTTTATGGGTTGTAGTGAAGAAAGAACTTAGCTTGTAGTCCACTAAGCAATCAACAGCTACCATAGACGTAGGCAAGTCTTGCACACCTTGCCTCCTCAATTTCTTTTGAGCCCATCCCTGTAGTCCAAACATAAAGTTGAACAACTTATCAACTTCAGACATGTCTTTAATGTCAAGGATCAACGAGCTAAATTCCTTTACATAGTCTCTGACATAACCCATTTACTTGAGTTTCTTCAGAGAATCCCGAGCCACCCACGTCGTATTCGTAGGAAGAAACTAACCCTGTAGTTCATTTTTCAACATTTCTCAAGTGTTGATTCTTGGTCTCCTAACCGCAGCATCATCATTGGTTCTCGTATGCCACTAAAGCTTTGCATCTCCAAAGAGATGCATGGATGTGATTGTTACTTGTTCATTCGTAGGGATATGGGCAGCACTAAAATACTGTTCCATGTCCTAGAGGAAATTCTCCAAATCATTGGCATTCCGGGCACCACCAAAGGGTTTGGGCTTAGGCACTTGCACCTTTGCAGGGGCTGGTTTTGAAGTGGATGGTGTGCCCTAGAACACCGCCTGCTTTAGCAAGTGATCTCATCCTTAAGAAATATAACTTGTCCAGAAAATTCCTCTACTATCAATTTGATCATGGTTGTGAGGGATTCTATCCATTCCTCCACATATTTATCCTGACTTTTTGCGAGTCCACGCTGTACTCTGAGTTCCTCAATGAATTCTGCCATTCTTACAAATAGAGTGGAGCCTGCATCGTAATTACTAACAGTTGCTTCCAATCGAGAAACTTGCTCATGCAGTGCCTTCAAGGAGTTGTTCTTCGAAGTCATAGGCTCTGATACCAATTGTCACACGCACAATTTTGGTTCTAAGTTTTTGCTTTGGTGTAGTACCTAGGCACGCTCTAGGCCAGCCTTCCCCCAAGCCACAAGGTACACACACAAATTATTGGCCTTTCCCCAACTCGTATTTTATTGTTGTCCAACAGAATACAAGAGGTTCTCTACAAGGACTCCCACATTAATCACCGGGTAGTTCACTTGCTTTCTGAAGACATGTAGACCCTCTTTTATAAAGGCTGCACCAAGCAATCCTAATTCTATTAGGGAACTAACTTTTGAGTCCTAGTCCAACTCTAACTCAAGCTCACCATATGCCACCTTGAGTAGGACTCCGAGTCTTACTCAATCTCAAATTCCCATGCCACAACTCTTTTCCTCCTTATGCATGAAGACTCAGTTTCTCATCTCGATTAGGAGTCTTTGTGGGTCAGGAGTTTCTCTCTTCCTGCATCACATCTCAATCCCCTACTCTGACTAAAAGTCCCATACGATAGGAGTCGTGTTCATGCGATGCATCAATTCACTGTGTTTCTTGCTGCTGGAGACCACACCTTGCTCAGGCTCATCCTAATGCCAAGACATGTCTAACTCAAGTTTGCTTGCACATGACTCATGCTACTACATCCGTACGTGCTTGGCTCATGCATCAAGGCCCTTGCTGCTGAGGCTGTGCTCATACTTGTTGCAGCATGGCCTCTTAGTCTGAGGCATCCGTCCCACACATTGCAACTTGCATTGCTCATAGGTCACTTAAGGGTGCCAACAAGCTCAGTTGACGGGCTAACAATTCACTACTATTCTACCCTTACAAGATAGAAATTAATTAGCTATACAACATGATTCCTAATTCTCAATCCCTACTAATAACATTGATTCTAATGGAGTGGATGAGTTAATTCCTTAGTTTGGGCTAATGTGGAAACATATTTAAGTTAGAGAATTATTCATTTCTCGATATGAAAATCATGAAAATTGCTAACATTTGGATTGTTTCATCTCTCAAAAAATGTTTCTTCTTCAAAATTGTGAAAAACACTACATTTATGATTCTTGCAAACTGCCCATTGTTGATAAAGAAAAACAGGTCCTCTGACAAGATGTGGGGATCTCCATTCCCTTGGAGAAAGAACTAAGTAAATAGAAACATAGCTCACTGTAAATTATGAAAAACCCAGATGAGTATTGGGTTTAGGTCCTTCAAAAATCAAAGAGAATCGTGCACCATATATAAGTTGCTCGGATGAGGATTGGATCTAGGTCTTTCAAATTTTATGTCATAAAATATGATATTGTTAATTCCTAGCTAGTTTGTAGCAAAAGAATCAAAAGCTAGCCATACATAAGATTATTACCATGATCTTCATGTTGAATTATATTCAAAACCACTAATCATAAAAGTACGAGAGGAAAACAGGGACTGACCTTTCTCTTTCTGTTAAGGAAGACTACAGCGTTGTTGCTAAGGTTTGGTGCCTTCTCCATGATTGAACGGGAAGTTGTAGCCAAACGTCCTTCCACAGATACCACTCTCCACATATATCACTAACTAACTAATAATAAAAATAAAAGCTCAACCACAACCTCCTTTTGACCATTAGAAGTAGCAAAGAGGCAGCCTTTAATTTCTTGTTCTCTTTCCAAACGTGCTTAATTCAACTTGAGAGTCGAGGGTGTATATGGAAAAAAAAAAAAGTTACATTGGTTTCCATGAGAGGAATCAAAATAATAATAAGAGAGCCTTTTGGTTTCCATGAGAAATGAATATTTGATTCCTATTGTCATTTCTAATAAGTAATTCAAATGAATAATAAATGAGAAATGTAATGAATTTCTCATTTTCATTGTTCTGACATCCCAAACAAGACCTAATAGTGATAAAATAAAATGACAGTAAGCACTCCTGAGGAATAATAAAGTGTTGATTGTTTGAGAAACCTACATAAAACTCTTGTCCATAGAATCTTGAGATGGCACACAGACTCTCTCTCTCTATCTCATTTCTTTGATAATTAATGGATTTGGGCGAATATTTGGCTTGTCGCAGGCCTGAGGCTCGAACCTAGACTAAACGTCCAAACGCAGCTTTGGCTCACCACTAGGCATACCTAATACTGAGTGCACCAAAAAAACATATATTAAAACTCATCATAAAAACAAAATATTAATAGAATATTTTAATAAAAAAATTAATTCTAATTATTTTATTTTTAAATTTCATTTAATTGATGACCAAAAATATAAAAATTATCGTCATAATTTTCTTAATGGATTTTTTTTATATCATTTATATATTAATTAAATATAAAAAACATAAATATTATAAAATAAAAAAAATTATACATATGTTATCATTTATTTTATATCATTAAATGCATTTGACTTGAATAAATCTTAGTTTTAATATTAATTATATTTTAAAGTTAGACGTACTATAATAAAATGTCATAATATTATTGTTTAATAATGTTTAATATAACTTAATAATGAATATATACTTACAAAATATTTTTTTTTTATTAACGCTCACCGTATTATTATCAAATACAACAATGTATATCATAAATATATTAATTTTTTAATAAACAACTTCAAAATATTTATTATTACTTCTTATATCATTATTTTATCATTTTTTTCAATATTTTAATAAGTTCTAATCAATTTTTGTTCTATTGATATTTTGTATCATAATAACCACCAATATTTTCTAATATATCCCGATATATCCGTAAAATCAAATTATCAATATAGCTGTTAAAACCGATATTTTCATCCTTATTTGTAACTACGATCTTCAAGTCTAGTTCCTAACTTAGGCATTAAATAATGATCCCTAATTTTGCCCCTTAGTCATGAAATAGTTATTATATATAACATGAAAGTGCGGTGTCAAAATTAATATACTCCGAAGAGGGTATAAAAGTCATCATGCAATAAACATCTTATAGTTGAATTGGACATGTTGGTGAGGCAATACGATGTCCAGGACATGTCATATTTATAATGCCTCACACATAATTTAGGCTTTTTGGTAGTTTAATAATTCATTGTGTTTCCAAGTTGATTCACTCATTTGAACATTCTTAAATTAATAAAAAATAAATGGTTTTATTTAAAAATCAGTCTATTCATTTCATTAAAAATTATTAATAATTAATTAATTAACAACCTTCTTTTTTTTTTTAATTAATTCATGTGTTGTCATCTTCTTCGACACCCAAATTAACCTAAAAAACCTTTAAACCTAAATCTCTATCTCCTTCCCTCTGTTTACCATTTTCTCCCATACTTCCACCTTCCATTCCCATCACTTTATCATCGCCTACATTTTTTTTCTTTTTTCTTTTAGAAAAAATGAGAAAAATAGAAAGTGAAGATCAATTCATAATACTTTTTAAAACTTTAAAATATTGAAACAAGGAAATAAATGAAAGATGAAGTTGTAACGTAAATCCTAAACATAATGACCATCTTGTGCATATTGTAAACTAATGTCACTAAATTTAGTCAAGAAAAAGGAAAGTATCACTTAAAAAAAAAAAAAAAAAGTCATACAGAAAATAAAGATAGTGGTTACTTCGAGGAACCTTTCTATGGTATTTTATTTCATTTAGAAAGCTTTACTCGTGGACATGTTAGTGGGTGTTTAGTAAACCAACTTTATAACTTAAAAGCGACTTAATAATTTAATTTAAGTCATTAAATAAATTAAGTATATTTGATAAAATGACTTAATGATATAACTTAAATAAAAAATAACTTTAAGTAATAACTAAAAATAATTAATTTATTCTTAAGTTCACATCTTTATTTTACCTTTTTATCCTTATTTACTCTCATTACCGTTATGATCTCCTTTGCTACTCCACAACCTCTAATTTTATTCAACTTCTTTTGCCCTAATTATGATATATGAAGATAAATAAGTTAATTTGATGATTTAGAATAAGTTTTAAGTTAATTTTATTAAACAACTTTAATACTTAAAATAAAAATTAAGTAATAAGTTTTAAGTCAACAATTGAAGTATAATTTAACTTAAAGTCAACTTAAGTCATTAAGTAATAAGTATAAAGTTTTACCAAACACCCCCTTAGTCATAAACTGATAACATCTTTTTTTCCAGAAGAGAAAATGATAGTAACTTGATATTTAAGATTTACTGTAAAAAGATAATAATTTTTAAAGAGTATTTTTAAAAAAATGGGGTATCAAAAATTTTTGAATACCTCAAATTTTAAAAAATTTAAAAGTGATTTTTGAACATATAAGGTGAGTACTCCATACACTTTATATAAAAAGTTTGCACATTTTATATAAAAAATTTTAATATTTTTTTATTTTCAAATATAGGAAACTTGAAGTGAATTTGAACCGATACTTTGTTTATTATAATCAATTTTAAGCTAATCAAAATTCCCAACCTTTTTCATTTTATTCCCCTCTAGTAGAAGAAACCACAACATATAAAGATTGAAAAATAAATCCTCTTGGATTTGGGGATATTTAGTTTATCTTCTTAGAAATTTTTAGATTTGTATAAAACATACATATGAGATTCAGGAGGTTGTATATTATTTATTTGTTTATTTCAATGAGAAATCCATTTATATGTGGTAGGTTTCTTCACATTGTTACACTGTTACAAACCTTTTCTTAGTCTTTTTTTTCTTTTTCTTTTAATTCCATGTTTGTAAGTCCATGTAACCGGGGTCTCATAGCCATGGTTAAACAAATTTTACTAGGTGGGTATGTGAAGAAATCCTAGCTAGGTATGCCATGCAAATTTTTGGGTATGTGAAGGAATTCAATGAATCCTAGATTAAATTTTTTAAAACATATTTTTGATACCATGCTGAATAACTTATCCAATATTACTAGGAAAATTGTATAATTAAAAAGTATAACAAAATTAAAGAAAATTGACCAGAAATACGAAGAATGTGATCAAGGTGTAAAAAAGTGATCGGGATATGAATAATGTAATTAGGTACCCAAAAAAATGACAAAAAAGGGAAAAAAAATATTAATATGGATTTGGTTTTCAAAAGCCTACTATTAAAATAAATTCTTAAAATGAAAAAAAAACGATAAAAAAAATCAATTGTTACAACTAAAATAAGTTTTGCATCAAAATAAACTTTTCAATAAAAATAAAATAAAAAATAAAAGAAGAAAATAAAATAAGATGGTGCTAAAAATGTCAACTTTCTACCACAAGAAGTCATTCTTGTGGGAAAAAAAACTCATGTTGAAAATTTACTTTCAGATATAAAAATCCATAAAATTGTGCAAAACTGCCCCAAAGTAAAAGCCCATTAAGTTTAAACTAAAACAAAAATCGAAATGGACAAAAAAAAATGCAAGAGCTCTAAAAGGCCTGAAAGAGTTTCTAAAATGAAAATTTAAGTGAATAAGTCTTTTGCATTTTTAAATATGATTAATATTGTGAAATAAATGAAGTTTGAAGATGGAGCAATGCCATATATATTAATTAGCGGAAGCTTCAATATTGTGCTATAAGGATTAATATATACCCTCGACACAAAGCCGCGTGAGGTTTTAACATGATTCTGCCTTTAGAGAACTTCTAAATTATAGAGCAAAACTATTCACTCCACCTTTAACCAAATTAAATTCCTTTTATAATCTTCTTGTGTGTTTCATTTTATTTTACTTTTCTAAAAATCTTTTTACCACTCATCATGTTGATGAATGTTTCAAGGTTTTAATACGTTTCTTAACTAATTGTGCTTATATCCACAAATGAAAGAGAATAAATTCACTATATATAACTACAAGGGAAAAAAAAAATTAATATATAACTTATGAGCTCTCAAAGGATTGTATGTTTCCTTGAACCTAACATTGACAACATGAATCGAGAGTTTTTCTTTTCCAGTAGATGTCTTCCCTTTCTATCACATCTATCAGGATTCATTGCATGCATGATGACTAAAGGTTATTGTTCAGGATGCTTGATTTGGACATAAGAGTTTGAGTAATATGCAAAATCCATTTGATAGTGTTAGATGGTTTATATTAATATTATTTTATTAAAACATTTGTCGAAGTAAGAGATTATTATTGTACTAGACTAGTTAGTTTAAGTTGAAAATTTGATCCAAACATTCATAAATTTGACTCTACCTAGCATGTACACTAGCTTTGGAGATACGAGATTGTTGTAAATTCAATTGTAATGGGTGTGATTTTAAAATGAAAAGAAAAAATAAAAATAAAAGTGATACTTAAGTTGTCACTCCCCAAAACCCACTCCAAGGACATGACGGTCATTTCATACCTCAAGCCCAAAGGTTAAGAGTGGAAACGACACAAACATTTGTATTGTAATTAGAAATTTACTAATTACTAAATTCCTGTTCAGAGTAGTAGGACAAAATTCTAAAATCTCCAAGTATCAACTTTAAAAAAACTAATACATCAACCAAAGTGTTATTGTCCAAATAACTCCAAACTCAAAATAATTCAAACAAGAATTAAGTTTTAACACCTAAACAATGTCCAAAATAAAGAGAGTTTAAACAAATGTCCTAATAAAGCCAAATTTCCCTCCTAACGGTCACTCATCGCCTGAACTGAGTTTACCTGAAAGATTATCAACAAAGGGGGATGAGCTCAAAGCCCAATAAGGAACATTAATACAATTTCATGGATCAAACATTTTCAGTCATGCTTGCAAATAGGAGATATAACATATACTTATTTTCATAAAAACTTTTGAGTTCAAAATGCTAATACATTCAAACTTTTCAACAAAACTTTCTCATATCCATTTCAAAACAATTTCTCATCAAACAATTTTTCATCAAAACCAAATCGAATACATTCAAAATATCTTTACTCTAGTTATCGTATGACAAATGGTGCCCAATTAGGTGCGAATTCACAATTGAGTAATTAGTTTCAAATTTGTTTCATTTAAGGTGAACAAAACCAAATGTCAACAATTATAACCCGTTGATTATGGCCAAAAGATCAACTATTATAACCCGTTGATTATGGCCATAAGATCAACTATTATAATCCATTGACTAGGGTCATATAATATCAACTATTATAACTTGTTGATTATGGTAAAAAATGCCAACAATTATAACCTGTTGAGTAGGGTCATATAATCCAAAGTCAAACATTTTATTTCATTATTTCAAACTTACAAAATAAAACATCATATCTCAATTTTTCATTTTTCATAAACAAAGAAAATTCTCAAATATACTTTCCATACAAAACACATATTTGATCCATGCATAAATATAAAAATAATATTTTTACACATTTCAAAATACAATATAAAAAAGAAAATTATTTTCTTTTATAGAAATCTACATTAATTTCCCTTACCTTAAAGAAGTACTCAAAATCTTGAAGTATTTAACTCTGAAGAATTTCCTCCTCACCTAACATAATATCATACACAATATTGATTATTGATTATTTATCTAAATATATAAATTTGACAATCCTAAAAATATTTTATTTGATATTAAGGATCCTAATTAATTTATCATATTAATATTATTACCATTCAATATTATTTTCAACTTCCTAAACAATAATTTATTTCTCTTTTCTATCTTATCTAAATTAAATCTTTTAAGAATATTTATTTGCATTAAACTATTATTTAAATCTCCTACTGAAACTTAACAAATACGCCATGCATTTTTTTTTATATATATTTTTTTCCAACAACTCTATACCAATTCCATTCATTATTATTCTCTCTTTTCTTCTTCTTCTTCTTCTTCTTCTTCTTCTTATTATTATTATTATTATTATTATTGTTATTATTAATTTCAATACCCAACAACACCTTAACTTATTTCTCTTCCAAGCCATCAACGTCCTTTTCTTCCTTATTGTTTACCAAAATACCATTTTTTTTCCTTTCCTAGGTCAACGTGCAGGCCATTTCTTAGTTTTTTTTTTTTTTTTTTTTTCAACAGGCCTAATCCTTCCTACCTACACGCATCTTTCATCATTTTTTTTCTCCTCTCTAAAGTCAAAACTTTTAACCTCCATACTCACAAATTTTATGTAATTTTCACATCTGAAACTATATAATTTTTTTTTCTTTTTTATCTACATCTATTCATTTGAGTAATCAAAATTTATTGATCTTCATTAATAGATCAAACTATGTTCATAAATTTTTAATCTTTTTGACCTAGAAATTAATTAAACGAACTCTAATCAAAATTGAGATATTACAAAAAATATCTAAAGTGTTCAAAACTAATTAACGAATATAAGATGTTAATTTAAGGATTAAAAATCTTACCTAAAAATTGATCTTCAAACCCTAAACCTCCAAATCTTCAACTCTATGCTCTCTAATATTTCTGATCTCTATGTAAAAGGGTTTTCTGAATAGAGAGAATAGGAAAAATCTAATTTATACCTAGGGGTTTTAAATACAAAAGAAAAAAAAAAAAAAAAAAAAAACCATTTTATCCTTATTAAATTACTTTAATTAATTATTAATTTCTAAATTATAATTTTACCCTTAAATTAGGTTTGGGGCATTACACAAGCACCCTCATAGAGTGCTCAAGCACTCTTAGCACCTAACGGACCTTGCAGAACACTCAAGGCATGTCTATTTTTGTGCAATTTTCTATTTTTGATTAGATTTTCGAACCAGTATGTTTTTGTTAAGTTAATTTATTACTATAATTTGCCAAGATAGTGATGGTTTTTCATCAACAAATACACCTATTGGTTAAGTTATTACACTCCCTCCTAGAATTTATTATTGTTATTTCTATCCCTCTCCAACATTTTTAAAGCCTATTATTAATTTGATCAATTATGGTAGTTGATTGATTGCATCCCTTGAATTCATTGAGGTGGTCACTAAGGAGCCCATGGGTGTTGCATCATAGATGTGAAGAGGAGTTTATGTGTCAATCAATGTAAGACCCTTGGGAAAAAATAACATCTAGTTAAAGTAAAAGTATGTACATGTTCTTTTAGAATTAGTGAATTTTCTCTATTTCCGATTGATTTGCTGCATTTACAATAATTTGTTTTAGGGAGACTCTATAAATGGTTTTCCACATATATCATCTATTAAGTGTGAGATTGTTTGTTGTTGTATTATTCATTTAGTATATATAAGTAAAAAACTTTTAAAATGTTTAAAAAACTTTAAATATTTTTAGTTATAACAAGGATAAAAATATTAATATTGACAGAAACATCGATAACTTAATTTTATGGATATATAGATAACTTGATTTTGTGGATATATCGATAAATATTGGTGGATATCTTAATACAAAATAACGATAAACAAAAATTAATCAAAACTCATGAAATTGTCGGAAAAAAAACTCTAAAAAATAATTTAAGAATAATACTAGAAATTTTGAAATTGTTTTGTTAAAGAAATTAATATATTTGTGGACCTACAGTTTTCACATGCATCCTCACTTGAACAGTAAGACTCGCTTTTTATTTGTGAAATCGATTTTTTTGAAATTTGTTTTTAGAGTTTAAAGGGAAAAAAAACTCTAAGTGTGACTCTTAAAGGAAAAACAAGTTTGCGAAAAATCGAGTCTAGGTTTGGGGGTCAGGTTACCTATTGGGAAGGTACAATGGTAAGCCATAGCACCCCTCTAAACCCCTATACTTATGGTATCTACTAAACGAATGGAAGGAACTATGACAATTAATTAATTGATCATGGATACTGAGAAACAAAATCATACAAATGAATATGTGCAAGTCATGGTAAAGTTAAATTACAAGAATATGTAAAATAAATAAAAAAGAAAAAGAAAAAGACATGAATCAATTTATTAAGTTAATTAAAAAAATTATTAATTCAAATGTCATGAAGCAATTTTAAGAAATTTTAAAAGAATTTATTTGCATTAAAAAAATAATTTTTAGTTGATGTCTTCAATTTATTTACCTAAAAGAACTTTGAATTTACTTTTAATATTGATTCAATTTTGTTTGTATTTAATTTTCAAGAAAGTCATTTACACTTATTCGATTATAACAATTTTTTTACAAAATTTTAATTTGGTGATAAAAATGATTTTTACTTGCTTTTACTAAAGAAGAATGAATTTTTACAATTTTATTTACAAAAGTATCTCAATTTGATTTTTATTTACAAAGGAATTAGTTTTTTTTATAAACTTTATTTACAAAAATATTTTCAATTCAATTTTATCAAAAAAATAAAATAAAATTCTACAACTTCAATTTGCAAATTACATTCTTATTAATATATATATATATATATATATTATTTAAGACCTTTATCT
Organism: Vitis cinerea var. helleri x Vitis rupestris; assembly: GCA_945999865.1. Taxonomy (NCBI): domain Eukaryota; kingdom Viridiplantae; phylum Streptophyta; class Magnoliopsida; order Vitales; family Vitaceae; genus Vitis; species Vitis cinerea var. helleri x Vitis rupestris. Next base: position 690,520 of record OX253931.1, on the reverse strand, counting down.
ATTAAAAAAATACTCTTAATCCTGTTATAATTAAGGAAATAAAATATATTTAAAAAAAATTAGGACAATTTTATTTTAAAAAAAATAAAATTTTGAGCAATTTTATCTAAAAGCCAATTTTCTAAACAATTTTTATTAAACATATAAATTTTCTAGCAATTATTATTAAAAATATTTTTTTGAATTTTTATTAATAAAAAAACTTTCTTTTATTAAGAAGAATATTTTAGAACTATTATTTTATTAAAACATATTTACTAAATAATTCTTCTTATTTAAACTAAAGTTCTGGTTTGTTCGACATTCAATTATGTACACACTCAATAAATATATACAAACGAATATTTAAAGCAACTAATAACAATGAGAAATAAAACGTGTACACAAACAAACTTACAACAAACTCAATGTTTTCTTACAACTTTTCGAGTCTCACTTTCTTCCATGATATTCCATACTTCACATGTCATAAATCTATATTCAGCTAATAGAATTGACAAGTGAGTTCATGCAAAAACAAAAATTACCTAAATTTAAATATCCACAAGTGTACAAGCTTCAAATTAGTCCAATAAATTTATTAAATTAAAATAGACTCAAACTAACAAATATAACCCAACAAAAATATCCCACTTACTATAAGCCTTAGTCCAAAATTCCAAATTAATGGTTAGTATATAAACATAATCAAATAAGTCTAAAATATGACAAATCAAAACAAATTCCATAGGCCTAAATTTAATATCCCATAATTCTAATCTAATTTAATATCTAAGCCTACATCTACAATCAAAATCAAGCTCAAATATAATATGTAAAGCCCAAATGTAACAAAAATGTATTACAATATTATATCATGTCCAAATTAAATAATTCAAATGAGTACAACCATATAAATTATTAACTAATCTAACCCAAATTAATTTACCAACAGTAAATTAATCCAAATTTCATATTAATTCAACAATTCAAATATAAAAAACAACAATTACTATTAAAATCAAATCAAGACAAATAAAGAAAAATAAAAATAATAATGAAAAGAAAAATAAAATAAATATATAAGTGTTCTATTGGATTACCTATTGAACAACCATGCATCAAAGCTTATTTTGTTTAACCAATCTGATCTCTTAGAGTAGCAAACATGGTTCCTATCTAGCCAAAGAAGGTTCTAAGGAGAGCCTAAAAGGCATCGATGGTGGTAAGGGAGGCTTAAAGAGGAGAAGAATAAACCAGGTTCCTAATAACATCTATCGACCTCCATTTATCCTAAAAATTGATCTTACTATCCCTCTAGATAACAAAGCCCCTAATGGACATATTTGAATCCCAAATATCGGGTTTGAGTCATCATTAATGAGTTCGACCTGGCTAGGAGCCTAGATTCTGAAAGAGATGATAGGATATCATGTTAAATGATGTTGTTGTATCAAGAAGCTTGCTAGGGATGTGGTTCCATCTTCTAGAATTCTTTGCTAGAAAAAGTTCTCACTTGCTCTAGGAGAAAATCACACATCTCCAAATGATGCTAGATTTGAACACACATGCACTTAGTAATTTACCGTTAAAGTGGGTTATGCTACGGTATCGAAAAGCACTTTTCGGTACCATACCCACTTTTTTAAGCTAATAGGGTAGAGACACATGGCATGCTAAATTAAAAAAAAAATAAACAAAACCACTTCTTCAGATCATCCAACCGGTTGCCATGGGAAATAATCCCATGCAACACACATTGTTACCTTTATTACATTAACCAATTATAAATTTGTTTAATGTAATTATTTTGTTTAGGAAATTTTTTTTTATGAAACAGAAAAATAAAGATAATTTTGAAAAAACAAATTACAGTTTATTTATTTTTGTTATATAAAGTGATTAAACCCCACATAAAAATTAAATTTAAAATAAACCAAAAAAAAATTATAAATAATTTGGTGATATAATTTATGTATTAAGGAAAAGTAAATTTAATTTATTTTAACATCAAATAATTTGTTGACAAAATTTGATGAATATTTGAAGTGTGAAAAGCAATATAATTGGTTTATGAAGTTAAAAAAATGGGAAAACTAGAACTAAATTTTATAAAATATATATTAAATTAAAATTAAATTAGTTGTGTACTAATTATTAATTGAGAATATATGACTAAATTATTTCTTAGCTTTTCAAAAAAATTAGTTGAAATATAGAAAATACGACAAAGGTATAATTACTAACAATATGGAAATCCAAACCCCTCACAGATTTTTTCGGTAAATTTCCATTTTAAATTTTTCGATCCATTTCACACCCTCAAAATATACTGAATTTTTGAGTATTTTTGGATTTGGATTTTTTCGGAAATCATTTGACCACCTCCTAAGTGCAACAAACTTATTTAAACAATATCCAAACCATATTAAGTCCCAAAAAAGTTTAAAAACTTCAAACAAGTGGAGAATTGGGAGGGTACGAAGAATGTGAGAATTCCTCACATTCTTCGTACCCTTGTGAATTTTTTAGTATTTTTGGATTTAGATTTTTCCGAAAATCATTTGACCACCTCCTAAGTGTAATGAACCTATTTCAACTATATCCAAGTAATGTGAAGTCCAAAAAATTTTTTTAAAACTTCAAACAAGTGAAGAATTGGGAGGGTACGAAGAATGTGAGGATTCCTCACATACTTCGTACCCTTGTGAATTTTTTAGTATTTTTGGATTTAGATTTTTTCGAATATTATTTGATCACCTCCCAAGTGTAACAAACCTATCTAAACAACATCCAAGACATATCATGTCCCAAAAAATTTTAAAAAGTCCAAAGAAGTGGAGAATTGGGACGGTACGAAGAATGTGAGGATTCTTCACATTCTTTGTACCCTTGTGAATTTTTTAGTATTTTTGGATTTCAATTTTTCTAGAAATCATTTCACTACCTCCTAAGTGTAATGAACCTATTTAAACAATATCCAAGCCATATGAAGTCCCAAAAAAATTTTAAAACTTCAAACAAGTGGAGAATTGGGAGGGTACGAAGAATGTGAGGATTCCTCACATACTTCGTACCCTTGGGAATTTTTTAGTATTTTTGGATTTGGATTTTTTCAGAAATCATTTCACCACCTCCTAAGTGTAACGAACCTATTTAAAAAATATGCAAGTCATATGAAGTCCCAAAAAATTTTAAAAACTTCAAACAAGTGGAGAATTGGGAGGGTATGAAAAATGCGAGAATTCCTCACATTCTTCGTACCCTTGTGAATTTTTTAGTATTTTTGGATTTGGATTTTTTTGGATATCATTTGACCACCTTCTAAGTGTAACGAACCTATTTAAACAACATCCAAACCATATGATGTCCAAAAAAATTATAAAAACTTCAAACAAGTGGAGAATTGGGAGGGTATGAAAAATGCGAGAATTCCTCACATTCTTCGTACCCTTGTGAAATTTTTAGTATTTTTGGATTTGGATTTTTCCGGATATCATTTGACCACCTTCTAAGTGTAACAAACCTATTTAAACAACATCCAAACCATATGATGTCCCAAAAAATTTTAAAAACACCAAAGAAGTGGAGAATTGAGAGGGTACGAAAAATGCGAGAATTCCTCACATTCTTCGCACCCTTGTGAATTTTTTAGCATTTTTGGATTTGGAATTTTTTGGATATCATTTGACCACCTTCTAAGTGTAACGAACCTATTTAAACAAAATCCAAACCATACGATGTCCCAAAAAATTTTAAAAATTCCAAAGAAGTGGAGAATTGGGAGGGTACGAAGAATGAGAGGATTCCTCACATTCTTCGTAACCTTGTGAAATTTTGAGTATTTTTGTATTTGGATTTTTTCGGATAACATTTGACCACCTCCCAAGTGTAACAAACCTATTTAAACAATATCCAAGCCATATGATGTCCCAAAAAATCTTAAAAAGTCCAAAGAAGTGGAGAATTGGGAAGGTACGAAGAATGTGAGGATTCCTCACATTCTTCGTACCCTTGTGAATTTTTTAGTATTTTTGCATTTGGATTTTTTCGGAAATCATTTCACCACCTCTTAAGTGTAATGAACCTATTTAAACAATATCCAAGCCATATGAAGTCCCAAAAAATTTTAAAAACTTCAAACAAGAGGAGAATTGGGAGGGTACGAATAATGTGAGAATTCCTCACATTCTTCGAACCCTTGTGAATTTTCTCGTATTTTTGGATTTGGATTTTTCTGGATATCATTTGACCACCTTCGAAGTGTAACGAACCTATTTAAACAATACCCAAACCATATGATGTCCCAAAAAATTTTAAAAACTCCAAAGAAGTGAATAATTGGGAGGGTACGAAGAATGTGAGGATTCCTCACATTCTTCGTACCCTTGTGAATTTTTGAGTATTTTTGGATTTGGATTTTTCCAGATATCATTTGACCACCTCCCAAGTGTAACACACCTATTTAAACAACATCGAAGTCATATGATGTCCCAAAAAAGTTTAAAAAATCCTAAGAAGTGGAGAATTGGTAGGGTACGAAGAATGTGAGGATTTCTCACATACTTCGTACCCTTATGAATTTTTTAGTATTTTTGGTATTGGATTTTTCCGTATATCATTTGACCACCTTCTAAGTGTAACGAACCTATTTAAACAACATCCAAACCATATGATGTCCCAACAAATTTTAAAAACTCCAAAGAAGTGGATAATTCGGAGGGTACGAAGAATGTGAGGATTCCTCACATTCTTCATACCCTTATGAATTTTTGAGTATTTTTGGATTTGGATTTTTCCAGATATGATTTGACCACCTCCCAAGTGTAACAAAACTATTTAAACAACATCCAAGCCATATGATGTCCCAAAAAATTTTAAAAAGTCTAAAGAAGTGGAGAATTGGGAGGGTACGAAGAATGTGAGGATTCCTCACATACTTCGTACCCTTGTGAAATTTTTAGTATTTTTTTATTTGGATTCTTCCGGATATCATTTGACCACCTCTTAAGTGTAACGAACCTATTTAAACAACATCCAAGCCATATGACTTCCCAAAAAAAATTTAAAACTCCAAACAAGTGGAGAATTTGTAGGGTACGAAGAATGTGAGGATTCCTCACATACTTCGTACCCTTGTGAATTTTTTGGTATTTTTGGATTTGGATTTTTCCAGAAATCATTTCACCACCTCCTAAGTGTAATGAACCTATTTAAACAATATACAAGTCATATGAAGTCCCAAAAAATTTTAAAAACTTCAAACAAGTGGAGAATTGGGAGGGTACAAATAGTGTGGGAATTCCTCACATTCTTCGTACTCTTCTGAATTTTTTAGCATTTTTGGATTTGGATTTTTCCGGAAAGCATTTCACCAACTTCTAAGTGTAATGAACTTATTTAAAAATATCCAAGCCATATGATGTCCCAAAAAATTTTAAAAACTTCAAACAAGTGGAGAATTGGGAGAGTACGAAGAATGTGAGGATTCCTCACATTCTTCGTACCCTTGTGAATTTTTTACTATTTTTGGATTTGGATTTTTCCAAAAATCATTTGACCACCTCCTAAGTGTAATGAACCTATTTAAACTATATGCAAGTAATATGAAGTCCAAAAAAAATTTTAAAAACTTCAAACAGGTGAAGAATTGGGAGGGTACGAAGAATGTGAGGATTCCTCACATACTTCGTACCCTTGTGAAATTTTTAGTATTTTTTTATTTGGATTCTTCCGGATATCATTTGACCACCTCTTAAGTGTAACGAACCTATTTAAACAACATCCAAGCCATATGACTTCCCAAAAAAAATTTAAAACTCCAAACAAGTGGAGAATTTGTAGGGTACGAAGAATGTGAGGATTCCTCACATACTTCGTACCCTTGTGAATTTTTTGGTATTTTTGGATTTGGATTTTTCCAGAAATCATTTCACCACCTCCTAAGTGTAATGAACCTATTTAAACAATATACAAGTCATATGAAGTCCCAAAAAATTTTAAAAACTTCAAACAAGTGGAGAATTGGGAGGGTACAAATAGTGTGGGAATTCCTCACATTCTTCGTACTCTTCTGAATTTTTTAGCATTTTTGGATTTGGATTTTTCCGGAAAGCATTTCACCAACTTCTAAGTGTAATGAACTTATTTAAAAATATCCAAGCCATATGATGTCCCAAAAAATTTTAAAAACTTCAAACAAGTGGAGAATTGGGAGAGTACGAAGAATGTGAGGATTCCTCACATTCTTCGTACCCTTGTGAATTTTTTACTATTTTTGGATTTGGATTTTTCCAAAAATCATTTGACCACCTCCTAAGTGTAATGAACCTATTTAAACTATATGCAAGTAATATGAAGTCCAAAAAAAATTTTAAAAACTTCAAACAGGTGAAGAATTGGGAGGGTACGAAGAATGTGAGGATTCCTCACATACTTCATACCCTTGTGAATGTTTTAGTATTTTTGGATTTGGATTTTTCCGAATATCATTTGATCAACTCCCAAGTATAACAAACCTATAGAACAAAATCCAAGCCATATGATGTCCCAAAAAAATTTTAAAAACTCCAAAGAAGTGGATAATTTAGAGGGTACGAAGAATGTGACGATTTCTCACATTCTTCATACCTTTCTGAATTTTTTAGTATTTTTGGATTTGGATTTTTTCAGATATCATTTGACCACCTCCCAAGTGTAACAAACCTATTTCAACAACATCCAAGCCATATGATGTCCCAAAAAATTTTAAAAAGTCCAAAGAAGTGGAGAATTGGGAGCGTACGAAAAATGTGAGGATTTCTCACATACTTCGTACCCTTGTGAATTTTTAAATATTTTTTTATTTGGATTCTTCCGGATATCATTTGACCACCTCTTAAGTATAACGAACCTATTTAAACAACATCCAAGCCATATGATTTCCCAAAAAAATTTAAAAATTCCAAACAAGTGGAGAATTTGTAGGGTACGAAGAATGTGAGGATTCCTCACATACTTCGTACCCTTGTGAATTTTTTAGTATTTTTGGATTTGGATTTTTTCAGAAAACATTTCACCACCTCTTAAGTGTAATGAACCTATTTAAACAATATGCAAGTCATATGATGTCCCAAAAAATTTTTAAAACTTCAAATAAGTGGAGAATATGGAGGGTACAAATAATGTGAGAATTCCTCACATTCTTCTTACCCTTGTGAACTTTTTAGCATTTTTTGATTTGGATTTGTCGGGAAATCATTTCACCAACTTCTAAGTGTAATGAACCAATTTAAACAATATCCTAGTCATGTGAAGTCCCAAAATTTTTTAAAAACTTCAAATAAGTGGAGAACTGGGAGGATACGAATAATGTGAGAATTCCTCACAATCTTCATACCCTTGTGATTTTTTAGTATTTTTGGATTTGGATTTTTCTGGAAATCATTTCACCACCTCCTAAGTGAAATGAACCTATTTAAACAATATCCAAGCCATATGAAGCCCAAAAAATTTTAAAAATTCCAAAGAAGTGGAGAATTAAGAGGGTACGAACAATGTGAGGATTCTTCACATTCTTCGTTCCCTTGTGAATTTTTTAGTATTTTTGGATTTGGATTTTTCTGGATATCATTTGGCCACCTCCCAAGTGTAAAAAACCTATTTAAACAACATCCAAGCCATATGATGTCCCAAAAAATTTTAAAAAGTCCAAAGAAGTGGAGAATTGGGAGGATACGAAGATGTGAAGATTCCTCACATACTTTGTACCCTTGTGAATTTTTTAGTATTTTTGGTATTGGATTTTTCCGGAAATCATTTGACCACTTTTTAAGTGTAACGAACCTAATTAATCAACATCAAAGCCATATGATTTCCCAAAAAATTTTAAAAACTCCAAACAAGTGGAGAATTTGAAGGGTACGAAGAATGTGAGGATTCCTCACATACTTTGTACCCTTGTGAATTTTTTAGTATTTTTTTATTTCGATTCTTCCGGATATCATTTGACCACTTCTTAAGTGTAACCAACCTATTTAAACAACATCCCAACCATATGATTTCCCAAAAAATTTTAAAAATTCCAAACAAGTGGAGAATTTGTAGGATACGAAGAATGTGAGGATTCTTCACATACTTCGTACCCTTGTGAAGTTTTTAGTATTTTTGGATTTGGACTTTTTCAGAAATCATTTCACCGCCTCCTAAGTGTAATGAACCTATTTAAACAATATGCAAGTCATATGAAGTCCCAAAATTTTTTAAAAACTTCAAATAAGTGGAGAATTGGGATGGTACGAATAATGTGAGTATTCCTCACATTCTTCGTACCCTTGTGAATTTTTTAGCATTTTTTGATTTGGGTTTGTCGGGAAATCATTTCACCAACTTCTAAGTGTAATGAACCAATTTAAACAATATCCTAGCCATGTGAAGTCCCAAAAAATTTTTAAAACTTCAAACAAGTGGAGAATTGGGAGGGTACGAAGAATGTGAGAATTCCTCACATTCTTCGTACCCTTGTGAATTTTTTTAGTATTTTTGGATTTGGATTTTTCCGAATATCATTTGACCACCTTCTAAGTGTAACGAACCTATTTAAACAACAGCCCAACCATATGATGTCCAAGAAAATTTTGAAAACTCCAACAAAGTGGATAATTGGGAGGGTACGAACAATGTGACGATTCCTCACATTCTTCGTACCCTTGTGAATTTTTTAGTATTTTTGGATTTGGATTTGGATTTTTCCGGATATCATTCGATCACCTCCTAAGTTTAATGAACCTATTAAAACAATATGCAAGTCATATGAAGTCCCAAAAATTTTAAAAACTTCAAACAAGTGGAGAATTGAGAGGGTATGAAGAATGTGAAAATTCCTCACATACTTCGTACCCTTGTGAAATTTTTAGTATTTTTGGATTTGGATTTTTCCGGATATCATTTGACCACCTCCCAAGCATAACAAACCTATTTAAACAACATCCAAGCCATATTATGTCCCAAAAAATTTTGAAAACTCCAAAGAAGTGGACAATTGGGAGGGTACGAACAATGTGAGAATTCCTCACATTCTTCGTACCCTTGTGAATTTTTTAGTATTTTTGGATTTGGATTTTTCCGGATATCATTTGACCACCTCCTAAGTGTAACGAACCTATTTACACAATATGCAAGTCATATAAAGTCCCAAAAAATTTTAAAAACTTCAAACAAGTGGAGAATTGAGAGGATACGAAGAATGTGAGAATTCCTTACATACTTCGTACTCTTGTGAATTTTTTAGTATTTTTTTATTTGGATTCTTCCGGATATCATTTGACCACCCCTTAATTGTAACGAACCTATGGAAACAACATTCAGGCCATACGATTTCCCAAAAAAATTTTAAAACTCCAAACCAGTGGAGAAGTTGTAGGGTACGAAGTATGTGAGGAACCCTCACATACTTTGTACCCTTGTGAATTTTTTAGTATTTTTGGATTTGTATTTTTTCAGAAATCATTTCACCACCTCCTAAGTGTAATGAACCTATTTAAATAATATGCAAGCCATATGAAGTCTCAAAAAATTTTCAAAACTTCAAATAAGTGGAGAATTAGGAGGGTACGGATAATGGGAGAATTCCTCACATTCTTCGTACCCTTGTGAATTTTTTAACATTTTTTGATATGGGTTCTTCGGGAAATCATTTCACCAACTTCTAAGTGTAATGAACCTATTTAAACAATATCCTGGACATGTGAAGTCCCAAAAAATTTTAAAAACTTCAAACAAGTGGAGAATTTGGATGGTACGAAGAATGTGAGAATTCCTCACATTCTTCGTACCCTTGTGAATTTTTTAGTATTTTTGGATTTGGATTTTTCTGGATATTATTTCACCACCTTCTAAGTGTAACAAACGTATTTAAATAACAACCAAACCATATGATGTCCCAGAAAATTTTGAAAACTGTAACAAAGTGGATAATTGGGAGGGTACGAACAATGTGACAATTCCTCACATTCTTCGTACCCTTGTGAATTTTTTAGTATTTTTGGATTTGGATTTTTCCGGATATCATTTGACCACCTCCAAAGTGTAATGAACCTATTTAAGCAATATGCAAGTCATATGAAGTCCCAAAAACGTTTAAAAACATCAAACAAGTGGAGAATTGAGAGGGTACGAAGAATGTGAGAATTCCTCACATACTTCGTACCCTTGTGAATTTTTTAGTATTTTTTGATTTGGATTCTTCCGGATATCATTTGACCACCTTTTAAGTATAACGAACCTATGTAAACAACATCCAAGCCACATGATTTCCCAAAAAAATTTAAAAACTCCAAAGAAGTGGAGAATTTGTAGGGTACGAACAATGTGAGGATTCCTCACATACTTCGTACCCTTGTGAATTTTTTAGTATTTTTGGATTTGGATTTTTTCAGAAATCATTTCACCACCTCCTAAGTGTAATGAACTTATTTAAATAATATGCAAGCCATATGAAGTCTCAAAAAATTTTAAAAACTTCAAAGAAGTGGAGAATTGGGAGGGTACGAATAATGTGAGAATTCCTCACATTCTTCATACCCTTGTGAATGTTTTAGCATTTTTTTATTTGCGTTTGTCGGGAAATCATTTCACCAACTTCTAACTGTATTGAACTTATTTAAACAATATCCTAGTCATGTGAAGCCCCAAAAAATTTGAAAAACTTCAAACAAGTGGAGAATTGGGAGGGTATGAAGAATGTGAGAATTCCTCACATTCTTCTTACCCTTGTGATTTTTTTAGTATTTTTGGATTTGAATTTTTCCGGATATCATTTGACCACCTTCTAAGTGTAACGAACCTATATAAACAATAGCCAAACCATATGATGTCCCATAAAATTTTGAAAACACCAACAAAGTGAATAATTGGGAGGGTACGAACAATGTGATGATTCCTCACATTCTTCGTACCCATGTGAATTTTTTAGTATTTTTGGATTTGGATTTTTTCAGAAATCATTTCACCACCTCCTAAGTGTAATGAACATATTTAAATAATATGCAAGCCATATGAAGTCTCAAAAAATTTTAAAAACTTCAAAGAAGTGGAGAATTGGGAGTGTACGAATAATGTGAGAATTCCTCACATTCTTTGTACCCTTGTGAATGTTTTAGCATTTTTTTATTTGCGTTGGTCGGGAAATCATTTGACCAACTTCTAACTGTAATGAACCTATTTAAACAATATCCTAGTCATGTGAAGTCCCAAAAAATTTGAAAAACTTCAAACAAGTGGAGAATTGGGAGGGTACGAAGAATGTGAGAATTCCTCACATTCTTCTTACCCTTGTGAATTTTTTAGTGTTTTTGGATTTGAATTTTTCCGGATATCATTTGACCACCGTCTAAGTGTAACGAACGTATTTAAACAATATGGAAGTCATATGAAGTCCCAAAAATTTTAAAAACATCAAACAAGTGGAGAATTGAGAGGGTACGAAGAATGTGAGAATTCCTCACATACTTCGTACCCTTGTGAATGTTTTAGTATTTTTGGATTTGGATTTTTCTGGATATCATTTGACCACCTCCCAAGTGTAACAAACCTATTTAAACAACATCCAAGCCATATTATGTCCCAAAAAATTTTAAAAACTCCAAAGAAGTGGAGAATTGGGAGGGTACGAACAATGTGAGAATTCCTCACATTCTTCATACCCTTGTGAATTTTTTAGTATTTTTGGCTTTGGATTTTTCCGGATATCATTTGACCACCTCCCAAGTGTAACAAACCAATTTAAACAACATCCAAGCCATATGATGTCCCAAAAAATTTTAAAAAGTCCAAAGAAGTGGAGAATTGGGAGAGTACGAAGAATGTGAGGATTCCTCACATACTTCATACTCTTGGGAACTTTTTAGTATTTTTTTATTTGGAGTCTTCCGGATATCATTTGACCACCTTTTAAGTGTAACGAACCTATGTAAACAACATCCAAGCCATATGATTTCCCAAAAAATTTTAAAAACTCCAAACAAGTGGAGAATATGTAGGGTACGAAGAATGTGAGTATTCCTCACATACTTCGTACCCTTGTGAATTTTTTAGTATTTTTGGATTTGGATTTTTTCAGAAATCATTTCACCACCTCCGAAGTGTAATGAACCTATTTAAACAATATGCAAATCATATGAAGTCTCAAAAAATTTTAAAAACTTCGAACAAGTGGAGAATTGAGAGGGTACGAAGAATACGAGAATTCCTTACATTCTTCGCACCCTTGTGAATTTTTTCGCATTTTTTGATTTGGGTTTGTCGGGAAATCATTTCACCAACTTCTAAGTGCAATGAACCTATTTAAACAATATCCTAGCCATGTGAAGTCCCAAAAAATTTTAAAAACTTTAAACAAGTGGAGAATTGGGATGGTACGAATAATGTGTGAATTCCTCACATTCTTTGTACCCTTGTGAATTTTTTAATATTTTTGGATTTGGATTTTTTCGGAAATCATTTCACCACCTTTTCAGTGTAACGAACCTAGTTAAACAACATCCAAACTATATGATGTCAAAAAAATGTTTTAAAAATCCAAAGAAGTGGAGAATTTGGAGGGTACGAAGAATGTGAGGATTCCTTACATTCTTCATACCTTTGTGAATTTTTTAGTATTTTTGGATTTTAATTTTTTCGGATATCATTTGAACACCTTCAAAGTGTAACGAACCTATTTAAACAACAACCAAACCATATGATGTCCCATAAAATTTTAAAAACTCCAAAGAAGTGGAGAATTGGGAGGGTACGAAGAGTGTGAGGATTCCTTACATTCTTCGTACCCATATGAATTTTTTAGTATTTTTGGATTTGGATTTTTCCGCATATCATTTGACCAACTTCTAAGTGTAATGAACCTATTTAAACAATAGCCAAACCATATGATATCCCAGAAAATTTAAAAACTTCAAACAAGTGGAGAATTGGGAGGATACGAAGAATGTTAGAATTCCTCACATTCTTCGTACCCTTGTGAATTTTTTTGTATTTTTGGATTTGGATTTTTCCGGATATCATTTGACCACCTTCTAAGTGTAACGAACCTATTTAAACAACAACCAAACCATATGATGTCCCAGAAAATTTTAAAAACTCCAAGAAAGTGGACAATTGGGAGGGTACGAAAAATGTGACGATTCGTCACATTCTTTGTACCCTTGTGAATTTTTTAGTATTTTTGGATTTGGATTTTTCTGGATATCATTTGACAACCACCTAAGTGTAATGAACCTATTTAAACAATATGCAAGTCATATGAAGTCCCAAAAAATTTTAAAAACTTCAAACAAGTGGAGAATTGAGAGGGTACGAAGAATGTGAGAATTCCTCACATACTTCGTACCCTTGTGAATTTTTTATTATTTTTGGATTTGGATTTTTCTGGATATCATTTTACCACCTTTTAAATGTAACAAACCTATTTAAAAAACATCCAAGCCATATGATGTCCCAAAAAATTTTAAAAAGTCCAAAGAAGTGGAGAATTGGGAGAGTACGAAGAATGTGAGGATTCCTCACATACTTCGTATCCTTGTGAACTTTTTGTATTTTTTTATTTGGATTCTTCCGGATATCATTTGACCACCTTTTAAGTGTAACGAACCTATGTAAACAACATCCAAGCCATACGATTTCGCAAAAAAATTTAAAAACTCCAAACAAGTAGAGAAGTTGTAGGGTACGAAGTATGTGAGGAACCCTCACATACTTTATACCCTTGTGAATTTTTTAGTATTTTTAGATTTGTATTTTTTCAAAAATCATTTCACCACCTCCTAAGTGTAATGAACCTATTTAAATAATATGCAAGCCGTATGAAGTCTATAAAAATTTTTAAAAACTTCAAATAAGTGGAGAATTAGGAGGGTACGAATAATGTGAGAATTCCTCACATTCTTCGTACCCTTGTGAATTTTTTAGCATTTTTTGATATGGGTTCTTCGGGAAATCATTTCACCAACTTCTAACTGTAATGAACCTATTTAAACAATATCCTAGACATGTGAAGTCCCAAAAACTTTTAAAAACTTCAAATAAGTGGAGAATTGGGATGGTACGAAGAATGTGAGAATTCCTCACATACTTCGTACCCTTGTGAATTTTTTAGTATTTTTGGATTTGGATTTTTCTGGATATCATTTGACCACCTCCCAAATGTAAGAAACCTATTTAAACAACATCCAAGCCATATTATGTCCCAAAAAATTTTAAAAAGTCCAAAGAAGTAGAGAATTGGGATAGTACGAAGAATGTGAGGATTCCTCACATACTTCGTACCCTTGTGAATTTCTTATTATTTTTGGATTTGGATTTTTTCGGATATCATTTGACCACCTTTTAAATGTAACAAACCTATTTAAAAAAACATCCAAGCCATATGATGTCCCAAAAAATTTTAAAAAGTCCAAAGAAGTGGAGAATTGGGAGAGTACGAAGAATGTGAGGATTCCTCACATACTTCGTACTCTTGGGAATTTTTTAGTATTTTTTGATTTGGATTCTTCCGGATATCATTTGACCACCTTTTAAGTGTAACCAACCTATGTAAACAACAACCAAACCATATGATGTCCCAGAAAATTTTAAAAACTCCAAAGAAGTGGAGACTTGGGAGGGTACGAAGAATGTGAGGATTCCTTACATTCTTCGTACCCATATGAATTTTTTAGTATTTTTGGATTTGGATTTTTCCGCATATCATTTGACCAACTTCTAAGTGTAATGAACCAATTTAAACAACAGCCAAACAATATGATATCCCAGAAAATTTTAAAAACTTCAAACAAGTGGAGAATTGGGAGGATACGAAGAAGGTGAGAATTCCTCACATTTTTCGTACCCTTGTAAATTTTTTTGTATTTTTGGATTTGGATTTTTCCGGATATCATTTGACCACCTTCTAAGTGTAACGAACCTATTTAAACAACAACCAAACCATATGATGTCCCAGAAAATTTTAAAAACTCCAACAAAGTGGATAATTGGGAGGGTACGAACAATGTGACGATTCCTCACATTCTTTGTACCCTTGTGAATTTTTTAGTATTTTTGGATTTGGATTTTTCTGGATATCATTTGACAACCTCCTAAGTGTAATGAACCTATTTAAGCAATATGCAAGTCATATGAAGTCCCAAAAACGTTTAAAAACTTCAAACAAGTGGAGAATTGAGAGGGTACGAAGAATGTGAGAATTCCTCACATACTTCGTACCCTTGTGAATTTTTTAGTATTTTTTGATTTGGATTCTTCCGGATATCATTTGACCACCTTTTAAGAATAACGAACCTATGTAAACAACATCCAAGCCATATGATTTCCCAAAAAAATTTAAAAACTCCAAAGAAGTGGAGAATTTGTAGGGTACGAACAATGTGAGGATTCCTCACATACTTCGCATCCTTGTGAATTTTTTAGTATTTTTGGATTTGGATTTTTTCAGAAATCATTTCACCACCTCCTAAGTGTAATGAACTTATTTAAATAATATGCAAGTCATATGAAGTCTCAAAAAATTTTAAAAACTTCAAAGAAGTGGAGAATTGGGAGGGTACGAATAATGTGAGAATTCCTCACATTCTTCGTACCCTTGTGAATGTTTTAGCATTTTTTTATTTGCGTTTGTCGGGAAATCATTTCACCAACTTCTAACTGTAATGAACCTATTTAAACAATATCCTAGTCATGTGAAGTCCCAAAAAATTTGAAAAACTTCAAACAAGTGGAGAATTGGGAGGGTACGAAGAATGTGAGAATTCCTCACATTCTTCTTACCCTTGTGAATGTTTTAGTGTTTTTGGATTTGAATTTTTCCGGATATCATTTGACCACCGTGTAAGTGTAACGAACATATTTAAACAATATGCAAGTCATATGAAGTCCCAAAAATTTTAAAAACATCAAACAAGTGGAGAATTGAGAGGGTACGAAGATTGTGAGAATTCCTCACATACTTCGTACCCTTGTGAATTTTTTAGTATTTTTGGATTTGGATTTTTCTGGATATCATTTGACCACCTCCCAAGTGTAACAAACCTATTTAAACAACATCCAAGCCATATTATGTCCCAAAAAATTTTAAAAACTCCAAAGAAGTGGAGAATTGGGAGGGTACGAACAATGTGAGAATTCCTCACATTCTTCGTACCCTTGTGAATTTTTTAGTATTTTTGGATTTGGATTTTTCTGGATATCATATGACCACCTCCCAAGTGTAACAAACCTATTTAAACAACATCCAAGCCATATGATGTCCCAAAAAATTTTAAAAAGTCCAAAGAAGTGGAGAATTGGGAGAGTACGAAGAATGTGAGGATTCCTCACATACTTCGTACCCTTGTAAATTTTTTAGTAATTTTTTATTTGGATTCTTCCGGATATCATTTGACCACCTTTTAAGTATAACGAACCTATGTAAACAACATCCAAGCCTTATGATTTCCCAAAAAATTTGAAAAACGCCAAACAAGTGGAGAATTTGTAAGGTGCGAAGAATGTGAGGATTCCTCAGATACTTCGTACCCTTGTGAATTTTTTAGTATTTTTGGATATGGATTTTTTCAGAAATCATTTCACCACCTCCTAAGTGTAATGAACCTATTTAAATAATATGCAAGCCATATGAAATCTCAAAAAATTTTAAAAACTTCAAATAAGTGGAGAATTAGGAGGGTACAAATAATGTGAGAATTCCTCACATTCTTCGTACCCTTGTGAATTTTTTAGCATTTTTTGATTTGGTTTTGTCGGGAAATAATTTCACCAACTTCTAAGTGTAATGAACCTATTTAAACAATATGCAAGTCATATGAAGTCCCAAAAATTTTTAAAAACTTCAAACAAGTGGAGAATTGAGAGGGTACGAAGAATGTGAGAATTCCTCACATACTTCGTACCCTTGTGAATTTTTTAGTATTTTTTTTATTTGGATTCTTCCAGATATCATTTGACCACCTTTTAAGTGTAACGAACCTATGTAAACAACATCCAAGCCTTATGATTTCCCAAAAAATTTTAAAAATGCCAAACAAGTGGAGAATTTGTAGGGTGCAAAGAATGTGAGGATTCCTCAGATACTTCGTACCCTTGTGAATTTTTTAGTATTTTTGGATTTGGATTTTTTCAGAAATCATTTCACCACCTCCTAAGTGTAATGAACCTATTTAAATAATATGCAAGTGATATGAAGTCTCAAAAAATTTTAAAAACTTTAAATAAGTGGACAATTGGGAGTGTACGAATAATGTGGGAATTCCGCACAATCTTCGTACTCTTGTGAATTTTTTTAGCAATTTTTTATTTGGATTTGTCCGGAAATCATTTCACCAACTTCTAAGTGTAATGAACCTATTTAAACAATATCCTAGTCATATGAAGTCCCAAAAAATTTTAAAAACTTCAAACAAGTGGAGAATTGGGAGGGTACGAAGAATGTTGGAATTCCCCACATTCTTCGTACCCTTGTGAATTTTTTAGTATTTTTGGATTTGGATTTTTTCGGATATCATTTGAACACCTTCTAAGTGTAACGAACCTATTGAAACAACATCCAAACCATATGATGTTCCAGAAAATTTTAAAAACTCCAAACAAGTGGAGAATTGGGAGGGTATGATGAATGTGAGGATTCCTTACATTCTTCATACCCATGTGAATTTTTTAGTATTTTTGGATTTGGATTTTTCCAGATATCATTTGACAACCTCCCAAGTGTAACAAACCTATTTAAATAACATTGAAGCCATATGATGTCCCAAAAACTTTTAAAAACGCCAAAGAAGTGGAGTATTGGGAGGGTACGAACAATGTTAGAATTCCTCACATTATTCGTACCCTTGTGAAATTTTTAGTATTTTTTTATTTGGATTTTTTTAGATATCATTTGACCACCTCCCAAGTGTAACAAACCTATTTAAACAACACCCAAGCCATATGATGTCCCAAAAAATTTTAAAAAGTCCAAAGAAGTGGAGAATTGGGAGGGTACGAAGAATGTGAGGATTCCTCACATTCTTCGTTCCCTTGTGAATTTTTTAGTATTTTTGGATTTGGATTTTTCTGGATATCATTTGAACACCTTCTAAGTGTAATGAACCTATTTAAACAACAACCAAACCATATGATGTCCCAGAAAATTTTAAAAACTCCAAAGAAGTGGAGAATTGGGAGGGTACGAAGAATATGAGGATTTCTTACATTCTTCGTACCCTTGTGTATTTTTGGATTTGGATTTTTTCGGAAATCATTTCACCACTTCCTAAGTGTAACGAACCTATTTAATCAACATCCAAGTCATATGATGTCTCACAAAATTTTAAAAAGTCCAGAGAAGTGGAGAATTGGGAGGGTACGAAGAATGTGAGGATTCCTTACATTCTTCGTACCCATGTGAATTTTTTAGTATTTTTGGATTTGGATTTTTCCGGAAATCATTTCACCACCTCCTAAGTGTAACGAACCTATTTAATCAATATCCAAGCCATATGATTTCCCAAAAAATTTTAAAAACTCCAAACAAGTGGAGAATTTGTAGGGTATGAAGAATGTGAGGATTTCTCACATACTTCGTACCCTTGTGAATTTTTTAGTATTTTTGGATTTGGATTTTTCTGGATATCATTTTACCACCTTCTAAGTGTAACGAACATATTTAAACAACATCGAAGCTATATGATGTCTCAAAAAATTTTGAATTTGTCGAGAACAATCTATGCATGAATCGAACATATTAGCACCTTACTTCATTAACTAATAAGTGGTTGACCGGTACAGTGCTAACGGTTTCCTATATTCTCAACCGGTAGCCACTGCCAAATCTTATGCTGAAGCACCAAAAGGGGCAGTGTGTACCAGTCGCAAAAAAAATTTCAACCGCTTCATATGGTGGTCGACCGGTACGCGTATATCTTTTACATGTCATTTAAGTTATTGATCCGGTCATTCATACACTCAAATTGTATTATGCGTGAATGACATAGATTGGCCAATTATTGGTAGGGAATGAAGCTGCGAGTTTTGAATATAAGAGGAAACAAAATTAAAGAAAAAAAATACATTTTTCTTACCACCAATGCGTTGGCTTTTCATATGTCCTAACATAACCTTATTCATCATTCATGAGATGATATCACCCCACCTCATAATGTATAAGACACTATTACTTTCACCCATGCACATTACTTAGCCTAGCGGATATAGGGCGATGGGAAAAAATAATGACACATAGGGGTGACGATGAGACCAAAGATTAAGCGGGTTTTTCGAACTTTATAGGACAATATATTTTATCATTACAAATAAAAAAATCACAAAAAAAAAAAATATTACAAAGCACCTTTCAAATATATTAGTGTGACTACAAACATGTATGATGAAGCATCAATTGGTCTGAACCATTGTGTCTCAAGCAATTTAATACTCATCTTGTACGATCTCATATTCTCTTAAGAATTAGCACAGCTAGAATATGCAATATGAATGTTTTCATTAAAATATTTTTGTGTACATATTCTCTTGCATCGATTTAACATACCCTATTGGAATGAATCAATCATCTTCTAGGTTAACACCATGTAGTTGCTTTGAAATTATTTATAACAGTCTATTTTATATTGATATTATCTATATTAAATCCAAAATAGAAAGTGAAATTTCTCATCTTGTCATGTTAGGGTCCTAAATAGAGTAAATATCATGGAATGCCATGAAAGGGACATGATATTCCATATATACCAAGAATTATATAAATGAATTTTAAAATAATTATTTTGCACCCAATCAATGGAGGACGCGTGGCTCATTTGATATGTCCAAGTGTGTTTTAAACTTACGAGAAATGAAATCGAAATTCTACGAAGCTTGACTACATATTCATCACAATGTACGAGGATGTCGTAATTACTAAATAGATAATTGTTCGTGCATTACAAGATCAAAATTTGAAGACTTAAAGTTGGATTAAGAGGTTTTAAATACTTATAATCATTGTGACTCATTCATTTAGTTTGTATGGATAACCTATGAGGATTGAAACCCAAATTGTATAGACCTTGACTTCTTATTCATCACAATGTACGAGGATGTCATGATTACTCAATAGATGATTGTTCGAGCATTACAAGATCACAATTTGAAGACTTGAAGTTGGATTAAGAGGTTTCTAATGCTTATAATATTTAGTTTGTGTAAATGTATTTTAAATATGGATGAGTAAACATTCAGCTATACTCATCCCTATACATACATTTTCAATTATAAAATTCATATTACTTACCCCAAACAAATTTTATTCCCTATGCATATATTACCTGATAGAGTTGACCACCATGTTAGTCGAGTGTCATTGCATTGACCATCGTCTTTAACATTTTTCCCATTGGATTATCCCTATCTTGTGTGCTACTGTTTTTGAACTTCCGTGTTAGGAGGACAAAAATTCAACCTTAAGGCCTTCAATTCGACCTTTATTATTTACGCACCTTCTCATAAAATATATAACCACTTGCACACAACTAAAGGTTGGTTTATATGGATGTTCGTTTACCACAATGATGTCCCTTCAAAGAAAGAGCAATTACATGTAGCAAAATACCAAATGGCCTATCAATACACGAATCTATGGAGGAATCCAAACAAATTACAACTTATACAAGGAAATATTAACCGGTCGACCGGTTATCTTCTACCGGTTGCCTACTTATCTCAACCGGTAGCCACTGCCCCTTTGTATATGCAGCACCCAAAGGGGCAGTGGCTATCGGTTGAGATAAGTAGGCAGCCGATAGAAGATAACCGGTCAACCGGTTAATATATTTCATTTTGTTTTTATTTAGGTATGTGATATGGCGATGAGATCAAGACAAATGACTTCTCTTTGTTACTATTCCCAACATAGATCAAGACATAGGCTTACCCACAAACAAGCTCACATCAAACACCAAACGGATCTTGTGATCCTTAAAAAGCCCAACCTCATCATGTATAGATCTCAAAAGAGTTGCATCATCACTAACCAAGCCCTTAAGAACCAAGGTCTCCACGTTAACTTTTGATTATGCCTCACACCCTAATATGACTCTTCATACTAAACTAGCTTCGGGAAGCTCAACATCTATAGAAAACTACTTCACTATAGATAATTCATAAAAAAACAAACAACTTAACCTTTGAAGTTAATGTCACACAACTTGCCCACAAATATTTTGGAAAACATTGTAACTTTGATTGAAACCAGCTTACATAAAGAGTGATGCTTGAGAAAATAAAATGCCCAAGATATTGTTCAATTAGAAATGTGGGAAAATAATAAAATGAAGCACCTCTTCTAATTCAATGTTCATGTGCTGCTAAGGTTACCATATTCATTTAGAAGCATAAATGAGAAAGTTAGAGATGACAACTCACAAATGCAGAACCTCTCAAATACATATATGAACACTCCTTTAGAAGCATCCAAGAGAGATAGTTAAAATATGGAAAATCATAACTAGAGTACCTCTTAAATACACACACATTGAGCAAAGAAGGCAAAAAGAAATGGGTTGAAAGTTCTCTTGCTACAAGCGAAGCATAGAGCAATGTTAGGCATAGAGCAATCATAGATATGCCTTGCCATCTTCATGGAATCCCTAAGATTTCATAATTTAATAACATTCCCCATGTTCCCTTCAGCTTAGGACACTACTATTAACTATACATGACTGTCATTTTTTGAATTACGGTAAGCATCTCTTGTTTTGCTTTGTTTTTGTTTCCTTTCACCTGGGCACACCAGGACATGAAATGACACTGTTTCTTGTGTGACTTGTTGGGTTCCAAGGGAAGGCAATTTTGTCCTTGCCATGTAGTAAGTGTGGCTTTCCATGGTATTCAGAAGTTGTTGATATAGGTGCATAGTGCATCAAATAGTGCACAGAGCAGCCAATATAGGGTTACTGACATCAATATAACATTATGTATATTCTGCCATGGAGAATCAGGGTACAGAGGGATTACAAACTGTTCGTAGAAGTATACTCCTTGAAGATATATCAGAAAGAAGGGGAATGAAATGCATTTGATGCAATTTTTAGTTAAATAACACATTTCAACATGGAGATAAAGAACATGAATAAAAGAATAAATGAACGTTCGCACAGATCATAATAATTGCACCCTCGTAAAAAGAAATTGCTTATCTTTACAGTAATGACAAGAGAAAACCAGAGAAAATTGAACAGTCTGATGCTATACTCTACAAGCTTTTGATATAAACAAGTAAACTACTCTCTCATTTTAAAATTCAGCCCACTGAAAGGGATACTATGCAAAGCTCTACTTACATCAACTAACTGGTCCTATAGGTGTTTAACCATATTCATTTCCTTCTACGAATACTCTTATTCCCCTTTTTGTCAGCATAGTCAATAAGAAAACTCATGGCCTCTTAGTGAAATATACTTCTTGACCCATATGGCAATGTCCTCAGCACAGGCTTGGGCCTGTGGTGTCTTGAGGAGCACATCAAGGGTAGCAAACTCATGCACATCATCCTTGTAATCAAGAAGGGGCGCATCCACATTAACTTTCTAGAGCTCCTCTGAATAAGCAATGGCTCAGTCTTGCATCCAGTCATGCTCTGCCACAACTGTCAGTGTTGGAGGCATGCACTTCAAGGGTGGTCCCCTCCTAGGAATCAGAGGGTTGGCAGCTGGGTGGTCTAGGTTCACTTCTTCCTCATGTAGGAAGAGTTTCCATGCAAGCAAGCACATAGCTTTGTCATAGAAGTAAGAGTTAGCCAGTTTAATCTCTGATTTTGTGGGGACACTTCCAATGAAAAAAGGGTACATCAGAATTTGGGCCACCACCTTAACAAGGTCTAAAAGCTTGCCTGCCTCTACAGACCTCCGAGCCACATAGTCTGCAATATTTGCACCACAGCTCACCCCAAGGAGAACACACCTATTTCAATAGCAGGACCGGGTTAGTGATCTTCAAGATGCATTGTTACATGTAAAACAAAATAACAAAGTACAATGAGTATAAAGATAGCTTACAGAACAAAGCATAATGAGTACAAAGATAGCTTATGGAATACAGAGAATGGTTGACCCCACTAACTTACAATCATTGTTTGGTATGGCTATATTGACAAATACCAAAGAAATTATAACGATAGCTTATGGAGTACAGAGAATTGTTGACCCCACTGATTCACAATCATTTGTTTGGCATGGCCAAATTGAAAAATACCAAAGAAATTTTACACATCAATCAAATTGTGAAGGTTCTCTGGCACATAAAAAAAAGGGGGGGGGGGGGGGGGGGGGTGGTGGGGGGGAAGATACATAAAGCATGCACATTGTTTTCTTATTTTGTTTTAAGAAAAATAAAAATAAAGAATGAAGTTGATGAACATAGTTGCCAGAAATGCCTGTTAGAAAATCTAGTATTCTGAGGAGTGTTCAGTTTCACTATGACCAATCAGGAAAGAGTTCAGTTCTAGTAAATTTTTTGAAACTTTTCACCTATAGTGGTTTTTGTGATGGTGTAGTCAAGGCGGTGGTGCTGATAGATCGAAGTAACAGTGATCATGGAATTAAGCCCTGAATTTACATTAAATGTTGTTCAATCATAAAGACCGATTTGAGTTCATAGAACCTACAAGCATTTACTTGGCTACCAGCATATCCCAAATTGGGCTTCAGAAGTTAATGAATTTATAGTAATTCAATGAGCCATTTATACATTAGTAATGCACAACACGAAAAGTGAGGACTAATCACATCATCAATATGAAATTGATTTTTTTTTGTTAGTTTTAATAAATGTGGGAATAGGCACTCACAGTCAGCAAGGAAGCCAGCACCACTTTTCATTCTCTGCTTTTTCTGGATTTAATGACATCAGCAACTTGGTAGTAGAGCCATGCAAAACCAAAGCAGGTTTCTTTTTTTTGAGAGGACCAGGAAAGTCAGCAACTGCCGATGTTAGTTTATGGATGGTGAAGTGAGGTAGTGCCATCAGCAGTTGTCACCTCAAGGGATACTCATCATCACAATCATCTTCCTCAAGCTTCTCACTGTTAAATTTGCCCCAATTGGAGGTTCAGCAATTCATTTCAGCATCTGCCATTTTTAGAGTTTGGTGTGATTCTAAGCAAACATGAGATTCAGACCAATTTACATGCTTGATTTCTTTAATAACAAACCATAGAGGTTAATCTCAATTGATTTCTTCATTCTATGGCTTCTGATTGCAAGGATTTTGAAGATTCAATTGTTCTTTGGGTTCAGTTACCACATTTTAATGATGTAAAACACAACATTTTTTTTCTAATATATCTTGATTGCTTTTGTTGATAACATCATCAAACTCATCACTCTTCATGTTCATTATTTTAAAGAATAGATGTGGATTGAATTTTAATCTTCTGAGCATCTTTCCTCTTTTAGTTTACTTGTAATTATCTTTCCTCTTATGTAGTCTTCTGAAGCAAAATACCTAATGACTTTCTCAAAATTCAGATTCTGCCATTTCATAAATAAAAGAAGTCATGCCTCTCGATAAGATGTGATGACAGGATGAAATCCATCCTACCAATCAAAAAAATTGTTTCCTTAAGGTTTGAATAACAGAAATAATGAGATAGAATTCCATATTAAGAACAGTTGCTATTAAAGAAACTAGGAAAAAACAGTCACAAGAACTCTTAAAATTAATAGAAAATAATTCTAACATTCATTATATAATTCTAACAGTCACAAGAACTCTTTCGGACATTTTCTTCCAACTTAACTATGCTAATCAAATTTAAAAGAGCGGGATCCTTTTGGTTTAGGCTTACCACCAAATAGTTTGACACATGAGGCACATTAATAACATGATAGGTCAGCAAGATACAATGCATACATCAAAGCTGGTGATGAGTACTTGTCTAGTTTGGTAAATATTAGATAATAAAAAAATTCGATAATTTATATTTATTGATTATACTAACACTATTTATCAATGATATTTAACTTAAAAGTGGTTTAGTACTTAACTTAAAAGTAGTTTAATATAAATACTTTAGAGGTTTTATGCGGACTCCTTGACGTCTACAACCTTTACATGTAACATGGAAGAGCAAAGAAATACCAAGGCAACTAGTAAGGACTATTACAGGTTCATATTATGTTTAAGATTACAAGCAATGTAGACTTCTTTGAATGTAAGGAGCCTCATATTTACAAGGAAACATCATCAGAAATAGGTTCAATGCCGTAAATTTTACATGGCTTTTCAATTAAAAGGAGGTGTCCCAATTTTATAAAGCAGGGTTCAATGGTTCAAAATGTTCACATTAACCATAAATAATTCTAAAGATTATGGTTTTTATTTCATATAGTTCGTAGAAAAGTTTTTATGAATAAAGAGAAAAGCATTTGATGATACAAGTCTAAGTAAAACAAATTACATATTGCATATCTAATGGAAAAATCAATATTGTTAGACTGTCCCTCAAATTCCTAGTTTGTTTCAGTTTCTATTTGTTAAGGATTATAGTTTTAGAGTTATTTTATAGAAGGTGAAATTGTCTTAAGGTTTTCTTATAAGAAGATAAGTCTTTATATTGATAGGATTTCTAATTGGATGAGACACTAAGTTTAGGATTTCTAGACATATTCTAGGTTTTTAAGAGAAAACTCATGACATGACAAATATGTAAGAAGGAAAACAAATATAGAGCATGAAAACATGAGCTTCATTCATGCCTAATTAGGCATGGCTCATAGGAGTGAGGAAATATGTATATCAATCTTATTTAGCCTTTAGCACAAACACATGTTGCTTCTCACTACATCATATTGCAACTTACAAAACTGAGGATGTATCGGTCGATCGGTAATGTGCTACCGGTAGAGTAATTATCTCTACCGCTAGACACTGCTAATGTGATTATGCAGCACACAAATGTTGTGTCAATCAAGAGTAACTATGCATCATCACCAACGAAGCCCTTAACTTGCAATCAAACAAAACCAATATAATTCCCGGAAGATAGATTATCCTTATCAATCTAAGTAACCAAAGTCATCCACACTCCTTTATATAAGACAATGCAACTCATTAAATATTTTTTAAGTTTCTAAAGCTAAAGTTTGTAAATTATTTCTTCTATTCATAACACAAAATCAATCACTGAATTTACACCAGAATTCCTCTCTTTTATATGTCCCCATTTTGTTAAACAACTTCAAATAATGTATTAACATTGTGAAGATTAATTAACTACACAATTACAAAAATGTAACTTAAGTAGTAAATGAGGATCACCTCTCCAAGGTATTGTCTATGTTGTGCCTTTGTTCGAGTGATCGTTAGAAAATAGTGTTAAAGCTTAGGAATAGCCTACTGTTTGCTCTATGCTAATACATACATACACAGAGCATAGAGAAGACAAGGAGTGTAGAAAATCAATGATGATGCGGTCATCAATAGTGGGAGAAGGATTACCTGAATTGAAAAGAAAGCAAAATTCCTTTCTGCATGAGTCATCTCAGAGTACAAATTTCTGGGCCATGTCAAATTTTAGGCAAATTCAAGACTGGTTTCCTTTGGGCTTTAGGCCAATGAATAATCTCAAGTTTCAAATCTGCAAGAAAATAGTCACTAAATCAACCCTAACATTTTTCAATACTCTCAAGACGAAAAACTTACACTAACATGAGTGGCTTGGTTCTCAATTACCAATTAAGAACTTGTCTAATTGTACATGGATTGGACGAAGCAAAATTTGCGTACTCAGTGATCTAAGCATTTTTCCAAATGGACTGGCAAAAAAATGATAAAAATTGAAGTTATTAAAAATAGTAAGAAACATTGATTTGCAAACCTAAAATATATTGTACATGGCATGCTTGAATTAAAGAACATAAATCCTTTATGAATCAGCCATCCATGTCAATTTCGAGAACATTGAAGTGCTGAGGGGGATATTGTCATTTGAGAACAGAGAAGAGAGTCTTTCCCTCAGCAAGTGAGCTAAGTCTTTCCTATTGCACCAGCTCTCAATAGCCTGTCAAGATATATTATAGGAGGCATAGGCAATATTCAGCCTATCTTCACGATCACCTCTTTTTGCATTATCTTGAAAACAAAATATTTAGTTCATCAAAGATTCCAAATGTATAGAAAGCAAACATGAGATAAGAAAATCATTGCAACAAACATGTTTCGTTTCATGTCTCAAACTATTAAGATTTAGTACTTTTAGGAAAGAGAAAAATGATCCAACAAATTGCCTTCCAATGAAAGTAAAGATGATCTTGGTTGCATTATTGCTTTACTCCATAGCAGTTTAATTCAAAATGTTAAGAAACCTGAAATAAAGGGTGACCACGTTGTTGTATGATTCAATAAGATGCACTCTTTGTGCAAATTGTTGGTGTTCTACTACATATGAAAATTACAAAAATCAAAACTCCAAACAGAATGTGAAAGTCTTTAACTAATTAAATGGAAAGTAATAAATTAACAATCAATGGTTTTAACATGCAAAAAACAGATGGAAGGGCAGCAACATAGATTTTTCCCCCCTTTGTAAATGTTGATGCATATGAGAATTAGGAAAAAAAATTTTAAACAAAGTATTTAAACTCTTAGAAGATTGATTGTAAGATTATAAAAAATGAACCCTTCAAAAGCAGGAGAAATGTTTGATTACAAACCTAAAACATATTGTAGATGACATGCTTGAATTGAAGAGAGCAAGATCAATTCAAGAATCAACCATCATTTCTAGTCAACAACAACTATGGGAACTTGAGAAATCAATTGTTCCCTCACCAACATTGTAATAAAGAAAAGAAATCTACAAAATCAAACATTTTGAAGCACATCAAATTGGTATCATAAAACATTATTGGCGAAAATGATATCCAAAATCACACTTTGTTTGCTAAGAATGATAAAGCTAAATATGAATTAGAAGGCCCACTGTTCAATTAATCTTAAAGTCTTCTTTTGCCTTTAAATAAGTCATTGATTAATCCAAACCAACCCCAACAAAAAAGAATTGAGTAAAAATTGAAACACAAATTCAACGAAACCCCTCACCTTACAATAAAACAACTAAACTAGCTTCAACAAGCTCAACATCTCTAGAAAACTACTTCACTATAGATAATTCATAAAAAAACAAACAACATAACCTGTAAAGTTTGCTCCTTCAAAGAGGGGCCCAATACAACAAACAAGCAATCAAATAATCATCATTTCTTGTTACAATAACCTCCACTCTTCAAACTCTTTATCTAAGAAGAAGGGAAGGTTAAAGGGCAATGAATTGAACAGAAACAAAAGCTTCCCTTCAAATTAACAAGATTCAAAATAGGTACATGCATCACAACTAGGACAACATTTGACAACCGCCTAATCATAAATGAAGCCTTCAATGAAACGAACAATGAAAACATGCAATCAGCTCTATCCATGCTCCATATAGTTGGCTCTCACTCTTTACTATGTAGGAAGACACTCATTCAGCAACTTATAACATTGAACATTAAGTGGTCGATCGGTTAAATGCTATCGGTTGATACAATTTCTCAACCGGTAGCCACTGCCACTTTTTTGAGGCACCATAAAATGTCCAGTGCCAAAGGTAGCAAAAAAAAAAAAAAACAATGTTCCTACATAGGTGGAAGTTGACCAATCAAGAATAGGAAAACATAATGCCGTCAAATTTTGATTAGAGGCACACCAAATATGAAATTAATGGAAATGAAAAACAAACTTTGTAATAATAATATAGGGATGCATAATATAATCCATAAATCTAAATGTAAGTACATCATCCATATCCCATCACCAACATAGAGGGAAAACGTTTATGCCATTTTTGTCAATGGCCTATCAGTAACAAAACACGTCTTAAGATGAATAGAAAAACATATTACATAATCCAAATGTTAAAAAAAATCCCCAAACGTTACTTAATATATTTCTATGCAAAATGTAGAAGGGGTCATATATGGTCTCGGCCATGAAGCGGGAAGTGACCTCGCAGGAATGTCATCATCTCATCATGCTGCCCTCGTATAACCTACATACCCGCTTTGAATTCCTCTTGGAAGCCATCAATGCGAGTCTCCAAAGATGTCAAACGTCGATCATTGGCTAAGGTCATCTCCTCTAAGCGGGTACCAAGAGAGCTAATTTGGGTTGTTAGGTTATCTGAAGCCTCAGCCTCGTTCCGACCTATATGTGAAGGATGATATGCATCGGTCATAGCTCCTACACCCTCTTTTGATGGTATTGATGTCACATTTGCATTTTCAGAAGTTCTTGCCTCTACAATCTAATTTTCATTTTCGTCATCTTCGGAGGACCCGTTGTCCGAAGACACATCCACCTTTGAAGGGGGGACAGCCGACTTCCTTGCCCATGAACCATTTTTTTTTCTAACAAAATGCATGCGCCGAAGTGAAGCTGCATTATATGTATCAAATGATTTCAGTTGCTTCCCGTCGGTCTCATTCCGCAAATTGACATTGAAGTATTTGACAATTTTTGTGATAAACATGCCATATGGGAGCACTGAATCTTCACTTAATGAAGAAGCTTTCATATGCCGGAAAAATATGTAACCCATATTAACCTTTCTTTCTATGAGAATGTTGTCAACCAAAAACGCCTCCAAAAAAGATATATTGTCTCGATGGCCTCCTTTGGGGATGAAAATGTACGATATCATGTGCTGTAGGATGCGACTCAACACGGTCAATGAATGAGAAGTTGGTCTACCAGATTTCGGATAACCACATAGCCTCTGCATAGCTTCTGCAGCTTTGAAACCTTCCACCCGTGGCCACTTCTTTCCTTCATATAAACAAACCCCTTCATTTGGAATGTCTAAAATTTTACAAAGTTCAGCGACATCAAAATTAATTGGTACACCATTAATGCTCGTAGTAATTGGTCCTTCATCTTCAAATTTCATATTGCAGTAGAAACATTTGACAACCCTAGGATAAATAAACTCTTTCACGGAGACAATAGGAAGCCAATCCATTCTCGCGAAAAGCACATCAAAATGGAAATAATTGAGCTTTACAAAATCAATGTTCCTACCCTGGATTACGGTTCGATTGGCAAAATGAATATGAAATCTTTGTGCTAGGTCAGGGGTTGTGAATGTAGATCGATCAAAGATGGCATTCTTACGAACCTTCGCACTTACTTCGACGGTCGGTCGTTTTCCTTTGTTGGTGGTGCGTTGTGCTCCATCCGAGGTGTTCTGGTTGCTGTCGCTAGGTTGTTGTCGGTCAGAGGTCTTTCTTTTGGTCTCGCGCATCCTTGATACGGTCGTTCTCTTCCCTTTCCTGCCGGTAGAGGATGCTTCGGTCGGTGCTCGTTTTGGAGCCATGAATATTCCGAGTGAGCTTCAGGTATTGCGTGAGGATGAAGAAGACTCAAATGGAAGACGAACGGGTTCAGGTCTTGCGCAAGGATGAAGAAGAATGAAGTAGAAAACAGAGGGGCTGAGGGTTACAAGTTGGGTTTGAACATCGGTCAACCTTCCTAGTATATGGAAAGACATCCGGTTTATGAACTAATAAAATTTAATTAACTTAATGTCTTACATTATATTTGCTACACTATTAATTTAATAGTTTCCCTATGAACTCATTTAACCTATAATGGATTATATGAATAAATCTTTTGATGTACCTTAAGTAAATTAATTGAAGTTAATTTCACAAAATTTATATTAAGGAAAATAAAATATGACAACTTAAGTTAATTAATCATATAAATTAACTAACCTTTCTGATATGTACGATGTAGTATAATGAACTTACTAATATATAGTTAGCTTAATAGATTAAAATTTTAATTAACAAAATATACTACCATAGGGGCATTAAAATTAATTATGGTTGTATGACAAACTGTTCAAATAAGTAGGATATACCATAATGAGTGAAATAAATTAATGAATCTGAATTTATTTAAAATTTCCTTAAGTAGAATATCATAACATATCTCATTTCATGTAATTAAGTCTAATTAACTAACCTTTCTCATATCTAGGACATATTATGAAGCATTAATTAAAAATAAATCACGTTAATTGATGAAAAAATATATTATAATGAACTTACTAATATATAGTTAGCTTAATAGATTAAAATTTTAATTAACTAACATATACTACCATAGGGGCATTAAAATTAATTATGGTTGTATGATAAACTGTTTGAATAAGTAGGATATACCATGATGAGTAAAATAAATTAATGAATATGAATTTATTTAAAATTTCCATAAGTAGAATATCATAACATATCTCATTTTAGGTAATTAAGTCTAATTAACTAACCTTTCTCATATCTAGGATATATTATGAAGCATTAATTAAAAATAAATCACTTTAATTGATGAAAAAATATAGTATAATGAACTTACTAATATATAGTCAGCTTAATAGATTAAAATTTTAATTAACTAACATATACTACCATAGGGGCATTAAAATTAATTATGGTTGTATGACAAACTGTTCGAATGAGTAGGATATACCATGATGAGTGAAATAAATTAATGAATCTGAATTTATTTAAAATTTCCATAAGTAGAATATCATAACATATCTCATTTTACGTAATTAAGTCTAATTAACTAACCTTTCTCATATCTAGGATATATTATGAAGCATTAATTAAAAATAAATCACGTTAATTGATGAAAAAATATAGTATAATGAACTTACTAATATATAGTCAGCTTAATAGATTAAAATTTTAATTAACTAAATATACTACCATAGGGGCATTAAAATTAATTATGGTTGTATGACAAACTATTCGAATGAGTAGGATATACCATGATGAGTGAAATAAATTAATGAATCTGAATTTATTTAAAATTTCCATAAGTAGAATATCATAACATATCTCATTGTAGGTAATTAAGTCTAATTAACTAACCTTTCTCATATCTAGGATATATTATGAAGCATTAATTAAAAATAAATCACGTTAATTGATGAAAAAATATAGTATAATGAACTTACTAATATATAGTCAGCTTAATAGATTAAAATTTTAATTAACTAACATATACTACCATAGGGGCATTAAAATTAATTATGGTTGTATGACAAAGTGTTCGAATAAGTAGGATATACCATGATGAGTGAAATAAATTAATGAATCTCAATTTATTTAGAATTTCCATAAGTAGAATATCATAACATATCTCATTTCATGTAATTAAGTCTAATTAACTAACCTTTCTCATATCTAGGATATATTATGAAGCATTAATTAAAAATAAATCACGTTAATTGATGAAAATATATAGTATAATGAACTTACTAATATGTAGTCAGCTTAATAGATTAAAATTTTAATTAACTAAATATACTACCATAGGGGCATTAAAATTAATTATGGTTGTATGACAAACTGTTCGAATGAGTAGGATATACCTTGATGAGTGAAATAAATTAATGAATCTGAATTTATTTAAAATTTCCATAAGTAGAATATCATAACATATCTCATTTTACGTAATTAAGTCTAATTAACTAACCTTTCTCATATCTAGGATATATTATGAAGCATTAATTAAAAATAAATCACGTTAATTGATGAAAAAATATAGTATAATGAACTTACTAATATATAGTCAGCTTAATAGATTAAAATTTTAATTAACTAACATATACTATCATAGAGGCATTAAAATTAATTATGGTTGTATGACAAACTGTTCGAATAAGTAGGATATACCATGATGAGTGAAATAAATTAATGAAACTGAATTTATTTAAAATTTCCATAAGTAGAATATCATAACATATCTCATTTAAGTAATTAAGTTTAATTAACTAACCTTTCTCATATCTAGGATATATTATGAAGCATTAATTAAAAATAAATCACGTTAATTGATGAAAAAATATAGTATAATGAACTTACTAATATATAGTCAGCTTAATAGATTAAAATTTTAATTAACTAACATATACTACCATAGGGGCATTAAAATTAATTATGGTTGTATGACAAACTGTTCGAATAAGTAGGATATACCATGATGAGTGAAATAAATTAATGAAATTGAATTTATTTAAAATTTTCATAAGTAGAATATCGTAACATATCTCATTTAAGTAATTAAGTTTAATTAACTAACCTTTCTCATATCTAGGATATATTATGAAGCATTAATTACAAATAAATCACGTGAATTGATGAAAATATATACTAAGTAGGAAACGATATGAAAACATAGTTACAATAAATAGGCTAAACAACATTAAGAAATGTCAATATTATCAATTAAGTCTATATCTCCCCTTTATATTTTGTTAAGTTATACATATATCCATTTCAAATGGGTGTAAAAAATATCCACATTAGATTGACTTTCCCTCCTGCTATAAATGTTATATTTAAGGGCACCTAAAAAACTGATGCAAATATCCAAACTATCAACCACCAAGTGTACCATTGTGGTGGTTGGTTTTCAACATGTGGCAACCTATTAAAATATGTAATAACTCCATCAACCAACCACATACATATGTTAGTATATATTTGGAAGGGAACATATTGTAAGGAGCCTGGAGACTGAACGAGGTCTGCTATATGTTGGAGAACAGGTTACAAAAAACATCCAAAAGACAAATCTTCAGGTCAAGCTGCATCACACTTGGACTTTCCATTTTCACGGTATGATATTTAACTCAATAAAGATTAGCTAAACAAATCCATAATACATTTTTTAAGCTGAATGCCCTCAACTTTCAAATGGATGGGGAAATATTCCCAAAACCTAATACTGATTTTTAAATGGTATGTAATGATGTTAAAGAGTTTGGATTTTGATTGTCTATAGCACATTGTTAGTAATATGCATCAGTGATCTGTTTAATCAGTGTGTAGTGGTTGAATAATTTATCTACTGGTTGATTGTTTTCTCAACCGGTCTAATTGTTTCTTCAGCTAGTAGACACTGCAAAGTGGTCACATCTTGAAAATAGAGACCAACAGGTCGACCATATTGAAAGCGGTCAAATTGCTGATGGCAACCTATCTAACAAATTCGAGAATGAATATCATTACGCGTAGAGATAACCTTCGACAAATTGTTTTCACCAATCGGGTTTAGTAGACATAATTTGACAATTAGGATTGTGCTCAACTAAGAAAAGGTAAAACTATATATTTGACAATATTGAGCTCCCATACACCTAAACAAGGTCAGAGCAACAAGGTGAAAATCTATAAGGAGGGGCAAGTTTAATTTCAAATGATTGGATGGATTTTAATGAGATTGGAGTTAGGAAATGCGTGTGGTTGACTTGAGATGTAAAGAAAGTTAATGTTGAGGCTATGCAGATTAAGGCAAGACTACCAAAAGGGAGCTCTAAATAATTTTCTTATGGGCTTTCCCCCAATCAGACATGATTCCAGCACAATGACATTATTATCTCATATTAAAGAATAGTTGACATTAATTTTTTTAATATATGTGATTCATGTTGGCTTTAAAAATCACACTATCATCCAAATTATAGGGTAATACATATTCAACTGACTTAAAAGGAGAGAATCAACCTTAAGAAATGTGTATTATTGACTCCTAATATGGGGTAAGTTTGGAATAAGTTTAGAGGCGTACCCAAAAGCTTCCATGCTTTTAGATAGAATTATATAAAAGTGATTTTCCATGTTTTTAAAGAATGTGCATGAGAGGTATTAATTATTGTGACTGCCAAACTCCTTGAATATGGTAACTAAGCTTAATGATGAAATTTTTGGTAACATAGTATTCCTAAATAGGGCAACATTCTAACGTTCTGATAAGGAATGAAGGCCTTAATGAAATGAACAACGAAAACAAACAATTAGCTACTCTGTTAACAAATTATAACAGTGAACATGTAGAGGTCGGCCGGTTAAATAAGACCGGTTGATATATTTTCTCAACCGGTAGACATTGGCAATTTTTTTAAGCAGCACCAAAATGCATCCGGTTAATTTGTAGGTCAACCACTTTCTTCCACATTATAATAGCTTAGAGCAAGGGAAGATAATAGATTCGGTTTATGAGAAACCAAACAATTGAACCGATTGTTTTTTTTAGCTCATCAAGACCAACAACACCGTCCCCTACCACTAAAAAGTTGGACAATCCGAAATCTTGTTCTTGCACAAGGACCTCCAAAAGCACTACAACCTTAGCCTCAATAGCAGAACCATGTCTAGCAAGTTGACTTTAACTATTCCTTCTCTTGGTTGTCTAAGGTCAATTTAAATTATGGTGTGTTTCTGTATAGAGGTCAGACGTCGATCATTGTCTAACGCCATCTTTTTAGGGTATTGGTGTCACATTTGCATTTTCACAAGTTATTTCCTCAACATAATGATTTTTAAGTGATATTTAATGATTTTAAAAAGTTTCGTTTATGATTGTCTATAGCAGACAAGTATCAATTTTGCAACATATGACCTTTTAAATTTAAAATCATGGGAAAATTATCATGTGTGCAGTGTACACCGTTTCTATAATTTCTCAAATTCTCAATTTTTATCCAAAATTGAGAATAGATGACGTTGTCGAATTCGGTTTATCTTCAAGTATGCAATCAATTGATACAAAAGTGATATGATAATTTGTTAAAGTATTATTGGGGCACTTTTTTACATTATTTGTGAAATGTAGCTGATGCAATCGGTGAAGGAGAAAACAATCAAGCGGGAGTTTGAAGTGAAAGAGGAGGACGTCGTCAATGACGATGCATATACTGGTGGCACTTACCACCTGGGTGGAAACGGTTTGAAAGAGAAGGTGTTGAAGGGTATTTCAGATGAAGAAGTATACAAATTGCAATTCGAATAGATGAGGCTGAAACATTTTACAACATGTTAGCAAAAGTAGCCGGATTTAGTATTTGAAAAGATGATTTGAAGCGAGACAAGAATGGAGATATAATATCTCGAAAGTGGTTGTGTTCTAGAGAAGGACAGCGAGCGACAAAGTTTATTGAAAATGACAAGCGACAACGTAAGCCACGATCATTGACTAAAGTTGGATGTGAAGCTGCATTTCGTATAGGCTTGAATAGGAAAGATGGAAAGTGGATTGCAAAGGAATTTATAGGAGAGCATAATCATAATTTGGTCGATGCTATCAACACACAATTTCTTTAGTCTCATCGAACAATAAGTAATCCGGATAAGACATAAGTTGATGTTTTGCGTAAAGTAGGTGTTAAAACCACACAAATTATGGACTATATGGTCAAACAATCAAGGGGACATCAACACGTTGGTTTCACACAAAAAGATATGTACAATCACGTTGATGCAATGCGTAGAATTGAAATTAAAGACGGTGATGCGGAAGCCGCATTAGCTTACTTGTGTAGAAAGGCAGAAATTAATTCTTTTTTTTTTTATAAATTCAACATTGATGAAGAAAGTCGACTAACAAACTTGTTTTGGGCTGATTCAACTGCTCAAATGGATTATGCGTGTTTTGGGGATGTCCTATCATTTGATACAACGTATAGGACAAATGCCTATAAAAAGCCTCTAGTAGTGTTGGTTGGTGTTAATCATCACCACCAAACTGTGGTCTTTGGTGGTGTGTTATTGATAGATGAAAGTGTTGGTACATATGAATGGGTGTTGGAGACATTTCTTATTGCAATGATGAATAGGAAACCCATATCCGTAGTAACTGATGGAGATAAAGCTATGCGTAAGGCAATTAAAAAAGTACTACCCTATGCGTGTCATCGCCTGTGTTCATGGCATTTGCAACAAAATGCATTCACGAATGTGCATATTAAGGACTTCACAAGCATTTTTGCAAGGTGCATGTTCATGCGTGGGAGTGCGGAAGAATTTGAAAAGATTTGGCATCAAATGGTTGAAAATTTGGGTCTTAATGAGAATCGTTGGGTCACCAAGATTTATGGGAAACGTAAACGATGGGCTGAGGCGTATTTACGTGGAAAATTCTTTGCAGGGATGAGAAGCACACAAAGGTGTGAGAGTATGAATGCATATTTAAATAGATTCTTAAAAATTTGTTTGCTACTGTATGAGTTTGTACAACAATTAGATATGGCGATATTGAGAATATGGCAAAATGAGGCAAAGGCGGACTTCGAGTCAAACAATTCTTCACCCATGCTTTCAACCAAGCTATCCATACTTCAAAATCATGCTGCGACGGTATACACGAAAGAATCCTTCCTTAAATTTCAGGAGGAGATGAAGAATGCTGAGTTATTCTTTGTGGTAGGCCTTGTAAGTGATGTTTCAATGCGGGCATACACATTATCTAAGTTTAGACACCCGAACTTAAAATGGGAAGTCCAATTTTCCCCGAATATTGTAACATTAAAATGCTCGTGCATGATGTATGAGTTAATTGGCATCCCTTGTTGCCACATGGTTGTTGTTATAAAGGTGGAGCATTTCGAAGAGATTCCTCATTCATGTATTTTGAAGAGGTGGACAAAGTTAGCAAAGATGCATACAAGATCAGCACCAGAGAATCAGACGGATAACGACATGGATCGGTTTATATGATATGGTTCATTGAGTTCGATGTGCAACAATCTCTCCTACTATGCGTCTAATATGTCATCTTCATTTCTAGAAGCGAAAAATGAAATAGAAATTTTGACGGTAAGAATGGAGGAACTCTATAATAGTAATTTGAAAGGGAAGAAAGTAGCGGGAGGTGGAGCAACAAGTCCAAACCAAGTTCGTGATCCAAATATTGTGAAGACCAAAGGAAATCCAGGCAAAGTTGCAATAAATTTTCAAAAAGGAAGATGATGTAGTCGATGTAAAAGAGTGGGTCACACAATTTGAACGTGTACAGAACCTAGAATCTCTCAAAATAGTCATCAACGTCAGATGGTATGTCAGATTTAGTAATGAACTGCCGCAAATATTAACTTGTTTAGCTATACTTACATAAATGACTAACATAATTGTTTTCATGGCATTATGAGTACGTAGCAAGAAAGCAATTTGTCTTTCTCAATGTGACATTCAAATGGAAACGATGCCTTCAACAAATTCATCAGTTGACATGTTTGCAACCTTACCTGTATGTATAATTGCCTTGTTATATAAGAACACAAACATTGATAACATCAAATTCAACAAGAATTGACAACACTTACTAGTTGAAAATGCAAGGAATGCGAGGGAAGCATTTGTCAAATGACCAATCTGACATATATATAGATTATGGTGAATTTGGCAATGTAAGCTTGGGAATAAAAAAGGACTTTTGAGATGAATTTGATCTATGCATTATTTAATGATTTGGCTGGAATAATTGGAATGACATAGGACACCTGAATTTTTACAATGGAATGTGCATGTGCAGATAACAGGATTTCAGCAATATGGACAAACAATGACAACACCATGGGAAGGTGGGGATCCAAACAAATATCCAAATGAGAAGGATATGCAACCTTTTTATTATTCGTTAAAGGAGTAAGGGATGCAGGTATTAAATCAGTATAGATATTAATGTACGTTGTCACTTTGCATAATATGTACTTTTAACTTAAGTATGTGATGGAAAGGCTAAATTCCGATGCGGATGGAATGTTGTGGATCCTACGTATAATATTTACTTAGGGAATTTTATGTTTCTCGTAGTGTATAATTGGATTTTCAAAATACGGAAGCTACGAAAAAATTTAAAGAAAAATAAAATAACTAAAAGCATTATAAAAAC
Source organism: Vitis cinerea var. helleri x Vitis rupestris (assembly GCA_945999865.1). NCBI lineage: Eukaryota > Viridiplantae > Streptophyta > Magnoliopsida > Vitales > Vitaceae > Vitis > Vitis cinerea var. helleri x Vitis rupestris. Next base: position 651,766 of record OX253931.1, on the reverse strand, counting down.
AGGTTGCACATTGATTTGAAAGCTGAGTTATGAAAAGCTTGACATCAATGTTTAATATCTTGTACATAATATCCATTGGACAAATTTGAAAAGAAGCTCCAACCACTTGGCCATATAGTCATCTTCATCATCATGGCCATCTCCAAGCAAAGCGGAAACGTTAGCTATAGCTATATGCTCAACACATGGGATTTGACTTATTTCATTGGCTTAGGAGTTAAGACTCTAGGAAGTAAAGAATAGTCAAAGATCAGGCGTAACGGACTTGCCCAATCCTATCTTTCCTTGAAGTAAGTCCGGAGCGGGAGCAACTTCTACAGCAAATTAAGACTAAGCTTGATGGCTTGGCAGGGGGGGTTTAGGAGGTAGTTGTAACCGCATGTTTATCATAGAGATAAAGCAAGTTTCGTATCACTTTCCAGAAAGCCAGTCATACTATAACCGCATGGTTCCATGAGGATCATTTTTTAATGGTTGTGATGCCCTTTGGCTACCAAACAAAACTGTAACTTAAAATAATATTTAATTAAATTAAAAGAAACTAACTAATGTTAAACATTAATGTCCAAGCTTACATGTCATATTAATTTATGAACAATTTTGTTCTTGGATGAATTCCAACAAGTATAGTATCCCGGGTTAGGAACTTTTTCCAATGTACAATTTCATAATCTTCCCTCCAATTGTGTCTCACAAGATTATAGGGTTAAACCCAAAAACACCTTGATGGATTAGACAAAGTCTCGTACTAAGATGCGAAATCAATTTTGATATTATTTATAACCTTTCAATCTCTTTTGTGCGGACATTGTCCACTTTGAGTTCAATGAATCCTCACAACCTGAAAATGTGTCTATCCTATTTAATAGAAACTATCCGTATTTATGATGTTGATTTATAAAGATGAAGAAATTGTTTTAAATTTTGTTTTACGGGTGAATGGGAGCATGAAAAAGGAAAACAAAAAGGAAAAAGTTAGTAGATGTTAACTAAAATGGATAAAAAAAAAACACACACACACACACTCACAAATATAAAAAATTCCTTAACCGGTTGAGAAAATTCCTCAACTGGTTGAGCAAATTCTCAACCCGTTGCCACTGGTTAAAAAAATTCTCAACCGATTGAGAAAATTCCTCAACCGGTTGAGCAAATTCCTCAACCGGTTGCCACTGGTTAAAAAAATCCTCAACCGGTTGACAAAATTCCTCAACCGGTTGAGAAAATCCATCAACCGATTCCCTTAATTCCTCAACCGGTTGCCACTGGTTAAAAAATTCCTCACCCGGTTGTTACAATTCCTCAACCTGTCTCCACTACCTTCACAAGTCGTACCTATAATTCACACCATAACCTATAGTCCTACAGGTACTAACTATATAATTTTTAGCATAGATAAATGAATATATATATATATATATATATATTTGAAAAGCAACCCAAACTATATAGGGACAAAAAAAAATCTAATTATCTAAAAGATCGTAGAAAATCAAACATGTCGAACATGAATGATGCCTATATATTACAATTTCAATTTGCCGACCATATTGAAAGAAGATATAGCAAATCAAAATAAAACGGACTTAATGATGAACAATGTATGGTCATCCAAGGTAACAACTTCCCAATAAACATGACGATATGTGGAGATGGAAATTATAAATATTAGAAAAACAACAAATATCATAATAATAATTTTTTCATTGCTCGTGTCGACGTCTTTGTACAAACAATAGCGACGATGGTTTGTTTTTCTCTATTGCCTTCGTGTAAAACTAAATCACTTGCTATTTCCCGACGTAGTTTAACAGAATTACATAAGTCGGAGACCATCATGGAATCACCATTGTTGAATGTCTGCATATGTTTAATGACATGCACTCCACAGTCCCACCTAAGAAAAATAAAAGAAAAGAAAAACAACTTATTGAATGGTTGTATAATTATAGCTCAGATAAACAATAGTAATGTTAGTTATGTATTCATACTAACCCATTCTCTTGGGTCGGAATCGAAGGAGCCCAATCAATGGAGAATTGGAAGACATCTTTTCCTATGTCATACAGTTTGAAGAACGTTTGACAAAATTCAACCTAATTTATTATGAAAGTGTTAATAAATATGGAAGAGAAAAAAAAATAGAATAAAAGAAAAATATGAACATGAAAGCATACCACTGTTTTGCACTCTGAAACCGGAACTTGTCTCGATTCTTTGATCATAATGAATCCAAAATTTGGATATGAGAGTTTTGAAGTCAATGATGCACAGATACCAATGACCGGGGCATTCGTCATGCATTGGAATAAATAGCTGTAAAGTTAGAAAAACAATATATATGAGTTGGGGCACAAAAAATCTACTATATTATAGGTGAAAACAATATCTATTCTAAATTTCATATATGCAATTAAACATTAGAAATAATTACTAACCTTCTCGCAATCATCCAATTTGCTAATGTACTTACTCACGATGGATGTTTTTTCTATCAAAAAAAGGATGAGGAGTCCCGCACAAAATCATTTGCTAATAATAAAACATAATACGAACATTAGTATATTGTACTTAATACGTAAGTAAACAAGAAGAAAAATATGAGCTTATTGAAAATGTCGTGGGAAGATAGCATCTTATACTTGTAATGCCTATAAATTGCCTCTGAAAATAATTTAGCTTTGAGGCTTCTAGATTTATTACCTGTTGTTAAACAATAACTTCAATAAATTAATTTAATTAATTTAGCACACAATTGAAATAAATGAAGTAGGTACTTACAACATCCATCAAATTTTGTCTAGGGCATAAGCACTCAAAATCTCCACGAACTCCATGTTCATGATCAAAGTCAACAAGAAGCTCACTAAAATAATGATATGTTAAAACATTCTTTACTAAATTGGAAGCATATGAAGGCTAAAATTGTAACAAGACATCTATTAATATTCTAGACACTACAAACCTTTTTGACAATGCTTTATTGAAAACATAATCAGCAATAAGAGATTGAAGTACATTGAATGATTGACCATCCACCACGTCTTCACGAATGGACATGGGGATTGACTAAATTGAAAACATGACATAATTATTACCTATATATGTTGAGTATCCAAAATAAGAACATGATATTAAACTATTTGTATTAAACCTCTGATGCTTGACATTTTCCCATCTTCCTTAAATTGTGTACAAACAGGGAGACCTTGAATTTACTTGGTTTCCTCTCCCTTGATGTAAGTGTTTTCATGACATGATCGGGATAACCACATAGTGCTTGTAATGGTTCCTAATATGGAAAATACCATTAATATACATCTATTTACTATGTAATGGTTAAGTAGTTGTAAAGAAAATATTTTTTTTCTTTTGTATGATACATACCTTTCCATAATCTCTTCTACTCCTTTTGATTGGAAGTGGTAAAATATCTACATTTTCGTCTGGAATGATATGCACTTCAATTGATGTAGCACATGCATTTTCATTCTTTCCATTCAAGTCCTCAGTGCATAACTTCTCAATTGACAAAGTGCGAACATAATGTTCATTTCCATTCTTATTGTCCTTATCTTCCAAGCTTCTCTCGCATGAGAGAATGTCATTCTTCGTTCCCTCGTCGTGCATTCTCAAAGGTTTTCCGCTTGATCCAACGAAGAGACCTTTCAATGTAGTATATTTCTCCTCAAATTTAGTCGAAACTTTTTCACACCTACTACTTGCACCATGACACAAATCAATTAGATGTGTCTTTAATTGTTCAAAGGTTTTATCCATCTCCATTAAGCTCCCACCGTGTTCCTAATGATATATAGGAACTTCATTAATAACATAATAATACAAGGGTTCACTACTAATATTGATATTCACGATGAATATTGTAAAACGTACTCGTTTAATAACATCTTTATTTGGATTGATTTCAAATTTCTGCTCCTCATCATTCTCCCTCTCCATTGTCATCACATTTCTATCAACACAATCCCTTATCTCATTTTGTATCACCCATATTTTGACCTACAATATATTCATCAAAATATAACACATATCAAATTAAAAATCACTAAAAACTTAAACCAATATTAAAAGACTTTTGAAACTATAACTTACATTGTCATTTGCATATCCACCAACTTTTTTCAATCTTCGTTTCATGTCCAATACTTCATCATCTCCCCAAGCAGTAATCCGAGGACAAGGTCAAGTATATAATGGTAGAAATTTCTCTTCGAACGATATATGCTCGTGGTAGAATAACTGCGATTATATTTGACATACATATATAGTTAGTTAACAAATTTTATTATAACAAATTCGAAATTCACTATGATGTCGATTAATTACAAGGACATTACCATTAAAAACAATAAACAACCGCAAACCCCACTTTGTTGTTTCATCTTAAACTCTTCAATCCCATGCACAAGATAAGACAACACAAATTCAGCCCAATTCATCTTCTTTATTGAATTGATGTCTTCCACAAGATGTAAGAAAGAATGTTTCACAAAAAGCTTCATTGTTGGGCACAATAATGCACCCAACACAAATAATACAAAACGAACTTTGAAATCGTTTCCACCTTCTTTATCCTCCCTAATTTGATTTTCTAACATCACTAATGGCAATCGCCCCTTTTTATCACAATATTTTTTACATAAATCATTGTTATGGCTAACATCTTTGTTCATGCCAATCTTCAACCCTCTTGCCCTCAATCCCATAATAAATTCAACATCAACGGAGGATAATTTGATACAAGTATTATACAACTCTAACATATAAGTGTTCGGGTTGAAACTATTTATCAACCAAAGACATAACCCATGATCAATTTTCCTACATCGAAGTTGCAAGAGGCTACCAAAACCTATTTCTTCTATGGCTGCTCTTTGCTTTGGTTCTAATTCTTCAATAACTCTAATCACTCGCTCGGGTGAGCATCGAGTCTAAAGATATAACTGAAAAAATACACAAACATCAAACATGTTTAAATTAATATAATTTCCAACAAATACATAAGTAATGAAATTAAATATGCATTACGAAAAAATTACCTTTGGAACCACACCCTTTTGAAGTGAATATTGTTTTCAACTTTCTTCGGACTTTGCCATGAAATCTTCTTTTTCTACTTTTGAAAGTTCATTCCACTTCTTGCCCAATTCTTTCCTCAACTACATTAATTGGTCACATACTTTAAATTCTAATTTTAAAATGTAATTATATTAGACACAACAATATTACTCCTTACATCATCATTTATCTTAACTTTTTTATCCTTCTCTTTGATCATGGCCAATTGATCGTTACTACAAAACAATTTCAAACAAATTTAACTATAACAACCACAAAAAAATACATTGAAAAACATATTCTTTTACATGTTTCTATTTTTCCTTACTAGTAATGTATCCAAGCTCCAATAGGCCTCTTTGGATTTCGAACAACTTCAACAACATTGCATTCGCTCCTATAAATTAAATCAAATCATTTAAGTCAATTTTTATAATATGATTTCAAATATAATAAATCAAACATACTTTCACCACCACTACAAAATCCTCCCTAAATCTATGTACGTTTTAAATGGTCACAAAATTAGCATATCAATTATTTTCAATCTCCAATTATGGATCTAACCACATTATTTTCATTAATGTCATCAATCCATAAATCTCACAAAAAGCATGAAATATAATGGCTACAATATTGTAAAACACATTATCAATACTCACATTTTTTTCCTTGATATAGAACTCGGCAAATAATTACGACACAATCGCCTTTCGATTAACAAAAAAGTGTGTCCTTTTTAGCTTTCTTTCTCTTAGTACTACATGTCTTCTTCTTCTTTTTCCAGCTATGTCTTCAATTCGGGTCTTCAAACCATGAAATTTAAAAGCCGAAAACACCCCTTAAACAAAATATAAAATATGAAGAAAATACAAGGGTTATGGATAGGAGGGGGGAACGGGAATATCGTACTCTTTACTTCAAAACCTGAAAAAACCCCAAATATGAAAACTAAATATGGACATAATCAGAGGGGATACGAAAAAAGCCAGAACTCGAAAAGATGCCCCCCGAAACAGCTACAATATCTCACCCGAAAACACCCAATAACACAAAAACATCCAACAATACACGAAGACAACTTAAAGCACCTGAAAATAACAGTCGATGGAGATGAGCAGAAAACACAAGTACCTGGAGAAGAGCCGAGTATGGAGAAGAGAGGAAAAAAGAGTAAAATATCGGGAAACTCGGTAAAAAAAAAAAGAAAACAGAAACTCGACTGAAGATTAATGGTGAGAGGGGTCTCTATCTCCTTCTTTAGTGTTTTCTTTCCCCCATTTCTTCATTGTCTCTCATTTACCTCTTAGGTTTCTTCCGAATATAGGATTTCCTTTTTTTCCTGGAGTAGACTCTGGTTTTTAGGTTGGTTTCAAGTTTATTCTGGAGTTGTTTGAGGTGGGTTTTGGAAGATGATGAGATTGTTAGTGAAGATTGAGAGAGGGTTGTGATTATGGAGGCAAGCTGGTGATAAATTTGGCATTGGACACTCCTTGAATGAAGAGAGGAAAAAAGAGGAAACTCGACCCGGCTGTCAAGGATGAGTGGAGATCAGAGCATGGGGACACAACCAACTATGGAGGAGAAGACAGTCGCCTATGGAGGAGTGTGGAGATGAGAGCACGAGACACAGCCAACCATGGACCTATGAAGGAGTGTGGAGATGAGAGCATGAGACATAGCCAACCATGGAGGAGAAGACGCTCGGCTATGGAGGAGAAGAGAGGGGAAAAACAGGAAAAAAGGGGCTGAGAGGGGGAAAGAACAGGTAGAAAATGATGGAAGAGAGGGAACAAACGGGAAAATGGGCTGAGAGGGGGAGACAACAGGTAGCCAGTTTTTCTTTTTTCATTTTTTCTTTTTCTTTTGAATGGCTGAGATTTAATATCTTTCATCCAACGGCTACAAAAAATCTGAGGCATGGTACCTCCCTCGGCACCATAGAATTTTCCAAAGTACAATATTAGATATGGCGGCAAAGATGGTCTAATTGCCATAATATGACATATAGATACCACAATCGGCACCATCCAAACAGTTTGTTTATATTGGACTTCATTTAAATATATAGACCCATATTAACATCAATAGAGGCAAAGCATCAAGCCGACCATCCTTTCCTTATTGCTTCTTCACTACATAAAATATTCAAGACATGAGCATGCAGAATAGAGCATGTTTGTTTCTCTTGGATAGCATCTAGCTTCAGTTCCCTACAAAAATCAGATTTCACCATTTTAAAATTTTATCCAAAAGCTGAAGATACAATTCTTTTTATTCAAACATTTGACCCACCCGGTCTAATAAAACAAGTATGCAAGCTAGGTTAGATCACCAAATTTAAATTTCCAAACATGTCATGTCACATTATTTTCAAGATTGGATGACACCTTATGTTTGTTGTACAGGATGATCTATACGGAAAAATGAAAAAAAAAGAGCTAGCTAGATCATTATAGCCTTTAAGAAATACCATGTTATGCTGAAGTTGATGCTTCCCCTAGCACCTTCTTCCCTTTTGAATTTTGTCCTGCATACATTATGAACCTCTTATTCACTTGCTCAAATATTGATATACTCATTACTGAAAACCAAAAGCCAAAAGTGGAAAAGCATAGTTGTGTATTTTACCTTCTGCTTCTGTACGTTGTGCCAGGTAAGTTGTTCCTTTGCTTAGATGGTTGCCCAGTTTTACGTTCGTCGATTCCTATGGTTAAGCTTGATGTGAATGATGAAATTCAACCATTTTCTGGAAGACATGGTGAAAGTCGAGAATTTTGCCCAGTTTATTTTTAACTTATCTCAATGATTTTTCTTTATCTAGGACGACTCCATGAACATGTGGATGAAATTCGAAGGACTTCACCTTGATAGCTAGATCAATCGGATTGGCAGGTCGGGTTCCATTTTTGTAACATTGTTTTCAAGCCTTTTTAATGGATTATGGGTCACTCTTTCTACACACTGTATGGATCACTAGTTCCACATACATGCATCTTTTGTTTTAATTTTCACATTTAATTCTTTGAAATAGACAATGGAAGGGGATGTATTATGAAGCATTTGAAGCTTGAAAACTCTCCTATCTCTCCTCAATTTTGATTTTTCTACCAAAGACTATTATAGAGATAATTAAATCAAAATGCCTTTGAATTGGATTTGATGGGTAAGAATTAGTTGCCCTGATTTCTATATATATATATATATAGCATTCATTTACATAGACTACATTAATTTAATTATATGTAGATTTCTGTGACCGAAGTTTCTTGGAAAAGTGGGGCAAATATATAGACACAACTCAATGTATTTTACATGACTTTGAACTCAATCCAAGATAGAGAAATTACTCATAAATATGTGCAACATTTTGTAAAATTTCTATTGAATAGAAAGGATGCCAATTCATAGTTCACTCATTAAACAAATGATTCAATTGTGCAATTGAAGCATGATATTGCTATGATATGTGTATGTGTCTACATATATAAGATATTCCATTTTCTATATTTAATATTTACTTATTAAATTATAATAAAAATAAAATACAATGTATTAATAATTCTTATTTATTACATAATATAACATTTAGATTTTGATAGGACAAATCTAAAAATGAAATAAAATAATTTATATGTACCTAGTAGTAATGCGTTCTTGTGTACCTTGTTCTACATATTAGTCTAGCCTCTAGGCGATATGGATCACTCAATCTATGGACTGCATTTATGTGCGCCTTGTTGTATATAGATAAGTCTAGTCTCTGGGTGTTATTGATGGCCCATTCTTCAGATAAGTCTAGCCTTTACGGGTTAAGGGCCACTCATTCTACATGCATGTATGGATCACTAATTCTTCATACATGCATGCATTTGCTTGGTTGGAACTAAAACCAATCAATTAGTTTCCTCTTTAAGTTCAATTAAAGTGGCTAGATCGCTTTGGCTTATAAATTAGTCTGAATTGAATCAATTGAACAATGGGCATCCTTGGGGAAGCATTAGGTTTATGAACATGTAAAATTTTGTTTGATTACTTTTCTATCTCTATATTTGTAGAAACTTTTATTAAAATTTTAGTATATGTTCTAAATAATATATAAATCTAAAAATTATTGGTTGATGTTAAAGGTGGGGAATACTAATCCTTTTTACTTGTATGGTGGGCAAAAATTTAAGTGTCATTTCATATCTTTTATGTCTATATATATTTGTCAATGTTTTAGTTGTGAAGTGTTCATATAAATCTTTTCACACTAAGGCAATTAATAGTAGATCAACCAAAAGAGATAAGAAGGCGGAATGAGATATTTATGAGCCATTTGGAAGGTTTAAACTATTACAGGTGAATCCCCTTACTTAAAAGTCCTAGCTACTCACAATACCATAAATGCAGCCTCTTTCCCTGGCCTACCCCACTAGCTAACTTCAAATCATAGCTACATCAAAAGATAGAAAATCATAATTGCAACATCAATGCTATAATGGACCCTATAGCTTAAAAATTGAACTACTCATCCCTGACTTAAAAATCTAGCAACTCTTGTTCAGGAGATAGAGAGAGGAAGAAAGGGAGAGGGAGAGAGAGAGAGAGACAATGGTACATGCAACACAAATACACTAAAAATGCTTTAAAGAAATTGAAGAGCAAGCTTACAGATGTAGTTTTAAAGAAGATTAAGTCGTAAAGAAAGATAACTCAAAAAAATAAAATAAAATAAAATCTAAACTAAACAACAAGGAAGAAGAAAATTAAATTAACAAAAAATAAAGGAACAACTCCCAAAAGTAGAGAAAATGTCCCCTTTTATAATTGCAAAACAGGGTATTTGTATCAAACCTGAAATGTTCCCCTTGAAATGATTCATGACATCGTTAGAAAAGACTTTGAAATATCCAATAAAAGTTGTTTTTTAACTTAGAAGGCCCAAGATGACATCTTAGTTAATGGGCGGCTTGGCGGAGTGAGAATACATATATATTGGTAGGTCAATGGAATTGTCAGGCTTACTTGTATGCTGAGGCCTTTTTCAATATTTTTCCTATTGTTCATCAATGGTATCAAGTTTTTTTCGACTAGAAAATTGATTTCTAAATCTTATTAATTTGTACTTATTCCTGATTGCATTTAGAATTTAAAAAAGAAAAAAAAACAAAGAAAAATTTATTTAGAATCAATTTGACTTGTCTTTCCTCAACAAACCTCAAACTTAAAATTGATAAAAGTGAGGCTTGCATTTCCCAATGTTATACTCCATTTGGCTACAAGGAGGTCTAAGAAAATAGAGAACTATACTTTGTACTTTACGAACATAGAGAACATTGGAAAACAGGTCTTATTATCTAAGGCATCATTCTCACGGTAAGAAATTGACCAATCTCTCTCATTATTGAAAGCAAACTCTCAGTGAAGATATTTCTTAATTTCCTTTGCATGTAATTATAAAAAAAAAAAATTTATATTTAACCATTAAATATACTTGTAACAAGTTGGAAAATAGTTATTTAAAATATTTTTTAATAAATTTTTTTATTTTTTTGAAATAAAACTCAATGTTTAAATGTCAATTGTAAAATAAATTTTTAACTCAGTTGAACCAAATAGTTGTACCAATCTTAGTTGGGTGGGAATTTTTCTTTTTATCTCAACTATTTATTGGATCCATTACATTTTTTCTTTTATTGAAATTATACTGATTTTGAAGTATATATATATATATATATATATATATATATATATATATATATATATATATATATATATATATATATATATATATATATATATATATATATATATGTATGTATATCTAAAGAAATTTTAAACTCGATTGAACCATATAGTTTTGTCAGTCTCAGTTCAATTGAAAGCCATGGGTAAACTTTAGCTGCCTGATTTCTATACATAAATGTAGACCCTTAATTTTGTCCTCCTAGCACATGTCCTATTAGATACTTGTTCGATACTTTACAGTAGTTTCTTGGTGGCCCATAGCTACTCACGTTACTTACCTTTCTTGAGCCACCTCGGAGACTCTGGTTGAGAGATTGCCTAGCCCCTTATTGTGACCCTTGGCAGTTTTGATTTAGACTTAAGCCTTCCATTCCTTTTTAGGATAGTTCTTAAGCATGTTTAGGTCACTTAGACAATATCCCAATCACTTTAAGACACTTAGTTCGTAGGGCACCACTAGGCCCCAACCCATTTAGTTCATTCATTGACTCACTTTCTTAGATGGTTGCATGATTGCATGGCCTACATGACTTGTGTGACTTATATGGATTTCTTTATCATTTTTTATTTTATTTTATTTCATCTTATTACAAGCTTTCTAAATCATATTTCTTGGCTTTTGGGTATGAGGAAATGGGCCGCCATCTATTTGGAAGGAAAATCAACAAAATTTTAAAAAAAATGAGATTTTGTTTTTTTTTAGAAGGATAGCACATATATTATTTCTATAGGGGAATCGGTTATAAAAAGGGAAGAAAATAAGAAAGGAAAGTAGATTTAAAAAAGAAAGAAATGAGGGGATTTTTTTTCTCCAGCAGATTTGGAGGGTCTCTTTTGGAAAGGCTGATATATATACGTGAGAGAGGAAGAAAAATGGAGGGGGGAGGGGGATTCTTTGATTGTCAAGGGCAGAGAGAGAGGTTGTCAAGGGAATAGGAAGAAAGCACGGAAAAGATCAGTGGGAAAAATCTGAGAATACAAAAACCAGTGGAGATTTTCTCACCGAAAGCAAGTGTTTCCAGGTATGTTTACTGTGGACCCCTTCTTGGTTCTGATTATCCTTTTGATGAATGAATTTTAGTTGGATTTTGAGTCTCGTTTGGATGCTAAGGGGTAGAATGACGGAGGTCATATGTTTATCTATATTGGTACTTGATTACTTCTATAGATGTTGTTGATTTGTCTCTTTGGAGTTCTCTAATTTTGATTTAGGGGTGAAAGGTTCTATTTTTTGTTTTTTTAATTTCCTGTGCATTACATGAGAATTATGGCTATACTTGTTTGCTGGAGTCTGCTCGTACCTCTCTCACTATTCCAAGCCCATTGACAAAGCAATGGAATGTGGCTTGGCTTGGTTATTCTTTTCTTATTTATTTTTATTTTTTCTTATCTCTACTCTGTTTTTTGGAGCTCTTTCTCTTTGCGTTCGTTTCTTCTTTTCTTTTCTTTTTCTAGTTTCTTTTTTAAGGTACCCTGTCTCCGTTAGGCAGCAATTTCTAGAACTCTTAGAATGGGAAGAATTCTGCCCGGCCAACGGTCCCCCTTCTCCGGATGTCTCACATCTGGAATTCTGTCCCGCCGCCATTCCATCTCATCCGGATGTCTCACATCCGGAATTCTATCCCGCCAACGGTCCCCCTTCTCCGGATATCTCACATCCGGAACTCTATCGCGCCTCCATTCCATCTCATCCGGATGTCTCACATCCGGAATTCTGTCCCGCCGCCATTCCATCTCATCCGGATGTCTCACATCCGGAACTCTGTCCTGCCACCATTCCACCTCATCCGGATGTCTCACATCCGGAATTCCGCCCCGCCGCCATTCCATCTCATTCGGATGTCTCACATCCGAAATTCTGTTCCACAGCCATTCCATCTCATCCAGATGTCTCACATCCGGAATTGTGTCCTGCCGCCATTCCACCTCCTTCGGATATCTCACATCCGGAATTCTGTCCCACCGCCATTCCATCTCCTCCGGATGTCTCACATCCGGAATTCTGTCCGGCCAACGTTCCACCTCCTCCTCTATTTACTTCTTTGATTGGGAATTTATTGTTTTTAAATTGAATTTTGAATCATTTTTCCACTAAATATTCTCAGCATTAAAAAATCCATATTTAGTAATCCCTTGCTGCCATTTTTCCTCTCGGCATGCACTTTCACTATTTTCTTTGACTTTCAACCATTTTCTTGATCTTCTTGATTTTTTACAAGCATGAATAACTTTCGTGATTCAAAACAATGGAATTCATAGGATCAACTCATGCGAAATTGATTAGGGCTTTGGAGAGGGGCCCGACATTCATGATATTTCCTCAAATATTTCTTGTTTGATATTCGATTGATTGTGCCTCATTTTGTGGTATATATGAAATTATTTTGGATATGTTATTTGGCTAATTTTGTTTCCCATAAAGGAGTACTAGCTTGCTATCCAGGTACGCTCCTCCTCACCTATTTTTCGAGAATTATATGGGCACATATGCTGTTGGCGATTATATCCATACATGATGTGATTCTTAGGTGTTTAGATACATGCTTGATTGAAACAAATGTTATATCATATTTTCAAACTAACCTTTGATGTCTTGTGATAGCGCTTAAGAAGCAGTCCAGGTACGTACCCTAAATATTCTTCATGATTGTGATTGGTTTTCCTGCTAAGCATTCTATTTTCGAAGTCACCTAGCCTACTTAGGTATCCATGATTAATCGGTTAATTGTTATATTTCCCTCAACTTAGTCAGTAGAGACCTTTTTAGGGCTTAGAGGGGTGCTACCTCCTAGAGGTACCTTCCCAATAAGTAACCTGATCCTCGGACCTAGACTCAGGTTTTTCAAAGACACGTTTTGTCCAAAAATTATGGAGTCATTTTTTTAGGGTTTTTCTTTCTTGCTTTATTTTCCCTTTAAAATAAAAATAAAATAAGTGGCAACTCCAACTTTTCTAAAATTAATTTTTCACAAATAAAAAGCGAGTCTCACCGATCGAGTGGGAACGCACGTGAAAAATGCGGGTCCACAATATAGCAGACGACTTTTAAGTACCTGCAGATTTTTGCGGATTTCTTGGAAAAGTAGGGAAGAGTAGGTTATGTTGGAAAGTTAAATTTGATTTGAAAAGTTTTTAAAAACTAGAATTAGATTTAATTTTTAAATATAAAGGAAAATATTTTATTTGAGTGGTTGCTTTAATTAGTTTTACATTCGAGGGTTAAACTCCAAGAAGATTTTTATATTTTGTATAAATAAGACATTATATAATATTTGGAAAAAAAATTAAGAGATGGACCAAGGTGAAAGTCAAGAGAATTTTTTTCAAATTATTTTTACCTTATCTCAATGATCTTTTTCGATCTAGGTCAGCTCGATGAACATGTGGATGAAATTTGAAGGACTTCACCCAGATAGTGGGATCAATCTGATTGGTCAGTCAGGTTTGATACATGCATGCATGTATGGATCACTAGTTCCACATACATGCATCTTTAGTTTGGATATATTTTCACATTTAATTCTTAGAAAGAGACCAGTGGAAAGGGATGTATTATGAAGCATATGAAGGTTGGAAACTGTCTTATCCCTCCTCAGGCTGGATTTTTCTACCCAATCCTTGGAAAATTGACTACTTAAGACTATTATAGAGAGAATTAAATCAAAACGCCTTTGAACAGGAAGCCATGCATGGGTAAGAATTAGTTGCCCTGATTTCTATATATATATATATATCATTCATCTACATAGACTGCGTTTAACTATCTGCATATTTCTGTGAAGTTTTTTGGAAAAGCGAGGAGAGTATATAGACACAACTCAACGCATTTTAGATGACTTTGAATTCAATCCAAGTTAGATAAATCAATCCAAGCGAGGAGAGTATATAGGCCTGATTTAGATTTGCTTATGTTCCAATTAGAATTTCTAGATTTTGATCTACCCCGGTTTGAATTTCTGTCATTCCCTCTGCCTCTTGTCTCAAGGTTTAGGGTAGAACCAGATCCTGGGGTTTCGCCTGCATCTCTTCGGCGAATTTCCTCAGCCAGAATTAAATCTCGTATATCATTGTACTTGAGCTTTTCCTTTCTCGTAGAATTGCTTACTACCATCCTCATTGCCTCCCAACTATTTGGCAAAGAAGCCAAGATGATCAGAGCATGAATCTCATCATCAAAATCAATTTCTACAGACGACAATTGATTTGTGATTGTATTAAATTCATTCAGATGTTGTGCTCTTGATGCATTCTCTACCATCTTCAAATTGAACAATTTCTTCATCAGATGCACCTTATTGTTTGCAGACGGCTTTTCATACATACCAGACAAAGCCTTCATCAGATCTGTTGTGGTCTTCTCCTTTACAACATTGTGTGCAACAGACCTAGACAGAGTTAACCTAATAACTCCTAGAACCTGTCTGTCAAGAAGCGCCCATTCCTCAGCTTTCATACTCTCAGGTTTTGTCCCTAAAAGAGGCAGAGGTAATTTCCTCCCATAGAGATAATCTTCAATTTGCATCCTCCAATACGCAAAGTCTGTGCCATCAAACTTTTCTATTCCAAACACCTTTCCTGCTTCCTCTGCCATTGCTCCCACTCAAACCTAACCCTAGGCTCTAATACCAGTTGAAAGGAATTAATCCAAATTCCCAACCTGTGAGAAACAAAAATAGAGAAAACATATGCCAAAGAAAAACAATCACACGCACAAGGCAGTATTTACGTGGTTCGGCAATTGGCCTACATCCACGGAGTTGCAGGCATATCACTATTATCAGGGAAGAATACAGAGTACAACTTGCGGTTACAATATTTTCTCTTTGTATAAAAGACGACAACAACTCCACACTAAAAAACCCTAATTTAAAAAGGCAATTCCACAATGGGCTAAACGGGCCTATCGGCCCAAGCCTTCGCTCCATGGACTAAGCCTTAGTAAATCTCCCATTAAAAAATCACGCAATATTATTCAGGTTGGGTCATCAAACCGGATCAAACAAAACTAGGTTCCACAAAGCCCAACATGTTAAACTCCAAGAAGATTTTTATATTTTGTATAAATAAGACATTATATAATATTTGAAAAAAAAAAATTAAGAGATGGACCAAGGTGAAAGTCAAGAGAATTTTTCTCAAATTATTTTTACCTTATCTTAGTGATCTTTTTCGATCTAGGTCAGCTCGATGAACATGTGGATGAAATTTGAAGGACTTCACCCAGATAGTTGGATCAGTCCGATTGGTCAGTCAGGTTTGATACATGCATGCATGTATGGATCACTAGTTCCACATACATGCATCTTTAGTTTGGATATATTTTCACATTTAATTCTTAGAAAGAGACCAGTGGAAAAGGATGTATTATGAAGCATATGAAGGTTGGAAACTGTCCTATCCCTCCTCAGGCTGGATTTTTCTACCCAATCCTTGGAAAATTGACTACTTAAGACTATTATAGAGAGAATTAAATCAAAACGCCTTTGAACAGGAAGCCATGCATGGGTAAGAATTAGTTGCCCTGATTTATATATATATATATATATAGCATTCATTTACATAGACTGTGTTTAACTATCTGCAGATTTCTGTGAAGTTTTTTGGAAAAGCGGGGAGAGTATATAGACACAACTCAACGCATTTTAGATGACTTTGAATTCAATCCAAGTTAGATAAATCACTCATAAATGTGTGCAACATTTTGTGAAATTCCTATTGATTAAAAAAAGTTATTGATTCCCGATTCACTCATTAGACAAATGACTCAATTGTGCCATTGAAGTATGATATCCCTCCTATATGCATATATGTCTATATATATATATATATAAAAGATATTTCATTTTCTATATTTAATATTGACGGATTAAATTGTAATAAAGTAAAATACAATGTATTAATATTCCTGATTTATTACATGAATATAACATTTATACGGTGAGAAGATATATCTAAAAATGAAATAAAATAATTTATGTGTACCTTATGGTAATGCGTTGGTGTGTACCTTGTTCTACAGATAAGTCTAGCCTCTAGGCGCTATGGATCACTCGTTCTATGGACCGCATTTAATGTGCACTTTGTTGTATATAGATAAGTCTAGTCTACGGGTGTTATGAATTTCAGAATTAATTCTGTGAGAGACAGTGGCAGGGAACGTACATCATGAAGCATCTCGAAAGGTGGAAAACTCATGCTGTCACTCCTCAGGTTTGATTTGTCTACCCAAACTGATAGGCAGGTGCTTGAAAACTCAATCAAGAGCCTTTGGCAGAGAGTTGGAAATAAAGGGACAGCTTTGGTTCACCTGCTGAAAGGGTCGAGAAGAAGAAGGATTAATGCTTTAATTTACAAATAGAGAATAGTGGTTACCTGGAGGGTTAAGGCATTGAGTTGATTTCATCATTCAACCATGCAGAAGAAAGCAGATGCTAGCAACAAGACTGAAAAGTTCCTTGAACACAAGAGATTAATGGTCAGTGCCCCCTTTTCTTTCAACCCTTTTTGGTTTATTGATCTTCAGTTTATGCGAAGAGTTGTTGCAGTAATCTTTAATTTATATGGCTCCCTTTGCTACTTATTCACCTTCTTTCTCTAAGAACGGCCGGGTCTCAATATATATATACATAAATGCACACACAAATACACAAATTAACGAGGAAGCTGAAAATGTACATGATCAGAAATGGTCTTGCAGAAGAAATGGACTGACGAGAAATCTGGCGCTGAGTGCTACATGTTATATGCAAGGGCACTTAATATAGCTTGGGGTGGTAATAGCCAGTACTGGACTTGGAATTGTTACAAAGAAACTGAGTGAGACTTGTTTCCTTTCATTTACATATATGTTAAATACTGTTCTTGTTGACAAGCCCCTTCCATTTGCTACAATTAACATCTCTTTCATTTCAACTTGCAGTAAAGAAAACTTTGAAGTGGCCAAACTTAGTGCAGTGTGTTGGCTGGATGTGAGTGGGAAATTGGAGATGTCGGAGCTACCACCAGGAATTGTTTACGACATATTCTATGTGGTTAAGTTGACAAAAGGTGCATCAGCTGGCTGGGAACTCCCAATAACTCTCAGGCTATCACTCCCAGATGGAAGAGTTCTATGTCGCCAACTGAGCCTTCTAATGAAGCCCAGAGGAGAATGGATAGAGCTGAATGTTGGCAGTTTCCAAACAGTAAAAGGAAAAACCGGGGAAGTGTGCTTTGGTCTTTGCGAACATAGAGGACACTGGAAAACAGGTCTTATTATCAAAGAAGCCATCATCAGGGCAAGAAATTGAGCAGTCTCTCTAATAAACGAATGCAAACTCTCTATGAACATATTTCTTATTTTCCTTTGCATGAAATTCTAAAAATTTATATTTAGCCCTTAAATAGATACTTGTAGCAATTTGGCAAATAGTTTTTTAAGTTATATTTTGTTAATAAATTTTGTATTTGTTGGAAAAAATGTCCCCTTTTATAATTGCAAAAAGGGGTATTTATGTCAACCCCAAAATGTTTCCCTTAAAATGATCTTAGAACATCATTAGAAAAGACTTTGAAATATCTAATTATCAAAGTTGTTTTTCAACATAGAAGGCTCAAATGGCATCTTACCTAATGGGTGGCCTAGTTGAGTTATTCTTATTAAACTAAACTAATTTTAGATCAGTTATTCTTATTAAACTAAACTAAAACCAATCAATTGACCAGTTTCCTCTTTACATTTAATTCAAATTTTCTTGTAGGAAAGTGGTTAAATCGCTTTGGTTTATAAAATGGTTGGAATTGAATCAATCGAACAAGGGGCATCCCTAAGGAAACATCATGTTTATAAACATGTAAAATTTTGTTTGATAACTTTTCTATATCTATGTTTGTAGAAACTTTTATTAAAATGTTAGTATACATTCTGAATAATATATAAATATAAAAATTATTGGTTGATGTTAAAGGTAGGGAATACTTATCCTCTTTACTTGTATGGTGGGCAAAAGTTTGAGTTGTCATTTCACATCTTTTAAGCCTATATTTGTCAATGTTTTAGTTGTGAAGTGTCCATATGGATCTTTTCACACTAAGGCAATTCAGAGTTGATGAACCATAAGAGATAAGAATGCGAAATGAGATATTTATGAGCCATTTTGAAGGCTTAAACTATTAAAGGTGGATCCCTCTTACTTAAAATTCTAGCTACTCACAATACCATAAATGCAATCTCCAACCCTGCCCACCCCACTAACTAACTTCAAAATGTAGTTACTTCAAAAGATAGAGAATCATAAATGAAACATCAATTGACGCGAGAGAGAGAGAGAGAGAGAGAGAGAATAGTTTAAATATTGATACCATAAAAATTACACATAATTTAAATAAGAGAATAGTTTTTATAAAGCTCTAGGTCTTATTACCTTCATTGTCAGTTTTGTCCCATTTGTGTTGAGGTTTTTGTTCTCTGGTTTATCTCCCTTGAACATCAAGGATCAATGGGGGTCCCATCAATATTCTACTAAATTTCATACTCTTTTGTCTTGCATTTTAAGGAAAAACATGATTCAAGTTTTTCAATGGGAATATTTATTCCCATCGAAGTAGGGTGGACTATTCAAAGGCACACCACTTTTTATTCCATATTGGATTTACAAGATCAAGAAAAATATGATTTTTATCCCATAAGATCAATAAAGATTTGATTTTTATCATATAGGATTAATAAAAATTTGATTTTTATCCTATAATAATAAAAAATAGATTTTTATCTCACTCTAATACCAATTGAAAAACCAAAAGTCCAATAAGGGACACATAGGTGAATGGGTGGTTTTAAAATTTACAATAAAGATTTATATGTATTATCCTCAATTTTTATCCTGAAAGATACTAAGGATATCCTATATAACCAAATGGGCTACACGTGAAACCTTTATGTATAAAAATATGATTTTCATCTTGTAAGGATAACCCATGAGATGTTAAGGATAATAATGATAATTAACCATTCAAATATATAACATGAAATTAAAAAATATATAGTGAGCACAAGATTTTTATGTGAAAAACCCTCACACTAACTGTAAAGATAAAAAATCATGAGGTTTAAGACCTATTAATCTAAATCCACCATACAAAATTAAATTACATAGATTTACTTGATTGTTTTACCCTAAAGACTAACTTTCCAGTATCTATAATTTGATTCACATCCACAACGTAGCAACTTTCAATTGCTCAAGTGGATCACTTCAGCCTCGCTGAAGGAATGAAAGTCTTCATCCTAAGATTCAAATATCAAATCCTTGAATGAGAGATCAAGAATGACGTGATACTTTAGGCTTTCTTCTCAATGAAACTCTCTCAGAAAGTTTATGATCTCTAAAATGATCTCAAACCAATCTCTAACCTTTAAAGAGTTATAATGAGGTATTTATAAGAGTAAGTCGTGAAGAGGTTTGGTTTAGAAGACTTCCACATTTTGAATTTGGTCATGAAAAACTTGTTAGTATGTTGTTGGTGAAGGTTCATGGTTTAGGATTATATGAAATGGTAGTCCTACTTTTGGATGGTTGATGTAATTAAGTTTTTTTTTAATTTCGAGTTCATTCTATAGTTATAAAATTAAATTTTGATTAATATTTGAAGGCATAGTTGATTTTATGGATTTTAGATACCCTAAAGAGAAAATTGAGAATGTTTTTTTTGGGTGAATTTGGATCATATTTATGGATGATTTTCAATTATTTGAAGAGTATGTATTAGACATATTAATTATTTGGAGATACTAATAATTTTGTGCCCTTTCATTATAAAGAGACGGTGATGAAACATGAAAAGTTCAGACTAAATGATTGATGATTTGCAAACTTGAGGAGTACTTGTGAAATATATTAGACACATTAATCACTTCACAATATTGATGATTTTGTACTATGAAGCATTTTCGATTTCAAAGAAATTGGAGACAAAACATTCGTTTATTAGAAAATATGATATACGTGGAAAGAGCTTGGACTACATTAATAGAGGATTTTGACAAATTTGAAGAGTATTTGTCACATATATTAATTAATTTCTAGGAAATATAAAAAATTTGTACCTTTAAATGTACTCTAAATGTTATGTGCATTAGAGATGATAAATTTTCCTTGTATTATGAAATATCACAATTATGGGAGAGCTTGGAATATATTGTTAATTAGAAGATTTTTTGCAAATTTAAAGAATATTTGTTACATATATATTAATATATTTGTAGATACCTATAATTTCGTATTGTTAAATAATTTTGATATTGGAAAATATAACATTTATGACAAAGATATAATTTGATTGTTACGTGCATTTTATGGTTGTTGATATATGTAATTTATTTTGATTTAATTTATGCTATCTATTTTACTTCAAAGTTTATTTTTATTTTAAGGATATATCTCATAGAATGAAAATAAAAGTTTTAAAAACATTTCTTAAATATTTATAAAAATTATGTCACTTAAAATAATTTTATAAATATTAGGTTTTTATATATTAAAAAAAAACAATCATTTTAATGACTAAAAGTAAAGAAAACAAAGACAAAATCTTCAATGTGGATTCTATCTCTATCTCTATGTCTATGCACCTAAGTATCAACACCAAGTGGACTCATGTATACTAATTATAAGACAAACTCACACCTATGAAAGTTTTGAGACCAAAATAATAATAATAATAAATTATTCATTCAATCATAAAAAATAATATATGGATAAATAAATATTGCAACTCAAGACCAACTAGAGGCTTGGGCTTCTCAAGGCTAAAACCCTTTCGGCCGGACCTCAGTCCCAGGGAGCTCCAACCCTCCCTCACCTCCAACTTCAAGAGGCCCATCACATTATTTTCCGAATTATTATTTTTTGAAATTAAATCATAAACAATCAGTTTTTTCTTTCTTTTTTTCTTTTTTTCTTTTCCGGGTTTCTAATAAAGGGGAGGGAGTACCAAACAAGAAGAGTTGTATGAGATGAGATGACACGGGGTTGACTGAACTGACACTTTTACATTCCTTGTGTTACTGTTTCTTCATTCTATATTTTAAAAATATAAAATAAAATAAAACCAGAGCTGCATTTTATATATCCTTTTAATTTATTTCACTCAATTTTAACTTGTAATAATTATTTAAAAACAATAATTATTGCTTCTCATAAGAAGCTTCCTTGATTTTTTTTTTCTATAACTTGTTATATAGATTATCTAAATAATTAGTACAAAAGTTATTCAACTTAAAATAAAAACTTTAATTTTTTTAAAGATAAATCCTAATTAGAACTTAAACTACATATTGTCATACACATAGAATGATATTCAAATAACTTACATGAATATATATATATATTAGTCACGCATATTATATAGCAAAATGATGTTACAAAATGGATAAATAGAATTCTTTTAGAGAGAACTCAATACATGCTTTCGAACATGGATTCTCAAAGAAATTTTGTGTTGAAGTTGTAAGGACCCCTCCCCCTGATGACACGTGGCACACATCCCCTGATGACACGTGGCACGCATTCTTATCCGGATTTAACCCATCCGGATATTCCCAAGAGTACACGTGGCGCGCTTCTCCTATCCGAACCCCTAAGGAAGAGGCACACGACACTCACAAGCATCACATCCGAACAACCGCCATATCACATCCGGACGACCGACATATCCTATCCGGATATGTTTTGTCCGGATCATTGACTGAAGTAAGCAAGTCTTGCACGTCATCACAACAGCCTGTCATGGCCCACGTTCCGCCACCTACAGAGTGAAAGGACAGGAATGAAGTGACGGCAAGTCACTTCCCACGATCTCTGACAGTCACGGCGCCTTCCACGATCTCTGTCAGCCGCCCGTAGAGTGATGATGGTCCTGCTACCACCTAGTGGCATCATGACAAGCCAAAATATCTCCCTACCATTAAAGAGGGAAACAGAGATTCTGGTACTATATATATGAACCTTCGCACCAAGAGGAAGGTAAGCTTGCAATACCTAGTAAAAGGCCAACTGATTATTCTCTCTAACCATGGCTGACAAAACCATCGGAGGGTGTGTCTGGACACCCTGTCCGGACGCCTTTTGTAGGAACAGCTGAACCAGGAATCTATATTGGTTGAGATCGTGCATCCATCCATTTGGCAACTACGTGGATCACCAGGGACGCGAGGCCTCAACATTGGCGCCGTCTGTGGGAAAATCACTGATTCAGTCACCAGCAAAGATGGCCACACCTTCCCAAAGCCGTTCATCTGGTAGGGGAGAGGAAGATAATTCTGAATGGCGCCAAGTCATCGAAAGAAGGCAGTTAGCAAGAGAGCGACAACTGCAAGCTCTCCTCCAGGAGATGACAAGGTTAAGAGAGGAAAACGCAATATTGCGTATCCAGGCATCATCGACGGGGCCTCCCCGTCGTCAGCATTCAAGAGGCCAAGTAGCCAACTCAAGACCTCACCCAAAGTCGATATACCCCGGAACAGCGGGACCAATCCCTGAAACACGCAACGCTGGGCCACACGAGCCACACACACCCATGCCTCGAGCTCCCCGTGAGGAAAGCTCGGACTCCACTCGTTTCTCATCAAAGAGACAACGTGACAGAAGATTCCAGTTGTCGAGCGCGATGCGTGCGAGACTGGGCCCCCAGCAACCTGGCAGGCCAAGGCCGCCAATACCCACCACATGGGGTGTGCACCATGATCCTACGGTCACCCCTATGCCACGGAACGTTCTCCCGCACCATGACTCCTTGGTCACCCCTATGGTGCAGAATGTTCCCCCGCACCAAGTGGTGCGACAAGCTGGGAGAAATCTCCCAAACGAGCCACCCATTGGCTCCATCGGCAAAAGGTTGGATGACATGCTCTCCACGCCTTTCTGCCCTCATATCATTCATTACGAGCCCCCAAGGGGATTCCTCGTACCAAAATTATCTGCATACGATGGGTCCAGCGACCCCTTTGACCATATCATGCATTATCGACAGCTCATGACTCTCGATATAGGTAACGATCAGCTGCTATGCAAAGTATTCCCCGCCAGCCTACAAGGACAGGCTCTCTCATGGTTCCATCGCCTACCTCCCAACTCTATTGATAATTTCAGAGATCTATCGGAAGCCTTCGTGGGACAGTACTTATGCTCCGCTCGACACAAGCAGAATATCAGCACTTTACAAAACATAAAAATGCAAGATAATGAATCCTTAAGGGAGTTCGTGAAGCAGTTCGGTCAGGCCGTATTACAGGTAGAGGCTTATAGCATGGACGTTGTCCTACAGATCTTCAAGCGAAGCATCTGTCCAGGCACTCCATTTTTTGAATCGCTCGCTAAAAAGCCTCCCACGACGATGGACGACTTATTCCGACGCGCGAGCAAATACTCAATGCTCGAAGATGACGTACGAGCAGCCACCCAGCAAGTCCTGGTTGCCGGACAAGCATCCAGAGGGGGTGCCCAAAGAAGTGCCAAACTTCCGGATCGGCCAAGGCCATCCTATCGAAGGCAGGAAGGGCCAAGTCACCCGGAAATGCCACCCCTCACACCCCTTTCCATATCCTATGAGAAGCTCCTCCCTGTAATCCAAGGCATGTCCGACTTCAGGTGGCCTAGACCCCTTGGAACGGACCCATCCAAACGTGATCATAGTAAAAAATGTGCTTTCCATAAGGAGCATGGTCACACAACGGAGGAATGCAGATGCCTCTATTATTTGGTCGAAAGGCTCATAAAGGCGGGACATTTAAAGCAATACCTCCGCTCAGATACAGAAGGTAGAGACGCTCCCCGAAATCACAACTCAGAAGCCCCCAGGGCCTCAGCAACCCCCAAGGCCATTATAAACTATATTAATGGAGGTCCATCTGACGAGAAGTATGACTCCAAACGAAAAAGACAAAAGTTGTTGCGGGCCGCATCAGTACGCGAGCGTATCAACTCCATCCGACCTGGACTAACTGGAGGGGGCCCTCGCCCCATAGATGGAACAATCATTTTCCCACTAGTAGACCCCACCCGGACGCTGCAACCACACCGCGACGCCCTCATCCTATCCCTAGAGATAAAAAACTTCGATGTAAGACGCATCCTGGTTGACCCGGGCAACTCGGCCGATCTTGTGCAAGCATCGGTCGTTAGCCACATGGGGCACAGTCTCACGGGCCTTGAAAACCCTGGGCGAATCCTATCCGGATTCAACGGGTCGTCAACCACTTCCTTGAAAGACATCGTACTGCCGGTCCAAGCTGGCCCAGTCACTCTCAACGTACAATTTTCGGTGGTACAAGATTTATCTTCCTTCAATGTCATACTAGGACGCACATGGCTACACTACATGAAAGCCATCCCCTCTACATATCATCAAATGGTGAGTTTCCTTACCAACAATGGGCAAATTGACCTATATGGCAGCCAGTTAGCCGCTCGCCAATGCTACCAGATAGCGCGAGAAGCAGGGTCTAGCCAGGAAGATGCATCACTCCCTGAGTCCAGCCATGCACGTGACCAATAGCAATTATTGGGTCCGGCGGACAAAGATCCCCCGGCAGCGGATCCCTTACAAACAATCCAAATTTCGGGAGAAAGTGCTCACCTTACGAACATCAGTTCCCTCATGACATCAGAAGAGGCCCAAAACATGAAGAATGCCCTCAGACAAAACCATGACGTCTTCGCATGGGTACATTCTGATATGAAGGGAATTCATCCCTCCATTACCTCTCATAGACTTAACGTCTTGCCAACAGCCAGACCCATCCGACAGAGGGTTAGACGTTTCCACCCGAACAGGCAAAAGATCATCCGGGATGAGATTGACAAGTTGCTGGAAGCCGGATTCATCAAAGAAGTAGAGTATCCGGACTGGTTGGCAAATGTGGTAGTGGTACCCAAAAAGGAAGGCAAATGGCGGGTGTGCGTTGACTACACCAACCTCAATAATGCATGTCCAAAAGACAGTTTCCCTTTGCCACGAATAGATCAAATTGTGGATTCCACTACTGGGCAAGGGATGCTCTCCTTCCTGGACGCCTTCTCCGGATACCACCAAATCCCCATGGCCCCAGCTAACGAAGAAAAAACAGCCTTCATAACGTCACACGACCTCTATTGCTACAAAGTCATGCCATTCGGACTCAAAAACGCTGGCGCCACTTATCAGAGACTGATGACAAAGATATTCAAAACCTCTAGTTGGCCGCACAGTAGAGGTATATATTGACGATATCGTGGTTAAAAGAAAAACCTGAGAGGAGCATGTTCTCCACTTGCAAGAGGTTTTTCACCTCTTGAGGAAATATGGCATGAAGCTGAATCCTTCTAAATGCGCCTTCGGCGTAAATGCTGGCAAATTCCTGGGATTTATGGTCAGCCAAAGGGGGATAGAGGTTAGCCCGGATCAAGTCAAGGCAGTCATAGAAACACCAGCCCCCAGGAGCAAGAAGGAGTTACAACGCCTCACAGGCAAGCTTGTCGCGCTAGGGCGTTTTATAGCCCGCTTCACTGATGAACTGCGACCCTTCTTCTTGGCAATACGAAAAGCTGGAGCAAACGGATGGATGGACAGTTGTCAAAGCGCTTTTCAAAAAATTAAACACTGCCTTATGCAACCACCTATCCTGAGCAGCCCCATCCCTGAAGAAAAATTATACATGTATCTGGCTGTATCGGAGTGGGCAATCAGCGCTGTCCTATTCCGCTGCCCCTCACCCAAGGAACATAAACCTATCTACTACGTCAGCAGAGCGTTAGCAGACGTAGAAACAAGGTATTCGAAAATGGAGCTAACAACCTTAGCTCTTCGAAATGCCGCCCAAAAGCTCCGTCCTTACTTCCAAGCCCACCCGGTGATTGTGCTAACTGACCAACCCCTTCGCAACATTCTACACAAGCCAGATTTAACCGGAAGAATGCTTCAATGGGCCATAGAATTGAGCGAATTTGGAATCGAGTTCCAACCCAGATTGTCCATGAAAGGCCAAGTGATGGCTGACTTCGTGCTGGAATATTCCCAAAAGCCCATCCAACACAAGGAACCAAGCGAAGACGAATGGTGGACTTTGCGAGTCGATGGAGCCTCCCGATCATCAGAATCCGGGGTAGGGCTCCTGCTGCAATCCCCAACAGGGGAACATCTGGAGCAAGCCATCTGGCTGGGGTTCCCCGCCTCTAACAATGAAGCAGAATATGAGGCCATCCTATCCGGATTGGACCTCGCCCTGGCTCTATCTATCTCCAAGCTCCGAGTCTATAGTGATTCTCAACTTGTGGTAAGACACGTCCAGAAGGAATACGAAGCCAAGGATGAGCGCATGGCGCGATACTTAAACAAAGTAAGAGACACATTGCAGCGATTCACCGAATGGACGATTGAAAAAATCAGACGGACTGAAAACTCACGTGCCGACGCCCTGGCAGGCATAGCTGCTTCCCTTCCCATCAAATAAGCTATATTATTGCCTATATATGTGCAAGCCAAACCTTCCGTCGCGGAAGCCCCCACTTGCAATGCCATTGAGGCAAACGAAACAGACGACAAAGGCTGGATGGAAGTCATCATAGAATATCTCCAGACAGGCACCCTGCCCGAAGAACCCAAGCAAGCACACAAGATTCGAGTGCAAACCGCCCGCTTCACTCTGATTGGGGGGCACCTGTACAAGCGATCCTTTACAGGTCCCTACCTCAGGTGCCTAAACAACTCAGAGGCACTATATGTATTAGCTGAATTGCATGAGGGTGTATGTGGAAATCATTCCGGCGGCCGATCCCTGGCGCATAAAGCCCATTCGCAAGGGTATTACTGGCCCACAATGAAAAAGGATGCGGCGGCATATGTCAAAAAATGTGACAAGTGTCAAAGGCATGCTCCCATACCACATGTACCAGCCGAGACATTGAAACCAATTGCAGGCCCTTGGCCCTTCGCGCAGTGGGGCATGGACATAGTAGGACCTCTACCAGCCGCAGCCGCCCAGAAGAAATTCCTGCTTGTCGCCACGGATTACTTCAGTAAATGGGTGGAAGCTGAAGCATATGCTAGCATCAAAGGCAAAGATGTCACCAAGTTCGTATGGAAGAACATCATTTCCCGCTTTGGAATTCCCCAAACCATCATAGCTGACAACGGTCCACAGTTTGATAGTAAAGTTTTCCGAAATTTCTGTTCGGAACTAAACATCCGGAACTCATATTCCACGCCACGTTATCCTCAAAGCAATGGCCAAGCGGAGGCCACAAACAAGACACTGATAACTGCCTTAAAAAAGAGGCTCGAGCAAGCCAAAGGAAAGTGAGTGGAGGAGCTACCCAACGTCCTATGGGCTTATCGAACCACACCCGGACGTCCGACAGGAAACACACCCTTTACCCTCACATACGGTATGGACGCAATCATTCCTACAGAAATAGGGCTACCCACTATCCGGACCGAGGCAGGAAGGCAGGATGATGCAAATGCAGAGTTATGAAGAAACTTGGACTGGACAGATGAAGTAAGAGAAACTGCATCCATCCAGATGGCAGACTATCAACAAAGGGCATCAGCTCACTACAATCGCAAAATAAGGCCCAGAAGCTTCAAAAATGGTACGTTGGTCCTTAGAAAAGTTTTCGAAAATACTGCTGATATAAGAGCAGGAAAGTTCCAAGCCAACTGGGAAGACCCCTATATAGTGTCTAAAGCAAGTGAAAATGGAGCCTATCATCTACAAAAGCTAGATGGAACCCCATTGCAACGACCATGAAATGTATCTAATCTAAAGCAGTATTACCAATGAAAGAAGAGACAAAAGATAGAAACGCAACTTGAATAAATATATTTTATTGATACTTGTGACAAATTACATACAAAGAGGTCTCTGGACTACAAGATACAGAGAGAAAAAGCAGG
This sequence comes from Vitis cinerea var. helleri x Vitis rupestris, assembly GCA_945999865.1. NCBI lineage: Eukaryota > Viridiplantae > Streptophyta > Magnoliopsida > Vitales > Vitaceae > Vitis > Vitis cinerea var. helleri x Vitis rupestris. The sequence continues at coordinate 623,044 of OX253931.1, read as the reverse complement.
AAAAACTATTACAAAAAGAAAAGCTCTCATTGAGCAGGCTTGTCGCGCAGCTTCTCCTCTTCACCCGGGGGAATTGAAGGAACGTCCCGCTTAATACCATGTTTCTTTATACAACAACGATAGCCGAAGAAGAACATTTCATCTACTTGCTTTTGGTATTCCGCCTCAAGTTCCTCCCTTTCCGCAGCAAACTCACCTTCCAGCTCTTCTTTTTGCGTTGATAAACGCAACTACAAATCTTCTCTCTGCTTCTTCTCGATAGATACCTCTGTCCGGAGTTGCCTCACCTCCCCCCTCAAAAGGGTCATCTCATCCTCCGCCTCAAGCAGGCGAGAGTCCGTAGATTCCTCCCGACTCTTTGCCTCAGCAAGCTCTTCCCAGAGAGCCTCGTTGTCCTCTCGAGCAGTAGATAAACTGGCTTCGGCCTGCTCCAGTCTCAAGCGCAACTTCTCTTCATCATTTTTGCGTTGAGAGACAAAGGCCTTCGTATAATCAGCAGTTCGCAGCAGGTCAGAAAAAAGGTCACGTTGTTGAGCCATGCCGCGAATGCCACTCACCAGCTGCAGAAAAAACACACAAGCAAGAAGAGCAAAGTTACAATCCATGCGACAAAACACAACAGTATGGTGAGAAAAATCAACAAGTAAACTATACCATTTCCACTGCTTCGAACATTTTTGCTGAAGGCATAGCAACGTCTGAGCCGGATGGAATCCGTTTCAGCCTCTCTTCCAACTCCGCATAGCTGAAAGGGCTAGCGGAGATGCAAATTGCATCATCAACAGGACTCCCCCCTGATGAGACATTAGGGTGTGACTCCTCCTCCGGATTCAAGGCCTCATCATTCTCGGCCGGCTAGGTCTCTCCGGGTGAAACCTCATCCGGGACCAGCACCAAGGTGGCTGGGTTCTCTTCTTCCACCTCCGTCTCACTACCCGCCGGGTGATCCTCCTGGGCGGACGAGCAGCTGACTTTGATCGTTTCCAAGAACCGATCCTGAAGCCGCCCGATAAGGCCAGACTTCAAGTCACGCGCCGGACGCGACCTCCTTGTAGCTGGTCCCTTCACTAACGCAGGGGAAAAGGGGCTCGGCCCATAAAAAGGCAAACCCTGGCTATCTGCCCCCATTTCTTCTGTTGGGGGTGCCGAATGGGGCAAAGTTGCAGCACAAGAGGCCCCGGCTGCACCCATATTCGGATGAGGAGAGCCGGGTTGATTTATTGAAGTCGCTTCCTCAACCAGAACGGCCAGGCATCCGGCTGATGAAGGCCCCGAATGGTTCAGACCCGCGAGGCGTCCGGAGCCGCTTGAAATAGAAGGCGGGAGGGGGATTTCTGGCTCTCTTATTGTTATTTCCTTTACATAAGTTGAAGGGGGTGGTACAAACTCCTTCGGGGGAGTTGGCACTTTTATTTATTTTCCCTTATTCAAAACCAACTTCCTCTTCTTTTTCGTTGGAGCACCAGTAGGTGGAAAGGACGCAGACCGTTTGCCACCCAGAGCCTTCCGCAAGAGCCCTTCTTGTCTTTTCTTCTCTCGCTTAGTGAGACGGGCTTTGCGTGTTCGGGCGTCTGCCTTCCGCACCTCCGCGTAAAATGGAAGGTCTTTCAGAACGTAATGCTCCCTAGGCACTATCTTCTTTGGCAGCTTCCTGGGGATAATATTGATAATATATGCTTGTGACTCCCGGACAACGGCCAGCAAGTTTCGCGCAGTAAGCAGCGTCTCGTAATGCCTCTCAATGACAGCAATCTCAAATAACTTGTTCAATCGAGCGAACAACGCTTTTTCTACCCACTCGACTACACGACCCCTCCTGTCCGGACCTGCATTATCAGCAACCAAAGACATTAAGCCATCTGATAACCCTAGCAAGAAGAACAACAAGACGAATGTCGGGCAAACCCCGCAAGCTGTCTTACCCGGAAGCACCAATGAATGGTTGGGGAAAAATGGCCTCTCCGGATGCTCCAGTAGCCCCGCCCAGGCACCCCTGACCAGCACGTGTCCCTTCGCTCCTCCCTTTGTCGAATCCGGTAGTTCAGTCACCAGTTGAAGAGAGGGCAGGTGGGCAACCATGCTAAAAATGTCATTTTTACCCTTCTTAAGGGAGTAGATGAAAAGAACCTCCAGCAGCGAGAGGTCTAGGTTGAAAAGCATGCTTAGGATGCTGCATCCCATCAGCACCCGGACCATATTGAGGTGGATGTAAGCTGGAGGAATCTGAGTGAAGTGAAGGAATTCCTTGAACAGCGACGGAAGGGGGAATCGGAGCCCAGCATTAAATTGCTCCTTGGTGAACACGATGGCATGGTCCTCCGACTTCTCAGTCGACACGACCTCTCCATTCAGAAGTTCCACGAGCATGCCATTTGGAATACAAAAGCGCTCACAAAACTCCTTTGCACTTAGCTTATCCACAGATTTCTCGGCATGAGCATCGCCAGACGAACCAGGTGAGGTAACTTCCTTGTTTGCAAACATTTTTTACCTTGGGGCTGAAATGGAATCTGCATGGAAGAATGCCAACAGTCAAACATAGCAAGCCAACCCCACAAACTTAAACCCTACCCCAAAGAAGATTCAATGTCCCACCAAAAGCGCAGGGGGGCAACAGAAACCCCACACACACCCAAAACACAGACAAAAAACCCTAGAAACCAACATCAACACTCAGTCGCAAGCAACTTGCCCAAGCAAGCCAAAAACAAACCAAACAAAGCAGACACAAGAAGAAGAAAGACAATAATAGCACACGTACCGAGTGTAAACTGGAGAAATAGGGTTGAAAACCGCAAATGCAGTCACCGTCACGACGTGAATATTGCCGGTTCACTCAAAAACGAAGATACACAAATGGTAGAAGAAGCAATAACAGAGAAAACGCAGTAGGAAAAAGGCAAGAGGAAGGCACAGTCTGCTATTTATAGGGAGACAGCCTCTCGGTATCCCAAACGCTCAGCTACGCTATCATTGAAACGACACGCTGCCTAGGGAATACCCAGAGACGACGGCTCATCATAAATGCTCTTCTGTCTCTTCGCCCCGCTCGCCACGTGGTCCAATGAGCGCAAAAAGCAACCTCAGTTTCAAAAAGCAATTATTTTTTAACCCGCCCATTCTTCTCAGGCAAAATCGACAAGTTAAAAAGGGGGGCATTTTAGGGACCCCTCCCCCTGATGACACGTGGCACACATCCCCTGATGACACGTGGCACGCATTCTTATCCAGATTTAACCCATCCGGATATTCCCAAGAGTACACGTGGCGCGCTTCTCCTATCCGAACCCCTAAGGAAGAGGCACACGACACTCACAAGCATCACATCCGGACAACCGCCATATCACATCCGGACGACCGACATATCCTATCCGGATATGTTTTGTCTGGATCATTGACTGAAGTAAGCAAGTCTTGCACGTCATCACAACAGCCTGTCATGGCCCACGTTCCGCCACCTACAGAGTGAAAGGACAGGAATGAAGTGACGGCAAGTCACTTCCCACGATCTTTGACAGTCACGGCGCCTTCCACGATCTCTGTCAGCCGCCCGTAGAGTGATGATGATCCTGCTACCACCTAGTGGCATCATGACAAGCCAAAATATCTCCCTACCATTAAAGAGGGAAACAGAGATTCTGGTACTATATATATGAACCTTCGCACCAAGAGGAAGGTAAGCTTGCAATACCTAGTAAAAGGCCAACTGATTATTCTCTCTAACCATGGCTGACAAAACTATCGGAGGGTGTGTCCGGACACCCTGTCCGGACGCCTTTTGCAGGAACAACTAACCAGGAATCTATATTGGTTGAGATCGTGCGTCCATCCATTTGGCAACTACGTGGATCACCAGGGACGTAATGCCTCAACAGAAGTGATAAATTTATTATTATTTATTTTTAATAAAATAAATCAATTAATGTTAATATTTATATTTTCTAATATTTATAAAAAATATAATTTATGATTTGATTATGTTATTAATATTTATATTTTATTAAAAACTTTTTTAATTTGTTTGTAATCATTTTTATTTTTAATAAGTCATGAATTAAATTTAGTTTACATTATTATATAAATTAAATTTACAATTTATGTTTTTTATAAAATCAAAATAACTTGCACTTGGGGATCAAATTACCTCATAGTGGGATGAATTGAATTGAACTCGCTTTTGATTCCATTCTCATTAATATTTAAGTTATCCAAAATAAGGAATGAGATGTTGATTTTCAGTGTTTATTATTACGCACCAAACACGCCCTAATTTCAATTAGTCCCTTACAACGAAGTCATTGTAGAAAAAGTCAAATAAAGGGATTATGGCCCCTTGACTTGAAGAGAGACCTAGGTGCATGAACTTTCAGTCTCTCTTAAAGCAATATTAATTCAAGACGTTCTTACTGAAGTAAATGAAGGTTTTCAAACACATAACAACACAAGACTTGGATAATGAGGACGAAAAATCAAATATCTGAATGTCATAAGTCTATACTGAGCCAAAAGAATTACAAAGTAAGTTTATGCAAAAATAAAAATTGCCCAAATTTAAATTTCTATAAGTGTACAAACTTCAAATTAGTTCAATAAATTTCATCAATTAAAATGGACCCAAACCAACAAATATAACCCAACAAAAATATCTTACTTACCATAAGCCTTAGTCCAAAATTCCAAATTAATGATCAATATATAAACATAATCAAATAAGTCTAAAATATGACAAATCAAAACAAATTTCATAGGCGTAAATTTAATATCCCATAATTTCAATCTAATTTAATCTCCAAGCCTACATCCACAACCACAATCAAGCTCAAATCTAATATGTAAAGCCCAAATGTAACAAAAAATATAGCACAATACTATATCATGTCCAAATTAAATAATTCAAATGAGCACAACCATATAAATTATTGACTAATTTAACTCAAATTTGCAAATTTCAAATTAATTCACCAACAATAAATTAGTCAAATTTCATATTAATTCAACAATTCAAATCTCACAAATAACAATTACTATTAAAATCAAACCAAGAACAATAAAGAAAAATAATAATAATAATAATAATAATGAAAAGAAAAATAAAATAAAATAAATATATAAATGTTCTATTGGATTACCTATTGAACAACCATGCATCAAAGCTTATTTTGTGTAACCAATTCTGATCTCTTGGAGTAACAAACATGGTTCCAATCCAGCAAAAGAAGGTTCTGAGGAGAGCTCGAAAGGCATCAGTGGTGGTAAGAGAGGCTTAAAGAGGAGAAGAACAAACCAGGTTCCTAATAAGATCTATCGAACTCCATTTATCCTAAAAATTGATCTTACTATCCCTCTAGATAACGAAGCCCCTAATGGACATAGTTGAATCCCAAATATGGCCGGTTTGTGTCATCATTAATGAGTTCAACTTGGCTAGGAGCCTAGATTCTGAAAGAGATGTGTCAAGAAGCCTGCTAGGGATGTGGTTCCATCTTCTACAATTCCTTGCTAGAAAAAAGTTCTCACTTGCTCTAGAAGAAAATCATACATCTCCAAATGAGACTAGATTTGACACACTTTCAAGAAAGATATTAAATACACATGCACTTAGTAATTTACCGTTGTTATATAAGGTACAATATTAGATACGGCAGCAAAGATGGTCTAATTGCCGCAATATGACATGTAGAAACCACAATCAACACTGTCCAAACAGTTTGTTTATATGGACTTTATTTAAATATATAGACACATATTAACATCAATAGAGACAAAGCATAAAGCCGACCATCCCTTCCTTATTGCTTCTTCACTACATGAAACATTCAGGACATGAGCATGCAGAACAGAGCATGTTTGTTTCTCTTGGACAGCATCTAGCTTCACTTCCCTACAAAAATCAGATTTCACCATTTTAAAATTTTATCCAAAAGCTGAAGATACAATTCTTTTTATTCAAACATTTGACCCACCCGGTCTAATAAAACAAGTATGCAAGCTAGGTTAGATCACCAAATTTAAATTTCCAAACATGTCATGTCACATTATTTTCAAGCTTGGATGACACCTTATGTATGTTGTACAGGATGATCTATACGGAAAAAATGAAGAAAAAAAAAAAAAGAGCTAGCTAGATCATTATAGCCTTTAAGAAATACCATGGTCCATGTTATGCTGAAGTTGATGCTTCCCCTAGCACCTTCTTCCCTTTGAATTTTGTCCTGCAAACATTATGAACCTCTTATTCACTTGCTCAAATATTGATATACTCATTACTGAAAACCAAAAGCCAAAAGTGGAAAAGCATAGTTGTGTATTTTACCTTCTGCTTCTGTACGTTGTGCCAGGTAAGTTGTTCCTTTGCTTAGATGGTTGCCCAGTTTCACGTTCGTCGATTCCTGTGGTTAAGCTTGATGTGAATGATGAAATTCAACCATTTTCTGGAAGACATTTCTTTTTTAAAAAGAAATAATAATATTCTAACATCACTCGACTTGAGAATTAACTCCTTGTAGTAACTGAAGCATACCCTGATTTATAAATTTCAGTAAACTTGCAGCTCTTGCCATCCAAAGTTCATTTTACCGTTCCAGCTAATTAAAATTTTCAGTTTGTATTGTTTCGATTAATACACAAAAATCATTGACTTTATGCAAAAAAAAAAAAGAAAAAGAATGAGCTTTAGAATAATGCATGCTACCCTCTTGATTATATTTCTTGGGGTTATATTAATCACTGACCTTGACAGCATGCAAGACGATGATACCATGGTATTGAACGGCCAAATGTCGATGATGCATTGATGGAACTGATCTCTAGGTCAGGGATGCGCTCGATCTTTGGCCAATATGGGCCTTCCTTTCGGCATTGCTCCATCAGCAGGGGGCATCCCTGAATAACCAAATGTTGAAGGGAGGTGGAGACCCCTTCCTCAGGCAAGCACTTGAGTTTGGGGCAGTCCTCGATGTAAAGATCCTTGAGGGAGGTGAGGCTCTTCAACACATCATTGGGACCAAGAGACTCAACATTAGGGCAGGAACCAATCATCAAACATTCAAGTTTTTTGGGGAGCCCTTCATCAGGCAAACTCACAAGCTCGGGGCAGCTTTCGATGGACAGTAGTTGGAGAGAGGTCAGCCGTTGCAGAGGTGCTGCTTCTTGAGACAAAGACACAAGATCTTTGCAATGATGAATGTACAAAGCTTTCAGTTCTGGAAGATCCGGCAATTTTGGAAGCGAGGTTGCATTTGAGATGTTGGAAATTACCAAGGAGATCAGAGACCGGGTAACAGGTATTGCCTTTACCAATGTTGCATCATCCAGGACTAAATGTTGAAGAAATATGAAGAACCATGAGTCTGGGAAGGCTGTCAATAACTCACACCCACTGATCTCCAGCTTCGTTGTCATAAGTTGTGGCAATGCTGGCAGCTTCGGGCAGCAAATAATTTTCAATTCACCGAAAGAGCAATTGAAGTCCTGATGCCAATATTCCAGAACTGGATTGTTGACTAGTATTAGAGAAGTCATAGATAGGGTTGGTACTGCAAAAGCTTTTAGAGAGTCACACTTTTTGATCTTCAAAACTTGTAGGCCAGGAAAGCACGAGGGCAGTTTTCTGAGCTTGGGGCAGTTACTAATCTTTAGCCTAACCAGAGAAGGGAATTCTTCCTCAGGCCAGACCTCCAACTCTTGCATCCCTTTAATGCAAAGCCGTCGAAGGTTGGGTAACCGACCTAACGAGAGGACTCTGCAGTTTGTGCAATGCTTCAAGGAAACAGTTACAAGCTTTTCGAACAGCCCATTTCTCATCCAAACTGGTAATCTGGTGCCTCTGTAGTGACAAATTTGGAGCTCTTCGAGGTTTGAGTGAGGCTGCAGGTCTTCCAGCACCCTCCCTTCAGCTGCTTGGTCTTCCGGGTCAGCATCTCTATTGCTCCATTCCAAGACCAACTTGTCAAGGCACGTCTTCTCCGTCAACTTTGCCTCCTCTGCATTTGCTGCATTTTCGAGTTTTGAAATGTGCAATGTTCCTGTAAGATTCTTCATGTCCTTCAGTTCTTCAATCCCACACCCATCCTCTGCAGAACCAATCTGAAAAGCATGCAGGTTGTGCAGTAGGGTCAATTTCCCCATTCTCGGTGGCATGGCTGGGGCGTTATACCAGAAAATTTCATCTAGCTCGAGATGCATCAGATGAATTAGTTTCCCAAGGTCTCTGGGCAATTGCGAAAGCCAAACACACCCCAAGAGTTTTAGGGTCTGCAAATTCCAGAGGTTGCATATGGATTCGGGAAGCATTCTGATTTCTGTTTTGGAGAGGTCGAGATAGCGCAAGAGCTTTAACTTCTCAATTGATTGTGGCAGTTGCAAAATTGTGGAGGAACTCAGATCCAACACACGGATGTATGTCATGGTGCGGAATATCTTATCAAGAGTCTGCTGCTTGAAATCTTTCAAGTGGTCATGGGGAAATAGAAGAGTGCGCAATCTTTTGGATGTGTCAATGATCTTGACAACAGGTTGCTCAGCATCTTTACACAGCAATGATGCATGACGAAGCCTGTCAGAAATATTAGTATCTTTCTCTTGATAGTAGTACGGGCTGGAGATGAGTGTAGCCAAGTCATGGATAAGGTCATGCATCCTATAATTCTTCTCGTTGTCACCATCTGAAGGTTCAAAGAAGAACCTCATTACCAACTCATCAAAGTATTCACTTCCAGTTTCCTCTGCTCTTTCTTGTGAACTGGATTGAATGAAGCCTTCTGCCGCCCATAATTTGACTAGCTCTTCCTTTTTAAAGATATGTGCTTTAGGAAATAAGGAACAGAATGCAAAACACTGCCTTAGATAAGAAGGCAGATTGTGATAACTCAATTGAAGAGCAGGCAGAATGCTAGGCGTGTGCTTCTCTGCATCCCATATGTCGTTTGTTAGGATCGTCTGCCATTTCTCCACAGGAACATTTCGCAACACACCTGCCATTGCTTTTACCGCCAGAGGCAAACATTGTAACTTGTGAGCAATATTCCCACGAATTTGTTCTAATTTGTCGGAGGACAAATTATCGTTAGTAAATGCAATTCTTTTGAACAATGACCAACATTCAGGCTCAGGCAAACAGGCCAGCTTGTAAGGATCCTGTACGCCCATCATTTGTGAAACCTTGGCGCTTCTACTGGTAACTAATACTTTGCTTCCCTTTTTCCCTTGTCCTAAAATACTTTTAAGTGGCTCCCATTCCATATAATTCTCAGTCCAGACATCGTCCAGAACAAGTAGGAATTTTTTCCCTGCCAAGTACTCTTGGATACGGAAAACTAAGGTTGTGGGAAAATCGGTGTCAGACTTCAAGTCTTGAAGATTATCTATACGGGAACCTAGGGGGCTTGTGTGAAAATTGGTGTCACGAAGATTATCCATGATGGCTTTGAGAATCCTAGAGAGGTCAAAATTAACTGAGACACATACCCACATTCTGAAATCAAAACATTCTTTTACCCTCTCATCATTGTAGATGAGTTGGGCAAGAGTTGTTTTGCCCAGACCTCCTATACCGATGATGGGAATTACAGAAACCTCGCCTTCTCTATCGGATTCATCCGATTTCAATAATTCTACAATGCGATTTCGATCATTTCCTCTACCAACAACATCTGAACTATGCACGGGAAGACTAATTGGGGTTTTACTGTTTTGGGTCCCTGGGACACTGTCTGTAATACGGCCAAGTTGGAATTGTTCTTTTTCTTGATGAATCATATCTAGTCTGGTTAAGAGCTTGTCGATCTTATGGGCAATGTCAATGTGAAAGAAAACTTTACTTGCACAAAAATGAGGTCGAAATCGTACCAGCTCCTTTCTGTTCCGCAATTGAACCTGAGTTGAAAAAGCATCCAATATATCTTCTGCATCATAAGCTACATCTTGAAGCTTTTCTAGCCAATCTTTCAGGTCTCTGTGCTTCACCTGCCCGTCCTCTGCAGATTTAAGCACGGCTTGGATTGCAGTAAATTTACTTGAGAGATTTCTTACGTCTTCCTTGACACCATAGACTGCGGAAAACTCTTTTTCTATGAGGGAAGAGACCCTTTTTATGGCCATTTCGACAACAGGAGTTACTAGGAGGGAAACGGCCACCTCGGCCATGGTTTTTTGATTGCCTGAAGAAACAAGGGAAACTTAATTAAGAGATATAGAGAATGAACTTAGAAGGTGGAAGTGCTATGTAAGCATGAGCTGCCCTGATATCTATGTATCATGCATTTATATAGACCGTTTCTAAGCACATGCAGGTTTCTGTGAAGTTTCTCTGAAAAGTAGAGACTAGACGACTCCTAATTGATTCCAAGATAGAGAAATTTCTCTATATTATGTACGACATGTATTAGCGTTCACACCAAGAGTGTCATAAAATTAAATATATCAAAGTCAAGTCTATAAATACATTTTATTTGACATAGGACTCTTCTCAGAAAATGGTGTGAAAATTTTAACAACCCCCACCTTGGCACGGCATAGGAATCCAGAGTCAATTAAATCGTCTCCGGAAGGCACAATAGAGACAAAGCATAAAGCCGACCATTCCTTCTTTATTGCTTCTTCACTACATGAAACATTCAGGACATGAGCATGCAGAACAGAGCATGTTTGTTTCTCTTGGATAGCATCTAGCTTCAGTTCCCTACAAAAATCAGATTTCACCATTTTAAAATTTTATCCAAAAGCTGAAGATACAATTCTTTTTATTCAAACATTTGACCCATCCGGTCTAATAAAACAAGTATGCAAGCTAGGTTAGATCACCAAATTTAAATTTCCAAACATGTCATGTCACATTATTTTCAAGCTTGGATGACACCTTATGTATGTTGTACAGGATGATCTATACGGAAAAAATGAAAAAAAAAAAAAAAAAAAAAAGAGCTAGCTAGATCATTATAGCCTTTAAGAAATACCATGTTATGCTGAAGTTGATGCTTCCCCTAGCACCTTCTTCCCTTTTGAATTTTGTCCTGCAAACATTATGAACCTCTTATTCACTTACTCAAATATTGATATACTCATTACTGAAAACCAAAAACCAAAAACCAAAAATGGAAAAGCATAGTTGTGTATTTTACCTTCTGCTTCTGTTGAGCCAGGTAAGTTGTTCCTTTGCTTAGATGGTTGCCCAGTTTCGCGTTCCTCAATTCCTGTGGTTAAGCTTGATGTGAATGATGAAATTCAACCATTTTCTGAAAGACATTTCTTTTTTAAAAAAAAATAATAATAATATTCTAACATCACTTGACTTGAGAATTAACTCCTTGTAGTAATTGAAGCATACTCTCGATTTATAAATTTCAGTAAACTTGCAGCTCTTGCCATCCAAAGTTCATTTTACTGTTCCAACTAATTAAAGTTTTCAGGTTGTATTGTTTCGATTAATACACAATATAAATTTCAGTAAACTTGCAGCTCTTGCCATCAAAAGTTCATTTTACTGTTCCAACTAATTAAAGTTTTCAGGTTGTATTGTTTCGATTAATACACAAAAATCATTGACTTTATGCCAAAAAAAAAAAAAAAAGTTTCCCTGATTTCTATATATATAGCATTCATTTACATAGACTACGTTTAATTACCTGCAGATTTTTGTGATTGAAGTTTCTTGGAAAAGTGGGGCTAGTATATAGACACAACTCAACGTATTTTAGATGACTTTGAACTCAATCCAAGATAGAGAAATTACTGATAAATATGTGCAACATTTTGTGAAATTCCTATTGAATAAAAGAAGTCACTGATTCAGAGTTCACTCATTAGACAAATGATTCAACTATGCGATTGAAATATGATTCAATTGTGCGATTCAAGCATGACATCACTATGATATGTGTATGCATCTATATATATATATATATAAGATATTTCATTTTCTATATCTAATATTGATTGATTAAATTGTGATAAAGATAAAATACAATGTATTGATATTTCTGATTTATTACATAATATAACATTTAAATTTTGACAAGATGCATCTAAAAATGAAATAAAATAATTTATATGTACCTAGTCGTAATGTGTTCCTATGTACCTTGTTCTACAGATAAGTCTAGCCTCTCAGTGCTATGGATCACTCATTCATTCTATGGACTGCATTTATGTGCACCTTGATGTATAAAGATAAGTCAAGTCTCTAGGTGTTATGGATGGCTCATTCTATAGATAAATCTAGCCTCTAGGTGCTATGGATCACTCATTCTATGGATTGCATTTATGTGCACCTCGTTGTATCTAGATAAGTCTAGTCTCTGGGTGTTATGGATGGCTCATAAGTCTAGCCTTTAATGGTTATGGACCACTCATTATGCATGCATGTATGGATCACTAGTTCTACCTACATGCATGCATTTGTTCGGTCGGAACTAAAACCAATCAATCAATTTCCTCTTTAAGTTTAACTGAAGTGGTTGTATTGCTTTGGTTTATAAAATAGTCGGAATTAGATCAATCAAACAATGGGCATCCCTGGGAAACATTATGTTTATAAACATGTAAAATTTTGTTTGATTACGGTTCTATCCCTATATTTGTAAATACTTTTATTAAAATTTTAGTATACATTCTAAATAATATATAAATATAAAAATTATTGGTTGATGTTAAAGGTGGGGGATACTAATCCTTTTTACTTGTATGGTGGACAAAAATTTGAGTGTCATTTCATATCTTTTAAGTCTATATATATTTGCCTTTGTTTTAGTTGTGAAATGTTCATATGGATCTTTTCACACTAAGGCCCGTAATTAAGAGTATATCAATCATAAGAGATAAGGACGCGAAATGAGATTTTTATAAGCCATTTTGAAGGCTTCAATTGTTAAAGGTAGATCCCCTTACTTAAAAGTCCTATCTACTCACAATACCATATATGTAACCTCCTACCCTGGCTTGCCCCATTAGCTAACTTCAAAATGTAGCTATTTCAAAAGAGAGAGAATAATAAATGCAACGTCAATAATATAAGGGACCCTATAACTTAAAAATTGAACTACTCATCCTTAAGAGAGAGAGAGAGAAAAACTTAAAAGTCCTAGCTACTCACATATCATAAATTCGACTTAAAAGTCCTAGCTACTCACAATATCATAAATTCAACCTCCTATCATGGCTTGCCCCACTAGCTAACTTCAAAATGTAGCTACTTCAATAGAAAGAATAATAATGCAATTTCAACAGAGAGAGAGAGAGAAACTTAAAAGTCCTAGCTACTCACATATCATAAATTCGACTTAAAAGTCCTAGCTACTCACAATATCATAAATTCAACCTCCTATCATGGCTTGCCCCACTAGCTAACTTCAAAATGTAGCTACTTCAATAGAAAGAATAATAATGCAATTTCAATAGAGAGAGAGAGAGAGAAACTTAAAAGTCCTAGCTACTCACATATCATAAATTCGACTTAAAAGTCCTAGCTACTCACAATATCATAAATTCAACCTCCTATCATGGCTTGCCCCACTAGCTAACTTCAAAATGTAGCTACTTCAATAGAAAGAATAATAATGCAATTTCAATAGAGAGAGAGAGAGAAACTTAAAAGTCCTAGCTACTCACATATCATAAATTCGACTTAAAAGTCCTAGCTACTCACAATATCATAAATTCAACCTCCTATCATGGCTTGCCCCACTAGCTAACTTCAAAATGTAGCTACTTCAATAGAAAGAATAATAATGCAATTTCAATAGAGAGAGAGAGAGAGAAACTTAAAAGTCCTAGCTACTCACATATCATAAATTCGACTTAAAAGTCCTAGCTACTCACAATATCATAAATTCAACCTCCTATCATGGCTTGCCCCACTAGCTAACTTCAAAATGTAGCTACTTCAATAGAAAGAATAATAATGCAATTTCAATAATATAAGGGGCCCTATAGCTTAAAAATCGAACTACTCATCCTTAACTTAAAAATCTAGCTACTCTTATTCAAACGAGAGAGAGAGAGAGAGAGAGAGAGAGAGAGAGAGAGAGAGAGAGAGAGAGAGAGAGAGAGAGAGAGAGAGAGAGAGAGAGAGAGAGAGAGAGAGAGAGAATAATAAATGCAATGTCAATAATATAAGGGACCCTATAGCTTAAAAATTGAAGTACTCATCCTTAGCTTAAAAATCTAATACAAAAGAGAGAGAATAATAAATGCAATGTCAAAAATTGAAGTACTCATCCTTAGCTTAAAAATCTAATTCAAAAGAGAGAGAATAATAAATGCAATGTCAATAATATAAAGGACCCTATAGCTTAAAAATTGAACTACTCATCCTTAACTTAAAAATCTAGCTACTCTTATTCAAACGAGAGAGAGAGAGAGAAAGAGAGAGAGAGAGAGACATAAATGCAACACAAATACACTAAAAATGCTTTAAAGAAATTAAAGAGCAAGCTTACAAATGTAATTCAAACAAGAAAGACTATATATATATATAGAAAAAAATTAAATCTAAACTAAATGACAAGGAAGAAGAAAATTAAATCCTAAAAAAAAAAAAAGGAACAACTCTCAAAAGTTGAGAAAATGTCTCATTTTATAATTGCTCCAAAATGTTTCCCTTGAAAATATGTTAGACATCTTTAGAAAAGGCTTTGAAATATCCAATGAAAGTTTTTTTTTTTTTCAACTTAGTAGGCTCAAGATGGAATCTTAGCTGATGAGTGGCCTGGTTGAGTGACTATATTTCATTGATAGGTCGATGGAAATGTTAGGCTCACCTATATGTAGAGGCCTTTTTCAACATTTTCCCCATTTTTCATCAATGTTATCAAATTTTTTTCAACTAAAAAATAGATATCTAAATCTCATCAATTTGTAATTGTTCCTCGCTGAATCTAGAATTTAAATATATATATATATATATATATATAGAATCTGGCTAAGTGACTATACATATATATTGGTAGGTCGATGGAAACATTAGGCTTATTTGTATGCAAGGCCTTTTTCAACATTTTTCCTATTTTTCATCAATGGTATCAATTTTGTTTTAACTAGAAAATTGGTATCTAAAACTCATCAATTTGTTTCCTCATTAAATCTAGATTTTTTTTTTTTAAATGTTTAGAATCAATTTGATTTGTCTAACCTCAACAAGTCTCAAACTTACAATTAATAAAAGTGAGGCTTGCATTTCCCAACGTAATACATCTTTGCCCATTTGGCTCTAAGGTGGTCAAAGAAAACAGAGAATTATACTTTGAACTTTATGAACATGGAGGACATTGGGAAACGTGTCTTATTATTAAGGGGGAATTGTGTAAAGGTGTACCATTTGAAAAATATGGAAGAACTGCAAACTTAAAAAAGTGGGTTTCATGGAGAGTGTATTTTGGGGAAAATAATCCCCAAATCATGTATTAGAATAGTAACTTATGCATGCTTCCAAAATTACCCTTCAATCAGCTGAAGGTGGGTTGCCACCTACACAATGCAAGCTAACAGACACACTTGATTTGACCCTACATATGTAGCTATCACATCACACATCACCACTTCAACCTCTACATCAAACATGTCATGGACCATAATAACATTGTTTTTATCTAAGAGTAACAATGTTAATAAATAAAAGTATCACTATAGATAACATGATGTGGTATCCTATTTATCACTTACCACCACTTTAACCTCTACATCAAACATGCTACGGGAGACAATAACACTGTTTTTACCTAAAAGTAACAATGTAAGTAACTAAAAATATCACTATAGATAGTAGAATGTATTATCCCAAAAAATGCACATAATGTACTTTTTAAAAACATTATTTATTAAAAATAAAAACAATTTTAATGGTTTAAAGCTTTAATTAAACAAAAATGTACTTTTTTACATATTTAATAAAAAAAACATTAGTTTTTTTTTAAATATCAATATAATATGATGAAAATTGCGAATTTATATTAGAAAATTTAATGGCAACACTTTTAAAATTTTAAATTTACCTACCTTCAAATATTGTTTTTAAAATTAAATACTTTTAAAGAATGATCATTACTATTTTTTTTTGAATGAAATTAAAGGTAAGTTAATATTTTTATTATTATTTTTCCATTTTTATTGTGAAAAAAAACCAAATTTTTTGTTTCAACACATGTTGATAGTGTTTTTTTAAAAAATAAAAATAAAAAGATATAGGTTTAAAATTTTATAAAAAATTTTAAAATAAGAATATAAAAAATGAGATCCATAATATGGAAATTATGAATATTATAAATATAAAAATATTATGAATAAAAAAATAAATTTAGCTTTTTTAATTTAGTAGATTTTCAAAAATAGGAAAAAAATGAGAATTATTTTCAAAAAAAAAAAGAAATCAAAATTTAAACGCTATTTTAAAACTAAATAGGGTAAAGAGAAATGGAATCGAGAGGGTTGACTTAAAAAAGGAAAAGAAAAAAAAAGGAGGAAAGGAATGAGGGCAACCCACGTGGCATGATGAAATAGTTTTACTTTGTTTGGTGGCAGTTCACCTTTTATGGTTGAAGGATAGTTTTGTAAGAATACCTAAAGTGACTATTTTAGTGCAGGATTTAGGGATCATTTTACTCAAAATGTGGTCTCTATGAAGCCTACTTTTTTAAGTTCTTAATTCATCCATATTTTTTAAATGATACACCTTTACATGATTCCCCCTATTATTAATGGCATCATCCTTAGGGCAAGATATTTCTAAATTTCCTTTGCATGTAATTATAAAAAAAATTTATATTTAATCATTAAATATATTTATAGCAAGTTGGCAAATAGTTATTTAATATATTTTTTAATAATTTTTTTATTTGTTGAAAAAAAAAACCTCAATCCTTAAGTGTCAATTGAAAAGAGATTTTAGACTCAATTGAACCAAATAATTGTCACTCTTAATTAGGTGAGAATTTTTAATTTATTTTTTTATCTTAGCTATTTATTGGATTAATTACATTTATTTTTATTTTTGAAATTATATTGATTTTGAAGCTTATAAATTTTAAACTCGATTGAACCAAATAGTTGTGTTAGTCTCAATTAGGTGGGAATTTTTTATTTTATTTTATTTTATCTTAGCTATTAATTGGATCCATTATTATACTGATTTTGAAGCATACATACAATATACAATATATATAAGAAATTTTAAACTCAATTGAACCAAATAGTTGTAATAGTCTCAAATAGATGGGATTTTTTTTGTTAACAATATGTTGTTTTGAAATTTGATGAAATATAAATTGATTGATTATTTCGATTGAATTATATCATGGCATTCTTTATTATTGTTGTTGTTTGGTTGAGATATTTACATATGAGAACTATCAAACTTGTGAAATAGATTTATTTTAAAATTTGTTAATGATGTATTTGTTATAAAATGATACCCATAGCAATAATTAAAAATAGAACAATAAAAGGAAAATAGTGTAGGGAATCCTGGATTTCTTTGTTCCCAAACCCTAGATCGAATAGGTACATGCAAATCTACCTTAAGCTTCTCTAAGAACTAATCTAAGAGGAAACATGGTTTTTAAGAACCATTTAGATCAATAGAACTAGAGAAGAGATATTCATACCTCAATTTGGATGTTCCCAAATCAATCTATGCGATGAAGAAGATGTCTAAAAGTCTCGCAAATCTAAGATTTTTTGCCCAATGACTCGAACCACAATCTTGGCATACCAAAGGGTGGACTTTGGGAAAGGGAGTGTCTTGCCTCTATATCTCTATCTTTAGAGATGGAAGACAACTAATTGAAAGTCATTAGGAAACCCTAACCCCTAAGGGGGTATTTATAGGGTTTCCCACTCAACTTAAGTGACTTGAACCCATTAAGGCTTGGGTCACTTAAGCTTACCTAAAACAAGTTCTAATTAATTAATTAACCACACAGGGTCATCTAATTAATCAATTACCCTATAAGAATGAATCTAAAGGTAACCATCATAGACTGTTCCATCAAGGTATATAAGCTCATAGTAGGGACCATTGGGACCTATAGTAGTACTGGCTCCCCTTAGAATCCAATTTGAAAGTCAATTCAACATCCCACTATAAATAATCAACTAAACTCCAATACCCTATGTAAATAAGAATGAAACAAAGCTCAAGTCCATGACCTACTATCCATTCCATGCAAACTACCTATGAATTGGTGTCCATAATCTAACAAGGTAGTTATATCACCTCTCCAATCCTCAAGTTACAAATCCAACTTATTATGTGATCAATTAACTTACTCTAGTTCCAATGAGCATATGTCAAATTTCTATTAAATATTATGGTCATAGTCTTCTAGATCACATGTCCTCTAGATCACCCAAGGGGACACAATGTCTCAATCCATGAGATATCATGGTGCCTCTTTTGGGAATACCTATTGCCACCAACCTCCATCAACTGTGACCCGATCTATAGGAATATATGACCAACTTAGGATTTCACCCATAAGTCAAAGCCTTTTATTCATTTTGACGCAGACTCAATATCCTCTCAAAGTTGAGAGTCCATGTAGTATAGTAACTTTGTGAATCATGACAATTAATAATCTTAGGTCATGATTCATTATAGGTCTTGTTCAATGTTTATCACATGCATTAGTGTACTTACCATGAGAAAACCATCTTGATGACCAAGACAAGTCAACCCTCCAATTAGAAGATAGTGCACTACAGTCTTAGATGGATTACCTAAGTCTATAAACCAACTTTGGACAACTCATCACTCTACAAGGAACCTATGACTTGAATCTTTTGTACAACTCCGAATGCACCTAAGTCACATACAATGCAAGTAATGAGGGGCATGTATGCTCAAAGAATCCAATCAATGCATAATAAAATAATAAAATGGAAAAAAAGCAACATAAATAAATAAAAAATTATAAATGGATCTCAATCCGTTACCTCATATCATGCTTTCAAGGGTTCAATCCCAACAAATAGAGTGATAACTAAAAGAATGGGTAAAAGTACTTATGCGGTAAAACTCTCTTAACTATGACGGAAACCTCCATGGGGTAAGACCAAATAAATATCCACTATGAAGACAAAATTACAACCTCTCTCTCAATTAGGAGAGAATATAAAAGCTTACAAAAAAATGAATGTCTTTTCAGGATAAATAGTGTAAGGGGTGGAGGCCTCCTTTTATAGCACAATAAAACTTCCCCCTTTTGTCTCCTAATTGAGGTGGGATGACTTTGATTCATGCCTAATTGGTGTCTCAGCTGATTCGTGTCCAGCTGGTGCTCCTTGATTGAGGGATTAATCAACAAAATTTATAACCTATTACACCATATACTAGGGTAGCAAAGACAAAGCTACTATAGCATAGTGGCTCTAGGATCGTTCACTGGGATGGGTTTTCACTTCACAAATGATATTAATTCAAAGCTGAATTGGTGCCTTTTCATTTCAAGGTTAGCTTTAAAAGAAAACATAAAGACGTTTGAATGAAAAAGGTTTGGTTTTAAGCTAACCAAAAGTAGTAACTGATTTTACTTATAAAGAAAAGTGTTTCTTGGAGTTTAGATCACTAGGCTCAGATTCCTCATGCAAAAAGGAGAGTTCCGGTCACTTGTTTCATTTCCTCACATTAGAGAATTAACATAAAGTCAATTCTCTAATAGGTGCTGCACAAATGCATCCCTCAATTGGATTTCAGCTTTAATTCTCTCACTGATGCAACTTGCAATGGTTTGAGCCTCTCACTAGCCTTTACCATTCAAGGTGATCTTTAACCTTGGATTACCCGTCAAAAGCTCGCAAGAGGTAACTAATGGATGTCTCCTAAGAGTCCAAAAGCTTACCAAGTGTTGGCTATTCTAGAAAATCCTACCTTCAAGTCACTTACCAAAGGCTCGCAAGGGGTAAACTAGTGCATCTCCATGGTTAGAGATCACTTGCCTTACCAAGTGTTGGCCCAGGTGACTCCAAGGTGTTTTAAGTTAACTAAAAACATTAGAAACCATTCACGGGACACACTTACTCTTCATTCCAAACTAAAACAACAAAACTTCCAATTTATGCCTGAGGAAACTTACCCGGTTACCTTAGCTCCAAGAGACAAAGAGCCTAGCCTCTCATCCTCTGAGAAAACATCTTAGAGAATGTTTGGCTAGCAAGAAAATGAAAATGAAAGAGAAGACAAGAATATATAGGAAAAACAGAGCAAGTGCTCTGTATTTTACTTCCTTCCCAAAACTGTACAAAGGATCTCCTTGGAACCCCCTCAGAACAGGCTCCTCGGGCTCCCCTTTAAACCAAAAATTACACTTACAGCTATTACATGATATTTTGCCAAATTCCTAACTTAAAAGCTAAGGAAATCTATCATTGGTGACTTACAAGGAGAATTTGGGCATTTAGGCAACAAAAATCTAATGAAAAATATCTCCAAGTGTCGGTTACAAATATCGGGAAGCACTCAGGACCACTTCGCAGGTGACAAGTGAGGTCTGCGAAATTTCGCAGGTGAACAAGAAGGGCTGCGAAATTTCTTCATAGCAACCAGCTGATTCAACACCTTTGCAAATTGGACTTCCATCTTGTGGTGTTTGGCTTCCATCGCGGCATGAAGCTTCAGGGGAAATCCATAGCACTGTACAAAAAGGCTGCGAAACCATTCCGCAACAAGAGTGCTGATTCCGTAGCACTTTTTCTGAAGCCTTCCTTCAGCTTGGAGCAGTTGTCTTCCAAAGGCTGTAACTTCCTCATTTCAACTCCGAATTGCACACGGTTTGAAGCATTGGATTGTTGACTTCCTAAGCTTTCAAATGACATATTGTATGCATAATTTGGACTTCAGGAAGTGCTCCAAAAGTGGCTGCAGTGACTGTCATCAAGAATGCTCCATGGCTGGATCCTCTTTGCTTTCCCTTGCATTCCAGACTTTGCTTATGGCAAAAGTGCTTCAAGGCTTTGATTCTTCATTCCTCTAAGCTTCCCATTGCTTGCCAAGGATTCCATATAACTCTCCTCAATCTCCTAATGCTTTGGTGATCAAAATACTAACAAAAACACCAAAACTTACACATTTTGATTAGAATTGATTGAAAGGGGCCTTAACATGTTAATTGGGTTAAAAGGCACTAACTACTACTCAAAAGTGTTTAAAAGGATTAATTAGAAGCTAGCAAATAGCACTTTTTGAGTAGTAATCAGACTTCAACCTTAACATTCTCCTATTTAAAGTCATTTTGCTATGTCTTGCCCTATCACATGCTACTTATGTTACAATCAAGTCATAAGATGATCTACATCAGTTGAATTTGTCATTATTAATTGGTTTTGTCAAGGCATCTACTAGACTGTCCTTCGTATGGATCTTTTACATATTCATGGTTCCTTTTTCCAACACTTCTCAAACAAAGTGATAGTGAACTTCTATGTGCTTAGTTCTAGAATCAAATGTTGAATTTCTTGCAATGTGCAAGGCACTTTGGTCATCATAAAACAAGGAAATCTTCCCTCGTGTATGCCCAAGCTCCTCCAATAACCTTTTTATCCAGATAGCTTCCTTACAAGCCTGTGTAGTTACCAAGTACACTAGTTTTGTTATAGATAAAGCCATAAAATTTTAGAGTTTTGAAACCTAGCTTACAGCTCTTATAAGTGTGAACACATACCAGTAGTATATTTTCTCTTGTCAAGATCACCTACAATGTCTAAATTAACATGGTCGTTAGTGATGAATTCTTACCCTCTAAAACATAATGTAGCATTTGAGGTTCCTTTGATGTATCCAAGAACTGACTTACCACTCCCACTACTTGTGCAATGTTCGATCTTGTACAAATCATGGCAAATATTAAGCTTCCCACCACTAATGCTTATAGTGTTTGAGATAGTTCCATCCTCTCCACTTCATTACTAGGACTTATATTTGAGGATAATTTGTAATTCACTAGAAATGGAGTAGAAATTAGCTTACAATCATGCATGTTGAAGTGATAAATTTTTTTCTTCAAATAGCTTTTCTATGAAAGTCAAATCTTCCTACTTTGTCTGTCTCGATGACCCGAACCACCATCCTGTCACTCTAATGTGTAGGCAATGGAATGGAGGAAACTTTGGCTATCTTTCTCTCCGAAGGTGGAAGATGACTAATTGAAAATTCATTGGGAAACCCCAACCCATAAGGGGGTATTTTATAGGGTTGCTCACTAGGCTTAAGTGACTTGAGCCCATTAAGGCTTAGGTCACTTAATCTAACTCAAAACAGGTCTTAAGATTAATTAACCATGCAGCCATTTAATTAATCAATTAGTTCAATCCAAAGACCTTATTCATTATCCCTTATGCAACCTTGCATGATTATCAAAGTGCCCTTATGCAAAAGAATGAACCTAGACTAGAGTCAATTCAATCCTCATAAAACATGTCATCATGGTATATGAGCTCAAAACAGGGACTATTGGAACCACTAGGAGTATTGTCTCCCTCATAATCCAATTTTGAAGTTGATTCAATATTCGACTAAAAAGAATCAACTGCACTCCAATACCCTATATAGATAACAATGAGACGAAGTTCGGGTCCATGACCTATTATCCATTGCATGTAGACTCCCTATGAACTAGTGTCCGTAAGCTAACAAAGTCGTGTTATCACCTATCAAGTTACCCCTTAAATCCTTGAATTATAGACCTCACTTATTATGTGATCAACTAACATACTCTAGCTCCAAGGAGCATATGTTAAATTGCACTAAAGGAATTATTATGGCCACAAATTTCATGATCACATGTCCTTTGGATCACCCAATATGATACATTGTCCCAATTCCATGAGATATCATGGTGCCTCTATTGAAAATACCTATTGTCACCAATCTTCATCAATAGTGACACAATTTATAAAGATATATAACCACTTTGGGGTCTCACCCATAGGTCAAAGCCTCAATTTTGAGTTGTGGTCCAATATATATATAAACCTAAAACATGTTTTCAATACCTATCAAAATCCTTTCGCATAGACAGTCCAATATATGGAGATTATAGAACTATTTGGGTTTTATGAACACGAAAGACTTGAAGATCTTTATATTAAAGGGGCTATTCTCAGACCACAAAATTAAGTGCGTCTAATTAATGAAAACAAATTTTATGTGAAATTATAAAAATGAAAAGCTATATATGTTTTATATGGGAAGTGTTTTTTAAAATAGTATCAACATCCATATAAATATTGTGAAATAGTATTAAAAACCTATACATGCATGTAAAAAGAACTCTTCCAAGACATTCATGCAAGTTTAAAAAGTGCATATACAAATAAAACAATATTGGTTTCATTTACGTCTTCTCACTTAGGGAACACATAATAAATCAAATAGAATCCATAGTTATATATAATATACAAAAAATATTTGTTATATTTTAATTTGATACATATTTTTCACACTTGTTGCAACCCATACCACATCTACATACCTTTTTTTTTTAAGTGATTGGACTTTACTTACTATGGCTAATATGGGCCATCAAAATAGCTAGATTCATATCATTAGTTATAATAATATGATTTGAAATTAGGTGTGATTACATGATCTTTTGAGCAAGCTTTAAGACAACTTACTATATATAATAGGATTATTTAAGTTTTTGACCTACAATGTCTAATTGTTGTCTTTTTTATTTGGGTACAATTAACCAAAACAATCATTTTTTGTTGTTCAATCAAATTTAAAAAAAAAAAATGATTTAGATCAGTTATTCTTATTAAACTAAACAAAAATCAATCAATTTGTTTCCTCTATAGGTTTAATTTAGTTTTTTATGTACGAAAGTGGTTAAATTGCTTTGGTTTATAAAATGGTCGGAATTGAATCAATCGAACAATGGGGATCCCTAGGGAAACATTATGTTTATAAGCATGTAAAATTTTGTTTGATTACTTTTTTATCTCTATATTTGTAGAAAGTTTTATTAAAATTTTAGTATACATTCTAAATTATATATAAATATAAAAATTAATGGTTGATGTTAAAGGAAGGAGATACTAATCCTTTTGTATGGTGGGCAAAAATTTGAGTGTCATTTCATATCTTTTAAGTCTATATATACGTGTCAATGTTTTAGTTGTGAAGTGTCCATATGGATCTTTTCACACTAAGGCAATTAAGAGTAGATCAACCGTAAGAGATAAGGACGTGAAATGAGATATTTATAAGCCATTTGGAAGGCTAAAATTGTTAAAGGTGGATCCTCCTTACTTAAAAGTCCTAGCTACTCACAATACCATAAATGCAACATCTTACCCTGGCTGCCCCACTAGCTAACTTCAAATTGTAGCAACATCAAAAGATAGGAAATCATAATTGCAACATCAATGTTACAAGGACCCCATAGCTTAAAAATTGAACTACTCATCCCTAACTTATAAATCTAGCAACTCTTGTTGAAATGAGAAATAGAGAGAGAGAGAGAGAGAGAATGGTACATGCAATACAAATACACTAAAAATGCTTTAAAGAAATTGAAGAGCAAGCTTACAAATGTAGTTTCGAACAAGACTAAGCTATAAAGAAAGATAACACACACACAAAAAAAAAAAAAAAAAAAAAAAAAAAAAAAAAAAAAAAAAAATCTAAACTAAACAAGGAAGAAGAACATTAAATTCTTTTTTAAAAAAAAGGAACAACTCTCAAAAGTGGAGAAAATGTCCACTTTTATAATTGCAAAACAGGATATTTATATCAAATCCGAAATGTTCCCCTCAATGATGTCATGACATCATTAGAAAAGGCTTTCAAATATCCAATAAAAGTTGTTTTTGGTTGAGTGACTATACATATAAATTGGTAGGTTGATGGAATTGTTAGGCTCGCTTGTATGTAGAGGCCCTTTTCAACATTTTTCCTATTTTTCATCAATGGTATCAAAAAAAAATTCAACTAGAAAATTGATTTCTAAATCTCATTAATTTGTAATTATTCCTCATTGAATTTAGAATTAAAAAAAATTATTCAGAATCAATTTGACTTGTCTTACCTCAACAAACCTCAAACTTAAAATTGATAAAAGTGAGGCTTGCATTTCCCAATGTTATACTGCTTTGTCCATTGGCTGCAAGGAGGTCAAAAAAAACAAAGAACTATACTTTGGACTTTACGAACATGGAGGACATTGGAAAACAGGTCTTATTATTAAAGGCATCATTCTCAGGGCAAGAAATTGATTAGTCTCTCTAATTATCAAAAGCAAACTCTCATGAGTGAAGATATTTCTTAATTTCCTTGGCATATAATTATAATATATATAATATGGGCTTGGCATTCTCCACCTGCCATATCTATAAGATTCTTACTGTCAAGCAATGGGGTGGAAATCCTAATCTTTCAAGGGAATTTTCTGAACCATCAAAGCCAAGGTTTTTTAATTATTGGGATTATCAGAGAGCATGGTTCAATACTTTTCTGATCCAGAATAGGGACTTCCATCACTCATAGATGTTCTATTTTCCATCTAAGAATTAGCTTTCCTCTTTCCCATTTTGGTTCCATAGTTGGTGGACTTATTATGGTTTGACTATTAAGATTCTTCCTAAGCCCATCCTGGATGGCTTTGAGCTATTTAGCAGTTCTTTTGTTATTCCTAGAGAACTTTCAACTTTTCCCCCTTTACTATTCTTTTTTAGCAAATTTGGTCTTGCTTGGATAGTCCAGTGAGACTATATTATCATTGCAGATGAATCAACAGCCTTTCTAACTCTGGGAAGGACTTTTAAAACTAAATGGTGGGACGCCTTGAAAAATGATGCATTTATTGATGCGGTTAAGCAGTATTTCCTCAAGAACCCCACACAAGTCTCAGCCAGTGATGTCTCAGTTTCTCCTCAAAAAGCAACAAGTACAAGCCATGCTCGCAGCAGCTAAGACCCCTCAAGATTTCCAGAAAATCCTTGAAGAAGGAAGTTCAAGCTTCTCCCAAGAAAATTCTTATGCAGAATCTGATGATTCAACAAGCTACCTTCCAGACAATGGTGACGACTGTGAAGGAATCCTTCCTCCAATAAGAAGATCCAAGCAATCATCTGCCTTATGTCTTCCTACCATCAAGAATATTTTACAGCTTTGCAGTTTCAGCACCAAAAGTAGCAAGCATGTGACTACACAGTTTAAAGCAGTCTGTCAGTAGTCTTCTCAGTCGAAAGTGGGTTTTTCGGTGGAATTCGGTGGAAAAGTGAATTTTACTATTCACTATTCACTATTCATACACGAGATTACTATTCATGGCAGTTAGTCAAAAAGCAAACAATGCTTTGTCTCCTCTTTTTGGCTATTTAAGGAGGCTTGATCCTCATTTGTAAGCACCTGGAATTTTAGATCTGAAAATTTTCATCTTCTCTCCCAAGCTTATATATTTAACAATTAAATATACTTGTAGCAAGTTGGCAAATAGTTATTTAAGATATTTTTTTAATAAGTATTTTATTTTTTGAAAAATAACTCGATGTTTAAGTGTCCATTGAAAAGAAATTTTTAATTCAATTGAACCAAATAGTTGAGTCGGTCTCAATGGGTGGAATTTTTCTTTTTATCTCAGCTATTTATTGGATCCATTTCTCTTTTTTCTTTTATTGAAATTATATTGATTTTGAAGTATATATATATAAAGAAATTTTAAACTCGATTGAGCCATATAGTTGTGTGTCTCAGTGCAATTGAAAGCCATGGGTAAACTTTAGCTACTTGATTTCTATACATATAGCACTCATTTACATAGACGGCTTTTAAGTACATGCAGATTTTTGTGAATTTCTTGGAAAAGTAGGGAAAAGTAGGTTATGTTGGAAAGTTAAATTTGATTTGAAAAGTTTTTAAAAACTAGAATTAGATTTAATTTCTAAATATAAAGGAAAATATTTTATTTGAGTGGTTACTTTAATTAGTTTTACATTCGAGTGATAAACTCCAAGAAGATTTTTGTATTTTGTATAAATAAGACATTATATAATATTTGAAAAAAAAAATTAAGAGATGGACCAAGGTGAAAGTCAAGAGAATTTCTATTGAATAAAAAGAATGCCGATTCACAGCTCACTCATTAGACAAATGATTCAATTGTGCAATTGAAGCATGATATTGCTATGATATGTGTATGTGTCTACACATATAAGATATTCCAATTTCTATATTTAATATTTACTCATTAAATTATAATAAAAATAAAATACACTGTATTAATATTTCTAATTTATTACATAATATATCATTTAGATTTTCACAGGACAAATCTAAAAATGGAATAAAATAATTTATATGTACCTAGTAGTAATGCGCTGTTGTGTACCTTGTTCTACAGATAAGTCTAGCCTCTAGGTGCTATGGATCACTCAATCTATGGACTGCATTTATGTGCGCCTTGTTGTATATAGATAAGTCTAGTCTCTGGTTGTTATGGATGGCCCATTCTTCAGATAAGTCTAGCCTTTACGGGTTAAGGGCCACTCATTCTGCATGCATGTATGGATCACTAGTTCTACATACATGCATGCAGTTGTTTTGTTGCAACTAAAACCAATCAATCAGTTTCCTCTTTAAGTTCAATTAAAGTGGCTAGATCGCTTTAGCTTATAAATTAGTCGGAATTGAATCAATTGAGCAATGCGCATCCTTGGGGAAGCATTAGGTTTATCAACATGTAAAATTTTGTTTCATTACTTTTCTATCTCTATATTCGTAAAAACTTTTATTAAAATTTTAGTATACGTTCTAAATAATATATAAATATAAAAATTATTGGTTGATGTTAAAGGTGGGGAACACTAATCCTTTTTACTTGTACGGTGGATAAAAATTTAACTGTCATTTCATATCTTTTAAGTCTATATATATTCGTCAATGTTTTAGTTGTGAAGTGTTCATATAAATCTTTTCACACTAAGGCAATTAATAGTAGATCAACCATAAAAGATAAGGATGCGGAATGAGATATTTACGAGCAATTTGGAAGGCTTGAACTATTACAGGTGGATCCCCTTACTTAAAAGTCCTAGTTACTCACAAGACCATAAATGCAACCTCTTGCCCTGGCCTACCCCACTAGCTAACTTCAAATCGTAGCTACATCAAAAGATAGAAAATCATACTTGCAACATCAGCGCTATAATGGACCCAGTAGCTTAAAAATTGAACTACTCATCCCTGACTTAAAAATCTAGCAACTCTTGTACAAAAGAGAGAGAGAGGGGGAGAGAGGGAGAGAGAGAGAATGGTTAAAGTCAAGAATTTTGCTCAGTTTATTTTTACCTTATCTCAATGATTTTTTTTTTTATCTAGGACGGCTCCATGAACATGTGGATGAAATTTGAAGGACTTCTCCTTGATAGCTAGATCAATCGGATTGGCAGGTCGGGTTTCATTTTTGTAACATTGCTTTCAAGTCTTTTTAATAGATTATGGGTCACTCGTTCTATAGATCATGTTAAGTCTCTATAGGTCAAACTAAGTCTAGTCTGAATGCATTTATGCGTACCTAGCTTGTCTTAACTCATTTATGTGTGCCTTGTTTTATAGATAAGTCTAGTCTCTACGCATTATGGATCACTCATTCTACACACTAGTTCCACATACATGCATCTTTTGTTTTAATTTTCACATTTAATTCTTTGAAAGAGACAATGGAAGGGGATGTATTATGAAGCATTTGAAGCTTGAAAACTCTCCTATCCCTCCTCAAGTTTGATTTTTCTACCTAAGACTGTTATAGAGATAATTAAATCAAAATGCCTTTGAACTGGAAGTAATGGGTAAGAATTAGTTGCCCTGATTTCTATATCTATATAGCATTCATTTACATAGACTACATTAATTTAATTATATGTAGATTTCTGCGATCAAAGTTTTTTGGAAAAGTGGGGCAAGTATATAGACACAACTCAACGTATTTTACATGACTTTGAACTCAATCCAAGATAGAGAAATTACTCATAAATATGTGCAACATTTTGTAAAATTTCTATTGAATAAAAAGGATGTCGATTCACAGCTCACTCGTTAGACAACTGATTCAATTGTGCAATTGAAGCATGATATTGCTATGATATGTGTGTGTCTACATATATAAGATATTCCATTTTCTATATTTAATATTTACTTATTAAATTATAATAAAAATAAAACACAATGTATTAATATTTCTTATTTATTACATAATATAACATTTAGATTTTGACAGGACAAATCTAAAAATGAAATAAAATAATTTATATGTACCTAGTAGTAATGCATTCTTGTGTACCTTGTTTTACAGATAAGTCTAGCCTCTAGGCGCTATGGATCACTCAATCTATGGACTGCCTTTATGTGCGCCTTGTTGTATATAGATAAGTCAAGTCTCTGGGTGCTATGGATGGCCCATTCTTCAGATAAGTCTAGCCTTTATGGGTTAAGGGCCACTCATTCTGCATGCATGTATGGATCACTAGTTCTATATATATATCTAAAGAATTTTTAAACTCGATTGAACCATATAGTTTTGTCAGTCTCAGTTCAATTGAAAGCCATGGGTAAACTTTAGCTGCCTGATTTCTATACATATAGCAGACGGCTTTTAAGTACCTGCAGATTTTTGTGAATTTCTTGGAAAAGTAGGGAAGAGTAGGTTATGTTGGAAAGTTAAATTTGATTTGAAAAGTTTTTAAAAACTAGAATTAGATTTAATTTCTAAATATAAAGGAAAATATTTTATTTGAGTGGTTGCTTTAATTAGTTTTACATTCGAGTGTTAAACTCCAAGAAGATTTTTATATTTTGTATAAATAAGACATTATATAATATTTGAAAAAAAAAATTAAGAGATGGACCAAGGTGAAAGTCAAGAGAATTTTTCTCAAATTATTTTTACCTTATCTCAATGATCTTTTTGGATCTAGGTCAGCTCGATGAACATGTGGATGAAATTTGAAGGACTTCACCCAGATAGTTGGATCAATCCGATTGGTCAGTCAGGTCTGATACATGCATGCATGTATGGATCACTAGTTCCACATACATGCATCTTTAGTTTGGATGTATTTTCACATTTAATTCTTAGAAAGAGACCAGTGGAAAGGGGTGTATTATGAAGCATCTGAAGGTTGGAAACTGTCCTATCCCTCCTCAGGCTGGATTTTTCTACCTATTAATCCTTGGGAAATTGACTACCTAAGACTATTATGGAGAGAATTAAATCAAAACGCCTTTGAACCGGAAGCCATGCATGGGTAAGAATTAGTTGCCCTGATTTCTATATATATATATAGCATTCATTCACATAGACTGCGTTTAACTATCTGCAGATTTTTGTGAAGTTTTTTTTAGAAAAGCGGGGAGAGTATATAGACACAACTCAACGCATTTTAGATGACTTTGAATTCAATCCAAGTTAGATAAATCACTCATAAATGTGTGCAACATTTTGTGAAATTCCTATTGATTAAAAAAAGTTATTGATTCCCGATTCACTCATTAGACAAATGACTCAATTGTGCCATTGAAGTATGATATCCCTCCTATATATGCATATGTCTCTATATATGAAAGATATTTCATTTTCTATATTTAATATTGACGGATTAAATTGTAATAAGGTAAACTACAATGTATTAATATTCCTGATTTATTACATGAATATAACATTTATACGGTGAGAAGATATATCTAAAAATGAAATAAAATAATTTATGTGTACCTTATGGTAATGCGTTGGTGTGTACCTTGTTCTACAGATAGGTCTAGCCTCTAGGCGCTATGGATCACTCATTCTATGGACCACATTTAATGTGCACTTTGTTGTATATAGATAAGTCTAGTCTATGGGTGTTATGAATTTCAGAATTAATTCTGTGAGAAAGACAGTGGCAGGGAACGTACATCATGAAGCATCTCGAAAGGTGGAAAACTCATGCCGTCAGTCCTCAGGTTTGATTTTTCTACCCAAACTGATAGGCAGGTGGCTTGAAAACTCAATCAAGAGCCTTTGGCAGAGAGTTGGAGATAAAGGGACAGCTTTGGTTCACCTTCTGAAAGGGTCGAGAAGAAGAAGGATTAATGCTTTAATTTACAAATAGAGAATAGTGGTTACTGGAGGGTTAAGGCATTGAGTTGATTTCATCATTCAACCATGAAGAAGAAAGCAGATGCTAGCAACAAGACTGAAAAGTTCCTTGAACACAAGAGATTAATGGTCAGTGCCCCCTTTTCTTTCAACCCTTTTTGGTTTATTGATCTTCAGTTTATGCGAAGAGTTGTTGCAGTAATCTTTAATTTATATGGCTCCCTTTGCTACTTATTCACCTTCTTTCTCTAAGAACGGCCGGGTCTCAATACATATATACATAAATGCACACACAAATACACAAATTAACGGGGAAGCTGAAAATGTACATGATATATCAGAAATGGTCTTGCAGAAGAAATGGACTGACGAGAAATCTGGCGCTGAGTGCTACATGTTATATGCAAGGGCACTTAATATAGCTTGGGGTGGTAATAGCCAGTACTGGACTTGGAATTGTTACAAAGAAACTGAGTGAGACTTGTTTCCTTTCATTTACATATATGTTAAATACTGTTCTTGTTGACAAGCCCCTTCCATTTGCTACAATTAACATCTCTTTCATTTCAACTTGCAGTAAAGAAAACTTTGAAGTGGCCAAACTTAGTGTAGTGTGTTGGCTGGATGTGAGTGGGAAATTGGAGATGTCGGAGCTACCACCAGGAATTGTTTACGACATATTCTATGTGGTTAAGTTGACAAAAGGTGCATCAGCTGGCTGGGAACTCCCAATAACTCTCAGGCTATCACTCCCAGATGGAAGAGTTCTATGTCGCCAACTGAGCCTTCTAATGAAGCCCAGAGGAGAATGGATAGAGCTGAATGTTGGCAGTTTCCAAACAGTAAAAGGAAAAACCGGGGAAGTGTGCTTTGGTCTTTGCGAACATAGAGGACACTGGAAAATAGGTCTTATTATCAAAGGCGCCATCATCAGGGCAAGAAATTGAGCATATTCTAAATTTTCTCTATGAACGAATGCCATTCATCTCTCTAATAAACGAATGCAAACTCTCTATGAACATATTTCTTATTTTCCTTTGCATGAAATTCTAAAAATTTATATTTAGCCCTTAAATAGATACTTGTAGCAATTTGGCAAATAGTTTTTTAAGTTATATTTTGTTAATAAATTTTTTATTTGTTGGAAAAAAAAAAATCAATGTTTAAGTACCAATTAGAAAAAAAAAAAAAAACTCAATTGAACCAAATGTATAAGCTTACATTTTGAGTTGTGGTCCAATATATACAAACCTAAAACATGTTTTGAATCCTAATCAAAATCAATCATTTTGCATAGACCATCCTATATATGGACATTGTAAGATTATTTGGGCTTTATGAACATGAAAGACTCATGAAATGAAGATCTTAATTTCTATTCAAGGGGTTATTCTCAGTCTACGAAATTAAGTGTGCCCAATTAATGAAAACAAATTCTATGTGAAATTAGAAAAACGAAAAGCTATATATATTTTGTTTGAGAAGTGTTTCTGAAAATAGTAGCAACATGCAAATAAATATTGTGAAATAGTAATAAAAACCTATACATGCATATAAAAAGAACTCTACTTCTAGGACTTTCATGCAACCTTTAAAAGTGCATATACAAATAAAACTATATTGGTTTGGTTTACGTCTTCTCACTTAAGGAACACATAATAAATCAAATAGAACCCACAGTTATGTATAATATACAACAACTATTTGTTATATATTAAATTTGATACTTATTTTTCACACTTGTTGTGACCCAAACCACATCTACATACCTCTGTTTTAGTGATTGGACTATACTTACTATGTCTAATATGGGCTATCAAAATAGCTAGATTCATATCATTAGGTTACAATAATCTGATTTGAAATTATCATGATTATGTGATCATTTGAGCAAGCTCTAAGAAAACTTGCTATAATAGGATTATTTAAGTTTTTTGTCCCCTAATGTCTAATTATGGTCTTTTTATTTTGGTAAAATTAACCAAAACAATCATTTTTCGTTGTTCAATCAAATCAAGACAAATATATTTAGATTAGTCATTCTTATTAAATTAAAGTAAAACCAATTAACTGGTTTCTTCTTTAAGTTTAATTCAGTTTTTCAAGTAGGAAAACCGGTTAAATCGCTTTGGTTTATAAAATGGTTGGAATTGAATCAATTGAACAATGGCATTCCTAGCGAAACATCATGTTTATAAACATGCATGTAAAATTTTGTTTGATAACTTTTCTATCTCTATATTTGTAGAAACTTTTATTAAAATGCTAGTATACGTTCTAAATAATATATAAATATAAAAATTATTGGTTGATGTTAAAGGTGGGGATACTTATCTCTTTACTTGTATGGTGGGCAAAAGTTTGAGTTGGCATTTCATATCTTTTTAGTCTATATATTTGTCAATGTTTTAGTTGTGAAGTGTCCATATGGATCTTTTCACACTAAGGCCATATATTAAGAGTAGATCAACCATAAGAGATAAGGATGTGAACGGAGATATTTATGAGCCATTTGGAAGGTTTAACAGTAAGGTGGATCTCCCTTACTTAAAAGTCCTAGCTACTCACAATACCATAAATTCAACCTCCTACCTTGGCCTGCCTCATTAGCTAACTTAAAATTGTAGCTACCTCAAAAGACTAAGAATCATAAATGCAACATCAGTACTATAAGGGACCCTATAGCTTAAAAATCGAACTACCCATCCTTAACTTAAAAATCTGGCTACTCTTGTCCAAACGAGAAAGAGAGAGAGAGAGGGAGAGAGAGATTAAGAGAGAACCATAACCACAACATAAATACCTATAAGGGACCCTATAGCTTAAAAATCAAACTTCTCATTTCTAACTTAAAAATCTAGTTACTCTTGTTCAAATGAGAGAGAGAGAGAGACCAATAAATGCAACATAAATACACTAAAAATGTTTAAATAAATTGAAGAGCAAACTTACTAATGTAGTTTCAAACAAGATTTAGCCATAAAGAAAGACTACACAAAAAAAGAAAAAAAAAACATTGGAATCCAAACTAAACAACAAGAAAGAAGAAAATTAAATCCTAAAAATAAATAAATTAAATAAAAGGTATAGTCATCAAAAATGGAGAAAATGTCCCCTTTTATAATTGCAAAAAGGGGTATTTATGTCAACCCCAAAATGTTTCCCTTAAAATGATCTTAGAACATCATTAGAAAAGACTTTGAAATGTCTAATTATCAAAGTTGTTTTTCAACATAGAAGGCTCAAGATGGCATCTTAGCTAATGGGTGGCCTGGTTGAGTTATTCTTATTAAACTAAACTAATTTTAGATCAGTTATTCTTATTAAACTAAACTAAAACCAATCAATTGACTAGTTTCCTCTTTACGTTTAATTCAAATTTTCATGTAGGAAAGTGGTTAAATCACTTTGGTTTATAAAATGGTTGAAATTGAATCAATCGAACAAGGGGCATCCCTAAGGAAACATCATGTTTATAAACATGTAAAATTTTGTTTGATAACTTTTCAATATCTATATTTGTAGAAGCTTTTATTAAAATGTTAGTGTACATTCTAAATAATATATAAATATAAAAATTATTGGTGGATGTTAAAGGTAGGGAATACTTATCCTCTTTACTTGTATGGTGGGCAAGTTTGAGTTGTCATTTCATATCTTTTAAGTCTATATTTGTCAATGTTTTAGTTGTGAAGTGTCCATATGGATCTTTTCACACTAAGGCTATTCAGAGTTGATGAACCATAAGAGATAAGAATGCAAAATGAGATATTTATGAGCCATTTTGAAAACTTAAACTATTAAAGGTGGATCCATCTTACTTAAAATTCTAGCTACTCACAATACCATAAATGCAATCTCCTACCCCACTAACTAACTTCAAAATGTAGTTACTTCAAATTGACGAGAGAGAGAGAGAGAGAGATGCTAGTATGGGAGAAGCTATTTTCTACTTCCATATCCAAATGACGCCTTCTTAACAGTTGAAACTGTCAACACACCTTTGGAAAAAAGTATATTAAAGATGTATATGATCATTTGATTGCACTTGGTCAATTGGATCCCCATAAAACAATCTGAGTATCATATTTAAAGTCTTACTTGCCTTGTCCACAACTGACAAGTTTGAATTGTTCAGCTGAAACTCTGAAATCACGAAATTCAAATCAATCATTTACATACACATATCCATTTATAATCCAAAACAATACAAGAATCAGAAAGAAAGCCTAAAACAATTTCCTTCCCAGCTTGGAGGCTTGTTCCATGCCACAGTCTTGGTCACTTAATTCGCCAAAATAAATCCATTTTTAGGCCTCATGTGATATTACATTTATTTTGCTTTAATCTTCACATAAAATCTGAACCTAGAACTAATTGAAAAACATAATATCGATACCATAAAATTGCATTAAACATTACACATAATTTAAATAAGAGAATAGTTTTTATAAAGCTCTAGCATTGGTCTTATTACCTTTATTGTCAATTTTGTCCCGTTTGTGTTGAGGTTTCTATTCTCCTGTTGATCGCCCTTGAGCATCAAGGATCAATGGGGGTTTCCATCCATATTCTACTAAATTTCATGCCTTTTTGTCTTGCATTTTAAGAAAAAACATGATTCAAGTTTTTCAATGGGAATAGTTATTCCCATCAAAGTAGGGTGGACTATTCAAAGAGGCACCACTTTTAGATTGTTCTATATTGGACTTACAGGATCAAGAAAAATATGATTTTTATCTCATAGGATCAATAAAGATTTGATTTTTACCTTATAGAATTAATAAAAATTTGATTTTTATCCTATAATAATAAAAATTTGATTTTGAAAAACCAAAAGTCCAATAGGAGACACCCAGGGATGAATGGGTGATTGTAAAATTTACAATAAAGATTTATATGTATTATCCTCAATTTTTATCTTGAGAGACCAAAGGATATCCTGTATAACAAAATGGGTTACACGTGAAACCTTTAAGTATAAAAATATGATTTTTATCTTGTAGGGATATCCTATGAGATGTTAGGGATAACAATGACAACCAATCTTTCAAAGATATAGCAATGAAATTAAAAGATATGTAATGGGCATGAGATTTTTACATGGAAAACCCCCATAATAATTGTGAAGATAAAAACCCACAACGTCTAAGACCTACTAATCTAATTAATCCACTACACTATATCAAATTATATAGATTTATTTGGTCGTTTTACCTTAAAGAGTTACTCTCCAATACCTACAATTTGATTCAAATCCACAACACAACAACTTTCAATTGCTCCAATGGATCACTTCAACCTCACTAAATGGATGAAGGTCTTCAACCCAAGATTCAAATATCAAATCCTTGAATGAGCGATCGGGAATGGTGTGACACTTTAAATTTTCTTCTCAATGAAACTCTCTCATAAAGTTTATGATCTCTATAGCAATCTCAAACCAATCTCTAACCTTCAAGGGGTTATAATGAGGTATTTATAGGAGTAAATCCCAAAGAGATTTGGTTTTAAAAGACTTCCAAATTTTGAATTTGATCATGGAAAATGTGTTGGTACCTTATTGGTGAAGGTTCATGGTTTAGGATTATGTGGAATGATAGTCCTACTTTTGGATGGTTGATGTAAGTTCATTTTTTTGAATTTCGAGTTCATTGTATGGTTGTAAAATTAAATTTTGATTAATATTTGAAGGCATGGTTGATTTTATGGATTTTAGATACCCTAAAGAGAAAATTGAGAATGTTTTTTTTTTTTGCTGAATTTGGATCATATTATGGAAGATTTTCAATTATTTGAAGAGTATGTATTAGATATATTAATTATTTGGAGATACTAATAATTTTGTGCCCTTTCATTATAAAGAGACGGTGATGAAACATGAAAAGCTCGAACTAAATGATGGATGATTTGCAAACTTGAGGAGTACTTGTGAAATATATTAGACACATTAATCACTTCACAATATTGATGATTTTGTACTATGAAGTATTTTCGCTTTCAAAGAAATTGGAGACAAAAATTCGTTTATTAGAAAATATGATATTCATGGAGAGAGCTTGGACTACATTAATAGAGGATTTTGACAAATTTGAAGAGTATTTGTCACATATATTAATTAATTTCTAGGAAATATAAAAAATTTGTACCTTTATGTACTCTAAATGTTATGTGCATTAGAGATGATAAATTTTCCTTGTATTATGAAATATCACAATTATGGGAGAGCTTGGAATATATTGTTAATTAGAAGATTTTTTGCAAATTTAAAGAATATTTGTTACATATATATTAATATATTTGTAGATACCTATAATTTCGTATTGTTAAATAATTTTGATATTGGAAAATATAACATTTATGACAAAGATATAATTTGATTGTTACGTGCATTTTATGGTTGTTGATATATGTAATTTATTTCGATTTAATTTATGCTATCTATTTTACTTCAAAGTTTATTTTTATTTTAAGGATATATCTCATAGAATGAAAATAAAAGTTTTAAAAACATTTCTTAAATATTTATAGAAATTATGTTGTTTTAAATAATTTTATAAATATTAGTTTTTTATATATTAAAAAAAAATCATTTTAATGACTTTTATAGATATTAGCTTTTTATATATTAAAAAAAAATCATTTTAATGACTAAAAGTAAAGAAAACAAAGACAAAATCTTCTGGATTCTATCTCTATCTCTATGTCTATGCACCTAAGTATCAACACGAAGTGGACTCATGTATACTAATTATAAGACAAACTCACACCTATGAAAGTTTTGAGACCAAAATAATAATAATAATAAATTATTCATTCAATCATAAAAAATAATATATGGATAAATAAATATTGCAACTCAAGACCAACTAGAGGCTTGGGCTTCTCAAGGCTAAAACCCTTTCGGCCGGACCTCAGTCCCAGGGAGATCCAACCCTCCTCACCTCCAACTCCAAGAGGCCCATCACATTATTTTCCGAATTACTATTTTTTGAAATTAAATCATAAACAATCAGTTTTTTCTTTTTTCTTTTCTGGGTTTCTAATAAAGGGGAGGGAGTACCAAACAAGAAGAGTTGTATGAGATGAGATGACACGGGGTTGACTGAACTGACACTTTTACATGGGCACATAGAAGAAAATAATTCAAATGGAAACAAAATTGATATCACCTCCCCCTCAGAATCATAATTTTTCATAATCACACATTCACATTCCTTGTGTTACTGTTTCTTCATTCTATATTTTAAAAATATAAAATAAAATAAAACCAGAGCTGCATATTGTATATCCTTTTAATTTACTTCACTCAATTTTAACTTGTAATAATTATTTAAAAAGAATAATTATTGCTTCTCATAAAAAGCTTCCTTGATTTTTTTCTATAACTTGTTATATAGATTATCTAAATAATTAGTACAAAAGTTATTCGACTTAAAATAAAAACTTTAATTTTTTAAAGATAAATCCTAATTAGAACTTAAACTACATATAGTCATACATAGAATGATATTCAAATAACTTACATGAAAAAAAAGAAGGTATTGTGAGACACAACATAGTCACGCATATTATATAGTAAAATAATGTTACAAAATGGATAAATATAACTCTTTTAGAGAGAGCTCGATGCATGCTTTCAAATTAATCCTGGATTTTCAAAGAAATTTTGGGTTGAAGTGATAAATTTATTATTATTTATTTTTAATAAAATAAATCAATTAATGTTAATATCTATATTTTATAATATTTATAAAAAAAATATAATTTATGATTTGATTACGTTATTAATATTTATATTTTATTAAAAACTTTTAAATTTGTTTGTAACCATTTTTATTTTTAATACGTCATGAATTAAATTTAGCTTATATTATTATAGAAATTAAATTTACAAGTTTTTTATAAAATCAAAATAACTTGCACTTGGGGAAGTCATCGTAGAAAAAGTCAAATAAAGGGATTATGGGCCCTTGACCTGGAGTGAGACCTAGGTGCATGAACTTTCAGTCTCTCTTAAAGCAATATTAATTCAAGACGTTCTTATAGAAGCAAATGAAGGTTTTCAAACACATAACAACACAAGACTTGGATAACGAGGATGAAAAATCAAATATCTGAATGTCATAAATCCATACTCAGTTAATAGAATTGCAAAGTAAGTTTATACAAAAACAAAAATTGCCCAAATTTAAATATTCATAAGTGTACAAACTTCAAATTAGTCCAATAAATTTTATCAATTAAAGTTGACCCAAACTAACAAATATAACCTAACAAAAATATCTTACTTACCATAAGCCTTAATCCAAAATTCCAAATTAATGATCAATATATAAACATAATCAAATAAGTCTAAAATATGACAAATCAAAACAAATTTTATAGGCGTAAATTTAATATCCCATAATTCCAATCTAATTTAATCTCCAAGCCTACATCCACAACCACAATCAAGCTCAAATCTAATATGTAAAGCCCAAATGTAACAAAAATATACCACAATACTATATCATGTCCAAATTAAATAATTCAAATGAGTACAACTATATAAATTATCGACTAATTTAACCCAAATTTGCAAATTTCAAATTAATTCATTAACAATAAATTAGCCAAAATTTCATATTAATTCAACAATTCAAATATCACAAATAACAATTACTATTAAAATCAAATCAAGAACAATAAAGAAAAATAATAATAATAATAATAATAATAATGAAAAGAAAAATAAATAAATATATAAGTATTCTATTGGATTACCTATTGAACAACCATGCATCAAAGCTTATTTTGTTTAACCAATTCTGATCTCTTGGAGTAGCAAACATGGTTCTAATCCAGCAAAAGAAGGTTCTGAGGAGAGCCTGAAAGGCATCAGTGGTGGTAAGAGAGGCTCAAAGAGGAGAAGAATAAACCAGGTTCCTAATAACATCTATCAGACCTCCATTTATCCTAAAAATTGATCTTACAATCCCTCTAGATAACGAAGCCCCTAATGGACATATTTGAATCCCAAATATCGGGTTTGAGTCATCATTAATGAGTTCGACCTGGCTAGGAGCCTAGATTCTGAAATTTTGAGTCATCAATATTAGATATGGCGGCAAAGATGGTCTAATTGCCATAATATGACATATAGATACCACAATCAGCACCGTCCAAACAGTTTGTTTATATTGGACTTCATTTAAATATATAGACCCATATTAACATCAATAGAGGCAAAGCATCAAGCCGGCCATCCTTTCCTTATTGCTTCTTCACGACATAAAATATTCAGGACATGAGCATGCAGAATAGAGCATGTTTGTAGCATCTAGCTTCACTTCCCTACAAAAATCATATTTCACCATTTTAAAATTTCATCCAAAAGCTGAGAATAAAATTTTTTTTTTATTCAAACGTTTGACCCACCCGGTCTAATAAAACAAGTATGCAAACCAGGTTACATCAGCATAACATGGTATGTCACATTATTTTCAAGCTTGGATGACCCTTTATGTATGTTGCACTAGATGATTTAAAATGGAAAAAGAAAAAAATAGCTAGATCAGTATGGCCTTTAAGAAATACCATGTTATGCTGAAGTTGGTGCTTCCTCTAGCACCTTCTTCCCTTTTGAATTTTGTCCTGCAAACATTATGAACCTCTTATTCACTTAAATATTGATATACTCATTACTGAAAAACTAAAAACCAAAAATAGAAAAGCATATTTGTGTATTTTACCTTCTGCATCTATTGAGTCAGGCAAGTTGGTCCATTGCTTAGATGGTTGCCCAGTTTGGCGTACTTCAATTCCTGTGGTTAAGCTTGATGAAATTCAACCATTTTCTGGAAGACGAGGCTTTTTTTAAATAAAATAAAATAAAATTCTAACACCACTTGACTTGAGAATTAACTCTTTGTAGTAATTGAAGCGTGCTCTGATTTATAAATTTCAGTAAACTTGCAACTCTTGCCATCCAAAGTTCATCTTACCGTTCTAGATAATTAAAGTTTTTAGTCTGTATTGTTTCGATTAATACACAAAAATCATTGACTTTATGCAAAAAAAAAAAAAGACTGAGCTATAGAATAATGCATGCTACCCTCTCGATTATATTTCTTGGGGTTATATTAAGCACTGACCTTGATAACATGCAAGACGATGATACCATGGTACTAAATGGCCAAATGTCGATGATGCATTGATGGAACTGATCTCTAGGTCAGGGATGTGCCTGTTCTTTGGCCAATATGGGCCTCATCCGCCTTCCTTTCGGCATTGCTCCATCAGTAGGGGCATCCCTGAATAACCACTTGTTGAAGGGAGGTGGAGACCTCTGCCTGATCAGGCAACAACTTGAGTTTGGGGCAGTCCTCGATGTAAAGATCCTTGAGGGAGGTGAGGCTCTTCAACACATCCTTGGGACCAAGA
Source organism: Vitis cinerea var. helleri x Vitis rupestris (assembly GCA_945999865.1). Taxonomy (NCBI): domain Eukaryota; kingdom Viridiplantae; phylum Streptophyta; class Magnoliopsida; order Vitales; family Vitaceae; genus Vitis; species Vitis cinerea var. helleri x Vitis rupestris. Next base: position 581,558 of record OX253931.1, on the reverse strand, counting down.
GACTCAACATTCGGGCAGGAACCAATCATCAAACATTCAAGTGCTATGGGGAGCCCTTCAGCAGGCAAACTCACAAGCTTGGGGCAGCTTTCGATGGACAGTAGTTGGAGAGAGGTTAGCCGTTACAGAGGTGCTGCTTCTTGAGACAAAGACACAAGATCTTTGCAATTATGGATGTACAAAGCCTTCAGTTGTGGAAGATGCGGCCATTTTGGAAGAGATGTTGCATTTGAGATGTTGGAAATTACAAAGGAGATCAGATCGCTGGCTACAGGTATTGCCTTTCCCAATGTTTCATCATCTAGGACTAAATGTTCAAGACCTTCAAAGAGCCCTGAGTCTGGAAAGGCTGTTAATAACTCACACGCACTGATCTCCAGCTTCCCAGCTGTAAAACAATCTTGTGGCAATGCTGGCAGCTTCAGGCAGCAAATAATTTTCAATTCGCGGAAAAAGCAATAGAAGTCCTGATGCCAATCTTCCAAAACTGGATTGTTGACTAGTATTAGAGAACTCATATACAGGGTTGGTACTGCAAAAGCTTTTAGAGAGTCACACTTTTTGATCTTCAAAACTTCTAGGTCAAGAAAGCACGAGGGCAGTTTTCTGAGCTTGGGGCAGTCACTAATCTTTAGCCTAACCAGAGAAGGGAATTCTTCCTCAGGCCAGTCCTCCAACTCTTGCATCCCTTTATGCAAAGCTGTCGAAGCTAGGGTAACCGACCTAGTAAGAGGACTGTGCAGTTTGTACAATGCTTCAATGAAACAGCTACAAGCTGTTGGAGCTGCCCATTTGTCATCCAGATGGGTAATCTGGTACCTCTATAGTGACAAATTTAGAGCTTTTTGAGGTTTGAGTGAGGCTGCAGGTCTTTCAACACCTTCTCTTCAGCTTCTCGGTCTTGCGGGTCAGCATCTCTATTGCTCCATTCCAAGACGAACTTGTCAAGGCACGTCTTCTTCCTCAACTTTGCCTTCTCTGAATTTGCTGCATTTTCGAGTTTAAAATGTGCAATGTTGATTACTACTCAAAAAGTGCTATTTCATAGCTTGTAATTAACTCTTTTAAACACTTTTGAGTAGTAGTTATCACCTTTTAACCCAATTAACATATTAAGGACCCTTGCAATCAATTCTAATCAAATTGTGTTAAGTTTTGGTGTTTCGATAGCTTTTTATCACCAAAGCAATCCGAGATTGAGGAGAGTTCTTTGGAATCCATGGCAAAGATGTCCGAACAGGGCGTCCGGACACACCATCGGAGGGCGGCGGAACATGGGCTGTTACAGGTTTTTGGAAATGAAGTAGCAAGGCTTGCTCACTTTAGTCAATGTTTTCCATCCGGACAACATATCTGGATAGGATATGCTATCGTTCGGAGTGTGATGTTCACAAGTGTCGTGTGCTTTTCCCTGAGGGAGTCCGGATAGCATGGCGGCGCATGTCCTCTGGGGGAATCCGGATGGAGTTGATCCGGATAGCATTGCGGCGCATGTCCCCTGAGGGAATCCGAATGGAGTTGCGCCAGATGGGAGAGGAGGCGTTTCAACTTCCCCGGTCAGACATATCCGGATCCTCTGATAGCGCTTACCCGGAGAGCATCCGTAGCCGACAATTCAGATTACCTGGATTTTTGCACAGTGTCGCGGTGTTCTCCTGAAGCTTCCCGATATTTCCGACCGACATTTTGAGATATTTTGCTTTAGATATTTGATGTCTAAATCCCTAAAATCTCCTTGTAATCCACCTATCATAGGATTCCTTAGTCTTTAAGTAAGAACAAGGGGTGAATAACCTCTTATATATAGTTTGTAATTTTCTTTAAGAAATATCATATATGAAACCGACGAACAGAGCACTTGCTCTGTTTTTCCTATTTTTGTTTTCTCGTTCTTCTTATTTCTAGCCAATCAAACTCTGAGGATTTTTCCTCAAAGGATGAGAGGCTAGACTCTTCGTCTCTTGGAGTGAAGAAAGCCGGGTAAGTTTCCTCATGCATAAATTGGAAGTTTTGTTGTTTTAGTTTTTAATGAAGAGAAAGTGTGACCCATTAATGATTTCTATGTTTTTAGTTAACTTAAAACGCCTTCAATTCACTTGAGCCAACACTTGGTAAGGCACGTGATCTCCGTCCATGGAGATGCACTTGTTTATCTCTTGCGAGTTTTGGGAAGTGACTTGAAGGTAGGATTTTCTAGAATTGCCAACACTTGGTAAGCTTTTGGACTCCAAGGAGACATCCATTAGTTACCTCTTGCGAGCTTGAGAAGGGAAGTCCAAAGTTAAAGATCACCTTGAATGGCAAATGCTTGGTGAGAGGCACGAGTCATTACAAGTTGCATCAGTGAGAGGGATTTAGTGTTTGAACCCATTAAAGGGAAGCATCTGTACTGCACCGGTTAGAGAATTAACTATATGTTAATTCTCTAATGCGAGGAAAAGAAACAAGTGACCGGAACTTCCTTTTTGTATGAGGAATCTGAGCCTAATGATCTGAAACTCCAAGAAACACTTTTCTTTGTAAGTAAAATCAGTTACTATTTTTGGTTAGTTTAAAACCAAACCTTTTTCATTCAAACATCTTTATGTTTTCTTTTAAAGCTAACCTTGAAATGAAAAGGCACAAATTCAGCTTTTGAAATAATATCAATTGTGAAGTGAAAACCCATCCCAGTGAACGACCCTAGAGCCACTATGCTATGCTAGCTAAGGCTATCCTAGTACATGGTGTAATAGGTTATAAATTTTGTTGATTACTCCCTTCTGAGGACCACAATCAAAGGACACCAGCTGGACACGAATCAAATGGCACCACTGTCAGGGACCATTGAGAGGACATGAATCAGCTGAGACACCAATTGGGAACGAATCAAATGGCACCGTTGCCGGGGATGGTGCCACTTTACAGTGATATGACATTTTCAGAGTACTTGTGATCTTCATCACAAGTTTGGTGACTTTTCTTTTCTTTTTACTAATTTTTTTTTATTTGTTTCTTTTTCTTTGTTCATATTTTTAGTATAGCTTTTAGTTAATCTTAATAATTTTTTCTTCTCTAGAATTTTTGTTTGTTTTGTTTTGTTTTGTTTTGTTTGGTTTTCTCTGTTTTGTTTTGTTTTGTTTTCTCTGTTTTTAATTCTCAAATTGCTAGTTGTGCATGCCATGTTGAACACGAGATAGCAGAGGAAACCATGAACTTCATGAGTTATGTGGTTGAAGTTTCAAGAGGATGGGATGAACCAAATGCTAGAGATATGGGGAGAATGACGTCTCAACCTAATGCTAAGGGTGAGATGTATATGTTGAATGACAGCATAGACATGAAGGCAAAGATTGCAGCTATGGCAAGGAGATTGGAAGAGCTAGAAATGAAGAAGATGCAAGAAGTGCAAGCCACCTCTCAGACACCATTGCAAGCTATGTCTTGTGCCATTTGTCTATCTTATGAGCACTTGGTGGAAAAGTGTCCTACCATACCAACGGTGAGAGAAATGTTTGGTGATTACAACACCTACAATTCCAATTGGAGGGACCATCCAAATTTCTCTTGGAAACCACTGCCACCTAAGTACCAGCAACCTGCTCAAGCACCTCAGCAAGCCTCAAACCTTCATCAAGCTATGGTGAATCTTAGCAAGGTCGTGGGAGACTTTGTTGGAGCTCAAAAATCCATCAATGCTCAGCTCAGTCAAAGAATTGACAGTGTAGAGAGTTCATTGAACAAAAAGATGGATGGAATGCAAAATGATTTATCTCAGAAGATAGATAATCTCCAATATTCAATCTCAAGGTTTGCCAACCTCAACACAGTGCAAGAAAAAGGAAACTCTCCTTCTCAACCTTATCAAAATTCCAAGGGTATCCATGAAGTGGAAGCTCAAAAGGGAGAATCTTCAATAGTGAAGGAAGTTGAAGCGGTTATCACTTTGAGGAGTGGTAAAGAGGTTGATATGCCCACATCCAAGATAAAGCATGAGGTAGAGAGTGAAATAGAGAAAGAAAAGAGGGAGGAAAGAAAAAGGAAAGAAAAAGGGGAAAATGATGGAGAAAGATGGCTATGATGTTAATATACAAGGAAAACCACAGAGGATAGTCATCAAGGAAGAAATGATGAAGAAACACATGCATCCGCCTTTCCCCCAAGCTTTGTATGGCAAAATCATACAAAGCAAGTCTCAAGTGAGGGATGCAAACTTCATATGGGATCCGGGCAAGCTAAATCAGGATCAAAATATTTTGATGGACTTAGTCTTTCTTAAGACTAACTAGTCCATAGCTTTTTGTTTTATTTATTACTTGTTTTAATTTTGATTTCAATGCTTTAATTTTGATTTCAATGCTTTAATTTTACTTTGTTTTGATGTAATATAGGTTTTTGGATGATCAAAATCAAGAGGAACCTCAAAAGAGGTGAAAGAAGGAAGTTGGGAATCAAGAGGAGCTCAAAAAGCAAGGAGAGAGCAGAGGCTGCGAATTTCGCAACAAAAGTGCTCCCGCTGCGAAAATCGGCTCCCGCTACGAGATGGTTTCATAGCCGCCCATCCTCCTCTGCGAAAATGGTTGCGAGCTTTCCATGCCTTGAGATCCACCATTTCGCAGTCGAGGAGCCATTTGGAAGGGTGTTTCGCAGTTGCGAAACCACCCTTTGGCACACGAGTGCCATTTCGAAGCCCCGTACACTCGTTTCGCAGCTGCGAAATGGTTGCGAAATCCTCCATGCCTTGAAATCCTTCAGCGCGCACACCATGAAGCCTCTCACTCCATTTCTGACCTCCTTAAACCATCAGAGCCCATAGCTCCAGCTGAGGAGACTATGATATCTAAGGAGACTACCAGAACAGAGGCCAAAGTCCTGATCCAACCCAATCAAGAGGCCACCACAAATGCATCAGCTCCACAGGACCTCACCATTACTTGATCATATCTTTACTTTTTTGTCTTTACATATTATTAGTATAAATAATTCCATATTTTGATGTCTTATATTCTGGGATTGGATGTATTACTGATGATACATCATATATAGACATCATTTTTGTTTAAACTTGGCATTTTTTTATTTCCTCTACTCACTAACTCTTTTGTTTTTTTTTTAAACATGTGGTTTCTCCTATACGACTCAGACTCCATGTCACTCAGGAGGTACCACTTCCTCCCTATTTTTCAATCGCTTTTGTCACATTGAGGACAATGTTCAGCTTGGTTGGGGGGAGAGTTGAGGAAGGAAGTTTTTGTTATTAAATGCTAAGTTATTTTGGTAATTTAGTTGCTTTTTGCTTAATTTTTTAAATTTTTTAAATTTTTTATTCTACTCTCCATGGCTATTAAGGAAAAAATTCTTAAAAATGAAAAGGGAGAAATTGAATTTTTGTCTTTTCACTTGACTTAGAGTTTGTATTATGCTTACTAAAGTTGATGAATTGTTGAAACTTCTATTGAATTCAACCTTAGTTCTTCCACTTTAAGCTATTCACACACTGTGCACAATAGGTTCCGATTATAAGATGAAGAACTATTTCCCTCTTGACTTAGGAAAATTTTAGACTTGATACCTTTGACCTCATTTAATAGTGTCGGGACACTTATAAAAGGCCAATGAGCCTTTGAAAAAGAAAAAGAAAAAGAAAAATGTTTACTTGCCTTGAAACCCAAGCAAGGTCCGAGGGGTATATGGTGAAAATCTTTAAAACCTGGTGCCCTAAGCCTTAATTTGTTGGGAGTCACCGACCTCAATGCTCGTTACAAGGGTGAATAGGTGGAGTTTAACATACTGTAGGTGCTTGGATATTAAAAATTCATTCTCAAAAGTCCGGGGTAAAATCCGAGGAGTTAGTGGTTGAAAGATCCTTAAAACTTGATGCCCTAAACCTTAATTGGTTGGGAGTCATCGATGGACCCCCGTTACATGGACAATTTAGAAAAAAATACCTTTAAGCTTTGTACTCCTACAAGAAAAAAATTGTGAAACAAGAGGTGCGTTCTTAGCCTATTGGAGGTTGATTAGTTTGCTAAGCTTTGAAAAAAAACTAGGTTGGGGGGAGAGATTAGTTCAACATACTATATTCGAAAACTAATAAATAACACTTAGATTTTTGTGGAAGAGTAAGGTTTGACCCTTTGGGAGTGGAAACTCTTTTAAAGCTTAAATTTGCATAAAGTCTTCTCTTTAAGAATTGTGATTAGACAAGTTATTTGATAACTCTTCTTGAAGTTTGAGTTTTATTTCTTTAATGTTCCATGTGAGAGTTAGATCATCATGCCACTTGAAAATTGTTTTTTGATCAGCATGATGTTGTAAATTATAGTACTGTTTATTTTTATTTTTCTCTCCTTCATTGCTAAGGAACTAGCAATATGTCGGTCGGGGGGAGTTTAAAATGTGCAATGTCCCTGTAAGATGCTTCATGTACTTCATTTCTTCAATCCCACACACATCCTCTGCAAAACCAATATGAAATGCATGGAGGTTGTGTGGGGGGCTTTCCTCCACGTGTCCTTCCCAAACTCAAGACCCTTTGGTCGTCTAGGGCAAACATATAACCCGTCTAGGATCACTACGTCTGGACCAAGATGAGCTCCATCTGGCACTAGAAGTGAGAAGCTTTCCTTCTTCCACAATGTCAAACGGAATGGACAGACTAAGTCGGCTAGACCTATCAAACGGGCAAATCCATCCAATCAAGTCCTCAGGATTTCTAGCATGCGTGGTTAACCACGCTTGATGTCTAAGCACCGGCCTAGACGACTAATGTTTGAGTTCCGACCTAGATGACTAATGTTTGAGCGTCGGACCAACCACCTGATGTCTGAGTGTCGGCCTAGACAATTGATGTTTGAGCGCCGGAGTAGTTGCCTAATGTCTGAGTGTCGGACTAGCCATCTGATGTCTAAGCGACGGACCAGACACCATTTACACCCAAAAGTCAATGTCAATTAATTGTTACACACAATCCCAAACATTAGCAAGCTAAATGGACAGTCAGCTACACGGTCCGAGATTTTGCCACGACAGTTAGCATATGGCACTAGTCAGCCACCCTTACTTGGTATGATTGCCCAGTTGACGTTGCAATAACGAAGTTGACAGTCCACACAATCATCATTACAAGATAAGGACGGTGCCATCAGCTCTATATAAACCCCTCAAAAAGCACAAACAAGGTACACACACTCATTATCTCCCAAAAAATAGTTAGAGTTATCCTCGTTGATTTTTTACTTAAGCTTCGGAAGAACGTGCCCGGATCACCCATCCGAACATCATTATGTGTAGAGAAGAAGTATGTCTGACTCCAGTGAAGATGGACGGACCTGACTCCAGTTGGCACGATACCTGCATTGGCATCGTCTGTGGGAACGACTTAGGATGTCAACACCCTCCAAAAGTCAATCATCAGCCATGGGTGGCGAATACTACATTGCCTAGTGTGAAAAGATTGAGTGACACCAACGAGAGAGTGATCGGCAGATGCACTCTCTACTCCGCCAAACAAAGCGACTCAAATAAGAAAATGAAGAGTTGTGGGCACAAATGTCGGCATTGGGCCCTTCTCAAATTTGGCACCCTTAAAGCTAACAAACAGCCTCAAGATGGACTGATGAGACATTTTTCCCCAGGAACACAGAGTTTTCCTCTGAAAACTACACAACGCGTCTGAGGAGGAGCTTTCACTAGCTCGCCAAATGCAACTGGACGAAGGCACCGACTCTACCTAAGCATCAATAAAGAAAAGGCATGGTAGAAGGTCGCGTTTGTCAGATGCAATGCGAGCCCGATTGGGACCTTAGGCACTAGGCATGGAGGGACAACCATGCATGTCAAAAACCTTGAAGGCCCGTCTAGGTCCTCGAGTCACGGTACTTATGTTGGAATGACCCTCTCAACCGCCATTCTTCGTACCCTCCCAATTCTCCACTTCTTTGGAGTTTTTAAAATTTTTTGGGGCATCATATGGCTTGGATGTTGTTTAAATAGGTTTGTTACACTTAGGAGGTAGTCAAATGATATCCGGAAAAATCTAAATCCAAAAATACTCAAAAATTCACAAGGGTACGAAGAATGTGAGGAATCCTCACATTCTTCGTACCCTCCCAATTCTCCACTTCTTTGGAGTTTTTAAAATTTTTTGGGACATCATATGGCTTGGATATTGTTTAAATAGGTTCAGTACACTTAGGAGGTAGTGAAATGATTTTCGGAAAAATCAAAATCCAAAAATACTAAAAAATTCACAAGAGTACGAAGAATGTGAGGAATCCTCACATTCTTCGTACCCTCCCAATTCTCCACTTCTTTGGAGTTTTAAAAATTTTTAGGGACATCAAATGGCTTGGATGTTATTTAAATAAGTTCATTACACTTAGAAGGTGGTCAAATGATATCCGGAAAAATCCAAATCCAAAAATACTAGAAAATTCACATGGGTATGAAGAATGTGAGGAATGCTCACATTGTTCGTACCCTCCCAATTCTCCACTTCTTTGGAGTTTTAAAATTTTTTGGGACTTCATATGGCTTGGATATTGTTTAAATAGGTTCATTACACTTAAGAAGTGGTGAAATGATTTCTAGAAAAATTCAAATCCAAAAATACTAAAAAATTCACAGGGGTACGAAGAATGTGAAGAATCCTCACATTCTTCGTACTCTCCAAATTCTCCACTTGTTTGGAGTTTTTAAAATTTTTTGGGACATCATATGGCTTGGATGTTGTTTAAATAGGTTCGTTACACTTAGAAGGTGGTGAAATGATTTCCGGAAAAATCCAAATCCAAAAATACTAAAAAATTCACAAGGGTATGAAGAATGTGAGGAATCCTTACATTCTTCATACCCTCCCAATTCTCCACTTCTTTGAAGTTTTTAAAATATTTTGGGGCATCATATGGCTTCGATGTTGTTTAAATAGGTTTGTTACACTTGGGAGGTGGTCAAATAATATTTGGAAAAATCTAAATCCAAAAATACTCAAAAATTCACAAGTGTAAGAAGAATGTGAGGAATCCTCACATTCTTCGTACCCTCCCAATTCTCTACTTCTTTGGACTTTTTAAAATTTTTTGGGACATCATATGACTTGGGTGTTGTTTAAATAGGTTCGTTACACTTAGGAGGTGGTGAAATGATTTTCGGAAAAATTCAAATCCAAAAATACTCAAAAATTCACAGGGGTACGTAGAATGTGAGGAATCCTCACATTCTTCGTACCCTCCCAATTCTCCACTTCTTTGGAGTTTTGAAATTTGTTTGGGACATCATATGGTTTGGATGTTGTTTAAATAGGTTCGTTACACATAGAAGGTGGTCAAATGATATCCGGAAAAATCCAAATCCAAAAATACTAAAAATTTCAAAAAGGTACGAAGAATGTGAGGAATTCTCACATTCTTCGTACCCTCCCAATTCTCCACTTGTTTGAAGTTTAGAAAAAAAATTTGGGACTTCATATGGCTTAGATATTGTTTAAATAGGTTCATTACACTTAGGAAGTGGTGAAATGATTTCCGAAAAAATCCAAATCCAAAAATACTAAAAAATTCACTAGGGTACGAAGAATGTAAGGAATCCTCACACTCTTCGTACCCTTCCAATTCTCCACTTCTTTCGACTTTTTAAAATATTTTGGGACATCATATGGCTTGGGTATTGTTTAAATAGGTTAGTTACACTTAGGAAGTGGTCAAATGATTTCTGAAAAAATCCAAATCCAAAAATACTAAAAAATTCACAAGACTACGTAGAATGTGAGGAATCCTCACATTCTTCGTACCCTCCCAATTCTGCACTTCTTTGGAGTTTTGAAAATTTTTGGGACATCATATGGTTTGGATGTTTTTTTAAATAGGTTCGTTACACATAGAAGGTGGTCAAATGATATCCGAAAAAATCCAAATTCAAAAATACTAAAAATTTCAAAAGGGTACGAAGAATGTGAAAAATTCTCACATTCTTCGTACCCTCCCATTTCTCCACTTGTTTTAAGTTTTTAAAATTTTTTGGGACTTCATATGGCTTGGATATTATTTAAATAGGTTCATTACACTTAGGAGGTGGTGAAATGATTTCCGGAAAAATCCAAATCCAAAAATACTAGAAAATTCACAAGGGTATGAAGAATGTGAGGAATGCTCACATTGTTCGTACCCTCCCAAATCTCCACTTGTTTGGAGTTTTTAAAATTTTTTGGAACTTCATATGGCTTGGATATTGTTTAAATAGGTTCATTACACTTAGGAGGTGGTGAAATGATTTCCGGAAAAATTCAAATCCAAAAATACTCAAAAATTCACAAGGGTACGAAGAATGTGAGGAATCCTCACATTCTTCGTACCCTCCCAATTCTCCACTTCTTTGGAGTTTTTAAAATTTTTTGGGACATCATATGGCTTGGATGTTGTTTAAATTAGTTTGTTACACTTGGGAGGTGATCAAATGATATCCGGAAAAATCCAAATCCAAAAATACTAAAAAATTCACATGTGAGGAATTCTCATATGCTTTGTACCCTTCCGATTCTCCACTTGTTTGAAGTTTTTAAACTTTTTTGGAACTTAATATGGCTTGGATATTGTTTAAATAAGTTCATTACACTTAGGAGGTGGTCAAATGATTTCCGGAAAAATCCAAATCCAAAAATACTCAAAAATTCAGTACATTTTGAGGGTGTGAAATGGATCGAAAAATTCAAAATGGAAATTTACCGAAAAAATATGTGAGGGGTTTGGATTTCCATATTGTTAGTAATTATACCTTTTTCGTATTTTCAATATTTCAACCAATTTTTTTGAAAAGCTAAGAAATAATTTAATCATATTTTCTCAATTAATAATTAGTACACAACTAATTTAATTTTAATTTAATATATATTTTATAAAATGTAGTTCTAGTTTTCCCATTTTTTTAACTTCATAAACCAATTATATTGCTTTTCACACTTCAAATATTCGTCAAATTTTTGTCAACAAATTATTTGATGTTAAAATAAATTAAATTTACTTTTCCTTAATTTATAAATTATATCACCAAATTCTTTATAATTTTTTTTATTTATTTTAAATTTAATTTTTATGTGGGGTTTAATCACTTTATAGTACAAAAATAAATAAACTGTAATTTATTTTTTCAAAATTTTCTTTATTTTTCTGTTTCATAAAAAAAATTTCCTAAATAAAATAATTATATTAAACAAATTTATAATTGGTTAATGTAATAAATGTAACAATGTGTGTTGCATGGGATTATTTCCCATGGCAACCGATTGGGTGACCTGAAGAAGTGATTTTGTTTTTTTTTTTTTTAATTTATCATGCCATGTCTCTCTACTTTATTAGCCCAAAAAAGTGGGTATGGTACTGAAAAGTGCTTTTCGGTACCGTAGCAAGACCCTTTCTCTTAATGTGGGATTGCTAACCAACCTAATCAATGAAAAAGAAAATAACAAGTCCCACCCAAGAAGATTTGAACTTGGACCCAGATTCTATAGCCATCCAAGGACACCACTCAGCTGCATAGTTTTTGTTATGTCAAACAAAATAATATATATTAGATTTTAAATTTTTTTGTAATATTAAATAAAAATAATATAATATTTTTTAAAATTATAAAATTAGTTTAAATTTTCATTTTAATATATTCACATTTAAATATTTTACATATTTCATTTAATAAAATTAAAAATATTAATATGATTTAATTTAATAATATTATTGATTTTTAATTTATTCATATATATTTTAAATTTTTTATAATTATTTTTAATTTTAATAATATATAAATTATATATTTATTACATCACCGATTCGACCGTCGGTCCAACCAGTGAACCGTGAACCGATAACTTTTCCGGTTCGATCACCGGTCCGGTTCTGAAAACATTGCTTAATAGAGAGAGGCCGCCAAAGTTCAATGGATGACTTCATCAAATTTCAATCTCCCCAGGTTTCATCCATGGGCATCTTATAGTCAAGCTTTTCACATTCTCCATGCAAGTTTCTCCAATTGCAAAGAAGGGAAAAATATATATATCCTTAAAGAAAAGAGACTGATGGACTCCTCTGCAAGTGTGCAAACTATAGAGGTAGCTGAACCAATTGCCCGCAAAACTTTCTCTAGATATTATTATTCACACCTTTAATCATTATCAAACCTCTTTCAAACTTAAACAATTTGTCATATCCAGCTAACATTTCAAACCTAAACAAAAGCATCTCGTTGATCACAAATTATTCACATAGCAAGTAGTCCTCCTCGAAAAAATAGGGAACTTTTTACAACAGGACAATGAAACTTGAATATATAATGCCATATTAAGTTTCCAGTACATGAAAAACTCATAATCAACTCCATATACCTCAAAACTATATAGCTTTGCCTCATTCTAGTCTTCCATTGGATTGTAAAGTTTCTCTAACTGATCCAGGAGTCATACACTCGCCCCAGGAGAACTGGAGAAGGTTACCAACTACATACCTGCCTTTACATGGAAACTTCACCACAAGAGAGAACAGGCTCAACAAAGGGAAGATTATTCTTTCATATAAGGAAGAAAGCCTATTAAGTGACCTGGAACAGTCATTAGGAAAGGTTCAACCAAGAGAGCCACTCTTTTTACCATTCATCTCTCTCTCTGATCACCAAAGGAACAATATAAAATCATGAAAACAAAAGTTTAATTCAAGACTTGCTACAAAAAATAAAATCATCTTTCATTATCCCAAAAGATTAACACAATGGATCTAGTTCTTTGGAATGTTTTTGCCAACAATCTTTGCCGGAGTAATACGAAGAAGATTTCCTGGCTTACCAGGGACTGCACCTTTGATCATCACAACGCGGAGATCATTGTCGATTTTTACAATCTTAAGCTTCCTAATCTTGGTTTTGGTTCCTCCCATCCTACCAGGCATTTTCTTCCCTTTGTAAACATGGCCTGGGGTTGTTCCAGCACCAATGGATCCAAGGGCTCTATGGCTTTTGGATCCATGAGTCATGGGGCCTCTTCTGAAGTTATGCCTTTTAATACCACCTGCAATAAAAACCCAATAAGTAGGCAGCATTTAGAGTCCAAACAACAATGCCTATAGCTGAAACTTAGAAGATTAGTATTGAAATGAAGTATGAGCCCAATTTCCCAGCAACCAAACACCAAGAAAAAAAGGAACAAAAACAGAGACAATAGAGTAAACATTTATCCTACTTGATATGTGTTTGAATTGGTTTATTAAAAAGAATTTAAACCATTACCATACTTGATAATTGGTATATCTATAAAATAAAAAATTAAAATGATAAAAAGAAAATTCAATTTGGATTCCTTGTTCCTACTCATTTTCTAAGGATCTTTTCTTGAGTGACAGGGGAATCTCCAAAATATGTAGACATTATTTATTTTCTCTCTTCCATTTTCATTGGACCCAATCATGGTATTATGACTTGGGTCATTCCATGAGTTGATTGAGTCGAGTGAATCATATTTGAGTTAGAAACAAGCTATTGTTGAATTGCACGATACCAACTCGTGTAGCAGACTTGTCATGGTGGATATGGATTGGATGGCCGATATGAATTGGCTGATACATACTGGTATGGACCGGTACTTTGATCCATGAATACTGGCGGAGGTCCTCCAAACATCAATAGAATCACCCTACCAAACTGGGCACAAAACTATTTCCCTACCAAGCTTGCCCTACCATCTTAAATCCCATTCATGAAATACAATTGTAAAGATTCACATGGACAGTGCAGTTTCTCACAACCCAAACAAAGAGGAATGGAAGAAAATGAAAAAAGACGAGGGAAACAAAGATTGAAAATATACATATATCCTCACATTTTCAAGCAATGCCCAATTTCAATGAAATCTTGTTACCAAAAATGAAAACAGTTAGTCTTCCCCTACCAAACAGACCCGAGCGTTTTTATCTCCCATTCATCAAACATTATTGCAAAGTTCCTAATAGTATACATTTTCCCGGCAACCAAACAGGGACATGAAACCATGGGACCTCAGCAAATCAGCAATAGCAACATTTTTCAGTTCTCACTCATCAAATATAATTAGAGAAATTCCTAAGAACAACCCTTTTTCTCAGCAATCAAACAATTTTCAAAAGAAAGTTACTAAACGAGATTCCAGTTTTCCCAGCAACCAAATAGAGACAGAAACATAAAAAGAAAAAGAGAGAGAAACAAACCCTGGAACCCCTTTCCGATGGTTATCCCGGAAACATCGACGAGATCACCCTCCTTGAACAACTCCTCAAAGGCCAATTTCTGATTGGGCTCAAACCCATCCACCGACACCAGCCGAAACTCCTGCAAATGCCTCATCGGAATCGTACCGGCCTTCTCCAAATGCCCCATCTCCGGCTTCGTCAGCTTCCGGTCCCTCACCCTCCTGTACCCCACCTGCACCGCACTGTAGCCGTCGGTGGCCTCGGTCTTCACCTGCGTCACGATGTTGCCTTCTCGAAACCCCACTACGGTGACCGGCACCACCTTTCCCTCCGGCTCGAAGTAGCTCATCATGCCGAGCTTGGTGGCCATGACGCCCACGCCAGCCTCCATGCTCATCCGAATGATGGGGAGGGTGGATTTGGCAGAGCGGAAAGGTTGGAGGCGCAATTGGAGATGGGTTTGCAAAGGGTTTAGAGTGAAAGAGGAAGATAAGGACAAGGAGTGAGAGGGGAAGTGTTGGGTTGTTGGTGATAGAGGCAGTCGAATACAGAAGAGTGAGGCGGTGACCGCCATGGAAAAAGGAAAATGAAAGGAGACCCAGCAGAGGGGAGGAGGAGAAGAGAGTTAGAGAGTAGTCGGCATCCCTCCCTTTCTTATCCACCGTCTGGATGGGCCGGATTGGGCGGGCCCACTTCAAATCTGTTAAATGTGCCATCCAGGCCCACGTCTCCCAACCCGGCCCCGTTTCGTTGGATTAGAAGGCTTCGGTCATAGGTGGTATTCGATCGGATGAATTCACAAAAATCTCAAAAATAAAATAAAATAAACTATATATGCAAAAGAGTAATTCAGACTTGAATCATAAGTTCTTGTAAAATTTAAGAAAAAATGTAAAAATAAAATAAAATAAAGGAAAATAAAAAATAAATTAATTTAGGTTATTTTTTATTACGAAATAATTCAAAGGAAAATATGAGAGAAAAAAAAAATAAAACAAAAAAATTAAGGAAAAAAGGTATGGTATGTGTTGAAGCTTGATCAACTAGGGGTGGGGCTATTCCACATTACAATAGCAAGAAACTAGGTGTAGTGGTGTGGGGATGGCTCCTCCCCTGTTTCTATAAAAGATGTTCGGACAGGTTGTCCGAACACACCCTCCGAAGGTCAAGTCAAACAATTAACCGTGAACTAGAGAGATATCCTCCTTCTTGGCAATGGAAGGAGAGAATTATATTGCGTACCTTCGTTTTGGGTTGCAGGAGTGTTTTTATAGTGTCTGGAATGGGGTCACATCTATGCTGAGGTGGACCCTTGACTTTGGTGGCCATGATGATGGCACGACTTGTGACAGAGCAATCATCATCAGTTAGGCGGCTAACAGGGGCCGCCCACAAGGGTGATGTGATGGTCCACCCACCGCGTCAGTCTGCAAGAAGTATGGCATGGGGTGCAGCGATTTGCCTGTAGAGACAGGAAGATGTCTCATCAAGTGTACTTCTGACGTGGTGGAATGATTGCCCATGGGAGTGGGTTAGGAGGTTTACCCGAAGTGCGTCGTGCCACCTTAGTAGGACATAATGTATCCGACCATCCTTGCCCATAGGCCGAGTAGGTTACTCAGCTTTGGTTATACTTGTTTGGACAGAGAAGTGAGGGTGCCATGTGGGCCAGGGGTGGCTTACCATGTGGCAGCACATGAGGTTCCCACAATGCCCCCTTTTAACTTGAGCTTTTATTTCGGATAGAAAAGGCGGGTTAAAAAAACTTTTCAAACCCTTCCAGCGGCTGCATGACATGTGGCATCCACAGGCATTTAAAGAGGGGGAGCCGTTATTTGAGGCTGCTGCTAGGCGGTGTGTCGTTTCAGTCGGCGTGCTTCCAGTCGAGCTGTCGTTTGGGTTCCTAGGGATCCTGTCCCTATAAATAGGGAATTGATACCAGAATGCACACTTTCTTTTGTCATTTCCATTCCGCAATCGTATCATGCCCCATTTTTTCCTGTATTTCTTGTGCTCCGACAACGGTTACTGCTTGCATGCTTGCAACCTTTCTTCCTCGGCAAACTTTCCGATTGGCCTCATTGCCATTTGCGAGTCGTCTTCATCATTCGTTGAAACCATTTTCCAGGTGAGTTCTCTTTTCTGTTCCGCTGCCCTTTATTTTCTATTTTGCTTGTGATTGTTGCAATTGGGGATTTTGGAGTCTGGGGGTCTCGGTTGGTCGCTAAGTGGCTACTCCGAGACCCTTATCAATGGATTTGTACCCCTTTTGAGACAGGAGGTATTGCTAATGGCGTGCATCGCTGTTCCCCTATTAGGGTTAAGGCCCATTCTTTTTGCCTTTGGAGATTCCATAAAGTCTGTTTAGTGTCAGTCTTCACATTGGTTGTTTCATGCCATAGTGAAATGTCCTTAAGTGGGATTGTATGCTGATGGGCAGAGTCGGGTGCCCTGAGTCTGGTAGGACAATTTGTCATGTGTTCTAGGGCACCGCTTTTTAGGTAGTAGGGTTGGGTGGTTCCTTTCTAACTCCCAGCATTTTGTCATGTAGGTCCAACTCGGCCCAACGCTCCATCATGCCAGCAAAAAAGGATGTTGCCTCATCCAACGCGGTTGGTAAAGGTAAGAAGGTTGTCTGAGCAGGCATGAGCTCCAGACGCTCTGGTTTACGAAGAAGCCTACCGAGCTACTCAACGAGCGGGAGTTCCACGAGCGCTTCTGCATTCAGAATGGCATCTCCGTTCACCTACTGGATGGAGACCCGACGTCCACTAAGAAGGTAACCCAGGGGGGTATCTTCTTTAGTAAGGAGTAGTTTAACGCGGGGCTCCGCTCCCTCCTTTCGTCTCTTCTCAAGCAATTCTTTCACTTTACCCAAATTCCGCTTGCCTTCATCCATCCCAACATTATCCGAGTGCTGATGGGATGCAGCATCTTGGATATGCTCTTCCATTTGGACCTCTCCCTGTTAGAGGTTCTCTTCATCTACACCATCAAGAAGGGAAAAAACAATATATTTATCATGTTCGCTCATATTCCATCCCTTCAATTGGTGACTGGTCTTCCGAACTCAACTAAGGGTGGAACAAAAGGACTTGTTCTGGTTCGAGGTCCTTGGGTTGGCCTTGTTGAGCACTCGGAGGTGGAGTTCCATCCAAATTTTTCGTTGAAGATTCCTGGTAGAGACGACCTTGGGCGCCTCTTTCCTCTGCTTCTTTCTATTGAACTCATGTTGTCCTAATGTTAACATTCTTTGTTCTGGTCTGCGTAGATTAAGAGAGAAGGGGCTGCCTAGTGGAGTGGATGGAGAAAGCCTCGCTTAACCTGTTGAATAAGTTGTTCGTGATCTCCTCGCTTGAACGGAACCATCAAATGCTTCTATTGGCCCGGGATCTGCTTGCGGTCATTCGGGAGCCTCAGCCGTACGTGCTTCCTATCATTCCTAGGTGGCTCCCTAAAATTGTGGTGCTTGGGGAGCATCACGTCTTGAAGGACCTCCCTTTCTACGAGGAAGCGCGCAAGGTGGATGCTAAAGCTCGCCAAGAACGCCTTGAACAAAGAGAGGAGAAAAGGCAAGAAGGGACATTAAGGAAGACTCCGGGAGAGAAGGGTTAGCCTTCCTCCTCCACAGCCCGTCCTCCGACCAAGAAGAAGAAGAAGAAGAAGCCTTCTGCTAAGGTAGTTAAGGTATTGCCCCTTGTGCTTGCATCCCCTTCTGTTTCTACTCCTTCTATCCCTTCACCTTTGGACGGTTCTGATTTGGACTCTAGAGGTGACTTAGACCCTCCGAGGTGTGACTTGGATCCTTCAAGGAGCGACTCGAACCCTCAGATTTCGGAACCTGAGCTTGTGGTACCCGACATCATATATGAATCAGAGGCGGAGGAAGAAACGGCGACTAATCTGATAGTTGAGTTCAGAGACAAGATGTGCAAGCGGTTGTCCGAACCTATTGAGGTGGTCGTGCCTCCGGCCAAGAGGCCTTGTTCGGACGAAGTTTATAAAAAGCATGTCACGGAGGTGCCTCCAGCACCAATTTTCCTTTTGAATGCTGCGGGGTCTAGCAGTGTCCCGGTTGCAGCATCCCCTATCAAAGAAGAGACTTGTCCAACTCAAGACGGGGCATAAGATGACTTGACTCCTGCTGTGGAGGACACGGATCAAAAGGGCACACCTTCTTGCGCTAGCCCTCCTAGTTGGGAGAAAACGAAGGAGATGCTGGGGCGAATGCCCTGCTTCACTGATACCAAGCCGCCTCCGACAAAGATGTTGGACTTCTTTCCTCTTACAAAGCGGATCTCAGCGAACCTGGGCGGTGATCCCCCCATTTTTGTTACAGCTCAGCTTCCACTTGGCACTCTCGAGTCTGCAGTCTCCTACATTCAGCCACTTTGGGATTGCACGGCCAAAGAGATCATGGAAGTGGTAATTTTTCGTGCTTTCTTTCTTTCACAGTAATGGAAACTCCAGTATCCGATCTACCTTTGTTTTGTATTGCTTTAAGTGGTGGCTGAAGTTCGCAATTTAATGCACCAGCGAGATATTCTTTTTGAGCGGCTGGAGGTTGCTAAAAGCATGAGGGCGTTCATTTCCCATCGTATGAGCAGTACTAAAGAGCTCTACGCTAAACTGGAGCAAGTGGAGAGTGACCTTGCCACCGCTCAAAAAGCTGCTACTGATGGAGCCGAGGCTATAAAGACGACGGAGGGAGAGAAGAAAGCAGCCCAGGTTGAGGCTAAGTAGTTGAGGAGGGAGAGTGAGGTTGCGGAGGCCAAGTGTTAGGAGGCCGAACGAGAGAATGCTCGACTGAAGAAGAAGATAGAGGAACTTCAGTCCAGGTTCGCAGCCCAGAAGAAGGAGTTAGAGGTGGAGTACTAGAAGCAGGTAGACGAGATGTACTTTCTCGACTACCGTTGTTGTATGAAGAAGAACGACATTACTCACGACACTCCCTCTTTCCCTTCTGATGACGAGGGCGAGGCACCCAACGACTATTCTTGATTTAGGACGGGATTCTTCCCGTGGCCAATCCTTCGGATGGGCAATGACACAAACTTTCTCTCATTTTTACTAAGTGATTTGTAATACGCCGTGTTTTATCCGGCCAACATACAAAACTATTTCATATTTTAATACCAAAGTGCATTTCACTATATTCTTTTGTGTACTTTATTTCTTTCTCCTTTACTAATAGTATTGTCTTAAGTTAGATACATTCCATGGTCGAAGTAAGGGTGTTCCGTCCAACTTTTGCAGGTGGTAAGCCCCTGACTCTCTGGCCTTTGAGACAATATAAAGCCCTTTCCACTTTGCCTGGAGCTTTTCGACCCCCTTTTCCGTTGTGTTTTCGAAAACTTTCATGAGGGCTAGAGTTCCAACCTTGAAAGCTCAGGGTCGAGCTCTTCGGTTGTAGTAGGCAGCTACTCTTTGTTGATAGGAGGCCATCTGGATAGCCGTAGTTCCCCTTGCTTCATCTGCCAAATCTAGGTATCTTTCAAGCTCTTGACCCTCATTCTTTTGTCCTTGTACGACAGTGCAAGCTATGGGCATGCCTACTTCCGTGGGGATGACTACGTTCATTCCATATGCAAGAACGAATGGAGTGTTCCCCGTTGGGCGTCCGGGCATTGTTCGGTAAGCCCATAGGACGTCGGGTAGCTTCTTCACCCACTTCCCCTTGGCTCCTTCCAGTCTTTTCTTCAGTGCGGACAATAGAGTTTTGTTTATTGCCTCGACTTGTCTTTTGCTTTGGGGGTATCGTGGTTTGGAGTATAAATTCTTAATTTTTAGCTCCGAATAGAAAGCTCTGAACGTGATACTATCGAACTGTGGCCCATTGTCAACTACAATCGTTTGTGGTATTCCAAACCGGCAGACGATATTTTTCCACACAAACTTAGAGATGTCCTTATCTTTGATGTTGGTGTAGGCTTATGGTTCTACCCATTTGGTGAAGTAGTCGATGGCTACAAGCAAGAGTTTCTTTTGAGCGGCTACCACAGGCAAGGGCCCTACTATGTCCATCCCCCACTATGCGAACGGCCAAGGGCTTGTTACTAGGTTGAGGACTTTGGATGGTAGGTGAGGAATGGGTGCATGTCTTTGGCATCGGTCACACCTCTTGACATAATCTTTCGCGTCCCGCTTCATGGTGGGCCAATAGTATCCTTGCGAATGGGCACGGTGCGCCAGGGTCCGCCTCCCTATGTGGTTGCCGCATACACCTTCATATAGCTCTGCTAAAACATACTAAGCTTCTGCATTGCCTAGGCACCTGAGGTATGGACCTCCAAAGGACCGCCTATAAAGGCAATCTCCAATCAACGTGAAATGAGCAGCTTGTACCCAGACTTAATGTGCTTGTTTGCTTTCTTCAGGCAGATTTCTTGTCCGAAGATAGTTCTCAATTTCATACGTCCACTCTACGCCTATTTCCCTGGCATTGCTGATTGGAGTGATTGTGATTGAGGAAGCGGTTTGGAGGTGGACGGGCAACAATATCACTTCCTTTACAGGAAGTGTAGCGGTTACCCCAACTAAGGCATCAACCTATACATTTTCTGTGCGGGGAATCCTTCTAATGACCCATTCGTCCAATTGATTCAGGGTATCTTGGACTTTGGTTAGATACTGCGCCATGCGTCTGTCTTTAGCTTTGTATTCCCCTTGAATGTGCTTGACGATGACTTGGGAGTCGCTGCGAATTTCAAGTTGAGAAGCTGAGAGAGCAAGTGCTAGGCATAGTCTGGACAGGATAGCCTCATACTCGACTTCATTGTTGGATGCCGGGAACCCCAGTCGGATGGCCTGTTCTAACTATTTTTCAGTTGGCGTTTGTAGGAGAAGACCTACTTCGGATCCTGATGCTCGGGATGCTCCATCAACGTGGAGGATCCACCATCCTTCCCTACACAGTTCTGCGAGTTGTGAGGATTGGGGGATCTCTGCTATGAAGTCTGCCATAACTTGACCTTTTATGGATAACCTAGGCTGGTACTTGATCCCATACTCACTCAACTCTATAGCCCACTTGAGCATCCTTCCTGATAGGTCAGGTTTGTGCAAGATACTCCTGAGAGGCTGGTTGGTGAGCACGATTATTTGATGGGCTTGGAAATAGGGGCAGAGCTTCTGTGCGGCACACCTCAAGGCTAAGGCTGTTTGTTCCATCTTCGAGTATCTAGTTTCCGCGTCGACCATCGCTTTGCTGATGTAGTAGATGGGTCTTTGCTCTTTCTCAGATATGCAACGAAACAGAACAACACTGATTGCGCAGTTGGAAACTACAAGGTACATGTATAGCTATTCTCCAGGCTGAGGGCTGCTCAGGATGGGTGGTTGTGTGAGGTAGCACTTGATTTCTTCGAATGCGGACTGGAAGTCTTCCGTCTATCCTATTGCGCTGGCTCCTTTTAGTGCAAGGAAGAAGGACCTCAGCTTGTCTATAAATCGAGCTATGAAGCATCCCAATGCAGCGACCCTACCAGTGAGGCGCTGCAGCTCTTTCTTGCTGCTCAGGGTGGATGTTTCGATCACCACCTTGATCTGATCTGGGTTGACTTCTATTCCCCTCTGAGTGACCATGAATCCCAAGAATTTCCATACACTAACTCCGAATGCGCATTTCGATGGGTTAAGCTTCATGTCGTACTCTTTTAGTAAGTGAAAGACTTCTTCTAGGTGTTGTTCATGCTCGCCTCTAGTCTTGCTCTTAACCACAATGTCATCAATGTATACTTCTACCGTTCGTCCGATCAGGGGTTTGAAGACCTTAGTCATTAGCCTTTGATAAGTGGCCCCGACGTTCTTAAGTCCGAACGACATGATTTTGTAGCAGTACAACCCATGTGGTGTTATGAAGGTAGTCTTCTCTGTGTCTGGTGGGTATAGGGGAATTTAATGATACCCGAAAAAGGCGTCTAGGAAAGAGAACATACCATGTCCGGCGGTGGAATCCACTATTTGATTTATTCGGGGTAAAGGAAAGCTGTCTTTAGGGCACGCATCGTTGAGATTGGTGTAATTGACGCAGACTTGTCATTTTCCTCCTTTTTTAGGGACCACCACCATGTTTGCCAACTAGTTGGGATATTCGACTTCTTGGATAAATCCAGCTGCTAGTAACTTGTTGACCTCATCTTGGATGACCTTTTGCCTATCCGGATGGAATCGTTGGACCTTCTGGAAAATGGGTCTTGAGGACAACAGGATATTAAGCTGGTGGGAGGCGATTGAAGGGTGGATTCAGAGCATGTCGGAATGTGTCCATGCAAACACATCTTTATTTTGTTAGAGCACTTCTTCGAGACAACACACCTCTTCTGGTTCCAAGAGGGAGCTTGCGTTAGTGAAGTAGTCGTCTTCTTCTGAAATTTAAATGGCCTGCAAAGGGTCAACTACTGGGGGATCCTTTTTCATCAGATGCTGTAATTGCTATTGGTCAGTCGCGATAGTAGTTTTTGGAGGAAGCTCGTTGTCGTTGCTGGATCCAACTTCCTGTGCCACTTGGTAACATTGTCGGGCTACCAGTTGGCTCCCATAAAGATCAATTTGTCCATCTTCAGTGAGATAACTTACCATATGATGATATGTAGAAGGAATGACTTTCATGTCGTGCAACCAGGTGCGCCCCAATATGGCATTGAATGGGGATAGGTCTTCTACTATTGAGAACTGCACATTCAAGGTGAGATAACTTACCATCTGATGACATGTAGAAGGAATGGCTTTTATGCTGTGCAACCAAGTGTGGGCCAATATGGCATTGAATGGGGATAGGTCTTCTACTATTGAGAACTGCACATTCAAGGTGATAGGGCCGGCCTGAACGGGTAGCACAATGTCACCTAGAGATGTTGTAGAAGCTTCGTTGAATCTTGACAATATCCGCCTAGGGTTTTCTAGATTCAAAGGTGAAAATCCCATCTGCTTGATCACAGATGCCTGCAAAAGGTCGACTGAGCTTCCTGGGTCAACTAAGATTCGTCTTATATCGAAGTCATTGACTCCTAATGTTAGGATAAGGGCATTACGGTGTGGTTGCACTATCCGGGAAGAATCCATTGGGCAAAAAGTGATAGTTCCGTCTATTGGTCTCATGCTTCTACAAGTTAATCCGGGTCGGATGGAGCTAACTTGCTCCCGCACAGAGGTGGCTCTGAGTAGCCTTTGTCTTTTTCGCTTAGAGTTATACTCCTCATCGAGGGGTCCTCCATGGATATAGTTGATCACAACTCTTAGGGGTACGGAAGTTGCGGAGGTTGTGGTGAC
Source organism: Vitis cinerea var. helleri x Vitis rupestris (assembly GCA_945999865.1). Classification (NCBI taxonomy): domain Eukaryota; kingdom Viridiplantae; phylum Streptophyta; class Magnoliopsida; order Vitales; family Vitaceae; genus Vitis; species Vitis cinerea var. helleri x Vitis rupestris. Next base: position 558,111 of record OX253931.1, on the reverse strand, counting down.
TAGATTCCGTGATGATTCTCTGTCCTTCCCTTCCGAGCGGATACACTGCCTCAAGTATCCGGCTTTCACAAGCTTTTCCACCAAATACTGGAGGTTCCTACATTGTTCCGTAGTAAGGTCGTGCTCTTTATGGTAGGCACATTTCTGATTGTGATCCCTCTTAGCTGGGTCCGTTTTCAAGGGTTCTGGCCACCTAAAGTCAGTTAGCTCTCAAATCACAGGGAGGAACTTTTCGTATGAGACGTTGAGGGAGGTAAAGTTGGGCTGGTCCATCTGGCGCTGTCTGTCCTACCCCTTGCTCGATTACCTTCGTTGGTTTGCTGCTTTGGGATTTGCAACTGCGTCGTTCTTAGCTGGTCGGTTGGTGACTAGAACCTGCTGGGTAGCTGCGCGGACATCGTCCTCGAGTATAGAATATTTGTTTGCCTGTGTGAACAAGTCGTCCATGGACAAGGGGGCTTTTTGGCGAGGGATTCGAAGAAAGGCGTGCCCAGACAGATGCTCTGCTTAAATATTTGGAGGACAACATCCATGTTGTAAGACTCCACTTAGAGCACAGCTTGCCCGAATCGTTTAACGAACTCCTTCAGGGACTCACTCTCCTGCATTTTTATGTTTTGCAGGGTGCTAATGTTCTACTTATGTCGTGTTGAGCATAAATATTGCCCCATAAAGGCCTCCGACAAGTCTCGGAAGTTGTGAACGAAGTTCATTGGGAGGCAGTGGAACTATGAGAGAGCCTGACCTTGAAGGTTGGTTGGGAAGACCTTGCATAACAGTGCGTCATTCCCAATATCAAGGGTCATAAGTTGTCTGTAATGCATGATGTGATCAAATGGATCACTGGATCTGTCGTACGCGGAAAATTTTGGCACAATGAATACCCTTAGAGGTTCATAATTGATGATGCAAGGGTTGAAAGGGGTGGAAAGCATGTCATATAGGCGCTTCTCCGGCATGACTAGTGCAGCTAAGGGACCAGGATACAACTCTTGGGCCGTAGCTACGCGTGGTTTTTCCACACCGGGAGTTTGGGGTCCTAGCCTTGCACGCATTAAGTCCGACAGCTGGGATTTCCTATCTCGTCTTCTCTTTGAAGACATATGAGTGGAATCAGAGCTTTCGTTTAACGAGGTGTGATGAGTTGGTAGGGGTCTCGCATCAAGCCATGTAACATGTTCATTCGAAGAGGACTCTACATTTTCAAGATATATTACCTCTTCGTTTCGCCTGGAGTTGGTTCGCTGACTCCTTGGTTGCCGACTACGAGGGGGGCTTGATGAAGACGCTTGAATCCCTAATACATCATTCTCCTGCCTGAGTCTCCTTGTCTCATGGAGTAGGGCTTGCACTTGTCACTCGCTCTCTTGCTGTCATCTCTCCATACTGTCACGCTAGTCAAAATATCCTTCGTCGCCTATAGCCGATGACCGACTTCTTGAGGATGTTGACATTTTTTGTACAGGTTCTCATAGACGACGCCAATGTTGAAGCTTGATCAACTAGGGATGGGGCCATTCCACGTTATAGCAGCAAGAAACTGGGTTCAGTGGCGTGGAGACGACTCCTCCCCTATAAGTCAGACAATTAACTGTGAACTAGAGAGATATCCTCCTTCCTAGCAATGGAAGGAGAGAATTATATTGCGTACCTTCGTTTTGGTTGCAGGAAGGTTTTTATAGTGTCTGGAATGGGGTCACATCTATGCTGAGGTGGACCCTTGACTTTGGCGGCCATGATGATGACGCGGCTTGTGACAGAGCAATCATCATCAATTAGGCGACTGATAGGGGCTGCCCATAGGGGTGATGTGATGGTCCACCCACCACATCAGTCTGCAAGAAGTATGGCATGGGGTGCAGCGATTTGCCTTCGGAGATAGGGTGATGTCTCATCAAGTGTACCTGATGTGGTGGAATGATTACCCATGAGAGTGGGTCAGGAGGTTTACCTGGAGTGCGTCGCGCCACCTTAGCAGGACATAATGTATCCGACCATCCTTGCCCATAAGTCGGGTAGGTTACTCGACTTTGGTTATACCCGTTTGGACAGAGGAGTGAGGGTGCCACGTGGGTCAGAGGCCACGTGGCAGCACATGAGGTTCCCATAGTAGGGAGATAGAATTGTCTCATGATAGGTTAAGTGGTGCCTTTTTATGTACACAGGGTGTGTGCAAATGACTAAAAGAATAAAATATCCATAACCAAGGGGAGAATTTCTTTTAAGATGTAAAAAGTGATATAATAAATATTTACAAATCCCTATCAAGTTCTTAATTGGCAAAAATTTTGTCCTTTTCACTTTTTCTCTAGTATCCCTCTTTTAACTTATTATTATTATCAGGGTTTATTACACTTTACCTCCAACCTATACCATATTTTGCATATTACCCCATTGAGTTCAAAATTGAGTATTGTACTCTTCATGTTTTATAATTGCATGCAATATGCATTTTTTAGGTCACTACTCAATGTGTTCTCCATATGACCTTGGACAAAATTATCACTTTTTTAATAAGTGAGGGTAAAAGGGTCATTCCATTTTTAAAACCTTAATTTGCAACTTTTCTTTCTCCCATTGACTGTTTCTTCCCCTGTTGTTGTTGGTGAAGCCCCAAGCCGAAGCTCCAAATTGAAAATTTGGGGAAAATTTGCTAAAACTCAAGAAAATAAATCAAAGAGTTGCATACTAAACTTGGAGATGAGCTGCATGTTCCAAACAATTGTATTTTCTCATAATACATAATGCACAATGCCAACATAAATCATTTGAACACCATGATTTAAAAATCAAAATGTAAAAAACCGAGGTGCAAATTTGTAATCCAATTTGTTCATTCCATTAACCACAAAATTACATAGTAATTCCATCAAGGCCCCCACATGTTATTTACACAAAATGTTTACACAAACTGTTCATTCCATTAACTCTTCATCTATTCAAAATGTTTACATAGAATACAAAATTCAAAGCAAGTAGGGAGCCTTCTAATTTCCAAGTAAATTTGGGAAGCCTTGATCCAAAAAAACACAATTTCTTTGTATCGGGATGACCAAAAGAAGCAAACAGATTACCCATAATATCATCATCATCCAAAACATGCATTTAACCTTTCTTTGATTTACCATAACTTCATCCTCATTCTTCTTCCCAACATTCAACAATCTAAGACTTATTTGCTTCAATCTATCACACATGAGGCCATCATACCATAGGAAGAATCCACAACCTCCATACTTTTGTACCAAATCTGAACATATGTCTACAAAAACACCAAGAATAAATATGAAAAATTTTGACAGACAAACCTAACATTACCTTGTAATTTTGGTATCCCGAAAACCTTCTAATAGTATTTAAATTTGTCCACGATGTCATCACATGAGCTTCATTACCACAATAGCAATGGACTAGAGGATCCATTAATCTTTTAGTTGTTGTTTGCTTTCACAAATTTTCAGCCTCAAGAGACAAATCTTCAATTTCGGCGACCGCTTCAGGGAGTTATATGGGATTCTAGGTTTGGAGAAATTATTTGGGGATTTTGCAAATTTTCACCCCACAAATAAGGAGGAACAATAGACAATGAGAAATTATGTGAGTTTTTGGCAGCAACTTTGTGGGATTAAGATTTTAGGACTTTGAAAGGAAGGAAAAACGAGGGAGGAGGGCTTTGGCTTGGGGCTTTACCAACAATAATAGGGGAAGAAACAGTCCATGGGGGATAATAGGGCTGCAAATTGAGGTTTTAAAGATGGAATGACCTTTTGCCCTCACTTTATTAAAAAAATGACCATTTTACCCTTAGTCACGCGGAAAACATATGCCATTTCATCAAAAAATGTAATGTAGTAACCTAGAAAAGGCACATTGCATGCAATTATAAAGTATGAAAAGTATTTTGCTCGATTTTGAACTCGATGGGGCAATGTATAAAACACGATATAGGTTAAGGGATAAAGTGTAATAAACCCTTATTATTATTACTACTAGTTGAACACATGTGGTACACGTGGTGACTGATGTTGGTTTCACAATTTAATTTTTTATTCAAATGCTATATACATATATATATATATATATATATATATTATAGTCACATCTTTTATATTTTCTTATTTACCATAATTCTAGAGATCGAATTCATAAAATATCAATAATTTAATATTTCAAAAAAAATTATTTAGTTTATTATATTGAATAAAAGTTGAAACTAACATATGAATTTATTTTTATTTTTCATAGTGATCTAGAATTTTCTTCTTATTGTTAATTCAAATAAATTTTTCTTAACTCAAAATTATTATAGTAATATCAAATCCAAAGAATATTATTTAATGTTTGAAAAAAAAATTAGAAGTAAGAATTTTTTTTTTCATTATGTTTGGTAAAAGGCCACATGTGAATTTGTTGTTTATATTTATTTTACTACTAGTCTTTTGCTTATCACAATTGCAAAATTCAAATTTATTATGGTGATTCTAAAGATAAAGTTTTTAAATATTAATAATTTAATATTAACAATTAATTTGAGCTATTAATTTCTAACAATTAATAATTATTGGTATCATATCTTTTAATCATTCTCAAGGAAATGAGTTTTTTTAATAAGAATTTTGAATTTTTGAATTTATTTATTATTAATAATTATTTGAAAAATAAAATTTAAAAGTTTGTATAGGTGAAGCCCCTTGGATAGAAAGGGATAACATTTCTAAAGGCAATAAGTGAATTATTATTTACTAATTAAATCATTTAAATTAATTTTAAGAGTTGTCTATATATATTCATTATTAAAAAATAATAATTTAATTGTAAGTTATTTCCTTAAAATAATTATAAATAACTTAAAATTAATTAAAATAATATATATAATGAAAATTTTATAATATAATATTAATTAATAAAAAATATTTATAAATAGATAAATCAAATCTATTATATTAATAGATAATATATTGTAATATATTATAATATATAAGATTATCTTTTGCACTTATTTAAATAGTTTACATTTTTTTTTATAATTAAGTAACTAACTTAGGTGGCGTTTGTTTTTTTTGGCTTAATTCTAAATATAACTTATATTTAACTTAATACTAAATAATGCTTAATAGTATTAAGTATTAAGTTGTTTAATTTTTTAATATTTTATTTCTATTAAGTATTAAGCTGTTTGTTTTTTTATATACTAAAAACCAATATCCTAATATTTTAATGTATTAAAAAATATAATTTAACGTATTTCTAAAAAGTTCAAAATAATAAAATTGTTATAATAAATAATTTATCATTATCATCCTTACAAAAAATAATTAATATATTTATTTTTTATATAATTAAAATAAAATATTTAAACTTGATAATTTGCAAAATAATGGATTGATAAAACCTAAATCAAATTAAAGAAAAAACATAACAATTCAAGTACATATTTTCAAATATCCAAAGACATCACATTTTATGCTAATATCTAAACATTGCATTTCTTACAAATGGTAAAAAGCTAAAAATGACAAGTTAATTAAATACTTGAAAGAGTTCATTTGCAATTTGGTCTCGAAATTATTGCATGAATTCTTGATCAAATGCTGCAAAAAAACTACCTGTAGTTGAGTTTTGATTTTGATTTGCATTGTCACTTTCCAATTCCATTTCATTTTCATATTCAGAAAATAATCTATCTGCAATTGAGATTTGTCAAAGAAAATTGTGAATGGAGAAGCATGCCACGACAATTTTTGTTTGAGTAGTAAACGAATAAGGTGACCATTCTCTTCAATATTGGAAAACGTGCCTTAACAACACCAAAAGCACGTTCAATGACATTTCTTAATCTTGCATGACATTGGTTGAATATCTCCTTTTTTCCTACAACTTTACCACTACTACGAAAATCACTCAACCAATAGTGTACATTATGGTATGGTGCCATAAAACCTCGAGTGTGTGTGTATGCTGCATCTACTAAATAATATTTTTTTTGAAAAAAAAGAAGAAGAATTAAGTTGATTATTATAATGAATAAATACAAATTATATTAAATAAAATGAAAATAAAATATTTACCTGATGGGGGCATTGGAAAATTATGTTGCGGGTTATGGATAGTTTTTGTCAAGACTCTTGAATCATGAGTTGTTCATTCCCATCCAACAGCAACAAACCTAAATATCATGTCAAGGATAAGAGTTCCATCAATTGTACCAACAACATCCTACATGGTAATAATTCTTTAAAATATAAATAATTATTTTTTATATGAGAATAATACAAATATGATATGAATAATTAGAAATAAAAAAATAATATACCTTAAAAATTTGTCTTAGCTGACGATTGGAGATACCATTTGAACTATCATTGAATAATGGAGGAGTAATCATCTCTTTTGAGAAATTCACCATGGCCACTTAAACCTCATGGAAGTATTTGTGAATTGTTTGACTTGAGTGTTGGAATCTATTCTCAATCAATCGATTCCGAAGATTATAACTAATAGTCATGAGAAACATGGCCATTTTCTCTTCAACATTCAAATGTTTACTATCAACAAGCCACCATTTTTCTTGAAACATGTGATATAGAGAAATAAATTCATGTTTTCCATCCGCATTAGTTCATATATAACATGTGCTAGATGAACCATCTAAAAGCTCTTGAATGAAAAGTGAACCTATAAATGATGATGTAGAGACTCGTTCCTTATTAATGGATGAGTCACTTAATAATTGGAGCAACAACACAACCAATTTTTTTTTTAAAAAAAACTCTTATCACTTCTAACTTTGTGTCTTCATCTTCACTTGATGATGATGAACTTGAACTATTTGAGTGATGTGAAGGATTCTCCATAAGAATATCTATTATAAAAAAACAATAGTTATGAAATAAAAGCATAACAATATAATCAAATAGTTATAACAATGCATAAGTAACAAATATCCAAAACAAATATCCATAAAATGTAGAGAGAAAGTCTTATAATTGGAAAAGTTTAAATGTATCAAATATCCAAAACAAACAAACCAAATGTACCAAATTAAAATCATCATATAAGCCATATACCATATGCATTCCACAAATCTAAAACAAATATTTAAAAAGTTATTTTCGCAAGCTTTGAATCCATCTCATTCACTCTTTGTCACTTTCCATCTCCACCCACACCTCTCTATACTATTTCTTCTTGCAAAACACATTAATTGTTACATAGTATAATAGATCCTCATAAGTCAAGAGCCTCTTCAAAATCTTCATGCATTCTTTGACTGAGGGTCCTTCAAAATTCTCCAACACATTCATTATTCTTTTTATTTCTTCTTGAGTTTGCTCTTTCTTTCCTTTCTTATGTTTTTTCTTAGAATCTTTTGTTTCATCATTAGTATTTATTGGAAAATTCTCATCTTCTTCTAAACTAATTAAAGTTTTGCTAGGCATAGATGTAGAATGTGTTGATGATTCCTCAGCCCCATAAGCTATCACTCCTTCAGAGCTCCAATTTTTAGACCTAATAGCTAACACTCCTCCAAACAATGCCTTTAATTCTTCCACAATTGCTAATGGTTTAAAATAGAATTGTTTAGATTTTGTATATTTCTATTTTACAAGATAAACAACAAATTAGTTATGCATACATATATAAGACAATTATTTTTAAAATTCACTCAAATCCATAAGAAAACTACCTATAGATATTCTTCCCATTTTTCAGCTAGCCAATCAAAAGTTTTGGTTACAGAGTTGTAACCATATCCTGTCATAGTCATCATTTTACTCCAAATGAGATATTGTCTTTTCATGTAATCCCACCCATTCTTAAATTGTTTTGAAGTATAGCGTTTTCCAAGCAACTTCTCCAACTTTTCATCAATTCGAGGCCAAGCACTAGACTTTAAACCTCCACCTGATCTAAAGGCTTTGTTTGCCTCTTGAAGACAAAGATCAATAAAGTGCTTTCTTTGGATGGGGTTAGTCCAATTTGCCCTACTAATCTCAATATTTTGACTCATTACTATGCAAAAAACCAACCAACATTCATGATTAATTTTCAATTTTTTTTTTTTAAATGTCTAATGGCATTTTGCATATATATCTAGTGTGTGGATTTGAAAATTAAATTTAAATAGTAGCATTGAATTAGAGACAATAAATATATAGTTTGGATGATGGAAGAATCGACAACAAATATCAATCCATTCACATGTAACCATTCTATGTAGAGAATGAATTCATCTAGCACAAGAAGCATTAAAACCCAAATTATGCCAACACCTAAAGACAACTTATAAAAATTGTCCAAAGTCCCTTAAGATGATTTTTTTCTAAAGCACCCAAATATGGACATGCATAGAGAGGAAGGTAGGAAAGGTGGGAAGCATAATTTTATTTTTTTCATTTCTAAAATTATTGCATAAAAACCCTCACAAGCATTCAGAGGAGTTAATGAGGGTTTTTGACCAAAAAGATTTTTTTAAATATCTAATCAAACATGTATGCAATAGCAATCCTATGTCTAATTAAACAGGTTCTCAAACATAAGAACAAGTTATGAAGGAAAGAAAAGGAATTCTGGATATCCAGCTACTTAATATCAATGACAAAATAACCCTAACACCATTAAATGAAAAGGAATTTTGGCATGGTAATAATGTAAATTGTATATTGGTCTGTTGGTTGCCACACTTGTACATGTGAAACTCTTTTTATTTTCCTCTAGAAATTGGGTTAGCATGTAAAACTCCTGGCTTCTTCATTCCTTGGACTAGCTTTTTAAGTTGCTTATGAATGTGTGTTAAATGAATCATACAAAAGAAAATTTGGAATTGAATCTATCTTTTCAGCAATAAACGAGAAGCAAATGAATATATATATATATATATATATATATATATATATATATATATCAATTACTTAATCTTAAACCAAGTCCTGGTGATATAAGCAAAACCAAAATCACCTAATTTTATGCAAACTTCCCAAATCTCTAGCATGCTTTTAGTAGTTTTCCAAATAGTTAGATTGCGAGGATGGATGAAATCAAAGGCTGAAACATTTAATGGGTTATGTCCTAATTTATAATTAACGGCAAAAAATAAGAAGGAAGTAAAAAAAAAAAAGGCACTGGAAATAATCAAGCTCCATAGAGAAGACAAATTAGATAGTCCATACACTTAAATTTACCGTGTAGGAGATTTTGTAGCTTCCCAATCTATAGAAATGGCTATTGCAGAAGTTTTTGAGGCATTGAAGGATGATAGTAAGGTGGTTTAAACAAGACTATTTTAGTTTAGATAAAATTTGCAAGCAGGTTGAGGAATGGAGTTGAGTCAAACTGCAGATTTCAATAGGATTTGAGGATTACTTATAGAAATATTGCAATTAAAACTCAAATCTAGTGATAAGGAAGAATGAGGTGAGAGAAAGTTCAATTGTAATTTACCTATGAAAAGTCTAACCACAAAAAGGTATTTTATTTTTTTTCTAAAATTAAAACAATAAAATATGATTTCTTACTATTGATCCTTTACTAAATTAATTCAAACGTTACAGGATCAAATATCTCAAATACTAGAAGAAGTTTATCAAGAAAACTGTGAATTTTAGCAATAGATAAAATTCTGAGGTAATTAATATACTGTTATGAATTATAAGATACATTGCCTCAAATATATCAGCATCTTTTTGTATGTATACATGTAGCAGCAGTTGTACATTCCATACTACCCCATATATAAGATTGTCTGTTGATGCTCCTATTAATAATCACCCATTTTCAAGACATTTTATAATATAGTAATACTATAACACCATTTTCAACATATATTTAGTGGCAGCATATGTTGAAGATGTGAAAATGCATTTATGGCAATGTAAATCATCAAAAGACACACTTGTTTTGCTGCAAGCAAGGCTGCATGATACTCCAAGTTAATAACTGCTAATTGTCCTCCCTGAAACCAAATAGTATAGGAGGCAAGTTAGTTGTCACAACTAGAAGATAGCTAAGCTGGGATTAATCATATTATGATATATTAGCCAGGGTAGCTATCTCTCATATTTTCAATTAAAAGAAGAGGGTAAAATTTAATGTTCCAGCAAACCTAAATGGTGATCAACAAATAAAGCCAAGCAGAAGATGACCAAATCTATGGTGTAGTAATTGACATCTAAAGAAAATCTACGTACCCTAGTAAAGTTTTAGAAAAGATAACATATGATTAAAGCAAGTGAACATTATTTAGTAGCTTGGTTATGATCTAGTTTAATGAGTCAAAAACATATTTGTATCAAGCAGCAATAGATATTAGAAAATCTACATACTTTATTAGTAAACCTAAAATAAGTTGATACACGGCAAAATAATTTGTCAATTCACAACATGTGACTCTCACTAAGTAGCATGTGGCATAAAAAGTAAATTAGTAGAGAAAATTTGACAAGAAGAATTGAGATGTGCCCCATGCATGGGGTGTGTAGACAATGATCCTCTGTCCAAGGTATTTCAAGGATACAACCTTGTGAAAAGCATCAATGATGCATTTTTCTATTTAAGGAGCCTCAGATGTGCCAATATATGATAGCCTCATGATGATTTTATCCTACCCTTTACTATATTAACTAGATATTACTCTTCTAGATAATATTTGGGACCTCAGCTAAATGGCTAACTCTTTAGTGTTCCTAGGCTATTTTTTCATATCCAAAAAATGGATATGAAAAACTATTACACCCTGAGACCTACAAGTGACAAAGGCAATAATTGCTTAAAGAGAGCATGGTCCATGCATTGGAATCATGATGCTAAAGGTCAAATACTAGAATTTCTATTTGCATCTCGGACTTGACAAACCATAAACATGATTCAACAAAATCCAATGATGCATCCAGTGCTATAATCAAGGGAGATCATGCATAATCCTTCATTAAATTATATGCCTGCCTTGTAAATTCAGGCTTCAAAAAGCCTTCTACATCAACATTAGAACTAAGGCTTGAATAATTCCATTATCCAACTGAATCTGCATCATTGGTTCACTACTTGAGGGTGTTTTGGCTTACCTCTATGGCTTAGTTAGATAAGCCTTTTTGTAAAATTTTCTTTATTTAATTACTAAGCATTTGATTCTTTACTTAGGCACAAATATCTCTCTTAGGTTGGGAGACAATATCTATGATAATTTCTAGTTCTCACACTATTGGCCTAACTGGGCTACGTTAAGTACCTAGCTTACCGTTGTTGATTGTTACAACAAGCTAACAAATAAGACTATAGGACAGTACTCATCTATCTTGATTTTAACAGTAAAATAAGCAAATAAAAGAAAACAATCATTATATTCATTTCGGTTATATAATGGATCGGTTTTAAATGTTGAAATTACTATGAAACAGATGAAGCTACCAAAACATTTGAACCCCATGTATATTTTTATGGTTCCTTAGGAAGAAAATTCCACCTAAATTAAGCTAAATAGTATTAGGCACAGTTTAGTACATGATATCATCAAAACATGCAATCTAGCATTCTCTTGGGAACTAAAGCAAGTATTAGAGAATAAAAAGAAAATCCAGATCATATACCACAGTTCCAATGCCTTTATCTGAAAACCCCAAACCATATTCTACCTTTTCAGAGCCTTGATCTAAAAACCTAAATCATATTCTAAGATGCCTTGCATGGGCACATGGATATCAAGTGGTTGAATTGCAAACAAACCCTACATATGAGACCAGTGTACAGTAGGCTCATTCATCAAATTAGTTTCTCCCTTTTTTAAATCAATTATATTCCACTTTTTCAAGCTTCTTACACAATTTACCAATAATTTCCATCAATTCTGCGTAGGAAAACTCATCCACTCCACCCTCCAAAGTCTGCCCCTTCGTGTTGGCAATTTCTTCCTGCAACTTTAGCAACTTAAGGGCTACATTCTTTTTCTTGATTTCAAGAACCAGGAACATCCGATTAATTCAATGCCCTCTTTCCCCAATCTTCATTCCTCTTTCATATATTTCTCAACAATACATTCAACTTCACTAGGGTTTTCTGGCCAAAATTCAGACTGAGAAGAACTGGGGCCAATGCCATCAAGAACATAGATTATGCATGCTTTAACAAGGTATATTTTCTCTAGCTGTTGAAACATCATCTAATTCCAGCTAACCTGTGTGATTACTACTCAAAAAGTGCTATTTGATAGCTTTTAATTAATCCTTTTAAACACTTTTGAGTAGTAGTTAGTGCCTTTTAACCCAATTAGCATGTTAAGGCCCCTTTCAATAAATTCTAATCAAATTGTGTAAGTTTTGGTGTTTTTGTTAGTATTTTGATCACCAAAGCATTATGAGATTGAGGAGAGTTATATGGAATCCTTGGCAAACAATGGGAAGCTTAGAGGCATGAAGAATCAAAGCCTTGAAGCACTTTTGCCATAAGCAAAGTGGAAATGCAAGGAAAAGCAAAGAGAATCCAGCCATGAAGCATTCTTGATGACAGTCACTGCAGCCACTTTTGGAGCACTTCCTGAAGTCCAAATTATGCATGCTATATGTCATTTGAAAGCTTAGGAAGTCAACAATCCAATGCTTCAAACCGTGTGCAATTCGGAGTTGAAATGAGGAAGTTACAGCCTTTTAAAGGCAACTGCTCCAAGCTGAAGGAAGGATTCAGAAAAGTGCTGCGGAATCAGCCTTTTGTTGCGGAATGATTTCGCAACACTTTTGTACAGTGCTATGGATTTCCCCTGAAGCTTCACGCCGCGATGGAAGCGAAACACCACAAGATGGAAGTCCACTTCGCAAAGGTGTTGAATCAGCCTTTTGCTGCAAAGAAATTTCGCAGCTCTTCTTGTGCACCTGCGAAATTTCGCAAACCTCACTTTTCACCTGCGAAGTGGTCCTTAGTGCTTCCCGATATTTGTAACCGACACTTGGAGATATTTTTCATTAGATTTTTGTTGCCTAAATGCCCAAATTCTCCTTGTAAGTCACCAATGATAGGATTCCTTAGTTTTTAAGTTAGGAATTTGGCAAAAATATCTATGTAATAGCTGTAAATGTAATTATGGTATAAAGAGAGCCCGAGGAGCCTGTTCTGAGTGTGATGAACCTTTTGTAAAAGTTTCAAAGGAAGAAATACACAGAGCTTGAGCTTGAGCTCTGCTTTACCTTCTCACTTTGATTGTGTTTTTTTACTTATTTACTAAGTTATGCACTCTCTGAGGAGTTTTCCCCAGAGAATGAGTAGCTAAACCTTTTAGTTCCTTGGAGTTAAGGTTGCCGGGAAAGGTTCCAAGTGCAAGAATCAGAAGCTTTGTGGTTTCAGCTATGAATGAAGAGAGAGTGTGTCCCGTGAATGGTTTCTAATGTTTTTAGTTAACTTAAAACGCCTTGGAGTCACCTGGGCCAACACTTGGTAAGGCAAGTGATCTCTAACCATGGAGATGCACTAGTTTACCCCTTGCGAGCCTCTGGTAGGTGACTTGAAGGTAGGATTTTCTAGAATAGCCAACACTTGGTAAGCTTTTAGACTCTAAGGAGACATCCATTAGTTATCTCTTGCAAGCTTTTGGCGGGTAATCCAAGGTTAAAGATCACCTTGAATGGTAAAGGCTAAGTGAGAGGCTCAAACCATTGCAAGTTGCATTAGTGAGAGAATTAAAGCTGAAATCCAATTGAGGGATGCACTTGTGCAGCACCTGTTAGAGAATTGACTTTATGTTAATTTTCTAATGTGAGGAAATGAACCAACTGACCGGAGCTATGCTTTTGCATGATGAACCTCCCCTGTATACCTGAATCTCCAAGGAATGCTTTTCTTCTTAAGTAATTTTCATCACTTTCCGTGTTGTTAACTTAAGCTTAACCCTTTTTCAACCAAAGTTTGTGTTTTATTTCTTAAGCTAATCTTGAAATGAAACAGAACCAATTCACTTTGAATTGGTATCATTTTCAACTTGAGTACCCTTCCCAGTGGAACGATCCTAGAGCCACTATGCTATAGTAGCTTTGTATTTGCTACCCTAGTTCATGGTGTTATAGGTTAAAAATTTTGTTGATTACTCCCGCCATCAAGGAGCACCAGCTGGACACAAATCAGCTGAGACACCAATTAGGCCTGAATCACTGTGGGGGACATTTCCACTTTGCACCATAATTCCATTTCCCACTTGTTTCAACTCATCTATCTTGATAAATTTGTCCGGTCAGACTCTTAAACATTTTCTTAACAAAATTATACATCAAAATCAAACTCCTCATGCTTGGAATGAATACTTTTATTTTTTTATTATTACTTCACTCATACACACATACATTTGATTATCACAACAGAAAAGATTGTTTCCAGCAACCAAGTACAAGTGAATGACAGAGCTTCACTCTGATCATTGGACAAGTGAATGACATAGTATAGGGCAACAAAAAACAACCCAAATAGGTAGAAAACAACCCTCAAAATCACATAAATGGTTCCTCAAAGCCAGAACCGAATCATATAAATGCATCGACAAAACCCTTGAGCATTTCTACATAATTCGTTGAACCTATAAACCCATCAAACCCACTCCCACAAAATCAAAATTCCCCACAAAACCACAAAATAAACCATTGACATTAGAATCATAAAGAATTGTACCAAATAAGATATTCATAAACCATTTCCAAATAGAAAACAACCATTCTACCTATGGTTTAACCCCATTGCTGAGAAAGAGCATGAGCGAAAATTGAAACCTAAATAGAAAGAGAAAATTAGGAAGAAATTACCTTGAGAAAGCTTGGTGATGGTCGTAGAACCAATGAGCTACACAGGGATGAGATGAGGGTTGGGGATCATCGGTTGCAATTGAGACTAGAGAGCTGCAAGGGATGGGCTAAGGTTGGGCGTCGAACGTCGGGTTGTAATTGTGATTTGGGGGAGGTTTAAAAAGCTTGCTTTTTCTATTTAGTTAAAAATTTTAAACATTCAGTAATAAGTCATCAAAAACTAGAAAACCAAACAACCTAAATTCTGAAAGCAAAAAGCCAAAAAACAAATGCCACTTTAGTTTCTATATCTATGTAAATCCAAAAATTTCTCTCAATTTTATTTTTACATTGATTTTGAGTTGAATGTTATCTTTAGATTTCAAACCCGATTACATTTGATTTTTTTTAAGCCCATTTATATCATTTAAATCTTAATTTTTATTATTTTATTTTAATTTGTATTTTATTTTACGTTGAGTTCATTATCCTAATCGCTCTTTCTCTTAAGCCTTTTAGGCATTTAGAGCCACTACTTTCCCTCATAGGTGTTTAGAGTCCTAGTTTTAGGCGTTCAAAGCCATCTCTTACAGTTTTAGGCGTTCAGAGCCATTTCTTTCAATTTAGGCATTCAGAGCCATAATTTTAGGCTTTTAAAGCCATAGTTTTAGGTGTTCAGAGTCATATCTTCTAGTTTAGGCATTCAAAGCCATCTTTTTCAGTTTTAAGCGCTCAGAACCATTTCTTTCAGTTTATGCATTCAAAATCATTTCTTTCAATTTAGGCGTTCAGAGCCACAATTTTAGGTGTTCAGAGCCATCTTTTCCTATTTTAGGCGTTTAAAGCCATCTTTTCCAATTTAGGCGTTCAAAGCCATCTCTTTCAGTTTTAAGCTTTCAAAGCCATATCTTTCAATTTTAGGCGTTTAGAGTCATCTCTTTCGGTTTTAGTCGTTCAGAGCCATCTCTTCCAATTTGGGTGTTCAAAGCCATCACTTTCAGTTTAGGCATTTAAAGCCACAATTTTAGGTATTCAGAGTTATCTCTTTCAATTTAGGTGTTCAAAGCCATCTTTTTCGGCTTTAGGCGTTGAAAGCCATTTCTTTCAGTTTAGGCATTCAGAGCCATAGTTTTAGATGTTTAGAGCCATCTCTTTCAGTTTTAGGCGTTCAAAGCCATCTTTTCCAATTTAGGCATTCAAAGTCATTTCTTTCAGTTTAGGCATTTAGAGCCATAGTTTTAAGCATTCAGAGCCATCTCCACCTATTTTAGGCTTTCAGAGTCATCTCTTCCAGTTTAAGGGTTTAGAGTCATCTTTTTCAATTTTAGTCGTTCAGAGTCATTTCTTCCAATTTAGGCGTTTAGAGCCATCTCTTTCAGTTTAGGTGTTCAGAGCCACAATTTTAGGTGTTCAGAGCTATCTCTTTCAATTTAGGCATTCAAAGCCATCTTTTTCGGTTTTAGGCTTTCAAAGCCATTTCTTCCTATTTAGGTGTTCAGAGCCATTGTTTTAGATGTTTAGAGCCATCTCTTTCAATTTTAGGTGTTCAAAGCCATCTTTTCCAATTTAGGCATTCAAAGCCATTTATTTCAGTTTAGGCATTTAGAGCCATAGTTTTAAGAGTTTAGAGCCATCTCTTCCTAGTTTAGGTGTTCAAAGTCATCTCTTCCAGTTTAGGCATTCAGAGCCATCTCTTTCAATTTAGGCGTTTAGAGCCATCTCTTTCAGTTTTAGGCATTCAAAGCCATCTCTTTCAATTTTAGGCATTCAAAGCCATCTCTTTCAATTTTAGGCGTTTAGAGCCATCTCTTTTAGTTTTAGGTGTTCAGACCCATCTCTTTTAGTTTTAGGCCTTTAGAACCATCTCTTTTAGATTAGGCATTTAGAGCCACAGTTTTAGGCGTTTAGAGCCATCTTTTTCGATTTTAGAAATTCAGAGCCATCTCTTCCAATTTAGACGTTTAGGGTTATCTCTTTCAATTTTAGGCGTTCATAGCCATCTTGTCCAATTTAGGCGTTCAGAGCCATTTATTTCAATTTAGGCGTTCAGAGCCACAGTTTTAGGCATTTAGAGCCATCTCTTTCAGTTTAGGAGTTCAAAGCCATCTCTTCTGGCTTTAGGCATTCAGAGCCATTTCTTCTAGTTTAGGCATTCGGAGTCATTGTTTTCAGTTTTAGGAGTTCAGAGTCATCTCTTCCGGTTTAGGCGTTCAGAGTCATTTCTTTCAGTTTAGGCATTTAGAGTCATAGTTTAGGTGTTTAGAGCCACTTTCTTCAGTTAGGCATTCGGAGCCACCTTCCTCACTTAAGCGTTTAGAGCCACCTTCCTCACTTAAGCGTTTAGAGCCACCTTTCTCAGTTAGGCGTTCAAAGCCATTTCCTCATATTAAGCATTTCAAAACCACATTTTTTTAGTTTAGGCTTTCAAAGCCACCTTCATCAATTCAGGAGTTTAGAGCTACCTTATTTAGTCTAGGCATTCAAAGCCACCTTCCTTAGTTAAACGTTTAGAGCCACCTTATTCAGTTTAGGCATTTAGAGCCAACTTGCTCAGTTTAAGTGTTCAAAGCTACCTTTCACATTTAGGCTTTCAAAGCCACCTTGCTTAGTTTAGGAGTTCAAAGCCACCTTCATCAGTTTAGGCGTTCAAAGCCACATTCCTCAGTTAGGTGCTTAGAGCCACCTCTATCAGTTTAGGCTTTTAGAACCACTTTCCTTAGCTTAAGCATTCAGAGCCACCTTTTTTAGCTTAGGCGTTTAAAGTCACCTTTCTTAGTTAGGCATTTAGAGCCAACTTCATCAGCTTAGGCGTTCAAAGTCATTTTCTCACTTAGGCATTCAGAGCCACTTCTTAGTTAGGCATTTAGAGCCACTTTGCTCGGTTTAAGTGTTCAAAGCCACTTTCCTCAATTAGGCATTCAAAGCCACTTTTATCAGTCGAGGCATTTAGAACCACTTTCCTTAGTTAAACATTCAAAGCCACCTTCTTTAGTTTAGGCATTCAAGGCCACCTTCCTTAATTTGGGCGTTCAGAGCCACTAGGCGTTCGAAGCCACTTTTTATAGTTTAAACGTTCAGAGCCACCTTTCTCAATTTGGCTTTCAAAGTCATTGCTCACCATTAGGCATTTTGAGCAATAGTTTAGGTGCTCATAGTAATTTGTCTCAGTCTTGGCATTCGGAGTCGTATTTCAGGCATTCAAAACCGTGGTTTCCTAGAGTTTCTCATTTTCCATTGTGTATGACATAGTTCTTTGAGCCTATAGCATATGTTTTGATCATATCATTGGTACCCCTTGCCTTGCACCCTTGTATAGTGCACGTGTAGTTTTCCTTCTATATGTGTTCGTTCCTATGCTTCATAGTAGTCCGATTGCTACTTGACTTTGACATCGATTTTCGGGCCACTTTTGGAGGCTTTGTTGAATGGAGTTTTGGATCCATAGTGTAACTTTAGAGGCACCTTAGGAGTTTCCTTTCTTGCCCTTTTTGTAGGGTATTAGAATCTCTTTATTCTTGTTTTAGTTTAAGAGAGTCTCTGTCATATTGAGACAAATTTTGATGGTGTTTCTTGTTCTTTGATAAAGCCCACTTCATTTCGTCTATGTATACACTTACTTTACTCGTAGACTCTACCGAAGAGAAACATATTTGTAGATCCCAAAATTTATCCAATTTTGTTTTTACATTGATTTTGAGCCTCATTTTATCTTTAGATTTCAAACTCGATTACATTTGATTTTTTTTTTTTTTTTTTGCCCATTTATATCGTTTAAATCTTAATTTTTATTATTTTATTTTATTTTATTTTATTTTTTTATTTTATATTATTTTGCTTATTTTATTTTATTGTTTCTCATTCTTTTCTTTTTTACCTTACCTACTCTACTTACTCTCCATTTTTCTCTCTCCTCCAATACCATCCCATTCCCAAGACCATCAACCACCCTCTCCTTTTCCCCCAATTTATTTTATTTTATTTTTCCTTCTTTAAGCTACCCACTTCTCTTCTTTCTGGTCCTCCCTTCCACGCACTGCCACACCACACCTTACACCCACACGACCCTTCCATTTTCCCTTTCTTTTCTTTCTTTTTTTCTTCCTTTCCTCTTCCCCTTATACCCATTTCTTACCTCACCCATAAACTCATCAAAGCTCATCACTGCCTATAGCACCGTCCACCAGTTGATGATGCCACTACTAGTTGACAACGCCACTCCGACAATCCCCTTCTACTCATCTCATATTTCACCATTTTCTGCCAATTTAGGTAAGTTTATTTCTTATTTTATTTTTATTATTATTTCTATTTAATTTTTACAGTAATTTATTATTGATTATTGAGATTGTTTGTTTCGGCTTACTTTTACTTGATTGGGATATTGTTTGTAAGCTTTGGGTTAAGTTTGGATAGGTTGAGTATATTTTAAACCTTGCATTTTGATTTGGGTCTCTAATCCGGGTTTGTTAATTTATGTT
Organism: Vitis cinerea var. helleri x Vitis rupestris; assembly: GCA_945999865.1. Lineage (NCBI taxonomy): Eukaryota > Viridiplantae > Streptophyta > Magnoliopsida > Vitales > Vitaceae > Vitis > Vitis cinerea var. helleri x Vitis rupestris. Next base: position 538,886 of record OX253931.1, on the reverse strand, counting down.
TTATTTGGATTTAGTGATAATTGGATTTATTTTGTTTTGACATATTTGGACTTAATTAAATTTATTGGTTATTTTTTTTATTACATATGGGCTCTATATATTAAATTTGGTTTGATTTTAGTTGTGTATTTGTGTTTGTGTTTGTGTTTGAGAGAGCCCGTGTCATACTGGGACAAATTTTGGTAGGCTTTCTTGTTTTTCGGTAGAGCCCACTTCGTTTTGTTTGTGTATACACTTACTTTACTCGTAGACTCTATCGAAGAGGGGCATATTTATAGACCCTAAAATTTGTCTCAATTTTATTTTTACATTGATTTTGAGCCTAATTTTATCTTTAGATTTCAAACTCAATTACATTTGATTTTTTTTTTTGGCCCATTTATACTGTTAAAATCTTGATTTTTATTTTTTTTATTTTTTATTTTTTTTATTTTTTTCCTTCTTTTCCTTTTTACCTTACCTACTCTACCTACTCTCCATTTTTCTCTCTCCTCCAAGACCACTGACCCCTATCTCCTTTTACCCCCATTTATTCTATTTTATTTTATTTTTTCTTCTTTAAGCTACCCACTTCTCTTTCTTCTGCCCCTCCATTTTGTTTTCCATCTCTAGCTCCTCCCTTCCCTCACACTGGCACACCACACCTCATACCCACATGGCCTCTCCAATTTCCTTTTCTTTTTTTCTTCCTTTCCTCTTTCTTTCATACCCATTTCTTACCTCACCCATAAACCCATCAAAGCTCGTTGTCGCCTATAGCATTGTTCACCAGGCGACGACGCCACTATTGGTCAGCAACGCCACTCCAGCGATCCCCCTTCCACCCATCTCACATATTACCATTTTCTTCCAATTTAGGTAAGTTTATTTCTTATTTTATTTTTATTATTATTTCTATTTAATTTTTACAATAATTTATTATTGATTATCGAGATTGTTTGTTTAGGCTAATTTATACTATTCTTGGGTTTACGTTTACTTGATTGAGATATTGTTTGTAAGCTTTGGGTTAAGTTTGGATAGGTTGGGTATATTTTAAACCTTGTATTTTGATTCGAGTCTCTAATCCAGGTTCATTAATTTATGTTTTATTTGGATTTAGTGATAATTGGATTTATTTTGTTTTGACATATTTAGACTTAATTAAATTGATTGATTTTTTTTTATTACATGTGGGCTCTATATATTAAATTTGGTTTGATTTTAGTTGTGGATTTGTGTTTGTGTATTAAATTAGGCTTGAAGTATGAAATATTAAATTTAGGCCCAATTGAATTTATTTTGATTTGTTATATTTTGAACTTTGGTGAATTAATATGAAATTTGGGCTAATTTATTATTAGTGAATTAATTTGGAATTTGCTAATTTGAGCTAGATTAGTTGATAATTTATATGGTCGTGCTCATTTTAATTATTTAATTTGGCATGAGACAATTATGGTATACTTTGGATGTGGGTTTTCATATTAAATTGTGCTTGATTTTGGTTGTAAATTTGGGTTTGTATATTAAATTGAACTTGAATTTGGGGATAGTAAATTTAGGCCTAGAGAAAGTTATTTTAATTTATCATATTTTGGGCTTATGATTGTGCTTGTATTTTTTGGTTATTAATTAAAAAATTTTGGACTATGGCTTATAGCATGTGAGATATTTTTGTTGGGTTAAATTTGCTAATTTAGGCCCATTTTTAATTAATAAAATTTATTGGACTAATTTGAAGCTTGAATTTGTGCTTGAATATTTACTTTGAATTTTGTACATTTCTAGATATTTACATTTGAACTATTTTTGTTTTTACATAGACCCATTTTGCAATTCTGTTGGCTGAGTATGAATTTATGACACATGGAGAATGGAATTTCATGAAAGAAAGTGAGACTTGAAAAGTTGTAAATGAAGCATTGAACTTGTTATAAGCTTATTGGGCTACACATTTTATTTCTCACTACTATTTAATTTATTTTTATTGGTTTCTGTAAATATTAATCTATATATATTTACTCATTGTGCATAGAATTGAATATCAAACAAATTAGAAATTTTGTTCAAATAAGAGGAACAATTCAATGAACAGGTTTTAATAAAATAATAGTTCAAAAAATTTTTTTTTTAATAAAAGTAAGTTTTCTTAATAAAAATTTAGAAAAGTGTTTTTAGGAAAATCTAGAAAATTGTTTTTAATAAAATTTTTATACCAAAAAAAATGTTTTTTAATAATGATTGTCTATGAAAATCATTTTGTAAATAAAGTTCTCCCAAAGATTAAATTTGTATAAAATTGTGCAAAATTTTTTTTAAAAAAAATTATTTTTCCTTAATTAAAATGTGATTAAAATTAAATTTTAGAAATAAAGGATTTAAATATATATATTTTTAATGAGAATAGGATGAGAGTTATTTTTGTAAATTAAAGTTGTAGAAATCATTTTTTTTAATAAAATTGGATTGAATTTTAACATTTTTGTAAATAAAGCTATATAAGTCCTTTTTTTAATTAAAAATTCTTTTGCAAATAAAGTTATTTTTTTTAAAAAAAAATTATTTGTATATAAAAAATAAAACAAAAATAAGTGGTGACTCCAAGTATTTTCTATAAAAATTTGCTATCCCCATAATATATCAATAATTTAGTTAAAAATTTGAAATTCATCAATAAATAATATTTATAAATAAATACATCAAATATAATATATGTTAATAAATACTAAATAATAATATACTATGATAATGGATAATAAAATTGCAATATATTATAATAGTATAAGATTGTCCCTTTTTAAATATATATATATATATATATATATTTATAATCATCTATGTGGGTACCCCCATAAATAGAAGTAACAGGCCTATCTAAGACTATACTTTGCATCTTCAGAGTTGGGCCAACCTGGGCCATAATTAAAGCCTAACTAGCATGAATGGCCCAGCAAGAAAACTGGCAAAATAAGATATGGGAGACCTATCCACAAGGAGTGGTGGAGACAGCTAGTGCTTGGGTTATAATTGATTGAAATGACAAAGAAAGTACTCCTAGAATCTCTGCACCTATCGCTAGGTGAAGGATATATGAATGTAGCAAGCCAAGCCAAGTGGAGGTAAAATAAAACAGTACCAAAAAATATTACTCTTTGTAAAAGAAAAACCCCAACTAACTTAACCATCGAAGGAGGTTAACCTGGGGTAACATCGGGCGAGCCTTGTGTGGCAAGTAAAAGAAAACGTGCAATGAGAGGAAGACTACTGCTCCAGGAATTTTCAACTTCAACAATCTAGACTTTTAGTTAGAAATTTATAATGATAACTTTAGAAACTTAAAATATTGAAAATTAACGTATTATTAATTTTTTTTAAAAGGTTATATGAATAGTGGAATTTATTATTTTAAATATACAAAACTTTTGTGAATTATGTTTTAGTCATATTAAATAAGAGAGTTTTAAGATTTATTTTAATAAAATTTTATATTTAAAAATTAATTAAAATAATATATAAATATATAAAATGATGCAAATAACTATCATTACAATTATCTTCCCAACTTCTTCATTCCTTCATTTCATCATTTGTTCTATATTAATACTGATATTAATTTGATCACGATCAATAGTAAAATAATTAGATAAGAATAAAATTAATTGCTTATAAATATTTTGAAATAAATTTGAAATTTATTATGATAACTTTAGAAACTTAAAATATTGAAAATTAATCTATCATCATTTTTTTTTTTAAAGTTCACATGTGTTAGCCTAAGGGTTCTCTTAATCAGGTTTTCATGATAACAAACCATGGTTAAGGTACTAACTGGTTTGAATTATAAAGAATTTCAAGTGTTAATTTGAAAATTCATCAAAGGACCTAATGGATGCAAGATCAAGACCTTTGGAAGACCTTTAATCATAGGAAACATATGTAATATGAATGCATGGGTGCACTTAGGTTTTACATATCATTTCATACATTTTTGAAAAACTCGGTTTATTCTTTAAAGTTACAATTTCATCAAAACCCGAATTTTATCAAATGAACCTTAGGCAAATCACTTCAAAATTGGCATATTAATTTACCTAAAGACCTTGCCTAACTGTTAGAAGAGAAAAGAACAAAAAAAGATAGGTTTTAGGGCCAAAAATGGTGAACCAGTTGAGGCACTGGCCAACCGGCTCAACCAGCTAGGAGTACTGGTCAATCGGTTCCCTCTTTCTAGTCGAGGTCCAGTTGAGAGGTGCAAAAAGCACTCTCTCTCTCTTCCAGTAGCTTTTTCTTCCTAGTCGAGGGATCTTCCTTCCCGGTTGAGGGTAACGGTCATCTGCCAAGCATTAAATACTCCAACGGCTAGTGAACCGGTCGACCCCCAGCTCGACCGATTGAGGCTGCTTTTTGGCTTTCTTGGCTCTCGAAGTTAGAAACCTATAAATAAAGAACTCTATTTCATTTATGAGCAAGAGAACACTTGCATTTAATTGTCTATCCACTTGTCCTTGCCTTAAAAGCTCTCATGCCTTTCTTGGTGCATTAAATCTTCATTTGCATATCATTTAGTGCACCTTTGTGATTCATCCTAGCCTTAAGTTGTATTTGAGCTATCGTTGAGCTAGGTTGAGAGATTCATTTTTGTTAATTGAGTGTTAAAGCCTTCAAGTGAGTTGAAACTTGAAGAGATTGTGTAAGAGCCCATTGGAGCTGGAATCCAAGTGTAAAGGTGATTGGAAGCTTGGTTGATGCTTCAAGTTAGCAGAACCCTCACTCGGTTAGGAGCTTGAGGAGAGTGGACGTAAGTAAGGAAGTGTCGAACCACTATAAAATTTGAGTTTGATTTCTCTAACTTTATCTCATTTTATTTGCTCCTCTTATGCTTAAATTTGTTGTGTTTAAAAAGATTTTTTTTTTAATCCCAATTCCCTCCCTCCCCCTGGGTGTTTTCTCTTTTAAAGATTAGCCTTTATTTTCTCAATATGAATAGTTGAATTCATTATTTTAAATATACAAAACTTTTGTGCATTATATTTTATTTGTATTAGATAAGATAGTTTAAATTAAATTTGGGAGTTTTTAGAGTAATTTGTTGATAAATTATCCAGCCAATTTTAAAATTATTAAGCACCTAGATTTTTTTTATCACAATTATCTTCCGAACTTCTCTCTTTTCCTTCATCATTTTAATTCATATTCAAATTACATCCTTTTTTCATATTGAAATTAATTTGATTGTGGTCAATAGTAAAATAATTAAATAAAAATAAATATAATTATCAAGAAATATTTTAAAATAAATTTGGAATATATTTATTTGCAAATTCAATATAATCTTTAAGAGTGAATACAATATCATTCTTGATCCCCCAACAAAATCAATCCTATAAAAAATAGTGTTGACCCATAAAAGATCAGAGAGGCTTCATGAGAGTGAGGACAGACTAACAATGCCTAAGAGATATATACAACATCAAAGAATGTTGAAGAAAGATATGAAAAACAAATCCATTAGATATGATTCATGAGAGTGAGAAGAGAAAAGATCAAGGAGGAGACAATCATTACACCGAAGAGAGATACAACATCAAAGAATGTTGAAGAGAAACAAAAAAACAAATCCAATATCAAGCGATAGAGCAGGTGCCAAGGTGGTATCCAATATTGGAACTATAGGATTTGCAAGAAAAATAACACCAAACCCTTTATGTTATGACATTTTGTGAGCAAATAGGATCGAACAATGAGAAAAATACTAATTTGTGTCATTTTGTGAGCAAATAAAATTTGGCAATGAGAGGGAAAAGGGAGAGAAATAAAAATGAATACTTTACAAATTGAGAACATGAGTTTATTTATAGGTGAGTAGAATCAAAAGACATTAAATATGAAAATTAAAATTAAAAAACATTAAATATGAAATCAATAAAATTCTTAGTGTTGACACTAAAAAGATATCATCCATATAAAGGGGAATATCATCCATATAAAGGGGAATATGAAGTGAAAAGTCATTAACATTTATTGAAGGGATTCTAGAGAACTATAAAATTTTTGAGGAGTGGTTTTTGGGTATAAGATGTTTTAGAGGACAACTATTCTTTTAGGCATAATCCAGATGTGGATATAGGTTTTTTAAAGTATTGTTTTGAAAAATAATATTATTTAATTAAAATATCCCTTAATTACAGTGTTGTTGATATGAAACAAGTAATAAATAGGTAATATCATATCACAAAATAAAAGTAATAGAACATGATAGCAAAGTGATAAAGGTGACGTAGAAGCAAAATAAAATTTAAATGGATGCAAAAATAAGATAATAAAATTTAATGAGATATAAAAGTAAGAGTAATATATAAAGGGAGACGTTGAAATAAAATAGAATTTGATGAAATGAATCTATTTAATGGATCTATTAATGAGATGAATCTATTTAATGGGATGAATTTATTTAAGACGCAATTTACTAAGATGAAAAGATTGACTCTTTAAATCTCATACTCTAATGAAGAGTTTTTTTGTCATAACTATGTTTATTTTTAAGAAAATTTTATAAAAAAAAAAAATAGTTGTGAATCTATTTTAAAAAATATAATGTTTTTCAAAATCATCATTTAAAAATATAATTTTATTACAAATTTATAAATTATAGTCATAATAAAATTTTCTTTTTTAAAAAATGATTTTACATGAAATAAGACAAGAATGATTAAACAACAATAAATATAAATCTTCTATAATATGGATAAACAAATCATTTGTCATAATTGTATTTATCCAATTTTTATAAAAAAAATTAAATTAAATTATCATCATTTTTTTTAAATAAAGTTTTTTTATGAAGATATTAAAATTATTTTAATTACATTATAATACTTTTACAAAAAGTAGATTGTCTTTGGAGAAAACAAAGAATTAATTACATCTAGATATTTGAATTAATGGATATGAATGGCTACTTAGGAAAACTTATATACACTCATTATGCGGAATGAAACGATGTTAAACAATATTTTTTTACTAAGAGATTTTTTTATTGACAAATATAAAATAAATAGATAATGATTCTTAATATTTATTTTGGTAAATAAGTATTCATAAAAAAAATAAAAAATAAATTTTAATTAACATAACAATGAATACTTTGAATGAATATAATAATAAATACATGATACATGAACAATTTATTAAAGGATTTTGGGCATAAAGGGTTAGTTTACAAATCGAACATCTTTTATGTCAATTATATACTAACGTCCTGATTTTGGGTTGAATTATGTAACTTTTATGGCCTTTGGCCCTATTATATCAAGTGGGAAGCCTTAAAACATATTTGTCCTAAAGAAGAATAGTTACATGCATGTTCAAGGAAAAAATTGTGGCTTCTACTCCATGTTTTCTTTAACCCTTTATTGTTTTTATTTTTATTTATTTGTTTTTTCTTTTACTCCTTGTTTTCTTTAGCCCTTTATTGTTTTTGTTTTTGTTTTTTTTTTTCTTTTACATTTTTCCTTTGTTTCACTTTCTCTCCTAATATCCACTCTTATGTTTACTTGTTGAAAGCTTGCTCCCAACATGTGCCCACAATTCACCACCTCATCATTCCTATTTTATTAAAATTATTATTATAGTTATTACTTTTGAAAATTTTTAAAATTTGAAAATTTAAAATTAAATATTTTCAAAAATTATAAATTTTTTTAAAAAATGATAATTAAAATTTTTTTAAAAAATTGATTAAAAATAAAATAAAATAAATTTTGAAATTCAAAAATTAGAAATTTAAAAATTAGAAGTTTGATTAGAAATTGAAAATTATTTAAAAATTAAAAATTAAATTAAATTAAATTAAATTTTGAATGAAAAAATTAGAACTGAAAATTAAAAGCAAAGAACTGATATCTTAAATTTAAAAACTAGAAATTAAGATATAAGATTAAAATGAGCATGGTTGTTGTTAGTGAAGCCCTTGAGGTCGGGCTTAAGTGGTGAAAGGGATGGGGATAGCTTGTAGGAGGTTCCAAATTCAAGTCCCAATGAGTACAAATATTTACCTATAAAAGAAAAGAAAAAAAAAAAAAAGAACTAGTGAAATATGAAAAAGTGGAGTGAGATCCCAAAAGAGATAGGAGACGACGAGAGGGAGAGAATGGTGGTGTCGTGTAATGTGCTATAATGAACTTTATTTGGCATCTAAACTAGTTTGCTCTCTAAGCAACATTGGTTGTAATTATATTTTTATATTATTATTATTTTTTATTTTTATCTTCTATTTATTATGGTATTTTACAACAAAATAAAATGAGATCAAACATTACTTGACATAATAATCAAATAAAATGTAATAAACACAAACTAGGATCGAAAATAGGAAATAAAAAATATAATTATAAAATATAACATAAAAATAAAGTACAAATAAAATTAAAAATAAACACATAAAATGGTAAATAAATTTGTATTAGACTGATTAAAGCAAAATAATTAGAAGTCTATAATCTCATTATGAATTTTTTTCTCTCAATATTATATTTTATTTTTAATGATTTAATGTGCTATTAAAAAGACTTATACCTTATAAATATTTTTAATCCATATTTTCTAATTATTACAAACTACATCTAATCCACTTGCAAGACATATGAGTTACTTAATTAATAAAGTATTTAATTTTATTTTAATTTTTATAATCTACAAAAAAGAAAAGATATTTTTGCAAACTTTGAAGCCATATATATAAATACTATTCATTTATTGGTTTTGGACCATTATACATGATTTTAATTAGAATTATTATTATACCTTTTTTCTAATTCAACTTCTATTTACACATGAACAACATAACACAAATTTATTTTTATATATAAATTAAATAAATAATATTTCTCTAATTACACTGTCGTTTAATCTTATTTAATAAATGTGTTATTATGTTTGATCCTTTTAGAAATCTATTACTAATATTCTTCTCAAAATTGTAAGACTCGATATGTTTTGCAAAAATAAAGAAACATGGTGACATATAAAAAGAAAGATTTGAGATGTATGCTTGCAAAAAAGTAAAGACATTTATTGAGAAAATATTGTACGGATTACCCAAATTACTTATAGGAATACCTAAACATTAGATCTTATGTTATAACTTATTCAAGATCTCATATTAATAGTCCAACTACAACAATATCAAGTTATAACCCAAAATCAAGATCATGTGTTTCATTCCAAAATCAAGATCATATTATATCATCATGAAAAATAAATCGGAAACATACCTAGATCCATTGTGATACAATGGAATGGGGTTTTAGTTTTCCATGTCTAAACATTTCTTCTCTAGAGAGAAAAACCTTATTTCACTCAACGATGGGATATGAGAAGAATCTCTAATCTGTTTAAACTGGGGATTCAACTTATTTATTTTATTTTATTTTTAGTCCATCATAAAAAATAAAATCAAATCAAATGGTGTCCACACATTAAAACCCACACCACACTTAATGACATCCCCAAACCTAATAAATATATATAAACTTATCTAATCACTTTAATGAGCTAATCGAAAAAAAGACAACTAATAATTTGCTATTAATCAACACATATGGGCCTACTTTAATAATTTCCTAACAAATATCATTTTCAAAAGGTAAAAATTCAAAAATCTTTTCTAATTATATAAGAGTAAGACCACTTTCAAAATATATATATATATAAAAAAAAAAAAAAGTGATAAAAATTTATTATTTGTAGGTTTTTTTTTTTTTTATTATTGATATGATACCACTTGAAAATAAGAGTTTGAAAATATAATTTTTTTTTTTACTAATGTATGACTACTTCCAAAAGCATTTTGAAAAGTGAGAATTCAAAAATATAATTTTTAATTACGATAAGAGTAAGACCACTTTCTTGTTGGGGCTTAAGGGATACAATAATAACAATCAAAGATATCACAATGAGATGAAGGATATTTAGCATCAATGAAGGATTACTAACTTCAACGGGGGATAAGGAACAGATGTGGGAGATGTGGGGGACGAGAACTGTATGGGCATAATAACTAATTTTTCACTTGTACCAATCCAATTTGCTCTACTACAACCATAACAATAATACAACCAAAACAATAATAATAAACTAAAGATATATCAACAAAATGTCATTATACGCACAAATTTCGTAAGTCCTGTGAAACTAGTAAAACAATAGGAAAAATAATACGAACAACATATTTATTGAAATTAAAATATTGTGGGGTACAGTCTCAAATATAATATTTTTTTATAAAATAATATTTTCTCTCTTATTCCTTCGTTTTGACCATAACTTGAAGAACAATGACAAACTTGTTTCCTTTAATTTGAAGATCTATCGAGGGCCGAAATGACTTTTTTCGAATGAACTTGTTGAATGGTGAAGAACACGTGTGTAGTCCTTTTATCGTTTATCGAACTTGCAGAGAGATTTGATGAAATTTTTTCTTTTGTTGTGAAATCTATTTCCCGTACGAAGTTGCCTTAGGATTTTCTCTTTAGGATTTTCCTTTCTGAATTTTTCTGATTCCTGAATTTCTCCTTCCTTTTTCTTGAAAGAAGTCACCTATGTTTTTAAGTAAAGGTAGAGAATTTGAATTTCAAATTTTCAGATTTTGGTTACTTAATTCAAATGATTTAGTTCCTTGATTTTAGTAACTTCTCTTCTTCCAGAAGTTTTACCAACAAGATAATGATTATAATAATATATTTTTCTTATTATTATTATTATCCTTGGAGATTAGTTTCCTTTTTCGTAGGAAACCTATCCGTAAAAGGATATTTATTTATTTACTTATTTATTTTGAAAACTAGTGATAATTTAATCCACTAAAAATTTTATGTCTACGGACACTACATGTAACATGGAAGAACTCTTATAAATGAGGGGAAAAAACCATGGAGAAAACTTCTTCTATTTCAACCAAAACGGAAATACAACCCCTCACTAGTTTCTTTAACAATGGAAACTAGTGGAAATATACCAATACTTGAGATGAAAACCTTTATTTCACAAATTAAAAGAAGAAGAAGAAAGTGTATGACAAAACCTTCCACAATGGTTGAAATATGAATCTCCACAAGCAAAGTTAAAGCAAATCACTCGCAATGAACTTCACCTTCAACAAGCTTGAACCCTATAATGGTGCTCTAAAAATCAACCCATGCTTTCTCTCTTAACTCATAAATTAGTTCACAACTACCTTAAAAGTTGTTGTCCATATTGAGCCTAAAAAAGAACATAATGAATAGCTCAAAGTAGGAAAGAAAGAAGGGCACCATGTAGCATGATAAAATGGTGAGAACATCTCTTTTATAGTTTTGCTTTATTGGGTGACAGTCCACCTTTAAGGTTAAAGGATAGTTTTGGAAGCATGTATGAAGTTACAATTTTAGTGCATGATTTGGGGATTATTTTCCTCAAAATATACTTTCTATTAAATCCACTTTTTTAAGGTTTTTAATTCCTCCATATTTTTTAAGTAGTGCACCTTCAAAATGTACCATATTTATTATATAGTCCATATTTAAAAAAAAAAAAAAAGAAATTTATTTTAAATATTTTCTTTTGCAATGTAAACATGTTAATCAAGCATTGTAAGTTGCCAGATTTGCAAAACAAATTCAAGAAAGACATGTATATATCAGTTAACTTCAAAACTCATTCATTTCCTCGGTTTAAAACATAGCTATTATAGTCCATGGAAAAATAAATACAAAAGAAACAATTTAAGGATCTTCCAAAAAATAAAAATTCCAAACAACAAAAGAAAATTTCAAGAATCTAAAATCCAAGATAACATGCAATACCTTATCAATTCCAAAATAACCAAAAAAACAAAAGTAAAAATCAACAAAAGGAAAATAGTTCCTAAACTCCATTCAAACAACAACAAAAAATTTCAAAATCCCTAAATTACATTAGAAAAAAAAAATCCTTAAATTACATATGAACAATAAAAGCAAATTTCAGGAATCCAAAATCTAAGAAAACATGCTATATCTCTAACGAGTTCAAAAACAACAATTACAATAAGCGTTAACATCACATCACCTTAGTTTTTTTATAAGATCAACCAAACCCTTTTGGGTAAACAACACAATTCATGAAATATTTGTTTTAATTGTACCAGTGAATTCAGAAACAATATGATTAGTTGGTAGATATGATTCTTATGTCATACACTATAGGACATAAATGTTACTTTAATTGGAAGTGAGAATTTTGAGTTTTTGAATGTGACTTTTGTTTCATTTTATGATTAGTTGGTTTTATGCATATGAAATGCAGGTATACATGAATGTTGGTATGCTTAACATTTATAAATCATGTTTTATTGTGTATTTACTTTACTCTTTTTTTTTTTTTTTTTTTACTTTTGGTGGGTTTAATGTGTTTGATGCATTATATTTTTGTGAAGATTTGATATACACATATTATTGGATGATACAAAATAATATGATTTTTATACTTATGGACAAAATATATGCAAGTTAATCTTATTTGTTAATTTATAAGCATTAACCAACCATATCTTCCACAATCATCTATAATGATGCGACATCATAACTCAAAGGTGATGCATTTAATCTAACACTATAACTTAAAGGTGATGCATTTAATGTGATACCTTATATATCTCATACAGTTATTGGTGTCGCTTCCAAATATGCCACCATTTATTTACTTTGGTGTCACTTCCAAATATGTCATTAATTGGTACCCCCCTATGGCGTTAGTGGATAAGGTGATGTTATATTATAGCAACACCGTATGTTTATAGTGACTCGTTATAAATGTCACCATATATCTTTTCCCTTGTTGTCCTAGTAGACAATCTAAAAATAAATAAATTGAAGAAAAACCATCATTTTACCCCAAATTGAAAGAGAAAACAGAATAGAGAAAGAAAACGAGAGAGAAACCTAACATTAATTCCTTGTACCTCTGACGGCTTGAAGATTGGGGTATTGAAGCCTCTTCTTTGTCTCAACCGGTAGGTTCATCTTCTTCGACTTATTTTTCTCCCATCTCAATATCTCACTTTCTCTTCTTACTTCTCTTTCACTTTATCCACCACTTATATGACTCCATTTCTTTTATAGTTTTTGTAGACCCCCATTTTTTAGAACGACTTTCTTGGGACTTTTTTTTTTTTTTTTTGCAATTGGAAGGAGATAGCATTTTTTTAGGGAAGTATCTTTTTCAACACTTTGAGGAAACACAATTTAGATTTTTAAGGGGTGAGTTGGCAGAAAAGAGCGGGAGACAAGAACTTTGCATAGAGGATTTTTTGTGGAAAATGTGGTTTTGGAGGTGACAAACAAAGTGGGCAGAATGGATTCTGCAGAGGGGTGGAGGGTGATTTCTTATCTTTTTTTGGTTAGTTAGTTAGTTAAAGAGGCAGGTTTATTGGGCAGCAAGGTTAGAGAGAGAAGGGGGGGCTTGGGCAAAAAAGAAAATAAAAAAATGAAGATTTGGGAAAGGGAAAAAGAGGAGTTGTGGGAGTAGAGAGGAGGTTTCTTATAATTATGGAAGACTTGTAATTATGTAGTTTTAATTTAAGTTTTAATACAAGGTGACTTTAAGTGGTGACATTCAATTTGCATTTACAACACAAATCATTTAAGGAAGAAAAGAAAAAAATAAGATAGTCTTATGTAGAATTTCAAAAGTCATTCAAAAGCAAGCAACACCTTCAACAACTATTTGAATTTAAAATCAATATATCCTTATTCATAATTCCATTTATAGAGATTTGAATTTAAAATCAATCTATATTTACCTATAATTTCATGAATATAAATAGAAAAATTATTTGAGGAAAAAAAAATAGAAAAACTATATATGGAAAACAAGAAAAAGAGAATAGAGTTGTCTAGAATTTTTGTTGTGTTCCAACACTCAATCAAGCAACATCTTTAACTTGGAAGATAGAATTAAGAGGCTTATATATTCTATATTCTAAAGAACAATATAAAAAATATTGTAGAGAATGGTACTCACATTCATTTTCTTTTAAATATAAATTTATCAAACAATCTATATATACATTCTTTTCTATTAAATATAAATTTATTAAACAATTTGTGTATACAAATCCTATTGATTTGAAAAATCTTTTATATTTGTATCATGTTTACTTTTTAAAAAATGGAAATAGCAATTTAAGTTGGACTAAGTTTATATCTCAATTTTATATATTTTGTAAACATTAAATTTACAATTATTAATATTTTGCATTTGATAACTATCATTTTTAAGGTTTAAGTGAAGTTAAAATGTCAATACTATTGGATTTTATATTATACATATGGACATAAATGCATTCACACTGGTTTTGGTTTTAAACTTTGATTTTGAACAAAATATTTCAAGGTTCCTGCCATTGCCTTGACTGTGAATAGCTAATTATGGATGTTGTTGGGAAAAGTTGGTATCAGAACTTTATGTATATTGTTAGTATATTACTTAGGAAAAGTGACCGTTGATTCAAATTAATTTTCAGAGTACCGAACTTTATCTTACCCCATTAAAAGTTTGATTATATTTGCTTTATATGTTTATTTAGTTTGCATGTTCATTTAGTTTGATATGAATTGATGTCTTTTATTCCTTATCCTCCTGGTATATATAATTTAGATTATGATTGTGTAAAAGAACTTAATAATAAATTGTATGCTCAACGGAAAGAATTTAGAGAAACTTGTAATAAATTACATAATTTAAGGACTACTGTAAAAGATTTAACCACAGATATCAAAAACCTAACTTCTCTTAAATATTTAAACGAATACGAAATAGCTATACAAGAAGCCTTTGATGAACTTTTTGCTGCAAAAACCCTAATTAAAAGAGAAATTATAAAATATTATATTGATAATTTATATGCTAGTTCATCTAATTAGAAAATATTAAAAACTAATGAACCCTCCTCTACAAACCCAAGAGGTAAAACAGTTAAAATTTCTAGTAGAAACACAATTAAAAATAACAAACGTAGTATTACAAGAACATAAGAAACAAATTCAGGAAGAAAACCAAAATAATATCAATTGTTTAGAAGAAATCCAGAAAAGACAGAAAATCCTTAGAAAAACTAAATACAGTCTTAGGAATTAGAAAGGAAGCTAGAAGACTTTAAGAACCATAATTTGCTAAGAAATAACCTAGATTATATTAAAGAACAATTAGCTAGAGAAGAAAAATTTGTTAGAAAAGAAATAGAAATAAGGTTACAACAACAAAATTTAAAAGAAACATTAGAAAAAGTTAACCAAAAGGTATATAAACTTTTAGAACAAAGAAATACAAGATCATCTGAAGAACAAAAATTAAATCATCTTTTAAAACAATTTGAAAACTTTAGTTTAAGAGAAAAACCAATAATTAGAACAAAATGAAAAATAAATCCTTTTGAACCAAAAAGTTTAGCAATAAAACCTTGAAAATGGTAGAAACTATAAACCCTAAAGATAATGTAAAAGAATTTATTGAAGAAAAATTAAAAAATGCAGTAAATGAAGTAACACCTTACAAAAAACGATTAGTTCAAAATCCTAAAATAACTAGATTTTTAAACCAACATACTATAAGTTCAATAGGAAATATTGTATATTTAGACTTAGTATCTCCAGAAACAAAACATAAACTATTAAAAAATAAAACCGATAAATATATGCATTTAGGGATCATTTTAATTGGAATAATAGGACTTCATCGTAAAGAAATTGGGTACGTATAAATATTAACCTTTTAGATACTAGAAACAATATAGTAGGACAAGTTCTTTTAGCTAGTGCAGAAGTTAATATGAACCAAAATTACGCAGTCATTGGCTGTATACCTCAATTTTATATAGATCTTAAGGAATTCACATAAAAAATAAAAAATAGCTTTAAATACTAAAGTTTATGATATGGAATTAGGAAGTAAGAACCTTAGCATAGCTATAGGATTTATAGGAAAAAACACTAATGCTCTAAGCTTAAAATGTATGATGGAATTTGATGATATAGTAAAAACCTTTGAAAGTAAGACTGTAAATATGATAGAAGCAAAACCCGTAAATATAGACTATTTGTTAGGACGAGAGTGGGAATTACCCCAAATAAATAAACCAGTAATAAAATATCTAACATCTAGTAGTTTATATGAAAAACAAGATGGAAGTGCAAGTATAACATTTGGAAACTATAAAACCGTAAATGTAGAGGTAGAGTCAGATAGTGAAATGGAATCTGTAAATGTTATACAAGAAGATATTTTAATAAACATCGAAATAATAGAAACCTATACAAAAATTCAAAACTAGTTAATATAATGTTAGAAGAATTTAGTAACCCAATGTTACTAGAAGAATATGTAGATCAAGAAAACTTTGTTGATATAATGTGTAGAAACTACACAGATGAGCAAATAATAAGACAACTTTATAAAACCAATTTAATAAAAAAACTTATAGATATAGAAACAATTAATCAATTTACTATTCAACTAAAAGCTAAAGAAAACTTAGAAACGGTCTCAAATGAATCAGTAAATACAATAAATGAAGAAAAAGAATTTGTAAATGTAAAAACTTAAATAATAAGATATAGTAAGTTGTACAGTAAGCCAAAAGGACCTTAATGGAAAACTAAAGCAAAACCTTCTAGTTCTTTACAACCAATATATGAATATAGAACAATATTCGATATAAACGGTACACAAGACCTTAGGAAAACCATAGAAAATTGGGAACAATCCTTAAATTCAGCCGGTGTAGTAGTATCCTTTGAAAACCAACAAGAAATTTATGAATTTTGTAAAAGTACCCTTAGATGAACCATATTACAATTCTTTAGAAACATAGAACAAGAAAATAGTAGTTATTTTCAAGAAGTTAGAAATAATTTTATCATATCAGTATTTATAAATTTAATAAAACTATATTTTCTAGGAACAACTTAAGAAGATGTAAAAAAACCCGCAATATACCTTTATAAGTTAAAACAATTGAAATTATGTAACATTTTGTATATAAAATAATATGAACAAAAATTTAGAAAATATGCAATCTTTGCTAGACTATATAGAACCCCTGAATATTTAAATAAATATATATTAAAAATACAAGGACCTAGAGGACTTAGACTATGGAATGAATTTTAAACCTCCAAATATAAAAACTCTCCTTATATAGGTACTAGAATAGAATTTGTGAAAAAATTGGTTAGAAAGAGAATGTGTAAGTATAGGAGAAAGAAGCCAAATAAAGAAACAAGACATAAATCAACAAGTTTGTGGAAAATTACATATAGGAGAAAATTTAGACATAGGATGTAGATAATATAAGTTTAGAAAACCTAAGAACTGCAATAAATTTTTAAGAAGAAAGTCAAAAACCTTTTATAAAAAACAACCATATCAAATAAGATATAAAAAACCTGGAAAGTTTTTGATAAAAAGAAAAAAAACTACAGAAAGAAAAAGACAATGTAAATGCTATTTATGTGGTCAGGAAGGCCATATGAGACCTGAATGTCCTAAACTTAAAAAACCATTAAGTGAACGAAGTAGAAAAACCCAAGTAAAAATAAACCTAATAAATGAGTATTAGGTAGATAGTGAAGAAGAAGAACTCATTAGTGAATTAGATTTTGAAAGTGAAAATTCAAGTGTATATAGTATAGATGATAGTGAAACCAAAATAGAAGAAATTTGTATGATCATTGAAAAAGAGGAAAATCAACCTAAGAAAACCCCTTTAAATTTAGAAAACCTTGTACAACCTTTAGAAAGCAAAATAAAACCTTATAATATGTGGAAAGACTTACAAATAATAATTAAAGGAAAATTCTTGGAAGAAGAGGAAGGCAATTCAAACCATAAAGAAATAAAAGAACCAATAAGTCCTATAAAAGAAATAAAAGAACCAATAAATCTTGAAAAAACAACTATACAAACAATAGAACAAGTAAATATGGCAAATAAAGTTAAATCCATCATTTTTCCAACAATAATTAATTAAAAATTATAGAATTAAAAGTAGATGCAATGTTAAATACTGGAGCCAGTAAAAACCTTTTATTTGAAACCTTAGTACCTCAGGAAGACCAACAAACATTAGTTCAACTAGTAGAATTAGTCTAATATAATCAACAAAAACTAATATTTACCAAGTATATTTCAAATGTACCAATCATAATTAACAATATAACCTTAGTGTTACCTCAAACTTATCTTGTACCTACTATAAGTTTATACCCTTTCATTTTAGGTTTAAATTTTGTATATTCTTTACAAGGAGGGATAACAATACAAAATAACTAAGTCAATTTTCATCCTAAAACCACAACAATTGTTTATACAAACATGGAAAATGTATCAAATAAAAATCATAATGTAACCTCTCATCAAATTAACAAAGTAGAAGCACAAAAGGATAGCATAATTAATGACTATTGAAAACAATTGAGAAATGCAGATAGATTAAAAAACTTTATATTAGAAGCAGAAAAAATAGGAATTATAGGAGAAGATCCACAAAAACATTGGAATAAAAATAAAACAACTTGTAAAATACCAATTATAAACCCAGACTTAACAATAAAAATGGCAGATATAGCATGTAACATTATAAATACAAAGGAATTAAAAATTCAAATAGAAGAACTGTTGCATAATAACCTCATTAGACCAAGTTTCAGTCCCCATAGATCTTCAACCTTTTTAGTAAGGAACCATAATGAAGAAAAAAAGGAAAAGCTAGAATGGTTATTAATTATAAAAGATTAAATGATAATACATATGATGATCCCTATAAAATTCCAAACAAAGATTCTTTAATTAATTCTATTCAAGGATGTAAATACTTTTCTCAGTTAGATTATAAAAGTGACTTTTGGCAAATTAAATTAGAAGAAGATAGCAAACCATGGGCATCGTTTTCATGTCCCTGTGGATTATATGAATGGAATGTAATGTCATTTGGACTAAAAAATGCTTCTCAGATATTCCAACGAATGATGGATAATATTTTTGGTAAATACTCTTTTGTTCTTGTATATATTGATGATATTCTTGTGTTTTCATATACTCTTTAGGAACATATAAAGCATTTAGAATTTATTTTTGAAAAACTAATTAGTCATGGTTTAATAGTAAGTAAAAAGAAATTGAAATTATTTAAAACCCAAATAGAATTTTTAGGATTAGAATTGGAGAATGGACAAATAAAACTGCAAGATCATATAATACAAAAAAATAAATAATATTCTAGATAAACTCAAAGATTTAAAAACCCTTCAAAGTTTTTTAGGATTATTAAGTTATGCTAAACCGTATATTAAAGAGCTTAGTAGATTAGTTGGACCCCTTTATAGTAAAACAAAAAACATAGGACAGAGATATTTAAACCAAGAAGATATTAAACTTGTACAAAAAATAAAAGAACTTGTAAAGCATCTCCCAACCTTACATTTACCCTTAGAAAGTGAATACAAAATAGTTCAAATTGATGCTAGCCAAACAAGATGGGGAGGTATACTTTTGTAGTCACTAATATAGGAGAAGAAAAACTTTGTAGATATTGTAGTGGAATTTTTAATGATTATCAAAAGAACCTAAGTTCTACAGATTTAGAAATTGAAGCAATAATATTAGTTTTAGAAAAATTTCAATTATTTTTAAACCAAGAACAATTTACTTTAAGAATTGATTGTGAGAACATTAAAAAATTCTTTGAAAATAAAAATTCTTCAAAATTGTCCACCAAAAGATGGATAAAGTTTCAAAACTCTTTAATTGGTTTCAGACCTAAATTTGAACATATTAAAGGAAAAGATAATATGTTAGCAGATTGGTTAAGTAAACAAATAATTAACAATGTTGATAATGCTAATGATTGATTTTATTTTACAGGAACATGGCTCAAAGAAAACCCACTAAAGCTAGAACCTTTCAATTTGGAACCATATGTCTAAATGAAGTGTTGAATCCAAATTTGAGGTTTAACTCTTTATATTTTCAAAACCTTTTTGAAGAACATAAGGTTGTTATAGATAACTTTTGGTCTCTAAAACCACAAATTTTTCCAAACCAAAATTTAGAATATGCTTATGGAAAAACCGTGTCAGCTTTAGCCCAACATTTACAAAACCTTCAAAACCAACTGATTGCTTTAGAAACCCAAAAATTTCAAAACCTCAAAATCTAAGAAAATCAAGAAAGATTGATAAAGGATTTGAAAACTAGTACAATGTCAACTAGTCAAACCAGTTGTTCAAATAGTCAACCTAAAATGCTTAGTTTAATTAAGAAATCAGCTCTTCTGTCTAAACAATATGAAAAACTTCTTGTTAAAAACTTAATTGGAGCTAATAATTACTTTTTAGTCGAAACCTTCTTTCTGAAAACACATTATAACAAAGTGTTTAAAAATCAAGAACTTTTGTACAAACATTTTAGAACCAAAAATGTTGGGATAAAAACAAGGTATATGGTATATCATGACCTTGAATTTTTCTTTGTTATATATTTAGCTTATGTGAATATGTCTGTTGTAAATAAAGAAATTTTTGGTTTAGTATCCCAGTTCATGGATCAAAGAATTTTTAAAAATATTTTTATGAACCATGTATCTCAAATCCTTGAAAATTTCCTAGAAAAATTAAAAGATACTATAACCTATCTCTTCAAAACTGAAAAACAGATAGACATTTCTTTTGAAACCATTCCACCTTTATTTCAAACCGATGGATCAATAGTGTCAGCCTATCACCATGTTTATATAAAATACAATAAAGAACCATTGATTCCTCAACAAGAACCAGAATGGGAAATGACCCATCCAAATGAATTTCCAAATTTTTTTACTTGTTTTAGAGCCCTTCAAATTTATGATCTTAGACCAACCCGAAATAAACTATTTCATCTCATTGCAGAAACAAAAACCATGTCCATATGGAGAAACAAACCTTTAGAGCACATTATTGTTCCAAAACCTCTTATTACTCCTCAAGAACAAGATTTTATAATCGAACTCAGTGTAGAAATACCAGAACCATCTTCTTACCTCAATGATGACGCATCATTTTGGGAAAATCTTGACGATGAAAGTTATTATAATCTATAAAATGCAATGAAACATTGATGTTAGCAATGACAACATTGAAATAGTAAATGCGTCTCCAACTACAAAGGATTTAATGCAGCAGTAGAAGTTCAAAATCAATAAAGCTACGTACCAAGCCATGTGATGAAAAGAAGAAACAAACAAAGAAGAAGTGACCAGATGGATGGAAAAGTCAAATCTCATAAGTCTTTACCATCTCTATATTTATTGTCAACCAAACCTCTGAAGACTTTGTAAATATTTTTGCCTGTCATCTAACTGCCAACAATCCCAATTAAATTTAGTATTTGTCGTATTGTAAATGTTTTGTCTATAAATAAGTTGTAAAACGAGGAAAAAAAAAGTTAGAAGTAAGCGATTAGAGAGCAACCATATTGTCAATTGTATTTTCAGCCTGTAAATTTCTACATTCATCAATAAAAAAGTAAGAAATTTATGTTAAATTTCTATTCTCATTTCCTTTGCAATTTAATTTATTTGTATCTTTTTTCTTACCCTTAGGGGGTAAAGGGGGTAAAAAGGTAAAGTAGGGAAATTAAAATTATTTGAATCATATTCCAGTTAGTCTTTTTTTACTAGTTAATATTTGCAATATATATAGATCCTTTATATATAATGTGTCCATCAAAATAAAAATAATAAAAAAAAATTTTGATCAGTTTATTTTGAAAGTTTTTGGTGTAAAATCAAGTTTTAAAACTATAATCTTTAGTCTTAACCCTTGACCTGTAACCCATTTTTGTTAGAAAATTAGCGTGTTAGGGAGACTTTGTCTGGTCAAAAGGGGGTATCACCTTAACACGAAGTGATATTTCAAAATCTTGAGTTTATTCTTTAAACTTTTGAAATAGCCAATCTTCAAAAACTTAACTTTCATGTAATAAATGTTTTCACACTATAAACTGAAAGTTTTAATTTAAATAAATATTATAATAATATGCAATAAATGGTTTCACACTGTATTTTGAAAGTTTTATTTTAAAATAATAGAATAATAAATGCATTCACACTGATTTTGGTTTTAAGCTTTGATTTTTAACGAAAAATTTAAAGGTTCCTACCATTGCCTTGATTGTGAATAGCTAATTATGGATGTTGATGGGAAAAGTTTATAAGAAGTGATCAGACGGATGAAAAAGTCAAATCTCATAAGTCTTTACCATCTTTGTATTATTGTCAACCAAACCTCTAAAGACTTTGTAAATATTTTTGTCTGTCATCTAACTGCCAACAACCCTAATTAAATTTAGTATTTGTCATATTGTAAATGTTCTGTCTATAAATAAGTTGTAAAGTGAGGAAAAAAAAAGTTAGAAGTAAGTGATCAAAGAACAACCACAGTGTCAGTTGTATCTTCAACTTGTAGATTTCTACATTCAGCAATAAAAAAAAAAAGCAAGAAATTTCTATTAAATTTCTATTCCCATTTCACTTGCAATTTAATTTTTTTTTTTTATTTCATTTTACAAGAACATGGCTCAACGAAAACCCACTAAAGCTAGAACCTTTCAATTTGGAACCATATGTCTGAACGAAGTGTTAAATCCAAATTTGAGGTTTAACTCTTTATATTCTCAAAACCTTTTTGAAGAACATAAGGTTATTGTAGATAACTTTTGATCTCTAAAACCACAAAGTTTTCCAAACCAAAATTTAAAATATGCTTATGGAAAAACCATTTGTTTTTTTGTGTGCAAATTTGATTAATTGTTATTTGTTACTAATATCAATTTTTTGTTTAATTTATTTATAAAAATATTTTATTATTTTTAATAGTTTAATTATTTGTTTAGATTTATTCACTTATTTTTACATATTTGTAATGTTTTTTTCATAATTTTTCTCCTCCACAAATTTTGTATTATTTTCAATTCAAAAAAATAAAATGGGTGAAGTGTTTCTACTTATCAACTTAGTGTTTCATCAATGGCATTGGGTTTAAAGAAACAACTTTATACTATGTGGGAAAATTTTGAGAAAGTATATAAAATTATCGATGATATGATTGTAGTAAAATTAAAGTACAAGATTTGTCCATTAAAGCTTGTCGTTGACTCAAAAGGCAAGAATTATTTATCTAGACCAACATTTGATGAGACATGTTATATGAGAGACAATTCATAACTCAATCACATACTTTATTGTATCTCATAGAATTGCTAAGCGAAACAAACAAACATCTCTTATAAAGCCAAACAAATTCCGACATCAAAATTAAGGATCGACTTTAATACCATTTGTAACGACCCACTACTAACCATGTAGATATTCACCTTAGACTCAAAGGGGTTTCACAGTTTTAAAACACGTGTACATAATTAAGAGGAACATAATTATATAGTGTTAAGAATGGTTTTTTTTTACCTATTTGGTATGAAATATCATTACTTTTCTATTTTTAATATGATGCCACTCATATGCATAAAGAATTTGTTGATTTCATCGCATTTGAAAACCTAAGAGTAGAAGATTTATACAAAGCAATTTGTAATCACAAATTCATGCATTTTTAAGAATCACAAGTCATAATGATAATTTAAAAAATAAAACAAAATTTATTCATTTTTTTTTCAAAGTTTTGAAGGAATTGTAAAAAAAAAAAGATTAATTTCTTTTTCAAACAACAAAATTACCATATTTTGATACTTTTATTGGGAAAGTATCACAAATGAAATTGCAGTTTGACTATCATAGGTTTTTTCTATTTCTTTGGATAACGCATAATATAAGAAAATTATTGTTTTATTCGTTCAAGGTTGTTTAGAATTACCTTGAAATGCACATATCTTAAATTTAATTGTTCAAAATTATTTATAATTTATAGAAAGCTATATTGAAAGATTGAAAAACGCTTTATATATATATATATATATATATATATATATATATATATATATATATATATATATATATATATATTTTGTGTTTGTTCTTTTGCTACTAAAACTTCATTATTTAAAAGAACTTGCAAAATTATTCATTTATTTTGCAGAAGACTTCAAGTGCATTTGGGAATGTTTCTGAAAATGTTTTCTCAAAAAGTATTTTTCATAAAACACTATAAGTAATTTTTCAAAATTTTAAAAATGTTTCGTAAACTTTTTTAAATATCTAATTTTTTTTCAAAAATACTTTTTAGTTTCAAAATACTTCCTAAAATCACTGCCAAATGGACTTTTCCTAGTGATGTTACAACCAAATGCAATACAATAAATAGAATGCTAAATATTAATACAACATACCAAAAGGTAACACAATTATATTACATTATTTTGCAAGAAAATGATTCTTGATCTTGGTTTGAACCAAATACCGATAATGATAGATTAAATATTACACTATTAAGGGATTTTTTAAAATGTTTTAATGATACAATATTATCTTTTTCTCAAATTTATATAATAAATTCATTAGCTAAGTAGATCTAATATTTATTAGGGTAAGTTTCCTTAAAGTTTTGGTTTAGCTATTAAGATTGTTATCAAATGAGGCTTACCATAATTCAAAAGATTATGGTGAAATTCATCGTACTTCGCAGATATGATTTTAGTATATAGTTTTAAATATGTTACCATCCTATTTATTCTATACATGACTCTTAATATCTATCAATTTCCTCTAAATATAAACTTCCTTACTAAATTTTGTCAAAAGACAGATCAACTTCTAATGTTTCTTTTAGTTGAAAGAATGTAATGATAAAAACTCAACACATCAAGGAGAAAAGAGAATTGTGAATAGATATGGAAAAAATGCAACATAGAATAATAATAATGATATACAAATATATATGATTTGCAATTTAATTTTATTATGTATAGTTTAATAATTATTTGAGACATATGAAAAAGTGAGAAACCATAATAATTTCTAAAGTATTTAAAAAAAATTCATAGCAATAAATTCCGATTAACAACTTATTCAAGCTTAGAAATATATTCATAAACTATAAAATTATAATTTTCGATACAATAATTTATTAAAAACTTGTGTTGTAATTATAAAATCATAATTTATTAAGTAATATTTAAATTTTAAAAATTAAATTGGCCCAAAGCTAAAGCTTGCAACTCTATGGCTGGGCCTTGGGCATTAGAAAATGGGCTTGCCCGATTCGTCTTACCGGCTCAAAAGTCTACCTAAGCCCGCTCGAAGCCTCAGATTGGGCTTTAGAACCGAAAACTGTTCTCAAGACCCAACGGGTTCTAATTAGTTCTTGCTGGATATATGCACTCAAGGGGCCCACCAATCAGCCCATGGTAAGACCTCATGCAAATCACCGCAGAGGATCCACAGCAAAACCAAGGACAAAAAGGCAATCTCTGTTTCGCGATGGAAGCCAAGACAGAGCGAAGCAAACCCTAATTGCCGAAGAAGACGAAGGACAAAGAAGAAGAAATTTTTCTTTAGGATCCCCCAAGCCTTCCGAATCTGGTAAGCTCTTCTTCCCCTTGGTAACTGCATGGAAATCTCATAATCATCATCATCATCTCCTTCCGCTCCATCATCATCTTCTTCATCATTTAATCCGAAGCATTTGGCAATTTCTCGCTTTCAATCGTTCATTATCACCATTTTAAGAGGAAGAAAATTCAAAATGAAAGGCTTTGTTGGGGAAGTTTCAGAGATATCTGTGGCCGCAACACATCTTTTTCTATAAAGAAACCACAATTTATGAGATTCTCCCACTGTTTCGTGTTTGTCGGACTATAAATGTGAAAATTTTAATTCGATTTTGACCGTTTATCTCGTAATGAGTTTGGAAGATTAGAAGTGTTCAATGTCGAATGAGAGAAGCTGCGCCGATAATTACTATTATTGTCATTCATCTTTGATAGCTGTCCATTAAATAGCATTCTTTTATCCAATTTCCTTGGATAGCTGAAAAATATGAGTTTCTTTTACTATTTTGTGTTTGTTGGGCTGGAAATTTGGATTGGTTTTGACTATTTATCACTGTAGGATATCAGAAGAATAAGTGTGTTCAGTTTCGAATGAGAGAAGCTGCTGCTGATAATTGCTATTGTTATAATTTATATTTGAAGAAGGTGATATGTCTCACCAGTCATCTCGGCTTCATCGGCTTCTCACTCTGTTGGACAGTATCCTTTTTGTTTTTTGTTGGATTAATTTTTTTTTTTCAGTGTATTTCTTGATGGGTTCAATAGCATTTTATGTTTCTTTAACCCAAACTAAGCTGGTTCGACCCAAGCTACAAGGCTCACAGCGGCTCGACAGATTGGGGATATTGCAAAATCCCATCCTCAAGACTTGAACTCACTGTTGAGGAAGGTATTCAAATAATTAGTGATATGTCCTTTATTATTGTTATTATTTATGGCTTAGATGTTATTAGAATTATGCTGTTGAGTGGTAGAAAAGTATACATACCAGCTCTCAACCAATAGACACCATTGTCTATTGATAAGTTTGTTTTGAGTGGACTTTAAGGCTTTCTTGAAATTTCAATGTCAAGCTAATTTAGGTTAAAAAAATGGCCTAATACTAGAATTAGACCCACTACATGCTTTTTTGATAGATAAAGGCAATTGTATTAAAAGAAAAGGTATACACAACGTATACAATGTAAACAAAGAAGTGCGAATACACAAAAACTAGCAACCACACCCTAGGAAGAACCTAACTAATCCACAAAATCTAGCAAGGATATAGAACCATCCCTAATGGACAATCTAACCCAATCCCAAAATAGATACAAAAAGGAGTTGTTAAATGTTTGGTCTAAACTTTCACAATTCTCAAAGGCTATCTTATTTCTCTCCCTCCAAATGGTCTAAAAAAGACATAAATGAGCAACTTTGTAAGCCTTTTTCCTTTTTCTACCAACAAAAGAGCCTCCCCAACTCAAGAGCAACCCTCTCACCGAAGAGTTCATCACCCATTGTACATCAAATAAAGCAAAAATCGGCTGTCACAATATGTGAGCTTTCGAACAATATAGAAGAATATGATCACTCGTTTTTTCCTCTTCTTTGTACATGTAGCATCTATTAGGCATCTTCCAACCGCTCTTTCTGAGCTGATCCTGTGTCAAAATCTTGGCCCAAGTTGCCTCCCAAGCAAGGAAGCTTACTCTAACTGGAGCTTAGGAGTTCTAAACTATACCATAAGAGAAAGGATCTGCTTTGCTACTGGCCATGAAAGAATAGAAGGACTTAATTGAAAAGATGCCATTTTTTGTATCCACCCACACCAAAATATCCTCAAAATCCAAAGAGAGGGATTAATCATGCAACCTCACAAAGAAGTTACCCACTTCCTCCAACTCCTAGTCATTCAACTATCTAAAAAAACCTATGATTCTAACTACCACCATCCCAAACATCAACCACCCAAGCATCCTTAGAGGAAGCTATAAAAAAAATATTTGGGAAAACATCCTTCAAAGGCACATCCCGATACCATCTATCCTTCCAGAACTTCACCTTGTTCCTAGAACTAACCCTGAAGCAAGTGTTGACTTTAAAAGCCTCCTATCAATTTCTTATTACCTTCCAGACCTCCACTCCATACCTCTCTCTCACCCCTTTCATGCACTAACCCTCATCTTACCTGTTTTCAAAGAGGATCTCTTTTAGTCGTATATCTCCAATACCACTTTCCTAAAATTGCTAATTAAAGGTTAAAAAATTTCTGAAACCCAAATCCCCCCCACCCAATCCCCTTCCTTTTTTTTTCCAAGCACACAACAAACCTACTCAATAGATGGAACTTGTTAACCAAAGCTCCCCCTTCCCAAAGGAAATCCCTTTGTATCTTTTACAGTCTAATCGCTACCCTCTTAGGGATGACACAGAGGGACATATGATATATTGGTAAGCTAGATAGGGTGCTCTTAATTAGAGTTTGCCTTCCATCTTTTGAGAGATATTGCTGCTTCTACAAAGCAAGCCTTTTCTGAAACCTCTCCTCCATCCCTTCCCAAACCTTTGAAGACTTGTAAGGCGCGCCTAAAAGAAGATCTAGATAGGTGGTTGGGAGAGCTCTCTCACTTTGCAACCTAGAATCTTAGCAAGCTCCTCCAAATTTGAGACATCCCCAAATGGAATCAACTCACTTTTCCCTAGGTTAATCTTTAGCCCTGAACATGCTTCAAACCACATGAAGACCAAACTTAGATACTCAAGATTTTCCTTACTAGCATCACAAAGAATGAGAGTATTGTCTACGAAAAACAAATGAGACACCTCCACTCCCACATCATGCCTTCTTCTGACTACAAAACCATTGATAAAACAACCCTCATTCGCCCTAGAGAGCAAGTGGGAGAGGGCCTCCATCGCCAAGATAAACAAATAAGGTGACAAAGGGTCTCCTTGTCTCAGACCTGTAGAGCTTTCGAAAAAACTTGAAGGGGTACCATTTATCAAAATAGAGAAATGAGCAGTAAAAATACACCATCTAATCCATCCTATCTACTTGGAACTAAACCCCATTTTCTTTATAACTGTAAGGATAAAGCTTCAATTAGCATGCTCATAAGTCTTTTCGATGTCCAACTTACATAATATTCCTTTCAAATTGTCTTTAATTCTAAAATCAATAGCTTCATTTGCTATCAGCACTGCATCCAAAATTTGTCTCCTTGCCACAAAGGCATGCTAAAAATCTGAGACTAAAGAACCCACTTATTTTTTTGGTCTGTTTGCTAGGACATTAGCCAAAAGCTTGTATAACCCTCTTATCAAGCTAATGGGTCTAAAGCCCTTTAGGTCTTTTGCACGCCCTTTCTTAGGAACCAATACTAAAAACGTAACATTTAAGCTCCTCTCAAAAGACCCCAAGTCATAGAATTCACCAAAAAAACCCATGACCTCATGTTTCACAATATCCTAACTATACTGCCAAAAAGCCAAAGAAAAGCTATCCGGGCCCTAGGCCGTGTCACCATTCAAACCGAATAAAGCTACAAGCACCTCCTCTTCAAAGAAGGGTATCTCTAAGGTTGCTGAAATAGTTGGCTGCAAGGAGGAGAATACCAGCCCATCTATACTCGACCTTCACTCCCCCGCCCTTGCTAGAATCCTTTGAAAAGCATTTGCCACCCCGTCTTTGATGCTATCCTCCCTAACTAACAGCTCACCATTTACCCTTAGCTTGGCCATAAGGTTTCTCCTTTGAGCATTGACCATTTTATGAAAGAATCTTATGTTTTTGTCCCCTTCTTTTAGCCACAACTCTCTTGACTTCTGGCTCCAGGATATTTCTTCCATCTTTGCCCATTTCTTAAACTCATTCATCACCTTTCTTCTAACCTCATTTTCCTCTATTATAAGAGGCCGTTCCCTTTCCTTTGCATCCCACAACCCTAATTGTGCCAAAGCCTCAAGTTTCTTGGTGGACATATTTCCATTAACTTCCTTATTCCAAATTTTAAGGTCCCGTTTCAAGGCTTTAAGCTTCGCTGTCAGAATGTAATTGAAGGACCCTTGAACACTGTAAGACCAAATCATTGATTTAACGATTTTGTGCTTATCCCCCTCGTTTATCCCTCTCACATTCCAAGCAAAGATTTTGTGCTTCATTGACGCACTTTGGCTAATTCTCCAAAAGACTTCCTTCCTTTTCTCCCACCAAAGGAGTTAATCTTATAAGAAACAAAGCATTCCAATTTTTGTAACTCCCTCTCATTGACCCGCTATCTGCTTTCTGTGCAAAGCAAATACTTTTCATATTTTAATGTCCTATATGAAGCTCTTTTTAAGGGAGATTTCATGCCTTATTTTTAGTCTTGTTATGTTCCTGGCTTTTTATTATCTGTTAGTCTTACCATTTTGATAGGCTAAAATTTAATGTGAAAATATGTGTCTCTTTTGCCCTTGTTTAGAGATTTTACTAGTGAGTGATGAATGAATACTAGTCATTGTTTGAAGTGCTATTAGTTTATGAAAAAATTACAGCTGGTAAAAGCTAAGCTGAAGATACATAACAAACCCACTTTTGGGGCCTTAAAAGAGAGGAATGGCTCCATTATTACGGATTTCGGACAAGTGGATGCTTTTGAAGTTTTGAGCAGTTCGCTTGAAGAATTGATTCCTTAGAGCTTCTAGGAAGTTAGAATTAGAGGATATTCTTTTCAAGGAGAAAATGCTCTAGAGATAAAAAGTAAAGAGTTAAATAGGTCAAGGAAGGTGATTGAATTCCAAAATTTTAGGATTTTTAAATCTTTTTAAATTTAGGTTTCTTATTTTCGCTTTACTTATCAAAAAAAAAAAAAAATCCAAAATTTTAGGTTGAGTGGGCAATTGTGGAAGGAAGAAAAAATTGTTAAAATCCTTGATGATAGAGAAATCCTCATTGTTTTTCCTCAAGGACAAATGTAGAGTCATAGAGGATTGAAAGGTCGAGTTTGTCCCTTTTTTTTTTGAGGAAAATGCTAGTAGGATTGATTTCTGCAAGGACAAATGTAGTGCCTGAGGATTGATTTCCTATTTTTTTTGTAAATCAAAGATGTTGCTTTACATATGAACAAGGATCAAACACTAGATTTGTTTTTTTTTTTTATTTCAGCAATGTTAGCCCATTGCAAGAGAGGATTTTTTGAAATGTTTCTCTTAATTTAAGAATAGGAGAGTTTTGATAGAAGCACCAATGTCACCTTTATTGCTCTTGATCTTGAGAGAGATTCACTCAGTAGAATTATAGACTTTAGTTTGGTAACCAATCTCTATGCGATAATTGCTAAGGTGCTTTGTAAGTGTTTTTGGACGGTTCTACAAGAGAACATTTCACCTTTGTGTAGAGGTTTTATGAAAAGCAGAGAAATTTTGGATGCATCTCTTATTGCAAAGGAGTTCATGGATGAAAAAAATTCTCATTAGGTGAGGATGGGGTTGTCTTCAAAATTAATTTTGAAAATACTTAAGATCATGCTATTGGGGCTCTTTTAATCATGCTTTAGGTCTCAGTATGTAATCTGTGGTCTTGGTCTAGGGTGTTTGTAGATATATGCCCTATTTCTCTTGTTAGCTTTATTGATTGGTTAGGCTCTAAGTAAGGGCAGGTGATGTTTTTTGCTTCTCTCCCACCCCCTTTGGGTTGAGCCTTTAAGCCTTTATTGTATACTTTGAGGGCACTGCTTTTGGTGTCTTCTCTTTACTTTATAAACGACTTTTCTTTACCTATCAAAAAAAATAAAATGCTGACGTTGAAGTAGAAGCCATGATATTAAAGGGGCTATTATGATATCATAAAAGTTACATTGAACATGAAGGTGTAAATCATGGACAATATTTTTCTTTTAGCAATCTCGCGTGTGGGTTTGCTCTCACTTGTTTATAGTTAAGGTGTGTGCCATGGACAATATTTTGCAGAGAATTTAGTGATTCTTGAGAGTTGGGTATAATGGGAATAAATCATAGAGGAAAATGTTGGTTTGAATGGGAATAAAAATCCTTTGAAATTTCATTGGAGTTAGTCAAAGGTAAGGCTATTGGGAAGATTGTGGAAAGGGATCGGGTGTTATCCTCTTGGATTTTTGGAGAGAGGGGTCTTGCTTGGTTGTTAGAGAGGTGGAAGCTTTACTATGTAAGGAAGTATAGGGAGTCCTTTAGAAGGGTCCAAAATGAAGATGGAAGGGGCTACAACTTGGAGTTGTGCAAGAACAAAGATGGAAGATTATTCCTTTGTTTAGCTTTGTTTGCAGAGGAGAAAAGGTTCTCCTTGGTTTTCCTAGAGGGAAGGGAACTTTTAGGGGGATGGAAGATCTTTGCCACCAAACTGAGGAGCATTGGAGTTGTCCCTACACCTAGGCAATTTGAGGCTTCTATGGAGTTTCTTTAGGGGCTGGAGGAGAAGGGAGGGGATACCCATTTAAAGCATGCTTCCTTTGCACATATGCTAAATAGAGGCAAGAGGGAGGTGGGTGAGTTAGTCTTGATTGAGAGCGGGATAGAGGAGGTTACGAGCAATTCATTGTTCCTCAAGAAATGTTTACCTATCAAAAAAGGAAAAAAAAAAGTGTCTAGTGAGGGGAGGTGAGATGTTTCTTCAAGCTGAATGCCGATTATGGACTCATTGAAATCTTAGGCAATGCATTCTTGAGGATTGAAAGGTGATTTACAACTATCTTTGTTGTGAGGCCCTCTCATATTATTTGAGTTTGAAAATGTTTTTGAAGCCAAAAGGGTTTGACATTTGTGGCCTAGTTTGTTTGAGGAGAGAAGATTACAGTTGGATTGGTGGTGGCCAAATGTTGGTTGCTTTAGAGAAGGTGTTTGTGGTGGTGAAGTTTGGGTGAGAGTGTTAGGACTACCAATGCATTTGTGAGGAAAAGAGTTTTTTGAGAAGGCCTAATAAGGCTAGCCCAAAGGTCTTTTTTCCAAACCTAGTAGAGGGGTTATGGGTATGAAGGCCTGAGGGTCTTGAAAGTTCTCTTGTTGGTGGAGCATTTGTTAGCTCCATGGCAACCGTCGTTGAATCCCTTATGAGGGTGACGTATTAGGGTTTGGTGGAGAGGGTTTTCAGGGGTCGATGGTGCCCTCTTGGCAGGAGCTACGAGTTTTAAAGGTAGGCTATCATCTCCCCCTTCTCCCCCTTTTTTTTTTAGTTGGGTCGCCCGTTGTTGGCAGTGGGCTAATGGATTAGTCAAAGTCGAGGCCTTCCTTCGTGCTTTTGGGATTTGGATTTTGGCCGCTAAGGTTGATGCTTCAAGATGGTAGTTTGTTGGATTTTCCGGAGAATGCTACAAAGGGTCCCTTTATAGCTGAGTTTACAGTTCAGATCAATGGGACCCTAACAAGCTTTTTTCATAGATCTAGAGGGTTGAGGCAAGGATACCCTTTGTCTCCTTATTTATTTGTTTTGGCAATGCAGACTCTTAGTCTTCTTCTTAAGAGAGCTAAGGAGGGAGGTTTTATTTTAGGTTTTAAGGTTGGAGGCAAAGGTGGTAAGGGAGTGAAGGTGTCTCACTTTTCGTTTGTGGATGATACTTTGGTTTTTTGTGAGGCTTGCAAGGACCAACTTTTGCATCTTCATTAGACTTTAATGCGGCTTGAAGCGATTTTAGGGCTCAAGACCCATTTAGAAAAAAGTGAGTTAATCTTAGTAGGAAGAGTTCCTATTATGGAGGAGTTGGTGGAGATATTGGGATGTAGGGTGGGGTCATTACCTTCCAGGTACCTTGGCCTTTGTTTAGGTGTTGTCTTTAAGTCGACAATAAGTTGAGACTTGGTGGAAGAGAGGGTGCATAAAAGGCTTGCAAGGTGGAAGAGACAATACCTGTCTAGGGGGTTGGTGCTCTTTGGAGGTGAGGGAGTGTTATGGAGTTGGGTTGTAGAAGTCTAAAAGGAGAGGGTGGGATGCTCTCCAAAGCAAGATTTCCTAAAGGTTCGTTTTTGGAAGGACATTTGGTGTGGAAACACTCCTTTGAAAACCTCTTTCCCATCTTTGTTCGCTATAGCCACCTTAACGGATGCTTGGGTATGTGACGCTTGGGAGCAGGCTAATAATGGGGACAAAGCAAGATTTCCCAAAGGTTCATTTTTGGAAGGACATTTGGCTTGGAGACACCCCTTTGAGAACCTCTTTCCCATCTTTATTCACTATAGCCACCTTAAAGGATGCTTGGGTATGAGACGCTTGGGAGCAGGTTAATGATGGGGATTATTGAACCCTTGTTTCTTAAGGAATTTCCAAGAATGGGAGTTGGATAGTATTGGTGCTCTCCTCTTATGCTTGCAAGGCAAATCGGTGAGTAGGGAGGTAGAGGACAAAGTAATGTGGATGGTTAGGAAGGAAGGCAAGTTTTCAGTTAAGTCTTTCTATTGTGGGATGGCACAAAGGGGTTCAAATTTGTTCCTGACAAGGTTTATTTTGGAATTTTTGGGTTTCAACAAGAGTAAGGTTTTTTGTTTGGGTTTTAACTCAGGAGCAACTTCAAAGGAGGGGGTTCTCTTTGGCAAACAGGTGCTTTCTCTGTCTTTCTGAAGAAGAAACAGTGGATCATCTCCTACTGCATTGTGTCAAGACGTAGGTCCTATGGAACCTCCTTTTCTCTCTTTTTGGTATATCTTGGACTCTCTCGTGTACAGTGAAGACAACCCTTATTGGGTGGAATGGAGGGTTTGTGGGAAAAAGACGTAAGAAGGCTTGGCAAATGGTACCTTTATGTATTTTTTGGTCAGTTTGGAAGGAGAGAAATAGGTTAGCGTTTGGGGATGAGGATATTTCGCTTCAAAGGTTGAAATATTTTTTTGTATGTAATCTTTGGTCTTGTGTCAAGGGTTCCCTAGCAGAGAGTCATTCTTCTCTTGTAAGTTTTGTAGACTAGATAGGCTCCTAGTTAGGGAAGGTGGTGTGTATACTCCCTGTATACTTAGAGGGCACCGGCTTTTGGTGTTTCCTCTTTTCGTTTAATATACTTCTTTTACTTATCAAAAAAAAAAAAAAGGTTTTTTGTTTGGGAAGCAACTTGGAGAGGGATTCTAACTTTGGACAAGTTGAAGAGGAGAGGGTGGATGTTGGTGAATCTTTGTAGAGGCGAGGAGGAATCTTGTGATCACATTCTTTTTCATTGCTCCAAGGTAGGTATGTTATGGTAATTGATATTCTCCTTGTTTGGAGTGTTTTGGGTGTGCATTCCTTAGTCAAAGCAATGCTTCTAAGTTGACATTGTCGTTTTATTAGAAAGAACATAAAGAAGGCTTGGAATGTGTCTCCTCTTTGGTTGTATTGAACTATTTGGAAAGAGAGAAATAGAAGGGCTTTTGAAAACGTTGAGCTATCAGATCAAAAGTTAAATTTCTGTGTAACTTTTTAAAATGGACTAGAGGGGGGTTTAGGGGTTGATTCCTTGTCTATGATTGATTTCATCGTTTGGTTAGGTCGCTAGTAAGGGGTGGGCTTTTGTGTTTTTGCTTGGAGTGTGCTTGTATACTTCCTGTGTAGTTTGTGTTGTCTTTCATGGCTTTTCAATTTAATGCACTTTTTACCTATCAAATATATATATAGATGGAGATGATGGATTTGGGGCTGCATATCTTCAGTTAGTTTTGTAGTTTCAGTTAGTAGCACTGGTAAGAGTTGGGTAATATCAAGAGGGAAGGCAGAAAGGCTGCCTTTCTCCATTCTTTTTACAAATTGTTGCAATTTGCAAATGGGGTTGAGTGGATTAATGACTGAAGCCAAGTGTAAAGGGGTTTTGGTGGGAAGATGTATTCGTGTCTCATTTGCAATTTGCAAATGCTACTATTTTCTTTTCTGTAGCTGGGGTTAGGAGTTCACATTAACAAGCTTACCTCTTAGTTCTTGGAAGGGTGTCCGTCCTTCAGGGTAAATCTTAGTAAAAGCACTCTTAGGCATTAATTTCAATATTGGTGTTCCCAATAGGTGCTGCTGCAGGTGCTGAACCCTGAGCCAGCTAACCAAAGGTTTAGGTTGGTAGAGTTTGGATTGGCTCTTTTCTCTTTTGGGTATTCATACAGCACCTATTTAGGACCCAAGGATTTATAGGAAATTAAGTGGATGAAAGAAAGCCATTTCTCCTTTGGATGAAAGTTATATTGTCAAAATCTTGTTTGATTCATATTGCCACTTACCTCCTGGTCTTGATGATCCCAGTTAATGTTTTGTTTAGAATTCAGCAGGATTTCTTGTGGTCCAGGTTTGATTGTAGGAGGAGAGACCATTTGATAGGATGCAATCAGGTTTGTACGTTGAAATGTGGATGGGGATACTGGTGGGGTTTCTACATGAGTCCCTTGTTCTTCTTACACATGGGCTGCAGCCATTGGAGCTGTTTCCTTTTTTCCTTTTTACCTTCTGAGTGAAGCTTTAGTTTATTTTTCTTGAGCATACGCAGGGTAGTTGTCCAATTGGTCATGAGTTGTTCAGTACAGTTCTTTGTTTATTATGCTATTGAGTGTAGATTTATCTTTCTATTATCTGGCTTAACCAGCGTTTTGTGAATTTAGGTTTCTCAATATCTCCGTAGTAAAAATTGGGATACAAGGGTTGCTGCTGCTCATGCTATTGGTGCCATTGCTGAGAATGTGAAGCATTCATCTTTGTCTGAATTATTTGCTTGTGTTGGAAAAAGAATGTCGGAAGCAGGTATTTCTGGTGAAGTCGAAGATGTGGTGGCATGGCCTGATTATCATCCCAAAATTATGGCTGGCAGTCCATTTAGAAGGTTAGTAATGCTTCTTTTTTATTCCATGCTTAGTTCTTCTCTTTGGTATTCTTTTAGATAAAATTGATCTTTATGTTCAAAATTGTAAGTGAGAAAAAAATTATATGTTATCTCACTTCTCCACTGTTAAATTATAACAGCTTTGATATTAACAAGGTGCTGGAGTTTGGTGCATTATTGGCATCTGGTGGACAGGTAATGCTCTTCTTTTTTCTGTGAATTTAAAATTTCTATATATTTTTTAATCATAATAATGCAACTGACTTGATGAGGGTAGGGTTTTCTATTTATTTAAAAAAAGAGGGGTGAAGAAGCCCCAGTAGTAAGCAAAGGGTGAAAGTATTGTCTTGTGTGATTTACTGCCTCCTATTCATTCAGCAATCTCAGGTACATGATACATAAAAAGATGAATGATCCACACCAACAGAATAAGGTTCTGCTTGTTGATAAATACTAAGGAATCAGCATTCTCTGTTGAAAAATCCTAGCATTTCTTTTCTTTCATAGCATCTAAAAAGATGACAGGAAAAATAAGGTCAACCATGTCATCCTTCTTAGCACAAAAGCACTAGAATGCCAAGTCTCCTACAAATGAAGAGTTTCTATTAAGAAGCTGGAGTCGTCCAGGATGTGGATAAGGAATAAAGCACAAAGGACTGACGTGCCCTTGCACTGAGTTGAATGACTGTCAATTGACTGCTCATTAATCTAGCTCCTAGCAGATTGAGCATGTATTTTACCAAAATTGCCTTTCTATGGTGTGAGGCAGTTTCTGAAATTGTGAGGAAAAGAGTTCTCCTCATTAAGAAAGGAAATGCATGGGAGCTGACACATGCACTCTCTTCTGAAGAAAAGTAATCTATATTCATCAGATGTTAGAATTGGAAAGTGAAGCTGATCAAGAAAAAACCTGCCAACTAGATCAAGCATCTCCTATACCAACTTGCTCAAATTTCTTGCTACATCTCTGGATCAAAAAGACATCAAAATTTGGAATCTGCAGTCATGTTGATGGAGACAAGTGGCGGCCGCCTTTAAAAGTTTATCAAAGGCGCAAAGGAGTGGGCTCCATGCCCAAACTTTAATTTGGCTCCCTCTGGATGATAATGGGCTTAGTTGGGATCTTATATAAGTCAATATGGGTTCAGCCCAGAAAGTGCTTTCCAGAAATCAAGTCACGGGCCTAGTTAATGGTTATAAGTTACCATTTTCTGTTATTATTATTGTCATTTTCCAATAGTCTTTAATGTGGTCAATAGTCAGTCTAAGTTTGTTATTTTCAAGTTGCATTGTTACTGTGTCTAGTTCCAAGGAGTTATAAGTCCCTAGAAAAGTTTTATATAGTAAGTAGTTGATTAGTTTTTTGAGAGGAATGAATGAATGAATGAATTTCCAGCAGGCACTATTTTCTTTGTGTTAGACAAAGAGTACTTGGGTGTGAAGCCTAAAGGCTTCTAGAAGTGATTCCTAGGGTCCTTTCAATTATATTCTCCTTGCATTTTACCTTCTGTGCTGCATCACATGTTTGTCCCTCTCAAAACTAGGATGCCATGAGAAGGACCTGGATCCACCTGAAGAATTTTGCAAAGTTAGCAATGCTAACCAGCAGGGTGGGTATTGCACCATGAAACTTTTTAGGTCTCAATTTGAACTGCCTAGGCACTTCGTACTTAAGGCTATTCAAATCTTACCAAGACCAAGGCTGAGTCCCAAGCCATTTTCTGGCTGCTCTTATTAAATATCAATGAGAAAATGATGGGAAGATGTTGTCAAGATTTACCTCTTTAGTTTATGGGTTGTTAGATCAATTTAGCGAAAATCTGACTATGCCTCCATTTTTTTCTTTTGATCAGATATTTCTCCATTACCCACTGCAGAGCAAGATAAAACATTAAACTTGGGCATGACTTATATAATACCATTCCACATACAATACAGAAGGATCTGGAGACATCATTAGAACTCCTATCATCAAGCTTCTATAGTTCTTTTCCCCTGTTGTCATGTTTAAGAATTGGATGTAGCCAGAAGAGAGTAAAAATTCAGGTGCTTTTACCTCCTCTATGCATGGTTTCTTCTTTTGTCTTTGCTTGAAGTTCCTACTACTGATTCTTCAATTCTGTTACAGAAGTTACTTGCTTTTGTTCTTATTATTCCCTCTGTGTTTCATTTGGCTCCACTCCATTGTACTTTGCCTACTCCTTTGTTCTTTGGTAGATGTAAACTCCTAAGTATCACTGAGATGGGATAATTGAGAGACCGATCTTTTGTATTGGATCTTCAGGATAAGCACACGCATTCTGACTATTTTGAGAGACCAATCTTTGTCCATTGTTGTTTCTAAGGATATATCTGGGACTTCCTTTGGGGGCTGGTCATAATTCAGTTGCAAGTTGGGATGGGGTGGAAGAGAGGTTCCGGAAAAGGCTTGTCATGTGGAAGAGATAATTTATTTCTAAAGGAGGGAGGATTACCTTTATTCGTAGCACATTGTCAACCATTCCCATTTACTATGTGTCTATGCTATGTATGCCACAAGTAGTAAGGCTGAGGCTAGAAAAAATTCAAAGGGACTTTCTTTGGCGTGGGAGAAAGTTGGAGAAGAAGCCTCATCTTGTGAAGTGGTCGATTGTTTGTTTAGATAAAAGAAAGGGCAGCTTGGGTGTTAGATGTCTTTCTAAACTTAATAGAGCCCTCTTAGGTAAATGGAGTTGGTGCTTTGTGGAAGAAAGGGAGGCTCTATGGCATCAAGCTATTATTGGAAATTATGGGGTAGAAGAAGGAGGGTGGTGTACTGGAGAAGTAAGGGAAGGGTATGAGGTGGGGCTTTGGAAGGAAATTAGAAAGGAATGACCTTTTATGAAAGACAAATTTGTTTTTTCTATAGGGAATGGTCGAAGAGTGAGATTTTGGAAGGATAGGTGGTGTGGAGAAGAGACTCTTAGCATTTCTTTTCCATCTTTGTATGCTTTGGCGACTTCCAAAGAGGCATGGTTGGCGGAGGTTTGGGATACTTTAGGGGAGGAGGGGGGCTAAAATCCACGCTTTTTGAGACTGTTTAATGATTGGGATATGAAGACGGTAGAGAGATTACTTTTCTCTTTGCAAGGAAAGAGAGTGGTTTTCAATTTGGAGGATAAGTTATGGTGGAAGGAGGCAAAGGGTGGTAATTTTTCCGTTAAATCCTTTTATAGTGCTTTGGAGGGTAGTAGCACAGTCCTGTTCCCGAAAAGTATTATTTGGAGCCCATTTGTTCCTACTGAGGTTGGTTTTTTTGCTTGGGAAGCTATTGGGGGTAAAGTTCTAACTTTGGACCAACTAAAGAAGAGGGGTTGGGCACTTCCAAACAGATGTTATCTTTGTGGGGATGCCGAAGAGTCTATAAATCATCTTTTAATTCATTGCACAAAGGCAAGGGTTTTATGGGACTTGTTATTTAACCTTTTTGGGGGTTCTATGGGTTCTTCCTTCATCGGTGAAGGAGATTCTTCTTGGGTGGCATGGGTAGTTTGTGGGCAAGAAATGGGTGAAGGTTTGTAAAGCAGCCCCCCTTATGCCTCTTTTGGACGGTTTGGAGGGAAAGAAATAGGGTTGCATTTAAAAATGAGGATTTTCGATCCAAAGGATGAAATTTTCTTTTGTTAGCAATTTGTGGTCTTGGTCTAAGTGTTGTAATGTTTTTTTTTTTTGATAAGTAAGCATAAATTGTATTAAAGGGCAAACCGCCATAAAGCATACAGGGAGTATACAAACGCAGCCACACCCCAAAAAACAACAGAAACAAGCAGCCTCAACGGCCCTTAAGTAGCCGCTAGCCACTCCAAAAAGATTAAAAGCGAAGAGGACTCCTTTCCCATGTACACTCTAGCCCAACTCCACAAGTTACAAACAAAATAATTTTTGAGTTTCTGTATGTCTAAAGAGCCCCCCCTAAAGGCTAATCTATTTCTCTCCTTCCAAACCGTCCAAAAAATACACACCGGTATGGAATTCCAGATTTTTTTCCTCTTTTTCCCCACAAAGGAGCCCCTCCAACTAAGTAACACCTTTATGACCGTCTCTGGGAACACCCAATGAACCCCAAACAAAGCAAGGATGATATCCCAAAGAACCCTAGCCACTGTACAATGTAAAAGAATGTGATTTACATTTTCCTTTTCACAACCACACAAAAAACAGCAATTAGGAAGCTGCCACCCTCGTCTTTGGAGCCTATCCAAAGTAAGGATCTTCCCCCATGTAGCTTCCCAAGCAAAAAAGGCAGCTTTAGTAGGGACCTTGTCCACCCAAATGCATTTAACCGGGAAGGCGCGGGTATTAGGAGCAGTCAGCAGATTGTAAGCATGTCTGACTCCAAAAATACCTTGACCTCCACCTCTCCAAACCACCGAATCCTCTTCTTGGGAGATCTTGACGTCGCTCAGCATGTTAAACAAAGCTCCTATTAAATCCAGCTCCCAATCATTTGAATCCCTAGCAAATCTGAGGTTCCAACCCCCTTGACCAAGGCTAGAGTCCCAAACCTCGTTGATTGTTGCATTTTTATGCACCGCCAAAGCAAATAACTGAGGGAAAATTCTGCACAGCGCCTCATCACCACACCAGTGATCAGTCCAAAATTTTACCTTAGTCCCCTTGCCCACCTTAAACCTTATGTTATCCCAACACCAATTTGCCTCCTTCAAAATCTCCTTCCAAACCCCGACTCCAAATGCCCCGCGAGCTTCATTTGTCTGCCAACCAAGGCCTTCTTGACCATATTTCACCCCAATCACTTTCTTCCAAAGAATATCCTCTTCAAAGGCAAACCTCCAAATCCACTTACTCAATAAGGCTTTGTTAAGGAGGTCAATCTTCCGTAAACCAAGCCCTCCATTCTCCTTTTGAGTGCACACCACCTCCCAATTGCTTAGGTGTATTTTCCTTTCCATTCTCCCCCCTCCCCAAAGAAAGTCTCTTTGCAACTTTTCAAGCCTTTTCGCTACTAACTTGGGCATTCGGAAAAGGGACAATTGATAAATAGGAATGCTGGCCAAAGTGCTCTTGATGAGGGTGATTCTCCCGCCCTTAGAAATGTATTGTCTTTTCCAAAGAGCTAATCTTCTCCTCATTCTTTCTTCCACCCCATCCCACATAGATATGGCCTTCTGATGGGCTCCAAGGGGCAGCCCCAGATAAACTGAGGGAAGAGCTCCCACTTTGCACCCAAGCTCCACTACCATTTCCTCAATTTCTTCAACCTCCCCAATAGGGATTAGTTCGCTTTTAGCTAGGTTTATTCTTAGCCCAGACGCCGCCTCAAACCAAGCCAAGATCCAGCTTAAAGAGGTTAGATACTCTTTCTTAGCTTCACAAAATATGATTGTGTCATCCGCAAAGAGTAAATGGGAGACCTCCATCTCTAGCCTCCCTCTACCCCTAAGGTTGCACCCTGAGACGAACCCCACCCCAACAGCCCTTCTTATGAGTGCACTTAGCACCTTCATACCTAGGACAAAGAGATAGGGAGAAAGGGGATCACCCTGACGCAACCCCTTGGAACTCGAGAAAAAACCTGCTGGTACCCCATTAACCAGGATAGAAAATTTGGCAGTGGAGATGCACCACCAAATCCACTCCATCCACCAAGTCCCAAATCCCATCTTTTGTAAGACCTTCATAAGGAAGTTCCAGTTGATGCTGTCGTAGGCCTTTTCAATGTCCAATTTGCAGATCAGCCCCTTCTCCTTACGCTTGTACCAGAAGTCGATCACTTCATTAGCTATAAGAGAGGCATCCAAAATCTGTCTCCCCCTCACAAAAGCGTTCTGGTCCATTGAAACCACCTTTCCTAAGACCTTCTTCAATCTATTTGCCAACACCTTGGCCATGAGTTTGTACAGTCCCCCTAACAGGCTAATAGGCCGAAAATCCCTAAGATCCTCCGCTCCCCCTTTCTTAGGAATAAGGACCAAGAAAGTGGTGTTGAGACTTTTGGCAAAAGATTTTTGCACAAAGAATTCCTTGAACAGATCCATGATCTCCTCCTTTACAAATTCCCAACATGTTTGCCAAAAAGCCCCCGTAAACCCGTCTGGTCCAGGAGCTTTGTCTCCATTCATGTCCATCAAAGCAGAGTGAATCTCTTCCACAGTGAAGGGCACCTCCAGTCCTTTAGCTTCACAGGGGTTTAGGCTTGGGAGGTGCAGCCCCTCAATATCCGCTTTCCAACTTGGCTCTTCAGTGAGAAGTTGCTGAAAATTTTGCACAATCCCCTCCCTTACCTCCTGCTCCTCAACCCTCCACACCCCATTGATTTTGATTCTGTCCAGGGAGTTGTTTCTACGATGGGCATTGGCCATCCGATGGAAGAATCCTGTGTTTTTGTCCCCTTCCTTCAACCACAACTCCCGCGACACTTGTCTCCAGTGGGTTTCTTCCAGAAGAACCCACTTCTTGAAGGTTTCCTTAGCTTCCTTTTTCATTTCCGTTTCACTAACTGACAGGCTCCTTTCACTTTCCACCCTATCCCAGAACTCAACCTGCTGGAGAGCCAAGTTCTTGTTAACTTCTAGTCTGCTAAACACCTCCCTATTCCACTCTTTGATTTTCTGCTTCAGCACCTTCAGCTTAGAGGCCAATCTAAAACTGGCCTTCCCCCTCACCACAGTGCCCTGCCACCAATCCCGAAGAAGGTCCTTAAAGCCGTCTACTTTCAGCCACATGTTTTCAAACCTAAACGGAGAAGGGCCTCGTCTTAACCCTCCACCCTTCAGTATAATAGGAAAGTGATCAGATGTGGGCCTTGGCAGTCTGCATTGAACAACCCCACAAAATTTATCCAGCCAGTTCTGGGTCACAAGGTATCTATCCAATCTAGCCCACGCTTGGTTATTTCTACCCCCACTCCATGAGAACACACCACCTTGCAGTGGAAGGTCAAGAAGCTCTAAATCATCTACAACCTGGGCGAATCTTCTCATTGCACCACTTATCCTTCCCTGACTGCTCCTTTCTCTTTGGGAGAGGATGACATTAAAGTCGCCCCCTATACACCACGGGTCACTCCAGATGCCTCTAATTGCCCCTAACTCTTCCCAAAAAGCCTCCCTATCCTTCCTAGAGAACGACCCATAAACACCTGTGAAAATCTAGACGAACCCATCCTCCACATTCCTAATCCTACAGGAAATAGAAAACTGACCCACCTCCATCTCACTCACTTCCAAGGTTCTTTTATCCCAACAAATCAACACACCACCCGCAGAGCCATGAGCATCCAAGGCACCCCAGTCCAGGAACCTCCCAGAGCCTAGACTCCTTACCACTCCCTCAGACATTGACTGAATTTTTGTCTCCTGAAGACAAAACAAGTCCACCCTTTGACTCCTAATCATTTCCTTAATCACCTTTCTTTTGGAGCTATCATTAGCTCCCCGCACGTTCCAAATTAGCAGTCTTAACTTCATTAAACTTCCAACATCTGATCCCCTCTTTCTTGCATACCACTCTTCAGCTTCTTTCCCCTTTCGTAATTAATGGAGCATTCTAATCTTTTCAGCTCCCGTTCAAATTTCGATTTGTCCAGAAGGATTTTACTATGGACTTTTTCCCTCCTTTTTCTGATCTTAACCAAAAAGTCCAAAATATCCTTCTCCAAGCCTTTTGTCGAAAACCCCAGAAATTTGCTGAATCTGGCCAATTCACTGTCTTCCCAATCAACCTCCTCCCATCCTTTGTCTTCTTGTGGCACTGTACGGATCAGACGTAGCTCCCCTCCACCTTCTCCATTGCTGCCATTGCTAGCCTCCATCAACTCCCAGTTGGCTACTGCCCCTTGCTCCATAGACCCTAGTCCATTGACAATGCGGCACTGAGAGTCTCTCTGGGCTACCTCCCAACCAACCCCAGAGAAGTCGTAATACCCCCCCAAAGGAGTCCGACCAGAAAAAAGAGGAGAGGAAGAAAAAGCAATAGGGACCAATAATCCACCAAGGCTAGATGAGTTTCCATACCTCTGAGCTTCTTCCAATAAGGCTCCGT
Organism: Vitis cinerea var. helleri x Vitis rupestris; assembly: GCA_945999865.1. Classification (NCBI taxonomy): domain Eukaryota; kingdom Viridiplantae; phylum Streptophyta; class Magnoliopsida; order Vitales; family Vitaceae; genus Vitis; species Vitis cinerea var. helleri x Vitis rupestris. Next base: position 494,583 of record OX253931.1, on the reverse strand, counting down.
CAATCTTTGGACTCTCCACAAGACATGGTTCCTCCATCTCCTCCTTGCTCTTCACCCAGAAAGAGGAAATTCCTGCATCTGGCCCTTCCAGCAGACGTGGGCTAGTCCAACCCAAAATGCAGGCCTCACTAGACGGGCCTAAGTCTTTATAACTGACCTTGGCCCGATCCGAATCCTTCTTAGACAGCGGCCCAGAGGTAGGTGACCCAGTACAAATCAGCCCAGCCGACCCAGCACGCCACGGCCCAGCCTCCAGATTCGATGGATCAGGCCCAGGAGAGTCCAATTCAGTGCTCCAAGGGGATTTGGCGGGGCCCCTCTCGTTCAGCCCACCCAAGCGGGGGTCCACAGGTTGCCCCGACCCACAAGATTGTCCCCGCGTCCCATCTACCAGCTGCTGCAGTGCCTCGATCCTAGTGACACCCCCCATCTCCATCACACGCTTATTCGCGCGTGCACGAGCCTCACCCCCAACCTCGACTGCTGCTACATTCTTCACCCCACTCAACCCTGCCGGCCCTACCTTCAAGACCGGCTTGACCTCCCACCAGAGGGTTAGCGCATAGCACAAGTCTTCAATCCATACTTCCACCACATTGGGTAGTTCTTCTCCGTTCATCTTTACCAGGATCCGCGCCCACTGTAGCTCTTCTAGCTTCTCTGTTTGGGAATCAGCTGCAAGGAACCCCCCACACTCCTCCCCTATCCTTCTCAGGATGGTCTGATCCCAAAGAGAGACCGGGAGACCCACGATTCTCACCCATGCCTCACGCCTTTTTTCCCCTTCCGGCATGCACCCCGTCTCGGGCCTCCATTCTTCCAGGCAGAGAAAAATCCCCCTTACCATAATGCTTCTGAGACTTAGGACTCTCTTCGATTCTTCCAATCTTTCAAATTCTAGTAGAATCTTTCCCCTCTCCAGTTTTGCAATACCCAAATTACCCTTCAGGTCCCAAGCTCTCGCCAAGAGAGTCCCCCAGGTCTTCAGGTCATCCCCTCTCCCTGATTTAAGGTTCCAGGACCCAACCAAACAATGACCCAGTTTGTCCAAATTTCGGCTAATCTCTTTCTTTCTCACCGCCACCTTGATCACTGCTCGGTCTTTCCTCATCGGCTGTTTGATTACCTCCGCAAAGGTTTTTGTCGTGATAGGCTTTAGCAGCATCACTGCATTCTTCTGGCCCTCATTCCCTTTCTTGTCAAAGCCCAGACGCCTTAGCGAGTCTACCATTGAAGTCCAGCCCCCCACTGCTCCTCTCCCTTTGGGGATGAAAATACTGGCATTTTTGCTCTCCAGATCCACCACTCCTAATCTGATGAAGCACCCGCCTCTGTTTTCATCACGCATCATGGAATAGGCCCTTCCATTTTCCTTCCAGCTTCTTCTCCATTTCCCCACACTCGTGTCCTTACAGCAATGGACCAGACCTTCAAGAAAAAACCCTAGGCTCTCTATTCCCATCCGTACCCACGACGAGATCCCTCTTTTTCTCTCCAACACCACAACTTGAGTTTTGCCCTTCTTTTCTTCAACTTCGACCTCAAAAGTCTTCGATTCCACACTGAAGATGCTCTTCCTGGAGTTATCCCGGTGCCCCAAGAGGAACGCTCCCTCTAGACTTTCACTCCGGCTCGAGCGCCCTCGATCTTCTCCCCCGCTCCCATTCAGCCGTAGAAACCCTCTCTCTCCTCCGTCGGTTTCCTTCGGACGCAAGGGCCCTCGCTCTTCTCCTTCGCTTTCCTTTGGTCGCAGACACCCTCGCTCGCCTCCATCGCACTCGTACTCCCTCACTCTAGCTATCTCGCTCTCTCTCTCTCTCTCGCTCTCTCTCTTCCATTTCAAACAAAAATGTCTAAGTGTTGTAATGTTGACAAACCTAATTCTTTATTTAGCTTTTTTGTGTAGGGTGGGCAATAGATGAGGGTGGGTAAATTTTTTGTATCCCCTCCCTTTTGTTTTTAGCCTATAAGGCGCTTGTTGTATACTTCCTGTATGCTTTGGGTTTGCCTTTGGGTGCCCTGTTTCTTTTAATATACTCTTTTTTGCGTCTTTGCCTAAGGAATGGTCACTATATCAGCTTGTCTTTAGATAGTTGCTTGGTATCCTGCAAAGGGAGGTTTATAGAGAGCAACCTCTTGGAAATGTTGCTCAATGGATTCAAATTGGGTGCATAGCCCAATGGCATGCTACTTGTGGATCCATAAAGTTGGCTTGAAAGTTTTAGTTAGTACTCTCAAGGCATGGACAAAGGGAACTATTGTTGATCCTTGTATATTTGTGTGATGACATCATAGCAGTGTTATTATTATGGTTGTGCATGCAGATGAAATACTTGTTAGAGGAAGGAAAATGAGTATATGTAATTGTAAGTATCCTTTAAGCCAGGTCCTTGAGGCTTGTCAAGTGCAAGGGGTTGGAATGTGGATAGGGGAGCTTCTAGGTTTGATTCCTAGAAAGGGAAAAAGGTTACCTACTAAAAAAAAGGCAAAATCGGTATAGTAGGTGCTAAAAATGGGTTGATTTTTTTTACAGACTCAATTACTGCTCTTGAGGGCTGACTCAAGTGCTAAAAGGTTGGGGTGGGGTTGTAGGAGGTTCTAGGTTCAAGTCTTAATAGGAACAGAAAAAGGAAAAATAAAATGCTTGTGTAATTACTTGACATATTCTTTATTGTAAATGTTTCTTACATTGTAAAGGGATAGGTGGTATTGATTTCCTTTAAATTTTCTTTTATGGTTATTTGTATTAAAAGTGAACATGGTTTCAATTCAGGAGTATGATATTGCAAGTGATAATACCAAGAATCCAAGGGATCGATTGGCTCGTCAGAAACAAAATCTTCGACGTCGTTTGGGTTAGTAAATGTTGTTTTTTCATATTTTTTTATGGGTTGGTAACATAGATGATAGAAACGATTCTTTTATGGACTTTAGTTTGCATGTTATTGTCAATAATTTAGAGAATTATCACAATATAAGATTCCATTTTAAACAATAAAGGTCTTTGACTTTTTGAACCTTTTTTTGTGATTTGACATTCACATCTATCTTTACTGTTGATTTCTACAACAATTACAGTTAACTCATTGATCCTCATAGAGGCTGTTGAGAGAGAGAGAAAGAAGAAAAACCTTAATTCTCATTCATGTGTTATCTACTTACAATTGAGAAATATATATATACAAGGCTAGGAGTCCTAACTACCATACATGTGACCTATATTAACAAGGAAAGATTATATACTATAAATACATTATATTCAACACTCCCCCTCAAGCTGGAGCATATACGTCATATGCACCAAGCTTGTTACAAATATATTTAATCCTAGGACCTCTGAGAGATTTAGTGAAGATGTCTGCTAGTTGATCATTTGAATTAACAAAACTTGTAGCAACACATCCTGATGAGATCTTCTCTCTAATGAAATGACAGTCAACTTCAATATGCTTGGTCCTTTCATGAAAGACTGGATTGGATGCAATATGTAATGCGGCCTGGTTATCACAGATGAGTTTCATCTGTTCATCCTTTCCAAATCTCAACTCTCGAAGAAGATGTCTCAACCATATGAGTTCACATGTTGCCAAAGCCATAGCTCGATACTCGGCTTCAGCGCTAGATCTGGCCACTACATCTTGTTTCTTACTCTTCCAAGATATTAGATTACCTCCAATAAAAACACAGTACCCTGAAGTGGAACGTCTATCTGTGGGTGAGCTAGCCCAATTTGCATCTGTGTAACCAACAACCTGAGTATGACCTCTGTTCTCATACAACACACCTTGGCCTGGTGTACTTTTGATATATCGAAGAATGCGGATTACGGCATCCCAATGGCTATCACATGGTGACTGTAGGAATTGACTAACAACACTCACAGGAAAAGAAATGTCTGGACGAGTAATGGTGAGATAGTTCAATTTACCTACGAGCCGTCGATATCTCCCGGGGTCTCCTAAAGGCTCCCCCTGTCTTGGTACAAGTTTGACATTCGGATCCATAGGTGTGTCTACCGGTTTACAGTCTAACATACTGGTTTCTTCCAGGATGTTTAAAGCATACTTCCTTTGGGAAAGGACCACACCAGAACTGGATTGAGCTATCTCAATTCCCAAGAAATACTTGAGTTTCCCCAAGTCTTTGGTCTGAAAGTGGGTAAAAAGATGTTGCTTTAGTTTCTGAATACCATCCTGATCACTGCCTGTAATGACGATGTCGTCCACATAAACAACCAGATAAATACACTGCCCCAAGGAGTTATGATGATAGAAAACTGAATGGTCTGTTGTACTGCGAAGCATGCCAAACTCTTGAACAACAGAACTAAAACGGCCAAACCATGCTCGAGGAGATTGTTTCAAGCCATATAGAGAACGGCGTAACCTGCACACTAAACCAGACTCCCCCTGAGCAACAAAACCAGGAGGTTGCTCCATATAAACTTCCTCGGCAAGATCACCATGAAGGAAGACATTTTTAATATCCAACTGATAAAGAGGCCAAGAACACATAGCAGCCATGGAGAGAAGCAGACGGACATAAGCAATCTTGGCAACAGGGGAGAATGTGTCACCATAATCAGAACCATAAACCTGAGTATAGCCTTTAGCAACTAAGCGGGCCTTAAGGCGATCAACTTGACCATCAGGACCAACCTTAACTACGTAGACCCAACGACAGCCAACGGTAGATTTACCAGAGGGTAAAACAACAAGATCCCAAGTGCCATTAGAGTGCAGAGCAGCCATTTCATCCACCATTGCCTGTCGCCAGCCTGGATGGGAAAGAGCTTCATGGGTGCTCTTTGGAAGAGAAATAGAGGATATAGCAGAAACAAAAGCAGAATAGGGTGAAGATAATCGATGATAACTCAAAAAATTGTAAATAGGATGAGGATTACGAGTAGAGCGAGTACCTTTCCGAACAGCAATGGGTAAGTCATTAGGAGAAGGCAGAGTCGGGGCAGGTGAAACCGAAGGGATAGGAAGTGAGTCAGCAGGTGCCTCAGCAAAAGGGAGAGGAGCAACGACACGAGGGCGACGATGATAAACCTGAAGTGGTCGAGGAGGCATAGCATCAGGTGGGGAGACAATGGGAATGGGCAAGACTTTAGAAACAGGAAGAGACTCAGAAGTGGTGGAAAAGAATGGTGAGTCCTCAAAGAAGGTGACATCAGCGGAGATAAAGTATCGATGAGTCTCAAGGGAATAACAATGATAACCCTTCTGAAGTCTGGAATATCCCACGAAGAGGCACTTCATGGCTTTGGCGGAAAGCTTGTCCTGTCCAGGAGTGAGAATATGAACAAAGCAAGTACAACCAAAGATACGAGGAGGAAGGAAATAAAGTGGTTGGTCAGGGAAGAGAAGGGAGTGAGGAATCTAATCATGTAAGACAGAGGAGGGCATACGATTAATCAAATAACAAGCGGTAAGAACAGCGTCCCCCCCAAAACGAAAAGGAACATTACTATGGAGGAGGATAGTACGAGCTGTCTCAACAAGATGTCGATTCTTGCGTTCAACTACCCCATTTTGTTGAGGAGTATGAGCACAAGAAGACTGATGAAGAATCCCATGATGAGACATAAACGAAGTAAATGGGGCTGAAAAATATTCCCTGGCATTGTCACCGCGTAACACACGAATAGAAATATTGAACTAGGTTTGGATTTCAGCATAAAATTTCTGGAAAATAGAAAATAACTCAGCTCGATTTTTCATTAAAAATAACCAAGTACATCGAGAATAGTCATCAATGAAAGTAACAAAATACTGAAATCCTAAAGTAGACGCAGTTCGACAAGGACCCCAAACATCAGTGTGGACAAGCTCAAAAGGAGACTTTGCCTGATTATTCAAACGCTTTGAAAACGAGACACGAGTATGTTTCCCAAGCTGACATGACTCACACGGAGGCGACGACAAAGTGGAAAAACGAGGGACCATCTTCTGGAACTTGGAGAGACTAGGGTGGCCCAGACGACTGTGAATGAGGAGAGGAGCATCAGTGGAAATGCAAACTGCAGGGGATGAATCCGAGGTGAGGTGATAGAGGCCTTGAGACTCACGTCCTATGCCAATCGTCTTCCCCGTACTCCGGTCCTGCAAGGTCACAAATTTATCAGAAAAGGTAATAGAGCAATTAAGAGTACGAGTGATTTTGCTGATGGAAATAAGATTAAAAGGACATTCAGGAGTATAAAGGACAGAAGTGAGAGGTAGAGAAGGCAAAGGAAGGGCCAAACCAATACCTTTAGCCACAGTTTGAGAACCATTAGCTAAGGTAACATTAGGTAAAGCAGAGGTAGTAGTAATAGAGGAGAAAAGATCCTTATTACCAGATAGGTGATCAGAAGCTCCAGAATCTAGAATCCAGGGTCCAAGAGAAGATGTGTGGGTAAGGCAGGCAGAGGCATTACCAGGCTGGGCAACAGAAGCCTGAGATGCGGAAGAGCTCGGAGGCGGAGGCAGCGGAGAATCAGAGGACTGGGCCACATGAGCAGTGCGAGGAGGCTGTCCATGTAACTGATAACAACGATCGCGAGTGTGGCCAAGTTTATTGCAATAGGTGCAATGAGGACGTTGACCTCTACCTCGGGTACCACTGCGGCCTCCTCGAGAGCTAGTTTGAGAAACTAACACAGAAGAATCCGAAGTGCTATCAAATGGCAAAGTCTGAGTGGAGGAGATACGGAGGAGGCGAGCAAACACATCATCCAAGGACGGAATTGATGAACTACCAAGAATCTGATCGCGGACAGGCTCAAGATCCGGACGGAGGCCAATAAGAGTAAGAACCATGAAGAACTTGTCAAGCTGTGTTTGTTGAGCCCCAACATCAGGAGTAAGAGGCATCACAGTCAAGAACTCCTCCTTAAGAGAGGCAATCTGACCAATATAAGTAGATAGATCCAAGTCCTGTTGGCTAATATGGACAATAGCAGAAGCCACCTTATAAAGACGCTGGATATCATTCGTGTATAATCCTTTGGCCTGAGTCCAAAATTTAAAACAAGTTTTGTAGGCCCGAAGATGAAGAAGAATCTTGGGATCAATTGATTGCCATAATACACTACATAACTGTGCATCTATCTTCTTCCACTGTACGCGGTCAACCTCAGGGATATCTGCCTCCTGTGTAATCAAGTGATCCTCATATCCTTGACCCATAAACCAAAGTTCAACAGAGGCAGACTAGGAAAGATAATTTTCACTGCCAACCAATTTCTCCGAAGTAATCATTGGAGATCCAAATATGACAGAGGAAAAAATGGAAGTTTTAGTAGCCATATCCATTTATCTGGAGAATGAAGTATGTTTGGATCGAAGAGAGCCCTAATACGGCTTCAGATTGCGGCGTGGCACCACCGAAAAAGGGAGACGGCCTTAGATCGCGGTGTGGTACCACCAGAAAGGTAGAAGAACACTTCCCAAGGCACGTGCAGGGATTGGAGTGGAGAAAAAGTAGTCGGAGCTTCGCCGGAAAGACTGTTTGGAGGGCCGACGGAGACAAAAATCCCCAAAAGAGGTACGTGCAGGGCTCGGATGGGAGAACCAGGGAGGTAGGGAGGTTGGTCGGCGTTAGGCGAAGCTGGAGGAGGAGGAGCGTCGCCGGAAAAGGCCTCACGCGCCCTCACTCGCCGGCGCGTGAGATGCAGCTGTCGGCCGGAAAATTGCGCGTGGCCGGCACGTGGATGCTCTTTTGGTGCCGGTGCCTTCACAAAAGTTGGAGATCTCCTCCAGGCGCTCCTTCTGGTATGGTCGGTGTCGGAAAAATACGTCGCCGGAAAAGTTCGCCGGCGGTGAGTGGTTTCTGTCGACGATCCGACTGACCGAAAAGTATTGGGAGATGGGGAAGGTGACCGGAATGAAACACGGTCACCGGAAGGTTTCCTGGAGTTGATGACACGGGAAACAGGAAAGAATTAGGTTTTCTTCCTTGGCTCTGATACCCTGTTGAGAGAGAGAGAAAGAAGAAAAACCTTAATTCTCATTCATGTGTTATCTACTTACAATTAAGAAATATATATATACAAGGCTAGGAGTCCTAACTACCATACATGTGACCTATATTAACAAGGAAAGATTATATACTATAAATACATTATATTCAACAGAGGCTATAAAGTCTTTGAGATTTTCTCTCATGTTTGGCTGCTTGTTGGTGAAGAGGTCTCGGCATTGCTTCTAGGAGGACTGTTGATGGCAAGAGTAACCCTTTAAAGGCATCTATCCTTGTCCTCTCTGGATCTTTCTAAAGAACGGGTTCCACATGAATATTTACTGCAATCCCTTTCTCCAGTCAGTTAGAGCTTCAATTTCTGCAGCGATTTGCTTGACTAATAGATTTATGATTTCTCATCCCTTCTCCCTTGAAAGAGCATATATTTCTGCTTTACTTGATGAGAAGTTCCTGGTCCTAGACAATCATGGTTCTCTCTTCTGAGTCCTTTTAACTACCTCTTGAAAATCTAAATTAGCTGTCTTTATCTTAACAAGCTGATATGGAAGGGCAAGAGTTTCTCCTAAATAGCCTTTGGTTGACAAGCCGGCCATAAAAAGGGCAATACCAGACTGCTAAATTATTTATATAGATATGAATGTTATGTTGAGCTAATTGTGAGACTCATCATCTATTCATCCATTGCTCTTTGAACTATGGAAATTAGCAGAAGTTGCTTTCCTTGGCAAGAGTCCTTGGCTTGGCTATCAGATTGTACTGATGATGAACATCCCTTTTGCCATAAGCATCACAAAGCTTTGCTATTGCTACTGCTACTGCTCATCCTATATTACTCCAGTCCCCATTTGCACATTGGTATTCAGAAACTACTGCTCTTGCCCATCCACCACCAGAAATTTGGTCTTCTCAACTTGCATTACCCATCTCAATCTCTGCAACTCTATTTACACCCACCTGCACTATGTCATTACAAAAGCAGGATACTGCCATTCTCAAAATCTCTCACCCATTGCTCTTGGTGCCCACTGGTATCACCAGAAATTTTGTTCTTTAATTTGCTATAAATTCTGATGATATGCTGGGAATTCAAATTTAATTTTCTTCCCTACTCCACAAGTAGCAGTCAGTTCAGGATTCCATTTACTAGCCTCAGGGATAATTCTATTACCCTCATGAGCTACATCATGTTCCTCATCATGAGCTTGTAAACATGCTTTCGGAGCTACTCAATTAGCTACAGCACTGCCTGCATTTCCCCGAGGGCATTTTAAAGGTGCACATTCTGTCAGCATTGACTCTACTCCCTTGAGATGAGTGGTGATCCTTTCCCTCTATTTCTGGTTGAACCCAAAAAAGCTCTCCAGTACAGGGGCTTCTTCATATGTTGTTTTTTTGATAGGTAAAACAAGAGAGTATTATATAAAAGAAAGTGCTAAAAAGAGTCCCCTGAAGTACACAAGAATATACAATGGTTGCCCAAAAGCACAATCAAGAGAATAGAGGTGCTACAAAAAACTACACCCACCCTCAATAAGAACCCAACCAATCAACAAAATCAATTAAAGATGGAGGGCCATCATCTAGAAGCATCTTAGTCTATAACCTACGATTACAGAGTTTCAGCCTTTGGTTAGAATGCTCCTTGTTTTCAAAGACTTTGTTCAAGGTTGCTTCTTCATATGATATACTAGCCAAATAATTTTTTCCTCGCAGGTTGGGGGGAAAATTGAACCTGGGCTTGGCTTCAAGGAGAGCCCTTCGTCCCCACCCTTTTACTTGATCTTATAAAGCTTCTTTTCCACAGCCCAGAAGTGCATCTATTGTCTTTCCACACTGAAAAGAAATTATGCAATGCCTCAAGTAGAACAAGTTTATGCTTCATAAACACATTTATGATTCACACTGATTATGGGGAATTGTGGAGCCTATGGCCCTGTTTTGAAACTGTTTTTGAAAACAAATTTATATTTTTTAAAACAGAAAACAATTTTTTAACTTAAAAAATATGTTTGACAAACTTTTGATAGAAAATAGTTTTTTGAAAATAGGTTGTATTTAGAACAAATTTTAGGTGTTTTCAATTATTTTTTGTAGGGTGTGCTTAGCAGTAATTGAAATATGGAGAACACTTTGAAAAAAAAAAAAAAAAGCTTGAGCCAAGCCATCAATAAGTCAGCTTCTTCTACTGCCCCTCAAGCACCTCCGGTTCAGGTCTTTGATGACTCTGACCAATATGCTGAAGACCCAGGACAGCCTTTTTAACTGGCCACAGTTCTTTTTTCCCTCAAAACCCAGAACTGAAATGTTTTCTAAACTGTTTTTTTAAGGACTGTTTTCAAAAACATTTCCAAGCAGACCGTCTTTTTTTTTTTTTCTGTTTTTTTCTTCTCCTCATTTCCTGGTTTTATGTGGGAGTGAAGGAACTTGTAGTTTTAAGGGCTTGTTCTCTATTTTTGAGGCGCTTTAACAGGAAGTGGATTGCTTTATTGTTCCTTTAGTCTCCCACAGCATCAAGTTAAATGGAGAAAAAGCAGTTGGTGGTATAAAAGATGGATTCAATGTTCTACAGTCAGTTATTTGTTTTGATTCCTTTAATATGTTTATTTTCTCTACTTGTTTGTAATATGCAGGCTTCTCATCCTGTTATGATAGAACTGTGTATTTAAGTCAAGTGGTGAATTTTCTTTGGATGTGGTATCTTAGTTTCCTTGTTTTTTTTCCAGGATCTAATGGGATGTACTATTGCATATTGTGATCCTCTTATTTTCACATGCTTCTCACACTGACATGTACTATTTCTGCATGTAGGTTTGGACATGTGTGAGCAGTTCATGGATGTCAATGATATGATACGAGATGAAGACCTTATTGTACATAAGTTTAACCCCCAAGGAAATGGAATAGATAACAGATTTAACAATTCACAATCTGTTCATAATATTCAACGACTGGTTGCTAATATGGTTCCCACTATCATATCTAAAAGGCCAAGTGCAAGGGAATTGAATCTCCTAAAACGAAAGGCAAAAATAAATTCGAAAGACCAAACAAAAGGTTGGTCTGAGGATGGAGATACAGAAGTGTTGACAACACCTAAGGAATCCTGTCCAGAATCCTTACATTCAGACAAGGTATTTGAGTGTATCTGCATTGCTATCAGTTTATAATTTTTTTGGAAGAGGTGGGAGTGTTGGATTTGTTGGGGGCGTGGAGGGAATGTTGAGGGGTCTGGTTCCATAGGCTTTGATCTTCTTTTTCTTTTTCCTTTTCTTTTGTTGATATACTATTGATTTTGCATTTTCACTCATGCCCTGACCTGGAGATGCGTTTTAAAGTTTATTTTGATGCTTAGCTCAAATTACCTAAATTTTTGTTTTTTTTTTTTTTTTTGATCAGAAACAAAGAAGATTATATTAATAAAAGAACAAATACATGAGAGAAAAAAGAGACAATAGAAAGAGAAAAAAACCAAGGGAAGGATGAGAGGTCCTTCCTACACAAATACCAAGGAAAACACCCCACAATAGAACTCTAAAAACAAAAGAAACCCCAACAATCTTCAAACTCTTGAAACGCAAACCCCAATCCAATTGAGTTGTAGAATGCTTAGAGGAACTCCTCTAAAAGCTTCAGTACAAGAAGCCCATAGAGAAGAATAAAACCGGATCAAATCCCAAACCATCTCTTCCGTTCTCCCTTTATCCTCAAAGATCCTATTGTTTCTTTCTTGCCACACCATCCAAATCAAAGTAAGACAAGCAATTTGCCAAAGTGTCTTGCCTCTTAATGAGTTCCCCAAGCCTTTAAAAGAAATAACCAACATGTCCTCAAGGCTCCTTGGAGGGACCCAAATCATACCTACTCTAAATTTTTGTTTTGGATTTAGAATATTTTGTTTTTCCATGGATGTAGTCGCTATTTTGTTCTAAAATTGTCTGGATTGGTATAGTTCAAAGGTTAGCACATCAGGGATGTAACTGTTCTTTAATTCTTGAGATACTGCTGTTATTTTATCAATTGAAACTTGATAAATGATAATTTAGTCCACATTTATGAGGCCTCACTTTAGTATGGCTTATAATTGAGGCTTAAGCTTAGTTAAGTTTGGAATTTATGTCAGAAGGTTATAAATTTCAATAACAACAATATGTCAAAAACTAAAGCACAGTGATATGGCTAAAGGGTTGGACTTTGAAAATTTTTTTCCAGTTAGTCGATGTATGCTAGTTATGTTGCATTTCCTCCTGTGCCTTTATATGTGGTTTTAGAATTTACACTAATTTATATCTTAAATGATCTAGATTTCTGGAAGATGGTCCTCATTTCATCTGTTGAAAATTGCAGTTTGGATTGCTTCACCTATATGTTAAACCATTTTTGTTAAAGCTTGACACAGTTGTAAAATTTCTTTTTCTTTTAGGATGCAATTACCTTCTTTTTGTCCCACATGAAGGTACCAGAAGCAATACTTTGAAATTCTTATTCCTTGCAGGTATTCATGGATCCTATTGTAGACGAAGACAACTTTGACCATGATGGAGATGGGCGATGGCCTTTCCATAGTTTTGTTGAACAACTTCTACTTGATATGTTTGATCCAGGTAAAGTTTTTCTAGTTTACTACTGTTTGAGCTTGCATTGGTTTCCTCATCAAATGATATTTTCTCTTGTATATTGTCAGTGTGGGAGATTCGCCATGGTAGTGTCATGGCTTTGAGAGAAATTTTAACCCATCAAGGTGCTTCTGCTGGAGTGTTGATGCCTGACCTTAGCTCAGGTGCTACATCATTTATTGAATTAAAAGAAAAAGATAATTCAAACACATTAAAGAGAGAGAGAGAGATTGATTTGAATATGCAAGTTCCAGCCGATGAATCAGAGCCAAACTTGAAAAGGCTGAAGTCTGAAGATCTATCATCTCCATTGATGGATACAGTGGGTTCTGCTGGCAATCATGCTAACTTGGATATCAGAATAAGGGTTGAAGACAGTGGATGTAATTTGCCTGCTTGGCAAGCTAATGGAGAACTTGATGTTAGTTCTGTTAAGGTGAAGCCTGAATCTTATATTGATGGTGCATGTTTTCCATGTAAAGAAGATGTTGACATGGGTGGTGGACTGAAGGGTGATCATGAAGATAAGAATTGCATAGGAAAGATGGATGTGCTGAAAAATCTTCCAGAAAATTGTGAGCTGATGAACTTGATTAAGGTGGCTAGGCATTCTTGGCTTAAAAATAGTGAATTTCTTCAAGATTGTGCGATTCGGTTTTTGTGTGTATTGTCCTTAGACCGGTATGTTTTTGTTTCCTGTTGGGTTTGTCATAATCTTTAACTTGTTCCCTTATAGATTTCTAATTTAATGAGGGGTAATTATTTTGTTGTATTCTTTCCAGTGTTTATCTAAGCCCTTCAGTACATCATATACATCTCTGTTTTGTCCTGTTGCATGATTGGTAGCTCCCTTTGATGGTCTTTGTTTTGGTTATCTCATTTTTTTATTTTTTATTGTTGTTTTGCAGGTTTGGAGACTATGTATCTGATCAAGTTGTTGCGCCAGTACGAGAAACTTGTGCTCAAGCATTAGGTGCTGTGCTTAAATACATGCATCCCCCATTGGTTCATGAAACATTGAATATCTTGCTGCAAATGCAGGTAATTATCATGTAAGAACAAGCTTTTAAGTCCTCTATACTGTTTGAATATTTTTTTAGTTGTGATATTTATGCTTTGATTTCGTATCTTTTTCAATTAGTTCTACCTCTTATTTCAGTGTAGACCAGAATGGGAGATTCGTCATGGGAGCCTTTTGGGTATCAAGTATTTGGTTGCTGTGCGACAGGTAAAACTTTTTCACTTGCTTTATGCTTGGATTTCTCTCATACATTATTGATCAATTCTTGTTTTTTATGGTTGGGTTGGGGGGTTCATCAAGTTCCTTTAATTTTACAAGTGATGTGCTTGAAAGAACGTAGGGACTATTTGCTCAGAATTCCTTCCTTGTAGTTGTCTGGTAGTCATGGATATGAGTTTTTTAATATGTAATTTGTATTACAATAATTGTAAATAACTATCTGCATATGATTTCTTTCATACAATTGTGTGGTAGTCATGGATACAAGTTTTTTAATGTTTGACTCGGTATTTCATTGGACTGAGGAATTCAGCCCTCTGATGAAGTGGGCTTTCTTCTTGTTGTTGTTCCTTGTTGTATCATTATTTGATAGGATATTATTATTTTTGTAGTGGCAATCAAGAAGTTTTTTCTTTAGTTGTAGTTTAGGAGTGATTAAGATCCTATTTGGCAACTATTTCTTAAATCAGTTTCCTGTTCCAGAATAAAAAATAAAATAAAAATTAGCAATAAAAAAACAGAAAACAATTTTTTGTTCTTAAAAATAGAAAATATAGTGTTGTTAAAAAATATCTTTTAGTTGTTTTCACTTTTTTTTTAAAAATTATTATACAAATACGGAGAATGATTAAAAATAAAGCATTACATATAAAAGTTATTTTTAAAATTATAGAAAACAGGTTAAAACCATTTGAAATTCTACAAAATATCAGAGAACATTTCCAAAAACTGTTTTTGAAAACACTTTCCAAATAGAGCCTAAATGACTCGGTAATTGAATGTATGTCTACCTATGAGTTGTGCATTTAATCTTTATTGAAGATCGATGGTCCCCTAATATAATGTGAAATGTTGGCATAGGTATCAACACATACCACACTAGCTTGCCACATAGGTTTCTCACTGAAAATTAGAGTACACATCTCTTGCTATCTGTCTATGGCTTGTTAACATAGACATGAAATTCATGAGGTCTAGCTGTAGCTTCATTATATGTGTTTTGAGGTTCCCGCTTCTCCTTGTCATGATATCTGGTTATTTTCTTGACATCAGGAGATGCTTCATAATTTGCTTGCCCATGTTCTTCCTGCTTGTAAAACTGGGCTGGAGGATCCTGATGATGATGTCAGAGCAGTTGCTGCAGATGCTTTAATACCTACTGCAGCTTCTATTGTCTCTCTAAAGGGTCAAACATTGCATTCTATTGTTATGCTGCTTTGGGATATTTTGCTTGACCTGGATGATCTAAGTCCATCCACTAGCAGGTAGTATTCCTTGCTGCCTAACTTTTTTGCTTTTAGTAATTTTTTGACTATAATGTGCATTATATATTCATTTTTTTGGTAATATCTATCATGTATTTAGATGCTATAAACACATAGACACACAAAACAATTTTAAAAGTTCAACTAAAAGAGACTCAAAACTTTTTTTTTTCTTTTGATAGGCAAATAACAGATATATATTAATGATGCCTAAGCAAATGTCACAACATTTGCTTCTCTTGGTTTCTTTTCTTTCTCTTGTATCTCTTCTTTCTCCTGTATCTTTTCTTCTATTAATATATCTTCTTCGTTTCTGATAAAATAAATAAATAAATAAATGTCACAACACATGATGTATACAATTGAAACCTGAAAAGGCATGATTGAGGAGAGGAGATTGACAAAAAACAATTTCCAATTCCTTACTTTAAGCTAAGCCAATAAACAACCTAATATAGACAAAGAATGGTTATCTATGTACACTTTGATGCATTCCAAAAAAGTACTCGTAAAAAAAGATTCAATTTTTTTGTTCTGATGGCAAATCTCCAAAAGACCTCATATTTCTTCCCTTCCACAATGTTCAAAACAAATAGATAGGGGTTGGCCTCCAAGTTTTTTTCTGTTTCTTTCCCATAAAATTTCCACACCAACTCAACAAATTTCCTTTTATTGTAGAGTGCATCACCTAAACTACACCAAACAAAGAGAAAACAAGCTGCCATAGGATACTTGCTTTAGGGCAATGAAGAAGTAAATTATCATCCGATTCTTCCTCAACTTTGCGCAAATAGCATCGATTTGGTGTTGTCCGTCCCTTCCTTTTAAGTTGGCCAATAATTAAAGTTTGACCTTTTTCATGTTGCTTCCTAAGCAAAGAATCCCAATTTCATAGGTACCTACGAATTCTATACCGTGTTTAGACCTTAAAATTTTAGTCCGTTTGCTCCTGCATCAACTTTAGTTAAACTTAAGCCTCTTAGTGTGTCAAGGTGTGGCGGGAAAGAAATGCAAGGATTTTTGAGGATAAAGCAAGGAATTCAGAGTATCTTTGGGATTCTATTCGTTTTCTTGCTTCTCTTTGAGCTTTTTGTTCTAAGGTTTTTAAGGGGATACCTCTTAACGTGTTACAACTTGATTGGTTAGCTGTGTGTAATCCCAATGGGTTGGTCTAACTAGAGTGTTTGCTTGTTCTTTCTTTGTATTTTCTTATATTTGATTACTTGTAGTCTTGTTTTTCTTTGGTGGGAGGATTCTTCATCCTTCTCTTGTACTTCCTTTTTATCAATATATTATTTTGTCGTTTCCTATCAAAAAAAAAAAAAAGTGTGTCAAATTTATTATTGGAAGTTCATATATTATATTGGTTTCACATCTCTTTCTTGTGTTTTAATGATAATGATCCTTGATCAACTTCTTTAAAGATTCCTTCTCTTAGTTTAGACTTTTCTTCCTGCTTATCTTGTACCTTTTTTTATTTTTGCAGATTTATTAGATATAAAAAGTAGTGAATTGATAAAAACAGAAAATAAGAGGGGAGGTTAACAGACAGATAGATTTTTGGTGGATGTAAGAAAATATAAAGTTAACCTTGATGAGTAATGAGTAACGATCTATCTCTATAAAAAGGATTTACATGATGTAAAGAACTTATATTTTATTTTCCAACTTAAATCTTTGGTCAGTCCTGAAGTGGGACTTTTTTTCTGAATTTCATCTCATACAAACTGTGAATAAATTGCATTGTGAAAATCCTTCTAAAAGCTTTGTTATTTGTTTTTCAGTGTAATGAATCTGTTGGCAGAAATCTATTCTCAGGAAGAGATGATTCCTAAGATGTTTGGGGCATCGGCATCAAAAGAGAAACAAGAACTTGATCTGAATGAAGTAGTTTGCATTGATGATCTTGGGGAAGGGATAAATATCCAGGAAAATCCTTATATGTTGTCAACACTGGCACCACGATTGTGGCCATTTATGAGGCATAGTATCGCCTCAGTCCGATATTCAGCTATTCGTACTTTGGTAAACTTTTCTTTGTCTTAACATTTTGCATTTATTTCTTCTCTTGAATGTTCTTATGTGAGCATAATTGCACAAAGCAGACATTGAAGCTATGCGTGCCTTTCAACTCCTAGCCCTAAAGGGGAAAAAAGATTTTATGTTTGCTTATTTAGACTAGTGCATAGGGTATATACTAAAAAATATTCCATTCTAATGTTGAATCACTAAAGAATTTCATGTGCAGGAGCGGCTTCTTGAAGCTGGGTACAAAAAGAACATCTCTGAACCCTCAACTAGTTCTTTTTGGCCGTCTTTTATTTTGGGCGATACATTGAGGATTGTTTTTCAGAACTTGCTGCTAGAATCAAATGAGGAAATTTCACAATGTTCTGAGAGGGTGTGGAGGCTTCTTCTTCAGGTTTTTATTTGCTACCATTTGTACATGTGGTATTGTGAATGGTTGAATGTTTTCTCATCCTGCTTTTGTAACATGCTGAACTGCAAATATGTGCTACTGTTTTACTATTTTTTTAAATTTTTTTAATTTTTATTTAATATTAGGACTCACTTGTAACAATTAGGTTTGCTGCTATAGTGGCTATGCCATTTACTTGTTTCTCATTTTTGCAATTCTTGTCTTTCTGATTGGTGATAGTGCTCGGTGGGTGACTTGGAAGATGCTGCAAGGTCATATATATCTTCTTGGATAGAATTAGCAACCACTCCCTATGGCTCACCATTGGATTCTACAAAAATGTTTTGGCCTGTGGCCCTTCCTCGAAAAAGTCATTTCAGGGCAGCAGCTAAAATGAGAGCTGTGAAGCTTGAAAATGACTCTTGCAGAAACATTGGCTTGGATTTTACAAAAGAAACTAATTTGCAAGAAAGAAATGGAGATTCTTCTGCCAATTCTGTTAAGATAATTGTTGGTGCTGATTTGGAAAAGTCAGTGACCCATACTCGAGTAGTTACAGCAGCTGCGTTGGGCATTTTTGCATCTAAGTTGCATGAGGGTCCTATTCAATATGTGATTGATCCATTGTGGAAGGCCCTTACCTCTTTATCTGGAGTCCAACGGCAGGTAGTGCATGTACTTTTTGAGTTTAATAGTAAATGCAACTAAGCTCCTGTGTTTCTCTCTCACACTCATTTTTGAATTGCTCATTTTCATCAGGTGGTTTCTATGGTTCTTATTTCTTGGTTTAAGGAGATAAAAAGCAGGGATGGTATTGTGCCTGGTTTGCCCAGTTATCTTAAAAACTGGTTATTTGATTTGTTAGCCTGCACTGATCCTGCATTCCCTACAAAAGATTCTCTTGCTCCCTATTGTGAACTTTCAAGAACATACACTAAGATGCGTGGTGAAGCAAGTCAGTTGTTCCGTGCTGTAGAGTCTTCTGGCCTGTTTGAGATTTTATTATCAACAACAAAAGTTGACCCAGAAAGCTTGACTGCAGATGATGCAATGAGTTTTGCATCAAAACTCTCACTGCCAGTCGGTGATACTTCTGGAGAGGAATCTATGGGAAGGAACATTGTTGATGACTTAGAATCATTAAAACAAAGACTTTTAACTACTTCAGGCTACTTAAAATGTGTTCAGGTATAGTTATTTCATTTCCAGTATGTGTGCTGCTTTGGGTGCTTAATTTTGCAAGTTAAAGTAGAAGTTATAATTCTTTTTCAATACAAAAGTACTGGGTTAATTCTCCCATGAGTTTGTCTGCATTATTTTTCATATCACACTTCAAATTCAATGTTGGCTAAAGGAACCACTAGTTTTGTATTTCACTTGCTGACACACTTTCTTATCTGGGAGCAATGTACAGAGTAATTTGCATGTTAGTGTATCGGCCTTAGTTGCAGCTGCAGTTGTCTGGATGTCAGAGCTTCCTGCAAAACTTAATCCAATTATTTTGCCTTTGATGGCTTCTGTTAAAAGGGAGCAGGTAGTGTTTTTGAAGTGTGTACTATTTCGTTTACATGGCCCCACTTGCATGCATTTGTTTATGGTGAATTGTCTTGTTTTCTTTTTAAGGAGGAAATACTGCAACAGAAGGCAGCTGAGGCACTTGCGGAGCTTATTTGTCGTTGTATTACACGTAGACCTGGTCCAAATGATAAGTTGATTAAGAATCTTTGTAGTTTGACATGCATGGATCCTTGTGAGACACCTCAAGCTGGAGCCATTAGTTCCATGGAGGTTATTGAAGATCAAGATCTTCTCTCGTTCGGGAGTAGTATGGGTAAACAGAAGTCAAAGGTTCATATTCTAGCTGGTGGTGAAGACAGATCAAAGGTTGAGGGCTTTATTAGCAGACGAGGGTCTGAACTTACATTGAAGCATTTGTGTGAAAAGTTTGGTGCTTCATTGTTTGATAAGCTTCCCAAACTATGGGATTGCCTTACTGAAGTTCTTAAACCTGGTAGTATTGCAGAGTTAAGTCCTGAAGATGAAAATGAAACTAAGCCAGTTTTTGAATCCATTAAGGATCCTCAGATCTTGATAAATAATATCCAGGTCATTACTATCCTCAATCTTCATGTTTTGTCTTCTCCATCTCCTCCTTATATTTACTTATTTTTTTTAGTTTTATTATTATGCACGTAAATTAGGATAAATTTGCAACTCGATTTTGATATATGGCATTCAATCTTTTTATTCTTTTATTCTTTTTTTCTTTTTTTGATAAATTATGGCATTCAATCTTGTACCTTTCCATCCTCATTTCTTTGGCACCTAAGTTTCTGAGTGAAAGTTCAGTTGAAGAGGTCATAACATATTACCTACACTTTATTAATGATAGGATTGTGATAACCACTTTTATTTTTTTGTCCCCCCACCCCTTCTCTTATATTTGAATCTTTTTCCATATAAATGTTGGAATAGATGATTTACCTATCTTGACCATTTTTAGAAAAGTTTGATTTTTACCAGGACTAGGATTTGAAGTCTATTGTGTAGAGTGCCTTGTCCAAATAGTAGGTTAAGTAAGGGCCAAAGGGGCAGGTTTATTGTAGGCAGGTGGGGTTTATTTTAAAAGGTGTTAGCAACACTTGCATTTTAATCCTAGCCAAGATTAGATTGCTAGGTCAGTTACAAAGGGATCAGCTAAGACTGCTATTTTTGTAATCATAATATTCTTTCAATTCTACTCAAATGGATGCAATTAACTGGAAGAGCATTATGTTGCTGTTCAAGATCTGGATATATAGGTCCAAGGTTTTAGCTCTTTAGTTATTTTGTTCCCTTTGACATCACTTTGGGAACATAGCCCATCTCAGGTGAAACATTTTCTGATAGGCACTCTGTTGAGTCATTTTAGTTTTTTTATAGAAAAACATTTTCCTCATTTTTATTTAAAATGTTTTCTAATTTAAGAACTTTCAGGTTGCCAAGCATTCTTTTTCCTGCAATTTTAGACTGGTGCTAATTTGAGAAACTAACTCATGGGCATAAGGTTTTTATTTTTATCATATATATATATATATATAGTTTTAGTTTTTTTTTTTTTTTTTTTTACTTTCTTTTTAAAGTTTTAGATCATTTTTGTCCTATATGCTTTCTGATTCTGAACTAGTTTGTCATGACGAATTATAGACCCATGAAGTAAATTAACTTCAGACATAAATGTTACCCTGTTTTTGTCTTTAAGTGGCAAGTGAATAATCAATCTAGGCCCTGCACTTATCTAATGGTTTATGAATTTCAAATTAATTGTCTTTTTCTCTCTCCTCTCCCTCTCTCTCTTTTTTGTTAATAATGCTGCTATGCTGCTTTTGGTTCACAGGTGGTACGTTCTATCTCTCCTATGCTGGAGGAGACAGTGAAACCAAAACTGCTCACACTTCTACCGTGCATTTTCAAATGTGTTCGCCATTCCCATGTTGCTGTTCGATTAGCTGCTTCCCGGTGTATCACTTCAATGGCCAAGTCAATGACAACAAGCGTCATGGGAGCTGTAATTGAAAATGTCATTCCTATGTTGGGAGATATGTCATCTGTTCATACCAGACAAGGTGCTGGTATGCTTGTTAATTTGCTTGTTCAGGGATTGGGTGTGGAGTTGGTTCCCTATGCTCCTTTGCTAGTTGTTCCTCTCCTCAGGTGTATGAGTGATTGTGATCATTCAGTCAGGCAGAGTGTGACACATGGTTTTGCCGCCCTTGTTCCTCTTCTTCCATTAGCTCGGGGTGTTTCTCCACCTGTTGGACTGAGTGAAAGTTTATTGAAAAATACTGAAGACGCACAATTTCTTGAGCAACTTCTTGACAACTCCCACATTGATGATTACAAGCTCTCTACTGAATTAAAAGTGACACTGAGGAGGTTTGTACGATTGTCAACTTTTTGTGATTGTGGTTTGTCTTGTTTTGTTTTGTTTTGTTTCTTTCTGCAAAATTTGTATGTTATTGGTATATAACACATTGCCACTCATACATGCCTCTATGAGAAAATTATCACACCAATAACATGGTTTTCAAAATTCTTTTCTTTTTGTCCCTTCTCCCTTTTGCCCTAGTTTATAATTGTCCCTGTTTCTTCTTTATTTTTCTTTTATACCTTTTCTTAAATTTCTTTCAATTTGTGTTATCTCAATCATTCATGACTTCTGATATAACAATATACTTTATTTTGGCTGTTATTTTTGCCATTTCAGAAATCTCAATCTTAGTTTGGTTCCACATTTCAATCCTGAAGCCTTCTTATTGCGAGGCTGGTGATTTAGAGGACTAGGATGTGTGGGGCAATAATTCACTTGGCATCCAGAGTGTATTGTTTTGGTATCTGTTGGGGCATCTCAAGTGTGTCATGCTGAAGTCAGTCTTGGATTTAGTGTGTTTTAGAAAGTTTTAATGCACTAATGTTAAACATAGTAGAAAAAGTATATTAAAGTTTATTGTCTGGCTTTTTTCACCTTCTGGCATGGTAATCTATAATGACTACATTGATGCTTGTAGGTATCAACAGGAAGGTATAAATTGGTTGGCTTTTCTAAGACGTTTCAAGCTTCATGGGATCTTATGTGATGATATGGGCCTTGGTAAAACACTTCAAGCTTCGGCAATTGTGGCATCTGACATAGAAGAGCACCGTACCTCAAAAGATGGCACATGTCCTCCATCTTTAATTATTTGCCCATCAACACTTGTTGGACACTGGGCCTATGAGATAGAAAAGTATATTGACTCTTCTGTCATAACTACACTTCAATATGTTGGTTCTGCTCACGACCGCATGTCTTTACAAGGTCTTTTTGAAAAGCATAATGTCATCATAACATCATATGATGTGGTCCGTAAAGACGTTGATTATCTTGGGCAGCTTCTCTGGAATTATTGTATTTTAGATGAGGGACATATCATCAAAAACTCAAAGTCTAAAATCACGAGTGCCGTAAAACAGTTAAAAGCCCAACATCGCCTCATATTGAGTGGAACACCAATCCAGGTTTGATTATGACTTTAAGCACTCAAATTTTAAAAATGAAATTCCAGATTTGTTGACAAATGATTCATCTTATATTGCAGAATAACATCTTGGATTTGTGGTCCCTTTTTGACTTTCTAATGCCAGGATTTCTTGGAACAGAAAGACAAGTATGTGTCCTACTTTCGAAACTGTACCATATTTTTCTTCTCCGCTTTGTGGTTATTATCGAATATTTAGTTTCATCCTTATCTGGTATTGCTTTTTGGATTTCTATTTAATCAAAGGACACCTTTGTAAAAAGCTAATAGAAGCATTTATCATAATTTGGAAATCATTAAAATAAAATAAAATAAAATAATATGCTACATTATTTATCAATCAATATTGGTGTTGCATAGTTGCATGTTTGTTTAAATTTTTCTATTATGTATTGTCATGATCTGATGCTGGCATTTCTGGTGCATAATCGTTTGTCTGTATTTATCCTGCCTTTCCACCTCTCTTGTCATGCTTCCAACATGTTACTGTATTTCCTTCTCTTGCTGCAGATTAGTATGAGAACATATTAGCTATTATCTATATATTTTGTAGTCACATTTAGAAAGAAATCTCTAGCAATTTTAGCTATAGATCAAATTTCTATTGTTATGTTGCCTTGTTTTCCAATGAGAATACTCATGAAAAATTGATTGAATGTAAATGTATTGTCTGTTGCTAGATGTTTGTTACTCTTGATGTTTTCTGGATCTATTGACATTTTTGTTGCATAGACCAGCATTTTGCCTTCATGTTGTTCTCATATTGATCTTACTGTGCACTGTTAGCTACAATTGTAGTTCCTGTTATTTTTACATACATTACTAAGATTTGATGTCTCTTTGACAGTTTCAAGCCACTTATGGAAAGCCGCTGCAGGCAGCTAGAGATTCCAAATGTTCTGCCAAGGATGCTGAGGCAGGGGCACTAGCTATGGAAGCATTGCACAAGCAGGTAAACATTTATTTATACTTTGTGACACTATTTTAGAATTGATGCAGTTTCAGCTGAAATATTTTATTTCCAATAGGTAATGCCTTTCCTTCTCCGGCGGACAAAGGATGAAGTCTTGTCTGATCTCCCAGAGAAGATTATTCAGGACAGATACTGTGACCTGTGTCCTGTGCAATTGAAACTTTATGAACAGTTTTCTGGTTCACATGTGAGACATGAAATTTCTAGTATTGTAAAGCGGAACGAGTCTACAGACACAGGAGAAGGAAATAGTGCTTCACCCAAAGCGTCTTCACATGTTTTCCAGGTAATGTGGTAATTGTTCTTCGGTTCAGTCAGTTTTGTGTTACCTGATACTGGCCTTACCTTTCATGTTTCAGGCACTTCAATACCTGCTAAAACTTTGTGGTCATCCATTGCTTGTTGTTGGTGAAAAGATCCCAGATTCACTTACAACCATTTTGTCAGAATTCTTTCCTGGCACTTCTGACATTATGTCGGAACTTCATAAACTCCACCACTCTCCTAAATTGATTGCTCTTCAGGAGATTTTGGAAGAGTGTGGAATAGGTGTGGATGCTTCAAGTTCCGAAGGGGCTGTTAGTGTTGGGCAGCACCGAGTTCTGATATTTGCTCAGCATAAGGTAATGGCTACACCATGTTTGGCATCTTCATTATAAGTGAAAATCTTTTATGCTCTTATGATCTCATTAGCATTGACATCCCATGCAGGCATTCCTGGACATAATTGAAAGAGACTTGTTTCACACCCATATGAAGAGGTGAGTCTCCTGTATTCTGTTTTCGACCTGGTGCCATTGGGTCATTTCTCGTTTTTGAGAGAGAAAAGCTTGCTTGCCTGGAAGAATTTTGGCATTTGCCTATGTGACTATGTTCCTTCATTGCCGGTAGTTTTTTTCCATTATTAATGATGCAGCAGCATATAACATAGCATCAAAATAATTATTTGACATAGTTGATTATTCTAATTGTTTTATGTCTTGCCTCAATACAGTGTCACTTACTTGAGACTGGATGGTTCTGTTGAACCAGAAAAACGTTTTGAAATTGTGAAAGCTTTCAATTCAGACCCAACTATTGATGTGTTGCTGCTTACAACTCATGGTAGGATTTTATTATTCAGAAAGTAAACTCAAGCTAACCTATCCAAAAAATGGTAAGAATCTTATGTAGAGTTTATGTATTGTAACCCTTTGCAGTGGGTGGGCTTGGTTTGAACTTGACTTCAGCTGACACCCTCGTTTTTATGGAGCATGACTGGAATCCAATGCGAGATCATCAGGTATTTTAATATTTACTTGTGCAGATTTTTCTTTTCCTTCTCAAAATTAAGTAAGAACATAAGACCATGATTTTACCGTCTATCATGCCAACCTTTAAGAAATTTTCTTGAGGTGCTCTCAAGTAGATCTAGAATCTCTTTCTGATTGCTAGCAGATATTATTGTAGACAATGCTGTGGTATATTTTCTATCTGAGCTCTACTTTAGAGGCACAAGAATCAATTGTTCCTCAAAATATCCTCTCTAATTTTGGAAATAACTTCTTTTTGCTTAAATATCTACCTAAAGGAGATCTCATCTAGGGATACATGACAGATCCATTGTTCATTCCCTAGTATAACAAACTTGCTATCTGTGTTATATAAACAAACTTTCAGGCAATGGACAGAGCGCACAGGTTAGGTCAGCGAAAAGTTGTAAATGTCCATCGTCTAATCATGCGTGGAACTCTGGAAGAGAAAGTTATGAGCCTCCAAAGGTTCAAGCTGTCAGTTGCTAATTCTGTCATTAATTCTGAGAATGCCAGTATGAAAACAATGAATACGGATCAGTTGCTTGATCTATTCACATCTGCAGAAGCATTGAAAAAGGTATTGCTAACTGAGAATTTTCCCACACATGCTCACACCCACAACTTATTTTAAGGCCTTTTTGGCCATTAAAAATAAAGTCTAAAATCCTATATGAATATCTCTCTTTAGTTAGGAAGGCAGGATTGAATTGCACTTGTTTTTAACAAATTTTACATACACTTGGCTTCCAGGGAGCTGCTCAATCGAAGCGTTCAGATGGCAACTTTGATGGTGACCCGAAATTAGTGGGTAGTGGGAAGGGGTTGAAAGCCATCCTGGGTGGATTGGAAGAGCTGTGGGATCATTCACAGTACACTGAAGAATACAATCTGAGCAATTTCTTGACAAAGCTGAACGGGTGAGGAAGGTGAGGCAGGTGGCAGCCTGTGTACAAATTGTATATTTCTGGAGGTAGAGAGAGAGCCTTAGATTTTGCCATTGCTACTGCAATTCTTTTTGCAATTTTCTTTTCATTTTTCTCGTTCCATCTATATATGCATTTGTATTTGTGCCAAGGCTGGGAAAAACAATATATGTTTTTGAGGGGTTAGTGCGGGAGTCAGCCTGGCCAATAGGGGGCAATTGGTAGGGGAAAGAAAATTGTAAATGTAGGATTATACTCTGTATATACAATCAGCTTTTTTTTGAGTTACTAGTTCATCATATTGCCACACAGTCTGCTACTTGGACAGTTGGAAGTGAAAATCCTCTCTCTCTCTCTCTTTCTCTCTCTCCAGGTGCCTTAATTTTTTTATTTTGTTTTTTATTTAATAATAATAAAAAAAGAGAAAACAATTGTAATCTCCTATAATAAATATGCCTTCCTATTTCTTAAAATTTAATGTAGCGTTAAAGAATGAAAATGGATTCCACTGAAAGAGGAGCCCTTGGACTTGGGTAGAGAAAAACAAGTATCTTTGTCCCGACCTTTCTATTAGAGTTCTCTCTTTGTTTCTTTGACAGGTGCCCTACCAAATATAATACTTGGATAAGAGTAAAAATGGGAGTTGACATTGAAGCCAAGGGGCTTTTGAAGCAAACAAGACAAAAAAGCCCTAATGTTTTTACAAACCACTTTTCAGAGCTTGCCAACCAGAATTGGGTTCGGGCTGTAAATAAAATCTGAAAATCTTGAAACGTGGAGGGCTTTATTTAAATTATATAGTCGGTTCCCTAACCCCACGAAAACAATAATTACAAGACCAAATGAGGATTCTTGAGAAACCGACCCTGGGGTAGCTGTGAATTTCTAGCTGCATGGACTCTGTAACGTGTACCCATGTTGGTTGGTTAAGGTTAAGAGAGGAGGGACATGCCATCCTTTCATTCCTGTGAATCAAGTCTGTAGTTTGTCCATCATCCCTTGGTGAACCCCACACACCACTTCCACATCCGGAGTATGATAAGCAAGAGTGATGCCAATGAGGGACCCAGAAAACATGATGCTATTCCAGAGGAGAGAGATGAGAAGAATGGAAGGTGAAGTCAAGTCCAAATGCTAAGGTAAATACTAGTAAGCTAGCAACAGTGGCTTTGGTGGTTATGGGGCGGGCCTCAAATACAGCCTTGGACTCATTCTGGAACTTTAACTGAATAAGGTCGAGAGGCACAGAAAAGTGAAGGTAAATGATATTGGGTCTCACAGTACACTGTTTTTTTTCTTTGGATGGAACTTGAATGGCCAACCAGAGCAAACCATTCTGTACCTAGAGATAGGTAGGTGGGAAAGCTTCAGGTTCATGTTCTTGGTATTGCATTGGGCTGTGAAAGCTGAAAACCGCTACCTCTTGCCTTTTCTTTTTTGCATATATATCAATATCCTTAATGGGTTTGTTGTTGATTGTATTCCTCATACAGTATTGTTGCTCAGTCCTGGTCGTTTGGATCAGTTGAAGATGAGGTGGTAACCTTTGGGTGCAAAGAGATGTGGGAGTGGTGACTGGTGAGAGGACAAAGAGATCGACAGTCTTCTTGGGTTTTTCTTTGGACTTTGGAGCAAAGTGCACTCATACCGCTAAATTTGGAGTTTTGAGAGGGTGGTCTTCACGGCAGAAAAAGGGTAGTTGTGCGGAGGGAAAGTAGTTATACGTACAGAGGTGATTTTGTGAGGGTTGGTTTGACCGTGAAAAGAGATGTGTTTTTGTTGGAAATTAAAGACAAAGATAGAACGAGGAGCAAAGAGAAAGGCTGAAAATAATAGAAAAGGGACTGAGTTGCTACCCTAAGCCTCGTGGGTTTAATTTTCTCCAACCTGTTCATCAATATGTTGGTTATTATAGTTGGATGCTATCACACACGTAATTTTTGGGTAAAGTTTTTGAGTTTGTGCAGCACCTAGACCCGCTCTAGGCCAACCTTCCTCCTAGTCACAAAGCGCACACAATATTTACAGGGCTCTCCCCAACTTGAATCTTATTGATTTCCAACATATTACAAGAAGCTCGACTCCCACAATACTCACTGGGTTGTTCACTTGCTTTTTAGGAGACACACCAGCTTTCCTTTCGTAAAGGTTGCACCAAGCAGTCTTAATCCTACCAGGGAACGAGGTCTTGAGTCCTAGTCCGACTCTAACTCTAGCTCAACAGATTCCACCTTGAGTAGGACTTCGAGTCCTACTCGATTTCAAAGTTTCAAACTCCCAAGCCATAGCTCACTGTCTCCTTGTGCATGAAGACTCAGTTTCCCAATCTGATTAGCAGTCTTCGCATGTCAGGAGGCCCTCTCCTCCTGCATCAGGTCTTAGTCTCCCACTCTAACTAGAATTCCCATGCCAATAGGGGTCTCTTATGCTATATATCAATCCACATTGCTTGCTGCTGCAGATGACCACACCTTGCTTGGGCTCATCCCAATGCCAAGACGTGTCTGACTCAATCTGCTTGCTTATGACTCATGTTGCCGCATTAGTGCATGTTGGGCTCACGCATCAATGCCCTTGCCGCTAAGGCCATGCTCATCCCTATTGTAGCGAGGTCCCTTGATCCGAGGCCTCCTATCCAAGTCCCATTCAGTCCCTGTGTAATTGTGCCCACAGGTTGTGCCACATGAAGACACCCAGCTTGTGCATGTGCGTGAGTCTTAGCATGCTGTCACGCCAACCATGATTGTGTGTTGCTGCTGCCCAATCGTGCTAACAACTAAAATACCGTTCTGAGGTAACCATCTCACACTTTTGTACCTTGCTTGCTCATGGATCACTCAAGGGGCCAAGGTGTTGCCCACCTGAAGCTCTAGTGCCGCCAAGTTTAGATTGAGGGGCCAACTAAACCTCCCCCCTCCCCCTCTCTTGAACCTTTCGACATCCTCATCGACTTGGCTTGCAAGTACTCCTGTATCTTATCTTCAAACTGCCACAGGGTGGCACCTTTCTCCCAGCTTGCTTCACTCTCGTACATCCCCTTCCTATGAATCAAAAATTCGGTCCACTTTACTTACCAATTTCCCATATTCTTGTCTTTTAGAATGCTCGCCATGTCCCTGTTAAACTCCTTTCGGATGTTAGGAAGTGGTCTTTTTGCTTGCACTTTGTCTGGATCACGATCCTCATGATAGGGCTTTAGGAAGCTTATTTGGAATGAGGGGTGAAGTTGCAATCTCTCTGGAAGCTTTAGTTTATAAGCAACAGGACCAATTCTCTTCAGGATTTCAAAAATACCATCATACCTCAGGATCAAGCCCTCTTGATACTGTTTGCTTTTGATTTTCTTCCAAATCTAAGGAGTGAGCTTGAAGATCACTTTATCTCCCACCTCATACTCCAACGGTCTATTCCCTTTATCAGCATACTTTTTCATGTGTCAGTTTGCCTTCTCTGAACTCTCCCGGGCTTCATCAAGTAATTCTTGTCGGGTCTTAGCATACTTGTATGCTACAGGACTTAAGCACCATCCTAACTGATAATTGGCTTGCACATCCATAGGCATACGTGGTTGGAACCAAGTATGAAAATATTGGTAATCACGAATATATCAGTATTTTGAGTTTACGGATATATCAGATATATTAGATTAATATCAACGGATATTTTGGAAAAAAATTTCGGTAGGCCAAAAATTGATCAAAACTAATGGAAATGTAAGAAAAACCTCATAACAATGTAATTAAAAGTATAATATACATTTTAAAGTTGTTTTGTTGAAGAATTTGATATATGTATGATATGATTTGCGATATTAAATGTAATTATATCATGTCAGTCAATAAGAAATGTAAATTTTGTAATTGTACACTCATTATGAAGCTTCATGAAAGACTTGATTTCATTTAATATCAATAATTTGTACATATTACATTGCAATGACCTTTTAGTACCAAAATGAGGACTGATGTGGTTCAATGGAATTGGTAAATGAAGGAACCCCATCTTGCTGTTGGAGACAATATTGGTACCAACTCATTGAGCCTCGATAATATTGATTAAAAATTATAACATGCCATGCATATATCTCTTAAGTCCTGCCCACTGCCTCTACATGGATAAGATACTCAAGGTTGACCCATGTGTTTATGTCAAATGTATTTGATATGAAACTTGCTATGACATTTGTGCAGTAGAGGGGTAGCTCGGCATACCATGCTCTTCATCAGTTGAACTTGAAGGTTAACCATAACTCATCACATAAGGAGGGTAGACATTAGCCTCATATGAGGGGTCACTAAATTGAGTTCCTATACTCATAAATTCAAAACTCCCTAAAAGTAACTCCTCATTATATGGAGTCATCGTTTGTTCTCTTCCTTTATAGTGCTTCCTAATAGCTCCTACGCTTGGACCAACTCTTCTAGAGCCATGGTCTTTATCTTGTATGCAGTGCATGAAATCATTTTCACTGGTGAAATGACTCATTGGATATTGACTTTGTTGGTGTTCTCCAATATCTCCTCCTGCGTTATCACCTTAATCATCAATTCCACCTCTTGAACCATCGTAACCAAAAGCAGAAGTACCAACAACGCTAGGTCTACTACTTTGGCCAACACTTGTGGAGTCAACCTTTTTGTGGGAATCTAATGCCCCTTGAAATGAATCCTCAATATCTTTGCCAAAACTTTCAATGTGAACTTCTTCGGACAACGCACATTCAACATTAACTCCAAATTCTCGAGCATGAGTGGCAATTCGTGGATCAGGATTACCAACTTCATCATCCAAGTGTATATGCCTAACCCATTGGAATAACTGATTATCTTCTTCTTCACTCATCTTGGCTGAAATGTCAAGAAGATCAAGGTAATCTTTTTTAGCAACTCAATCATTTTTTACCTCCATATCGCGTAACTTTAGCTTCATATTATAATAACAAAAAACTAATTGCTACAGTCGGGGGTAAGCCAAACGATTTCATTGCTTTATGTTGATTAGAGCAAACATGCTCCAATTTCTCCCACAAGCAGAAGATGACACAGTTTGTGAGAGAACTTTAATGGCCAACTTCCTCAATGTAGGTGTTTGGTTCCCATACATGAACCACCATTCAACTACAAGGAAATTCATAATTATATAAATACTTATGTGATGAATTTATAATAACGATAATCAATTTTTTTTCTATTAAGAAATAGTACTCACCGGGCACCACGGTTGACCTTGATGCAACCGTCGCTCGATCACCGAATCCTCTCTTTGCATCTCGAAAAAGCACAAGCTATGTATTCAACATTTAATTTATTAATATTGTATTTATTAGTAAACGTTCAAATAAAATTATGAATGAATTTATTCTTTGATTAGATTAAGCAAAATAAGAGTTTCTTATTTACCTCATTTCCAAATTGATCAATCAATTCAGCATTTGGGTCTCATTTAACAAATACATCATAAACTACTTGAATTAAATCCAAATCACTACCAACTCCAGGCCTATATTGAAACCTTGGATTCAAGAAGTATGATACAATAAAATTATGTAGATTTAGTATTGTGTAAAAGAAAATGAAATAAAATCAAAGTAACAATTGATGAAAATTAAGTACCTATTGCATGAAGTGGATGTCTCAGTGTTTTCTCCCAACAATCTTTGATTATTTTGAAGATCCAATCGCCAACTTGTTGATGAATGAGATTTTCTTTCATCACTTGCATAAGCTCGTACACAAATGGCATTGTAGGAACAAATTTTGAATCCATGATTCAAAGCACCACATATAGTGGCTCAAAGTATGAAGCAACATGTGTCACTCTATCCCAATACTAATGGTCAAACATTAGTTTCTCCATATCTCATCCAATGTTTGTCTGACTGAGCATGTGTAGTGCCTATTCATCATCATAAATAATTTCTTCAAATCACCCTTTATTAAGAAGACTTTCAAGAGCAATATAATTTGTAGCAAACCTTGTAGCTCCTAGTCAAATAATGTCTCCACCATAGTACTTTCTCATTTCTGCAAGTAACCAACCAGGATTGTAAATGAAGTTAGTTATCTTACGGGCACTGCATATCACATTTACAATACCAGGTCTTTTCCCGATGTCTTCAAACAATAAGTCGATGCAATGTGCTGCACATGGGGTCTCATATAAGTTAAACTTTTTCATCAACAATTTCCATGCTTTCAAGAACGTTGACCTGTTATCTATGACAATTTAGACCACATTCTCTACCCCAACTTCTTTGATAACATTATTCAATATCTTGTATATGTATTTATGGTCTTTGATATTGTTCAATGCATCGACTGACTTAAGGAACACCGTACTCCCTTTTGAATGGACCATGAAATTAATTATACTTAATCTCGTGGCCCTTGTCCATCCATCTAACATTATGGTGCACCCATATGTCTTCCATTTATCTCTTTGTTGGTTCACATAAGCTTCCATATTTTTGTACTCCATTTCCAAGTACTTATTATTTATTTCATATGGAGATGGAGGTTTCATTCCCATTCCTACAAATCATATGTAAGAAATATTTGAAACATGACACAAAAGACTACACCTACTCAAGATATGAAACAATATAAAATTTGAGAACTTAGAAATTACTTGCTTGTTGTGCACCAATAATCATATTCTTGAAGTGGTGAGAGATTGCTTTATTAGGTGCGACACTATCATAAATGAAGAATTTGCTTATTAAGTGTCCCATCGTTTCTTTAATTGAACCAACCTTTAATATATCTTTAATATTTTTTTGTCTTACTCCAAAAGATTTATAGAGGGAGGATGCAATAGGCAGTGATAGGTCCCAATGTCACGTACTTTGAGATTTCCGCATTGTCAGTGCACCACTAGGGCATGACAACTCCCCTATTTTAAGCTTGCTTCTTACAATAGTTTCATATTGTTGTCGCTCCTGTTAGAAAAAATTAGGTCAATCCAACCTATGGTAATCACCCTAGAGGGGAGGTGAATAGGGTGATGGTTTTTTTTTTTTTTTTTTTTTTTGTAAATTTAAAATATGTGAATGCAAGAGACAATTATATGCAAGTATATAATAAAACAATATAAAGACAATTGCATATAAAGTAAAAAAATAGGAAAGAGAGAATGCAAACACAAGATTTTATATATAGTGGTTCGATGCAACCGAACCTACATCCACTCTCCTTTAGCTTCAATCCCAAGCTTGAGGTCCCACTAATTTAAGGCTTCCAAACCAAGTCTTCAAGCAATACAATTGAATTATGGTTCCAATTCACCCTAGCCTCTTGGACTTTTGGCTCCAAGAACCCTTTACACTTCTCAAGAGATACCCCACTCTTGAACAACCTCTCAAGTGATACCCCACACTTGAGAATCCCTAAGTGATACCTCACACTTAGATTCTTCCTCTCAAAGATATAAAAAAGATTAATCTCACAAAATTCTAGTACAAAAACTTTAAGCTCAAATGATACAAGAAAACTAGGATTGAATGATGCACTAAAGATATGCAAGTTTTAGAACAATGGTGCACTCAAAAACACTCTTCCAAGGCTCAAATATATTCAAGAAAAGTTTGGGAAGATTAAGCTCATGAAACAGTGAAGATTGGATCCTTTTTATAGTAGAAAATGACCAAACTAGCCGTTAGGGTTTTGACCGATCGAGCTAGGGGTCAACCGGTTAACTAGTCGTTAGCATTTAATGCTTGGCAGGTGATCGTTGGACCCTGACCAATTACTGTTCACACCTTGACCGATTGAACAACCGTTTTGAAAAAAAAAAGAAGATTTTTTACACCCCTCGACCAATTGAGTTGGGGGTCGACCAGTTCCTCATCTGGTTCAACCAGTTGAGCCATTTTATGGCTCAACACCAACTTTTTCAACTTAAAACCTTTTAAACAAGTTTGGAAAACATTTGACACAAGGTTTTAGTTGAAAATATGAAATCATCCAATTTTAAAAAATTTAAAACAAAATAACTCTTGGATGATTTTGGTGCATAAGTAAATAATGTAATGCATGAAAATCCTAATGCACCAACAACCTTACAAAGAGATCTTATGAAGCTTGGGTCTTGAAAAACACTTCTCTTTGAGTTGGTCTTCTTTTTCATGATTTCCCATTGGCTTGATTTGTCTTTGTGATTTCTACTTTGGAAATTGTCTTGCTTAATTACACTTGAAATATAATCATTAGTTCTAAATCTTGTTTTGTTATCATCAAAACCAAGATTAACCAAACATTGGTTTCACAGCTCTCATTTTGTTACCTTCGATGCACGAACCGCTTCTCGATAAGCATCCCGCTCATCCGGGTGCACATCTACTAGATACATGTACATTGCTTCATCTTCATCATCATCCTCGTCAATGACATTTCTATGTCTGGCCCCCAGAGTGCCACATAATTGAGCCTGGATCTCTTCAATATGTGCATTTTTCTTTGCTTTTGCTTTACTTTTTTTTATGTAACATCTCTCATATCTCTTCTTTCACTTTGGGTGGCACTGTAGGACACTTTTTAGTGTTGTTATTCGGGTCTCTATACGCTAAATGATACTTGAATCGACTGATGTCCCCACTCTTCAACAATAGTCCACAAAAATTACAAATTGTCCCATTTCGGTTCCCTTCTACTGGTGAACAATACTTCCAAGCTACATCTCGGCCGAACATGACATTGCCACCACATCCATCTCCACCTCCACCTCCGCCTCCACCTCTACCTCCACTTCCACTTCCACTTGCACTAGCCATTGCAAATCTATTGAACAAGTAATTAAAAATAATTTAAATCAAACAAGTAACTAAAAATGAAATTATTGCAAATCTAGTAATCATGTCAATCAAACTTATTGCAAATGTACGAATTAATTACGATTGAAAAGAAAAAAAAATTGAAGAAATTGGTAAGTTACTAATATTGTTAATTAAGTTAATAAATTAACTAAGCTAAATTAATTCTATGAAAATCTACTAGTTCATTCAAGAGTTAAAAAAATGTACTAATTAATACAAATGTACTAATTAATTATGATTGAGAAGAAAAAAATTTGAAGAAATTGGGAAGCTACTAATATTGTTAATTAAGTTAATAAATTAACTAAGCTAAATTAATTATATGAAAATCTACTAATTCATTCAAGAATTTAAAAAATGTACTAATTAATTACGATTGAAAAGAAAACAAAAATTGAAGAAATTGGGAAGCTGCTAATATTCTTAAGTAAGTTAATAAATTAACTAAGCTAAATTAATTGTATGAAAATATACTAATTCATTCAAGTTTTAAAATATGTACTAATTAATTATGATTGAAAAGAAAAAAAATGAAGAAATTGAGAAGATACAGATGTTGTTATTTAAGTTAATAAATTAACTATGCTAAATTAATTCTATGAAAATCTAGTAATTCATTCAAGAGTTAAAAAATGTACTAATTAATTCAAATGTACTAATTAAATACGATTGAAAAGAAAAAAAATTGAAGAAATTGGGAAGCTACTAATATTGTTAATTAAGTTAATAAATTAACTAAGCTAAATTAATTGTATAAAAATCTACGAATTCATTCAAGAATTAATTCAAATGTACTAATTAATTAAAAATGAAAAGAAAAAGAATTGATGTACTAATTAATGACAATTGAAAAGAAAAAAAATAAAATTGAAGAATTAAAGAATATATTAATTAATTACACTACAATACAAAAATAATTACAATTTAAAATAAACATACCTTAAAAAAAAATAAAAAATAAAAAGTAACCTTGGGAGCAATAAGAGATCAAATATGAAATGTGGATGATGAACTTGGTGAAAAATGAGTTATTTATGGAAAAAAGTTGGGCCAAAATAACTATTGGAATCTCATTTTACTATTGGAAAACAAAATTGGCCATTAGATCGAAATTTGGGCAAAATCTGACTATTGGATCATCATATAGTCGTTGGGGTTCAATTCTGGTTGTTGGATCACATCCAGATTCAATCTGGACTATCAGATGTACAGTGTATTGACTGTTGGAGCTCGGACTAGATTTGGACCGTCAAATTAACATGAGGAAGCTCGGAGCCATCGAATTACAGGGCCAAGAAAGTAGGAGAAGACATTGATTTTTTTTCAAAAAATCGATGAAACATCATTAAATTTCACTAAAATTCTGCAGTCATCAGCAATTAATTGAATATTTTGTCGATTTATAGCCTGGAGCTAATTTTTTGGCAATTTTTATCGAAAATTTTCAATATTTCTCCCGTCGATATTTCACACCCTTCTTTCGTAGTGTCGGTCGTTGAAACACAATATTTCGGTGAAATTTAGACAAAAAAAATCCGAAATTTTCAACCATGGTTGGAACCTAATTGCCACCTCAAATGGGCTCTTTCCTATTGTAGAACTCTATGTAAGTTGTAGGACAATTAAGTTGCATCCATAAGCTTTAGCTAGTTCTGCTATGTAGCCGATACATAGTGCCTTAGGTATTCTTCTAACAAAGAATTTACGCTCTTGGTTTGCCCATTTGTCTGAGAGTGATTAGCATTGAAAAAATTGCGCTCTGTTCCTATCATCTTGAATAACTCTACCCAAAATCTGCCTATAAACCGTAAGTCTTTGTCACTCAAAATATCCTCGGGTATTCCAAAATATTTTACCACTTTGCCGAAGAAGAGTCTTGTAGCTTCCTCAGCAGGACATTCATTTGGCACTGGATTGAACATTGCATACTTTGCGAATTTGTCAACTACCATGAGAATAAACTGATATCACTGCACCTTAGGGAATCCAGTAATGAAATCCATTGAAAGACACTACCATGGTCTTTCAGGGATAGGTAAAGGATGCGGCAAACCTGCTTCCTTCTTCTGCTCTGTCTTGTCCATCTAACATACTATACATGATCTCACATAAGCCTGCACATCATCCCTCATCTTGAGCCATTGAAGGATTGTGAAATCAAATCAAATGCTTTCTCTTCTCTTTAGTGACCATCCCACTTAGCATCATGTGTTTCCTTTAACAATTCCCATCTCAATTTGCTAGAAGGAACATATAACCTTTTGCCCACATAATATAATAGACCATCATCTAACCAGTAGCGTCTAGTGGTGCCTTCCTTCACTTGTTCCACTAGTTTGTTGTATGTAGAGTCTTGTGGAACTTGTTGTCTCACACTTGTAGTGAAATCTAGAACAACTTGGGATAAGGATCCCATAAATTCTGTTACCTCCTTGTAACTCAAGGCATCTACAACCTGATTATGTCTACCCGCTCTATGCACCCACATAAAGTCAAAGTTTGCCAAGAACTCCTGCCATCAAGCTTGCTTAGTAGTCAGCTTCTTCTGAGTTGTAAATAACATGTTAGCCACATTGTCTGTTACTACCATGAACTTGGTCCTGATCAGAAAATGCTTCTAAGTCTCAAGGTAGTGAATGACCGCAATCAAGCAGTCTTAACACTAGCTCTAAGGTAATGGCATCTTTAAGCCTTTGGAAGGCAGTCTAACACTCTAGTTCCCATCTCCATTCCCTCTCTTTCTTTAACGAAGTCAGTGAGATGACTATCTTGGAGTAACCTACAATAAACTGGCTAAAATAGTTAGCCAACCTAAGAAATGAATGTAGTTCTATTACCTTAGTAGGGGTAGGCCAATCCTAGATTTCTACCACCTTAGACCCATCCATCTAAATCTGATTATTAGACACCAAGTGCCCAAAAAACTTGATCTCGGTTTGTGCAAACTCACACTTCTCCTTCTTCACATACAACTGATTCTCCCTTAGTCTCTGAAATGCCTTCCCAAGGTGGACTAGGTGATCTTATAGAGTTTGGCTATAGATCACAATATCACCCAAGTATACCACCACAAACGAGTTTGGAAAGTCGAATAAGACGTCATTCATGAGGCTATAAAATGTGGTAGGGACATTAGTTAGCCTAACGACATAACTATAAACTCATAGCTCCCATAAGTCACATAAGTAGTTGTGAACCCAGCATTTCGTGCTCATGCGTTTCCCACTCGATGGCGAGCTCGTTTTTTTATTTGAAAAATTGATTTTATTTATTGTTTGAAAAATGACTTGGAGTCGCCACTTATTTTTGTTTTATTTTTAAAGGGTAAACAAAATAAGAAAGAAAAACTCTAAGTGTGACTCCTTATTTTGGAAAAGGTGATCTGCGAAAAACCGGATCAGGTTCGGGGGTCAGGTTACTTATCGGGAAGGTACGGTAAAGACCGTAGCACCCCTCTAAGTCCCTAAAGTCGGGTCTCTACTAATAAAGTGAAGCAATCATGGCAATTGATAAATAAATCAATGAATACCCAGAATGATCATGCATGTATGAGAGTCAGAGCATGCACAGAAAATGACTAGAATGTGAGTAGATATGTACCTGGTCAACGATCCTCAATGCGCTATCAAAAAGTGAGGTTAGTGCACAATTAAGGAATAATTTCGAGTATGTCATAGAGCAGGAATAAATCATATATGAATAGCAATCAAATCAACCAATCAATCGATCATAGAATCCCATATGTCGGGCCCCCACCAAAGCCCACTTTACTTTTGTATGAATTAATTTCGTAAATTCCATTAATTGGAATTACGGAATTTAAATTCATGTTTATTTTAAAACATTTTAAAATCATGAAAAATTCGAAAGTGGCTCGCCGAAAAGAAAATGGCGGCCAAATTTTATTGAAAATGAGACTCTTGGATGATCCTAAAAATCCTAAGGATGAAATATGAGAAACTTGAAGTTATTTTAAAAAAAACAGGATTTGAAAAATTATTTACAAAAATGAAGTTTGGGAGAGTTGTTTTCAAAATCTAAAAGAGATGAGGAAATGAAGGATGACACGTGGCCCCTTGGTTGCATGCCAAAGGTGGCCATGCAAAACGGGTCGTGCTTGTAGGTCCAGTGCACAAGTGGGATTCTGAACTTGGTGCACCTTGAACACCAGTTGCATGCCTTCTCTAAAATCTCAACGGAGCCAGAGTGATGAATACGGTGAGATCATGAGTATACTGAAACTGATTATGGGCGAGGACTGATCAGAGGTACCCCGAGGTGGCCATATGAATGAGGAGCCTTGTGAACCAGCTATCAAAGTCCAATAATTCTCAATTGGAGCCTGAAACTAATGAAGACCCGACTTGTCCTGTAGCTCCACTTTGCATCTTTGAAGCAATCAATGCACTCCTCTGTATTGTTCCCTGTGTAAAATTCATCAACAAGTTCATTTTGTTGACATTTTTGATTCATTTCTCAGCACTTTAACTGCAGCGGAGATATCCAATGGTTTCTAAGAACAATTAACAATCATCTCAATCCACTCATTGTCAATGTTTCGGGGCTAAAC
Source organism: Vitis cinerea var. helleri x Vitis rupestris (assembly GCA_945999865.1). Lineage (NCBI taxonomy): Eukaryota > Viridiplantae > Streptophyta > Magnoliopsida > Vitales > Vitaceae > Vitis > Vitis cinerea var. helleri x Vitis rupestris. The sequence continues at coordinate 455,451 of OX253931.1, read as the reverse complement.
AGACTGCATTTTGGGTAAGAGGTTCCCCATGTGCTCCTGCACAACATGCTGCATGTGCAATTCTGAATCTTTAAATTTCCCGCCACAACGGCAGCAAACCTAAAACTTCCACGCTTTATTCACTTCTACAAAAGACAAAGCTTCCTATAACACTCCTCTTGCCAAGCCATCCTGACTACTGTTTAGAACAGTATAGCCAAAGTCCAGAGCTTCAGAATATTTCACAGATGCTGGTGGAAGTGGCTGTCAAGGCTAGTAGATGAGGTCAAAAGCGTTCCTTGTTGCTTGTCCTTGAGCATCATTGAAATAAGCCGGTGCAGTGATCACTGCCTTTTGAGACTGTTTTCCCAAGATAAGACTCCACAGTTTCTTTCATCTTTGTAAGAATAAAGGCCCCAGTTTGGCTTGGAGAATATTGATGTCCATTAACTTCAAACCACGTCTCCCATCTTTTGCATAATGGCCTCCTCTTTCTCCAATGATTTCTTCTGGGAACAACAATTGGTGGCTTTTAGTTGATACCACACTTGAATCCAGTAGGGCACTAATTAACAAGCTGGATAGTGCGCTTCGTCTTGACGGTGGCCACAGCTACATTCACGCCCTTGGGCGCCACGTTACCTCGGTACATCAGGCAAAATACCATGTACTTGCCATGGCGTGGGTCACATTTGGCTATCATAGCCACTGTTGGTGATCTGCAGCTTTCTCAGCATATGGGATAATGGGTATGCTGGGTGGTTTTTGCAAAAGAAATATCTTGTGGGGCCATGCAACAAACGGAGATGAGAAGGGCGGGTTTTGGTGGTGAAGCCGATATGAACAAATTCGGACTCATCAATGCTTGAGAAACAGACATTAAATCAGTGATGTTTCTCAGATTCTGGGTGAATTGCCAAGAAATGTTAAGAGGGATTAACAGAATGAGGAGGCAGGGATTATGAAGGGGATCAATGATAAGAACCATTTCGGCACAGGTGACGATGAACAGAAGTTGGATCATGTTCTTGTTGATGAAAGGTGAAGCTTAGGGCAGCAGCGGATGGAAATGATTGCTGAGGTGGCGGAGGTGTTTCGCCGCCGGCGTCGTTTGAGGACAGCTGAGTTTGGTATATTTCTTTCTCAAATGGTTCAGAGACAACTTCAATAGAGGACGTTGCTGATGCTGCCAACCTCTGTGCTGATATTAAAGCAAATCAAATTTCACCAGGTCCTTCTCCATTTGGCTCATCAGATGCCAGTTCTGTCTCTACGATGGCTTCGGCTGCAGCTCTTCTTCCCATTGATGGGACCATGGATTCCTATAACAAACACTTGAACGAACTGGAATTAAGGAAGCAAATAGACCCGGGTGGTACTGCCATCTCAAACCTGCTCAATAATACTTTTACACATCAGGATTCTGGAAATGCTTCCCTGGACATGTCATCCACCAAGAGTCTGCATGGATGGTGACGATCAATTGATAAATCAATAGCTACAATTTCCTTTCCTTTTCTTTCTGCTATAACAGCTCTGGGATCCCCTGAGTTAGCGACATATATAGCCCGACCACAAATCAATGTTGTTATTACAACTGTGCCGCTCATGTTAGCATCCGAACTGTCAGCATATAGCTGCAAATTTGACGTTAATAATGCTGCATGGTGGGCCCCAATTGCATCCCTGAATATGGCAATCCCCATTCTAAGCAGAATATTCCAGCGATTCCTCGAGCAATGCAACGACATCTTCCCAGATTCACAAAATGTGCCCATGCCCAAACCAGGAGCAGTACTAGCCAAGACTCTTCTCCTTGGGCGTACCAGTGACCACCGAGAATAGAGGGTAAACAACAATGAAGCAAGGACCCAAAACAGAGTATAAAATGAATCCCCAGAAAACAATGACCCAAGCCCGTCTTATATTGAAGCCATAGAGCTTATGCATAGGTGGGAAAAGAAACCAGATGGAAACGAGATTTAAACCATATGGGAATAAGATTAAAGGATCTCACTCAAACACACAGAGGATATCAAAAGAAGAATTCTCATTTTAAATCAAACCTCACATGAAGAACAGGGAGCGGATATGTCACAACACAGTCACAGCAACCCCAAAAGAAACATTAATGGCAATCAAAATGAGGTCTAGCAAACGTACCTGAGAACGTTCCCTTTCTTTCCTCTGTTTCAGCTCTTCCTTCTCTTGATAACTCTCTCTAGCAGCTTTCCCCTAAGCTCCAGGGATCTCCTCTCTCCCAAATCTCTCATGAAAAACCCCCTCTCCTCCCTCTGCTTCTCTCAACAAAACACGTCCAAAAAGCCCCCCCTCAAAAAATATCTGCCAACCTCCCTGAAAAGCACCAGCCTCTCAGCTCTGTCACCGAAACGCCGCTCCCCCCTGCAGCACGTCCAAAAAGCCTGCACCAAAAAGCACCACTACCTCCAGCTCACTAGAGACGCTCCTCCATAACGGCTTCCAGATTCCCATGCAATGTGTCCCATTTTCATTTGCACCTCCAGCCCACTTCTGAGATTCACTGGCAGCCAATCATGGGTGGACATGTGGTCTTCCAAGGTTCCTCCACGTGGCAAGCTAGGCAGCTGCAAGAATCACCCAGAATGGGGGTCTTCAGTAGTCTTAGACTATCTCCCTCAACGATACGAACTTGCCAATACCCTGATCGCAAATCCAACTTTGTGAAGTACTCAGCTTTAGTTAGCCTATCAAACAAGTCTGCAGTCAATAGAATCGGATACTTGTTCTTGATAGTAACTTTGTTTAGTGCACGATAGTCTACACACATCTTGCTTCTTTTGGAAGAGAATCGATACCCCATACGGTTCCCTTAAAGGTTGGATCAACCCTGCATCCAATAACTCAGTCAACCGTCTTCTCAGTTCCACCAGCTTAAGAGGAGTCATGCGATAAGGGACTTACGCAGGTGGCTTGATCCCTGGCACTAGCTTAATATGATGATCATTAGGCCTCCTTGGTGGAAGCTTCTTAGGCACCTTCAAAGGCATCACATATTCTTGCAATATTGGCACAATCTCATCGAACACTTCCACCATCTTTTTGGCTTGATCTCAATCAAGGCAGCAACATAAGTGAGTTGCCCCTTCCTCAGACCCTTCTCCACTTGTAGGTTAGAGCCCCTCCTTAGACGGTTTCTTAAGCAACTTGCTCAGTCCATGCATGTAGCAAGGCTACATCTCATTCAAATGTGGCAGCAATGCTACCTTTGTCTTATGGAAAAAGTCATTACCCAATATGAAGTCGAAATCATACAACGACACACTTAGGAAGTTGATGGTGCCTTTCCAGTTCCCCAAGTGTACCATCATGTTCTTTGCTAAGTCGTGGGTCACCTATGCTTGGTTGTTCATGACTTTCAGCTTACTATCATCCTTGCTAAGCTTCAGGCTTAGCTTCGTTGCTTCCGGCGTCGAAACAAAGTTTTGAGTTGCCCCATTATCCACCAAAGCCAGAACTTTCTGCCCACCCATAGCCATCTTGACATACATCAATCCCTTGTGAGTCTCTGCTCGGATTGCATTCAAAAGCTGAAAAGGCTTAACTCTCGTATGGGTCTTCGACTCACTGTTGTCCTCATCAGCAACAATAAGAGCATTTATCTCATCTTTCTTTGGGCAGTCTCTTGCCCTATGTGGCTTGTTGCATACAAAACAACCAGCTGGCCTGGTTGCTAGTGAGGAATTTGCCTTCTCCTCCACTCTAGCCAGTGAAGATTAGGCTTTTTGTTCGGTTTGCCACCATTCTTCTTAGAGAGCTTAAACTCCCCATTTTTACCTGACTGTTGCTACTGGTTCTTCCATTTCTAGCTCATAGTGGAGGAAGAGCTCAGCTTGTAGTATACCAAGTAATCAGCAACCGCCATAGTTGCAGGCAAGTCTTACACACCTTGCCTCTTTAATTCTGCCTGAGCCCACCATTGCTAGCCAAACATGAAGTTGAATAACTTGTCTTCTTCGGACATGTTTTTTATGTTAAGGATCAACGAGCTAAATTCCTTGACATAGTCTCTGACAAAACTCATTTGCTTGAGTTTCTTTAGAGACTCTTGAGCCACCCACATTGTGTTCATAGGTAGAAACTGATCCCTCAGTTCCTTTTTTAACATTTCCCAAGTGTTGATCCATGGTCTACCAATCGCAACATCATCACTGGTTCTCGTTCGCCACCAAAGCTTTGCATCTCCAGAGAGATACATGGACGTGATCATTACTTGTTCCATGTCCCAAAGGAAATTCTCCAAATCATTGGCAATCCGGGCACTGCCCAAGGGTTTGGGCTCAGGCACTCATACCTTTGCAGGGGCTAGTTCTAAAGTGGAAGGTGTGCCCTGCAACATAGCCTGCTTCAGCAACGCAATCTCCCCTTCAAGAGATCCAACCTATCCCTGAAATTCCTCTACTGCCAATTTGATCGTATTTGTAAGGGATTCCATCCGTTCCTCCACATATTTGTCCCAGATTTAATTTCTACGAGTCCACATTGTACTTCAAGTTCCTCAACGGTTTCTACCACTCTTGCAGATAGAGTGGAGCCTGCATCGCAATTACCCATGGTTGCTTCCAACCATGCTACCTACTCACATAAGGCCTCCAAAGCGCTACTCTTTGAAGCTATAGGCTTTGATACCAACTATCACACATGCAATTTCTAGGTAAAATTTTTACGTTTGTGTGGCACCTAGACCTGCTCTAGGCTAGCCTTCCTCCAAGTCACAAAGCACACATAATATTTATAGGGCTTTTCCCAACTTGAATATTATCGATTTCCAACAAATTACGAGAAGCTCTCTACAAGGACTCCCATAATACTCATCGGGTAGTTTACTTGCTTTTTAAGAGGCATGTAGGCTCTCTTTTTATAGAAGCTACACCAAACAGCCTTAATACTACTAGGGAAATAGCTCTTGAGTCCTAGTTCGAGTCTAACTCAAGCTCAACAAATGCCACCTTGAGTAGGACCCTGAGTCCTACTTAATTTCAAACTCCCAAGCCACAACTCATTGTCTCCTTATGCATGAAGACTCGGTTTCCTAATTTGATTAGGAGTCTTCGCGTGTTAGGAGGCCATCTCCTCATGCCTCAAGTCTTAGTCTCCCACTCTTACTAGAAGCCCTATGCCAATAGGGGCTCTCATGCTATATATCAACCCATAGTGCTTGCTGTTGCAGATGACCACACCTTGCTCGGGCTCATCCTAATGCCAAGACGTGTCTGACTTAATCTGCTTGCTCATAACTATTGTTGCTGCATCAATGCATGCTAGGCTCACGCATCAAGGCCCTTGTTGTTAAGGTCGTGCTCATCCCTGTTGCAGCGAGGTCCCTTTGTTTGAGGCATCCTATCTAAGTTCTCTTCAGTTCCTATGTCATTGCGCCCACAGGTTATGCCACATGAAGACACTCAGCATGTGCATGTAAGCGAGTCTTAGCATGCTGTCGTGGTGGTCATGCTTGTGTGTTGTTGTAGCCCAATCGTGCCAACAACTAGCATACCATTCTGAGGTAACCATTCCACACTTTTGCACATTGCTTGCTCATGGGTCACTCAAGGGGCCAAGGTGTTGCTCGCATGAAGCCCTAGTGATGCCAAGTTTAGTTTGAGGGGCTAATAGATGCTCACTATGTAAAAAAGCATGGAAAGATTACAAGCCTGTTTTATGAATTGTTTTTAAAAATAAGTTTTTTGTTATTTCAAATTCAAAAACATGTTTGATAATTTTTTTTTTCTTTTTGATAACTAGAAAATAGTTTTCTAATTACTAATTTTAAAAATAGGGAATTTTTTTTAGAACATGTTTTAATTGTTTTTACTTATTTTCTAGAAAAAAATTGTACAAATTTAAAGAATTAATACTTAAAAATAAGATATTACAAATAAAAGTTAGTTTTAAGATATATTTAGAAATACAAAAAGTAGGTTAAAAATATTCCAAGTTTTCAAATAAACTTTTGTTTTATAAAACATCATAAACTTGTTTTTAAAAGTCTCAAACAAACCTTTTGATCAATTGAGGCAAAATCCTTGATCATTTGAGGATTGGTTGCCTAACCAGTTGAGTTCCAAACCCCCAATGGGTTAACCGATTATTCAACTAGTTGAGTCCAAGTGTTGGGTTTTGGGGTCCTTGAGCTACTCACTTATATATTGAAGTCTATAAAAGCTTTTATGAATAAGAAACCTTGAAGAATCAATTTCTTACCAACCAAAAATCTCATTCAAAGCTCTTTAGTGCAATCATCGCTTCATTTGCAAATATTTTGTGCACCTTCAAGTCAATCCTAATTTCTCTTGTATTGTGAGTCAAACTTGTTTCATTAGGATCAAATTATGTTTTCACTTTACCTTTCATTCAAAACATGTAAGAAGTAGTATTCAAGTGAGGTAGATCACTTGATGTGTTTTGTGAAGGTCCAATATTGGAATCTTCAAATCCAATTACACTTATTGAAGACTTGGGTTGAAGCCTTAAAGAATAGTGAAACCCTCACTCAAAAAGGAGTTTAAGGAGAGTGGATATAGGAAGAATATCAAACCACTATAACCTTGTTTACAATTTCTCTCTTTATTTTCTTTATATTTGCACATTGCACTATATTAATTCTTTACTTTAATTGATTTTAAAAAGTGACCAAGATTCAATTCACCCCCCTCTTAGGTGTATACTTAGATTTGAGTCAACATATTTTCAAAAAATGAAAGAAAAAGAAGACGTTGACATTTGATTTGAAATTGCATAAAATTGAACTAAAAGTATTTGAATTCAAAATATGAACAGAAAATGCTAAATTACATAGAAAAATCTTAGGTAACAAGTCCAAGATATAAACACGTCTTATTCTTAAACTATTAACTTAAATCTACTAAAAACTTCCCAAAAGCTTGCTCTTTGCTGTTGCTAAAGAGCATTATCTGTAGTTGAAAGGTCTCTTCATCATGGATTGCTTTGTTTATCTTATCTATATATGTCAACCCCCATCCTTATTGATTGATTTGCTTTCATTCTCCTACAACTCTTAGGTGACATGCATGTCACTTTTATTGGGAAAAAAAATTCTTTACCTTTTTATAGGTTGATTACTCTTAGGTTTCAAAATGACATGCTTTGTGAAGAAGGAAAAGCTTCCATGATGTGCCTTTGTGTGCTTTGATGTGGAGGAAAAAGATTGGAAGTAAATAAGAGGGGAGAAGAGCATAAGAAAAGGAGGGGAAAAGGTCATGGTCATATTTGTTAGGCTTCTGCTACTCTCAAAGTAGTAAAATTAATGATATGAGATTTCACTAAGCATCTACTACTCTAATTGTAGTGAATTAAGGCTTGCAAATTGGGTTATTTTTGCATCATTTGTTGCTTTTTGGTTCGATTTTTCTCAGAAAAAAAAAAAACTCACACAATACATATCAAGACACCTTGTGATAAAATAATTCAATTAAAATATACATTTTAGTGCTTGATTGATGCAAAAAAAAAAATGTCTTGATTTTCATGATTAAATGTATCATATTTCATGCCATTAATCATACTCCCCTCAATCCCTCTTTAGTTTGTCCTTTAGCTAAAAATGAGTTAGAAATTGGTTAGACTAAAATTTGGAGCTAATGTTATGGTTATCAAAGTCATTCAACTTGATCAATTATTTGTCCAGCTGGTCTTTTTAAAGTTCCCCTTGGTTTTCTAAAAATGCTTTTCTAACACGTGGATATTCTCCCATATACTAGTAACTTGATTAATGAAATTATAATCTACAATATCAATATATCAACCACCAAGCTCAATCACACATCAAAATGTACTAGATTATTGATGAACTTGAGTTTTTGTCAAAGAAGAAATAGAATGTTAATGTTAGAATATGTAGCTTCACAGGCATGAAATTAATTACATGAAACAAAGTATTTTAGAACTACATAATAATAGAATATGAACAATAAGAACACATCGTGAAACCCCATCATTCCTATTCCTATTCCTATTTCAACAAGAATAATGATTTTGTCCACTTTATTTGTACAAACCACATATAATTAGGGTTTTACCTTCTCTAACACCCGTTTTATTATGCAAACAAGAAGATATAAGTTGTTCACTGGATACATGTTTCATCCACTAAGAAGGCACAATAATTGGACTAACATATGTGGGCACTCTTATTCAATTTACATGGGATTAAACAATGGTGCACAAGTGCTAAAGTATGATTGAAAAAATGATCTACAATCAATTGCATAAAAATGATATGCTAGCTACTAGAATATGATTCAATGTGAATATATGACCGAAATTCTCTATTGTACCAAAATACTTAGCCTTTTTATGTAGTAACTCTGGTCAAGAAAAACTAGAGAAAGAGTCACTAAGGCTTTTGTAGTATTCCGAGTATCGTCCTCAAGGACTGGCTTATGAAAATTGTCAATACTAGAATAAATGAATTGTTTTTGTTTAAATCCTAAAGTGAAAAACAATATGTGAATAATGCGAAACTAAGTAAAAGAAATTAAATTAATAAAAAAAAATGAATATTGATTTTAAATTCAATTGATTCAAGTTTGGGGTTTTCCACAATCCAACCTAGGGTATAGAAATTAGATAAAACAAGGGTCTTTTAAGTAATATAATTTTAGGGTTTTGGGATCCTTGGCCGCTCGCGATCAAGTTGAGTTCTATAACTCAAAATTGCATCTGAAACCTAATTTTTCTTTTTTAAAACAGATTCCTAAAACCATCAAATGAATGAGATTGATTGCCAATTTAAGATTTGACTTTTTAACCCTTCCTACTCCTTATAGCTTTGTATAGTGGCAAATAACAGTAGGGAAGACGAGGATAACTAATGATCAAGAATTACCAAAAATTACCAAGAATCACTAGTATCAAGTAATAACCTACCGTATCATTCCCTAAACGAACTCACAATGATAGGATAAAAAAATGATAAATTGTCACCCAACCAATAATTAATTTCATTGTTGTAATAATTTACCCATTGTCCCTATAGGTTTCCTAGCCCTTAGGTTTTCATGTTTCAAGCCCCAAGTTGGCTCTTAGCCTCTCATGGGGGTGATGTCACATTCATAATCCATAATAGGGTAAAAATCCATAATTTGAATCAAAAGAAACTAAAAACAATATATTTAATAAAGAAGAAAAAGAAAACAAACCAAAGTTATCGTCTTTTTCCACCTTCAATGTCAAACTCTCCGGAAAAAAATCCAAGATCCCTAAAACCTAGAATTGAGAGAGTTTATATAATACCATCAATTACCTAACATGTGGGCACACTCTCATTGGCCACTTATTACAAAATAATTTCCTAAAAATGATTAAAAAATAATAAAATGGTGATTTATAATCGTGAGGGGTCCACTTAGGGCGGATGAAGTGCCCTAGATGAAATTCCCGAGGTAGAGGAGGTGAAACATCAAAGTGGCAGTGGGTGAATTCGAAATTGGTGTCATTTTGAAATGGATTTCGAATTCATAAGTTGAATAGATGCAATTCCCAAGGTAGAGGAGGCGGAACATCAAATTGGAAGTGGGTGAATTTGAAATTGGTGTCATTTTGAAGTGGATTTCGAATTCATAAGTTGAATTTCGAAATCATTTTGAAATGACCCTCCAGCTTGGTGCAGTTGTCTTCAAATAGCCATAACTTCTTCATTTCAGCTCTAATTTGCAAACCGTTTGAAGTATTGGACTCCTGACTTCCCAAGCTTCGAAACGATATATATTATGTATATAATGGACTCCAGGAAGTCCTCTAAATTTGTCCTCAAAGTCAGAGTATATAATGCCATCAGATTTTTGAGTTCTAAATTTCCATGCAGCTGAATCTTGCTTCATACCTCATTTCCCATGTTTTCTTGCCTTCTTTCTTACTCCATAATGGTCATTTCTCATCTTCCAAATGCATGATATCCTCGTCTTGCCTTTCCTTACTGTCCATGAGTCTTGACTCACTTATTTCCTCATTTAACCCTTTCTTGATCTTTCAAAATCTAAAGTGATTCAACTTGCACCATTTTCTTCCCTTGAACCTGAGATAAGTCTCCAAAGTACAAATTAAACTCATGGCTAGGGCCTTAGCATTGATTTAGGTCAAGTTGGGTGATTTGAATGTCTTTTGGTGCACAAATCATATAGAATATGTGCCATTAGAGTACATATTTTGGCTCCAATATATATATATATATATATATATATATATATATATATATGAGTGTTTTGTCATGTGTGCCTCCACGCTCATGTAAGTTAATGTTCACCCACCCTTTGAGTTCTTTTTGTTATCGATACTAGCATTTATATGAAATAGTTTTTAGAAGTGGTCATACAAAACCACCTTAAAGGTCTCACCTTAACCATATTTATATTAATCTTAGCATCAACATATGGAGTGCATTCTTTACTTGAAGTAAGTCAACTACCACCATGTTCTCTCCTTGCAATGAAGTAATTTGTTAACTCGATAGAATGCTTATTTAACTAATGCAATTATAGGCAAGCTTCGTGCCTCTTTAAGCACACTATTGAACTCCTCCAAGATATATATGATGAAATTTTTATCTTTAACAATATTTCTTTTGTGGCTAAAACACTTTTCTAATGAAAACTTTCGTTTTGATAATTATCTCTACAATTGTGTCACCCTACATTTTTGGAGACAAATAATTACAATTTGTTAAGGAAACATATCTATAATGAAAAGAAAAATTGTGGTCAAAACTATTTATCAACAAATTATTTTGTGGCACAAAATAAAAGGTTTCGTTAGGAATTAGATTTTCAAATATTTAGTAAACCATTTGGCAACACAAGATATCATTGGTTAACAAGATTATTTCATCTCTAAATGTTACTTTATACATCTAGAGACAAAATATTTTCATCTTCATCATATTGACATGAAGTTTCTAAAATGAAATAATTTTATCTCTAAATATTTCCACTTACATTTGAGGGGGAAATATTTTAGTCATGAAATGTTAACAAATAGTTTGGGTAACAAAAAAAATGTCTTTAAATGCTTCAATTTACAATTAGAGACAATTATTTCATCTTGAAACATTAGTAATATTTAGGCAATGAAATAATTTTATCTCTGAATGTTTTTATTCATATTATGAGACAAAAATAATGAAACAAAGTTTATCTTTGTACTAATATGGGGATGAATGAACTTCTTTCTTAAATATAACATTATTGTTAATTTTTAAAATTTTACATAATCCTATTGAAACCTATATAACCTTGTACATATCAAAACACTTGTTCCATTAATACAAATCATATTTGGAAATAACATTGTCCAAGTATCATTTAAATATTGTCTAAAATAAAAGTGATCAACAAATAATATTAAACTATATAACGATGTCAACTGCATGTTAGAGACGGTGGTTGGGAAGCTAAGCCATAATGAGGTGGCATCTAGTTAGAAGTGTTGGTTTGTAGTGATATTAAACTTTGTATCGTTTTCTTATTCTCTTCTAGCTCAATGGTAGTTGTAGTCTTAAACTCCTATAACTTTGTGATAAGCTGTCACAACCTCATTGTCTCGCTATTAGGAAATTCAATTGCACTTACATTAAAGTCGTGACCCATATACCAAATCTCGAACATAGTCTGATCACCTCCTAAGTACTCTTTGAGCTATCTTCAAGTTAGTGAGAAGAATACCACCCTCCTGGGTACTTTGCTCTTGAATCTCACACACCGCTTTTTGCTAACACATATAATATAATTTGAATTAGAGAACATATTACCATAACATATAATGAAAATATAGTTTTACTTTTTATTATTACAACATGACTCTTACATATTGAAATTTAATTGTCCTTTATTCATTCTTTACTTACTTTATAGTAGATGACATGAAATTAATCCACTTCCCTTTGCAACTCTTCTATGCAAGACTCTTTTACATGTATGTAAGAAAATAATTGAGTTATTTAACGAAAATTAATAAACTTCCTCTTGCAACTTTCTAGTGAAACTTGTCTTTTACATAAATATAATAAAATAAAACTATTGTATTTAGAGATATATTTAAGAAGTATATATTATTTCATGGAGTTATGTTGATAATGAAATCCAAATGGTTTAAACCTACCACCATGATTGCATGAAAGCTTTTCATGATTTTCATTATTATCGTAGTCCCATTCTACACAAATAATAGTACTAAAAGAGTAAGTAAAATGAAAATGAAGAAAATTATAGAACCTGAGAATTAGAAATATGTTAAACTAAAACTTCACAAACAACCAAACATGTAATGAAGTGAAGTATTTCTACCAAGCTTGTAGAGGAGTCTCCTTCATCATTGAGTTGAATGAGTTTGAATTGAGTTGTTATACTTCTAATCATTTACCATCTTTTTTTTTTTTAAAAAAAATATTCATTTCATTATTTACTATTTGTGAAACAAACATAAATATGATATAACATATCTTATTGAATATGATATTTGTGATATCTTAGAATATATATTATCTCATAAAGATATGATATCATTATATCTAAAACTCTAATGTTAATTCATATTATATTATTCATCCATTTATTTTAGAATTAGAATCTTACATTGACCTCCCAAAACTTGTCTCACTAGTAGCAATATTAAATGTCACATGTATGAATTACCTTAAATGGAAAAGACTCTTCTGTAGACCCCTTCAAAGACCAGGGTTTTTTTTCATTTGTTTTGCACCACCCGAGGGGAAATTTTCCATCCATTTTTAAGTGGGGGGGACCTCCCTATGCATGGAAAGTAATTGCATTGGACAGGTAGCAGCAAGAGGGAGATGGCGGCCATGTTGGTGGTTGAAAACGCCATGCTTGCTGATGGGATGAATAGAAGAGCAAGTAGGGGCTTGGGGGGGAAGACAAAAACAGGTGCTTTGGGGGGGGGGGGGGCGGGAGGAGACTTTTTTTTTAGGGAAGAGGAGAACATCTGCGGGAAGAAAACCAAAGAGAGCGGCGCTACCTTGAGCTTGGTAAGTTTTCATCTTCTAACGCCCTGCTTCACCACCTATTAATTTATGTATATTGTTTTGTTGTTTGCTGTGGACATCAAGGGCCAAAGGTTTGCTTTGGTGGAGCATGATTATTTTACATAATATGCTCTGTTTTTTTGTTCTTCCTGATACTCTAGGCTCTCCTCTATAAATAACTATATTTTCTTGGGTTGGATTGGATGTTTGATTATTAAATCATGAGTTCCTAACTTGTCCCACCAGTTGGTAGCCCGTTCATCACTCATGGAACATGGTTTTTCCATATAGTTCCTTGAATCTCTCATTCTTACTTTGTTTTTATTTTTTTTTTAGCTATCTCATACCCCCCCCCCCCCCCCCCTCCCATGCACACAGCCACCTTCATCCTTCCATTATTCTCATCCTAACGCACCCATCCCTCTTCAACTCTCCATTCTCTACCACTCATAACCATCCCCCCCCCACCATGCCCTCTACCTTCTACCCATTCCCAGGATTGGCTGCCACCTCCATCACCACCGCCAAACCATTTTCCATCATCAGGCTACTTGAAGCTATCAAAGCTGCCGCTACAATGCACCGAGTGCGCCCTCATGTACTATCTGGATGATGCAAGTGATCTCTTGCCAGAGATCCCAGCATTATTATCACTGTTCGGGACATCACCGGAGTGAGTTGTAGCATGCTTCGCGGAGGTGCCTCTACGCCGGACTGTGAACTCACTCACCGCGCCATTGAAGTGCCTGAAGGTCGTCTTACCACCATCCCTCGTCCTCCATTGCTCATTGCCTGCAACTTTCCCTCCACTGACCAAGCCAGTAGCAGTCGCACCTCGAGACTGCGAACGGATTCTTCCCCGACGCAGGCACATGGTTTGCCTTGACCCGTTCCGACCATGTGGACAGTCATGCTGGTCACCAGCAATGGCGGCAACGTCTTCTGGATGTCGTCGAACTACCGCCACTGCTTCTCTCTCCATCGTGTCGCCGGTGGTGGAAAAAAGGAGCCTTGGGCTTGCCCAATGATGGTGGATATGGGCCTGAGTTGGAGCCCATGCCCATTTGTGTGGATGAAGGGCCTCATGCCAGCCATCCTCCTAGCCCATGTCCACCTTTAGTTAGCCTCGTGGTTTGTTTCAATTTTGAATAACCTTCAGATTTTGAATTTTCATAATTGATTTATTTATCCATTTTCTAGTTTCTCAATGAATTTTCTAAATTCCGAATTTTAAATCCTATTTTTAAAACTTATGTCCTTAAGCAATTCTTCAAAGACCCGATTTTCAAGTTTAATTTTCAACCTCAAAAATCTCACTATTCACTTTCATCCATTTAAATATCATTTTGATTAATTAGTAACATTACTCCATATTTATCTATCCTCTTTTAAAAATCTCACTCATTAAAGTCTAATCCTTCAAAATCCAATGCCCTAATTTAATTCTTCAATCCTAAAAATTCCACTATTCGTCTAAATGTTATTTTCGTCAATTAAAATTATTATCTCATATTTATCTATTTGTTTAAAGTTTAATCCTTCAAAAATCCAATGTCCTAATTTAATTTTCAATCCTAAAAATTCCACTATTCGTCTAGATGTTATTTTTGTTAATTAGAATTATTGTCCCATATTTATTTGTTTATTTAAAGTCTAATCCTTCAAAAATCCAATGTCCTAATTTAATTTTCAATCCTAAAAATTCCATCTTTTGCAATTATTTACCTAATCTTTATTGTTTCACCATCGTTATTATTCCATTCATTTACTTATCCACTCATCCACTTATCCGCTCATTTAAAATCCCGAACTCTCAAATCATCTTCAAAATTCCAATCTCGTTCAAATTTAATTTCTAAAATTCCCATTCTCACGTTTAATCTTTAAAAAGTTTGATCTTCAAATAAACTCTAAAACTCCAATTTTCCAGTGATCTTCGAGATTCCAAATTTTCAAATAAATTTCAAAAATCCAATTTTCCCTCAAATAGTTTTCATTCCACTCTGGTTTTAAAACGATCTTCTGTTCCTCTTGATTTTAATAAGCATGAATGAATTTTTCATAATTCCAGAATAATGGAATCTATGACATTAATTCATGTAAAATAAACGGGCTTTGGTGGGGGCCCAACATGGGTGACTTCATGATTGATTGATTGTTTGATTTGATTATCATACATGATTGATTTATCCTACTCTATGACATGCATGAGATTATTCCTAAATTGTGCACTAACCCTCTCTATTAATAGCGCATGGTGGCTCGTTGCCCAGATATGTACCCACTTTCCCTCTAGTCGTTGTCTATGAGTGTCTCGATGCCCACATGTGCATGATTTATTTTGGGTATTCATTGATTTACTCATCCATTGCTATGATTGCTTCAATTTTATTATTAGAGACCCTACTTTAGGGACTTAGAAGGGTGTTACGGTTTTTACTGTACTTTCCCGATAAGTAACCTGACCCCCGAACCCAATCCAATTTTTTGTAGATCACCTTTTCCAAAATAAAGAGTCACACTTAGAGTTTTCTTTCTTATTTTGTTTACCCTTTTAAAATAGAACAAAAATAAGTGGCGATTCCAAGTCATTTTTCTTAATCAATAAAATCACTTTTCAAAATAAAAATCGAGCTCGCCATCAAGTGGGAAACGCATGAGCCGAAATGCAGGGTCCACATCTTCTTAATCCAAGTAATTTATCTTAAAATGCAATTAGCCCTAACACACACATGAAAATAACCAACCATAAAAATGATCTTAATAGAAAATTTTACATTTTTTTTCCTTATCTTTTCAACTTTTAACTTCTACAACACTTAAACCCGAGTTCTCAATCAAAGTAAAACCAAATTCGCCTTTAAAATTTTCAATTAATTCTTAATTTTAAAAGATAATAAATTTATGAAATTTCATTCAATTTATTGAGAATCTTTATTATAAATTAGCAAATGATTATCAATAGAAGTCAAATACAATTTACATATATTCTATGTTTAATAATTTCTTTATTATTTCTTAAGTAAATTTAGATATATAATTGTCTCAAAAATATTTACAAAAAATAAATAAATAAACATAATAAAAAATTAATTTAATATGAAATAAATTTAACTTTTGGATGGAAAATGTTAAAACATCTATTGTTTTCCAAACAATCATAATTAATTACATTAATACGAAAATGAAATATCCATTAAAAACTGAAAATATGTCTAATAGTTATTACTTTTTTTTATCAAATAAATGTTTCTATTCAATATTACTATCCAATAATTTTTCAAAAATAAGAAAATGTATTTTTAACCTTACAAAATAAATAATAATATACAATCTCTCAAAAAAAATTCTACATAATAACAAACAAATCACCTAGAAATAGAGGGGGGAAATATGATGATTTGAACAATCCTAAAAGTAATAAAAACATAAAGTAATAAGAACCAAGAAGCATACCTATTTTACTCTTGATGTGCAACATCAACAATAACACGATGTGTGGTGTTGATGTGCAATAACAACTAGGTAGTGGTACTGAGGCAATATGCTTTATGGTTGTGAGTGAGTAGTAGTGTGCATTGGCGACAATATTGTGTTTCAACAACAACAATATGATAATATAATGGGTATCCAACAATATGTTTTGACAATGGTAATATGGAATGATTTGAGGAGAAGCAAGTGGAAGGATCTCGTGTAGAGAGTTTAGGAAAGTTCTTAATTTTGGTTTTTCATTTTTTAGTTTTGTTTCCATTTAAAATCTTACAATATTGCTTAACAATGCCTTACATAAATATTTTCCAATTATAAAACAACTTTTGGGATAGGTTTTTATTTTGGTTTTAATTTTTATTATTTACAAGATTACTTAAAAAAAATCCTTAATTAATTTTTTTATAATTATTGAATAAGATAGAAATTAGGAAACCATTTTCTTTTAGTTTTATAAATATCTAATGTTTTAAGAAGTAAAATACTAATATAATTTAGAGTTTCAAAGAGTGAAAGAATATCAATAAGAAATACATATGGAAAAATAAATAAATTAAGGAGATGAGTGGTCATATAAAAAGCATAACATTGGTAAAATATCATATGGTTAAATTATTTTTAAAGATATAAAAATGACCTATTTTATCAACTTAAAGGAATTCATAGCCTTCTTTATATCTCTAAAAAAGTTCAAGAAGAGAAATAACAAAAATAAATAAAAATAAAAGGATTGAAATAAATTATTATTAAAATGTTATTATCTAACAAATCTATATACAAATTACAACAAAATCTAATACTAGAAAAAAATTAAAATAAATTACTATTAAAATTTTATTATCTTATATATTAACAATTTGGATTCATTTTTTAATTTTCATATAAAGAAGACTAACAATATTATGGTTCTTGCATGATAAAGATATATTTTTTATTTTTGTATAATCAATTTAATCAAAATTAGATTTTGATTTTTTTTGTTATATATATAGAATAAAAGTTGTATACAAAATAAAGGATTTAAATGCAATTTTTTTTTTTTTATCTATTTGATGATTTAATTTTAATTTATTATAAATTATTAAGGATAGTTTCAAATACATAGAAATCAATTACATAGAAATAAGGGTTTTAGGCCAAAATAGCCCTTTAGTGGAAAAAAGATCCATCATAACCTCTTTTCCAAACTAGTGTTCAAAATGGGTCTTTTATTGTCATGGAGGAGCCACACCATTTATTTTTATTTTTTTTAAATTTAAGTTGAAGTTGCATTTAGAAAATATGGCTTTACTATTGAACTTTTTGTACTTTAAAATTTAAAATATAAAATAAGCATACACAAATACATCATTAAAATTCAGAAATATAAAATATATATAAATGTTATATGTTAAAATTTATTATTTACTAATTAATACTTTTATTTACATTAAATTAAAAATATATACTTTAATAATAAAAAAATTATATAAAAATAATTTCCAAACATGTCTATTAGTTGTTTAAAAAAGATTCAAACAAACAAATAAAATTAGAGGCATAAAAATATTTTCCTTAAGAAAACCACACCTTATTCATGGCAAACTGGAAAAGAGTAAAACTTCATCATTCCGAAGATTGCATGATCTCCACAAAGTATATGACTACCCAAAGATCCATCTAGAGGAACTCAAAAGAAACAAACAAGAATGGAAAGATTGGAAAGTGGCATAATTCACAAACAAATCATGTTTTTTCTTGAATCTGTAGACAAAAAAAGGGGAACACGATAAACACAAAATAAAAGTTTATACTCTACTTCTCAATTAATTTTAGCCATCAAGATAGGTAGTCCCCAAAAGAGAGAGAAATGAAAAACCTAATATATTAGTATTTAGGGTGGATCAAAACTACTGCAACAAACAAAGGAATAAGGAGAAACAATAAGGTCTAAAAATTTTGTATACCTCAATCTTCACAAATTTTTTAAACAGATATCTTTATCTATCCTAGAGGCCTAAAAATTCTAGAAAAAATGCCCTTATTTTCTAATTTTAAAATTAGAAAACCTATATATTGATTACATTCATATTTACTATCTCTTTTAGAAGCACTTTTATTACTTTCAAAATAAAAAATAAAAAAATAAAAAAGGAAAAAAAACAAAAGCTACTTCTAAAATGTCCTATGACGTTGAAACTCGTATAATCAACTTAAAATCAAAATTGAAAACCTTGCACAAAATAATCAAACAAAAACTATTTAAAAAAAAATAGTTAGATCATTGATAACAAAAAATATTTGAAGTACCAAAAACCCTTAATTGAAAAGGTTAAAAATGAGATACCTTGATTATCATTGTTGTTAGTGTTACCATTCTATTAAGGTCGTTGAGAGCCTCTTCCTTTACATAAGGGTTTAAGAGGCGAGGAAGTGTGTGAATAAAGGGTTTTCAGTTTTCACTTTTCGGTTTTCTCAACAACAAATTCTATGATGTTATGCTTTTGATTGAAACTTGAATGTCCATTTGCAAATTATGGGTTTCGATCCTTTTACTTTAATAAAAATTTTCTATGCGACCACAAACGTCTCTCTTTTCATAGTGGACCAACACTAAGGTTAGGGTTTAAAGAGAAAAGGGGAAGAAAGCAAAGAAAGTGAGAGTGGAAAGGAGAAAGTGGGGAAAGTAAAGTAAAATTAAAAAAGAAAAAAGAAAAATCATTTTTGCTATCTACATTAAGGAAAGGGTTATTTGGTTAAATGGGTTAAAATAACTCCCATATTTGCAAGAATAAGTCACTCGTCAAAAAATATAAAAACATTACATGATTGGAACAAAAATGGCCCTCATCTTATTTCCCTCCAACACTTAGACCTTTTCTTTAGAAACCTAAGAAAATTTTTCATTGTATTCTTTTACTACATTCTCTTCTTTTAAGTGTACAAAACAAACTCATTTTTTCTTCAAAAACCTAAAAAATTTCTCACTTATCATTTTCAATCTCTAGAAAACTTTTCACCTCTCATCCTTTATTTCATTCCCAAACCTTAGAAAAATTTTTATTATATTTTTGTTAAGTTATCTCCTATTATCTCTTCAAGAACAAAATAAAAAATGAGTTCATTAAAGAGTAATAAGAGAAAGAGGTTTAAAATGGTGACGAAAAAAAAAAAAAAAATCCCAATTGTGAACAAAAGAGGAAAATGAAACTATTGAGCAAAAATCCCAATTATCAATAAAAGAGGGAAGTGAATCTGCTGAACCAGTAAATGAAGTCTTCACGTTTTATAAATTTTTGGAATTTTTAGAGATGTTATACAATATTATTTGAGTAAGGTTAGGTTTATTACTTAAATGTTTTCAGAAATTTAGGAACTATTGAAGTGTATTCAAAATATAAAATTGTATATTTATAAAAAAAAAAAAATTAGTTCTCTATTGTTATCAATTATGTATTTGGGGTGAATAAAAATATATAATGATTTCATACGATGCCATGTGATTAAGGATAAGTTTTTGAAGATTTTATGAAATTAAAGGGATTTTTGGAACTTTTAGGGATATTATATAATGGTGTTTGAGTAGGATTAGGTTTGTTAGTTGATGTTTTAAAAAATTTAGGAGTTATTAAAGTGTGTTGAAAAATAATAGATTGCATATTAATATTATTTTTTTTAGTTTTCTATGTTATTATCAATCATATGTTTAGAGTGAATTAGATTTATTCAATGTAGCAACATTTAATAGAGATAAGCATATAGAGAATATATGAAATTTTAGGGATTTTTGAAAATTTTAGGGGTATTATGCAATGGTGTTTGAGTAGGGTTATGTTTGTTATTTGATGCCTTTAAAGATTTGGGAACTATTGAAATGTATTCAAAATAATAAATTGTATATTTATAATTTTTTGTAGTTTTATATTGTTGTTAGTTATGTATATAGAGTAAATAAAAAATATATAATGATTTCATGCAATGACATGTGATCAAGGATAAGTTTATGAAATTTTAGGGACTTTTGAACTTTTTAAGGATCTTATGCAATGGTATTTGAGTAGAGTTAGATTTGTTAGTTAATGTTTTTAAAATTTTAGGAACTATTGGAGTGTGTTATTGTATAATATTTATAATTTTGTATTAAATTTTTACTAACTTGATTTTATTTAATTATAGACTACTACTCTCTCAACATGTTTTATAGTTAAAATATCTATAGGAGAGTCCATCAAAGGTTGCATGTCTTTCACACCTGACTGTAATATAGAATATTAAAAAGAAGCTTAATAAGGAACAATTAGAGATGTTCAAGAATTCTAGATATGGACATTTTTTTGTTTATACTAGAACTTAAATTTTCAACTCGAATTGTGCACATGTTATTATGTCAATGTCTTATAAAGAAGGATGATGAAATGTGGTTTTTAGTAAGCTCAAAGGGATTAAGATTTGGTCAAGATGAGTTTGGATTGATAATTGATTTAAGTTTTGGCCTCATCCCTCAACATAATCAAACATCATTGAGAATAAGGGATGTTTATTTTAATGGTGAAAACAAAGTGTGTAATGATCATTTGGAGAAAAAATTTCTCTCTTTTGGTAAATTGAAAAAAAAAAAAAAAAACCTTGATAATCTTAAAGATGAAAATATGGTCAAGTTAGCCTTATTGTACTTTCTCGAGCATGTTCTACTTGGGAAAGAAGAAAAAAATTTAATATACATGCAATGGGTTGGTCTTTTTGATTGATTGTTTAGAAGTTTTTAGTAAGTATCCATGAGGTAGGATTTGTTATGAAATAACATTTTTTTTGCTGCAACAGGCCTTAGAAAACCAAGTGTTAAAATACCAAGGTAAAAGGTAACAAAAGGGTAATATAGCACAAGAGACATATAGTCTAGTTGGATTTGCATATGTCTTCCAAGTTTAGGTGTATAAGGCTATTCCGATTATTGAAATGAAATATGATAATCATGTTGTTAAGAGTTACCCACATATATTAAATTGGAGTATTACTTCCACACCGAGGTTCATTGAGCTCCAACAATTTTTTTTGTATATTTTGATAGTGTTTTTACTTATATACTTATATATGCTTAAGTTTGTTGATTAAATTACCTAACTTGAATTCGATAGTTATCCTTGTGTTCGCTGCTTAAACCTACTTTAGAGGAATGTCAACAAGATTATTACAAGTATTTGAATAAGTTAAAGTCAATGCAAGGTGTTCCTCCAGAAGTTTTAAGCCATCCAACAACCCAAAACATGATACTATGGGTGACCTAAAAGACGAAGATGACCCATTTGGAGCCAATGCATATGTTGCTTCTATTGTTGTTGTTGTTGCTGCTTCTACTGTTATAATGGAAAACAAGAATAAAGAGGATCACTCGCAAATGTATTCCAAAATTTTTTAAATTTTTAACTAATGATGCAATGGTTCTTACTCGAGGAATCTTTTGGGTTTAGCTTAAAGCTTTTATTGAATCATCGTAGTTTTAATATGAATTTGAGGTTTCAATCCCACCTTTAATTGAGGTAACTTCACTATCATACATTTATTTATAAATGTCATTTTTAATATTTCAATTGTAATACAAAGTTCAAGTGAATATTCAAATTGAAAACTTAACCTTGATTAAGTTCTTCACAAATGAAACTTAATCATAGCCAAGTCAAGGTGGATACTTTGATGAACATAACTTAACTATCATAGGTAGACATCAATTTTGTAATCTCAATTATAATATAATAATGCCCCAATTTTTATTTTTTTTTGAAGTTATGACTATAATTTTAGTGTACAATGATGTATGATGAGTTGAAGTTTCATTTGTTTATAACATATCCAGAATATATGGATAGAGTTCATAAAGCATATAGAAAGGTCTAAATCAAATTTCAATTATCTAAAGAAAGAAATAAAGGAAGTGAACACAAAGATAGATGACTTAAGGTAGCCTTTAGTGGATATTAGTGATATATTTATTTTATCTTATTGTATGGTGCATATTTGATTTCAGGTTAGAGGACAAAACGAACAAAGTTCTACAAATAATAAAAGATTTTCAAAGGAAAAAAATATTGGTATGGACTATAATTCACTATATGACAAGTTTGAGAGTGTCATAGAAGATAAGGAGGATGAGAACCATGGCCATATGGGTGTGAAGACCAACAAATAAGACATAATAGATATTGTAGTTGCAAAAAAATGCATAATAGGGATGGAAAAGGATGATAATGTGATTCTTGATCCAGTTGTTGATATTATTGCCAAACTATTTTATACCTCTAGTGTATTAGGAAACTTTTTTATTTATGTATTTCCAAAGCAACTGTCCCCCACTATATTTAAGCGAAGGCGTAAGTTGAAGAATTCTCATTTTTTGCAACTTCCTTTCACAGACCTTACAAAAAGAAGGAAAATAAGAAAGGAGGGAGAAATCCATATGATTTTAATCCTATGCAATATATTTCCAAGGAAGCAAGGGCAGCATTTCGCAAATGGTTAAGTCTCAACAAGGGTAATTTATCTTTAATTCAAACTTGTAATAGTTTGTTTTTGGCAAGTTCTTTGCATGACCATTGTTTTTTTGTTATATTAATACGGTAAGGTCTGTGGTTGATAGCCATTACTTGCATATAGATCAAGAATGGTTTCAATCACTAGTTTAGTATGGTGCATGACTCAAAGACATGGTTTGTAAATGTTCTTATTGTGTTTGCTTTTACTTAGTAGTATATTGATATTAGAATGAAATAGTATAACTAATATTTTTTTGTATATATTATCTAGCATATTGATATCGCTTTCTACTTTTTCTATAAGGAGAATAGAAATGCCCCATGTATTTTCTCAAAATTTTATCATCATAGACACCATGTTTTGCATATGTGTGATTTCTTCTTACTATTAGGCCCCATATTACTAGATAAATTATGTTAGTTTAACTATTCTTTTTTACCTTTTCTTATGTAGCAAAATGTTAAAGCAAGATGAGAGAAACATGTTAAAACATGAAAGCAATTCCAAAGGCAAGTAGATGACGTTCTTGTTGATTATGCCAATGAGTTTCACCCAATTCCTTCCATGAAATGGTTTGAGGTGGACATCATCTATGTCCCTATTAATGTTTGAATTATGCATTGGGTATTAAAAGTATTTCACCTTGCTCAAAGGAGAATATTTGTGTCTGACTCATTAATAGACATTAATAGTAATAATCGATTGAAAGGTGCCATCATATCTTTAGCTAAGTTTTTACTGCATATTTTTCATAACGCATCATATTATGGGGATAATGGTGATCCTAAGAGTGACCAATAGTGGGGCATGATGTTCCTCAACAAGAATATGAATAAGTACTCAAATATCCAAACTTTCATTTTGTCATTTCACCTCTAAGTCTTATACAATAAATTTTTTTTAACGATCTTAGTTTTAATTACTAGTGTTTCATACAGTGGTGATTATGGAATGTTCTTAATTAAATATGCAGAATACTTAATGCATTATCATCCATGAGCTCACTAACCAGTGCTCGTATGGATTGATTTTGAGAGAAAATGGCAACTGAATTGTTCTACTTCAAAATTTTGCCCATGTAGTGGGTTTGAATTTGACTATGTAATGGATTTATATATTGTTTAGGGTTGACTGTTAGTTTGGATGAATTTTTCTTGATGCTTAAAGTTATAATTTTTGTAATATAGTTTTCTATGTTAAAATGATGTTCTTAAACCGAAGTGAACATTTTGATTATAATATTTTTTTTTTTTTATTAACACTTTATTTGAATGGGTCTGCAAATTAACTTGATCACTTACCCTAGCATATTTGACATTAAACTCCCTCGAGTTAATACCTCATAACCTAATGATTTATTAAATCTTAAGTGCAGCTTCATGTTAGCTCATGTGGTAAGCTTGGTTTTCATTGACAATGCTTGTTGTTAGCAATTTGAAAACCATCTCTAAGGTAAGTCTCTCAACTCTTTAACCATTCGCACAACTGGAAGATCTAGCTCTTACATATTTTAATATGACATTCATGCACTCAACAACCCTTGTAGTCATGATATTATATATTTTTCCATTATAGTGTGACCAAGCCCACCGCTCAACTCTTACATCCACTAAATATCCAATTGCTCTTAGAGAAATCATCTTTAACAGACTAAATATAACCTCAAACTCTAGCATTCAATATGCACAGGCAGCATCAAGAAACAACTTAATGTACAACGACATTCTTGAACTTTGTTTTCAAGTTTTGCCCTAAATGGTAAGTGCATAAGCTATGGATTGCATGGGAAACAACTTTCGTACTACTTTTTCAATGCTATTATGATGATTTGAAACCACCACTAAGTCATCTACATGTCCAATCACAACACATATTGTAAGGAACCACTCCTAAGAAGCATCATTTTTTGAATCACCAATTTCAAAAGCCAATGGGTAGATTTGATTGTTCCATCAATGCAATTATTTTAATTCAAGAATGTCCCATCAACTACAATTATTGGCCTTACTAATGTACGAAACCTAGAAATACATGCACCAAATGCCATAAATAGATGCTTGAATTGATTATCAACATTAGTAACAATATTAGTTCTTATCCCAAGATTCTTTTGCTCTAATATTTAACAATAAGATGGTAAAGCACCATAAGACTCTTTACATGATCCCCTAATGGAGTTAAGGGCAAATTTTCTTACTCTCATTTCCTTATCATAACTAATCTGAGCATCATACTTGTTTCACATATTTGCTATAATGTCTTTGGGTCAGTATTGATGACCAACTTGATAAGTTTGTCTCATACTTTCACCCACCAACCAACTACTTGCATGGCGATTATCATGAGAAATCATTGAATTTTGTTATGTTTTCATCACCAACAACATTAAGAGATTCTATTAATCCATCATTTACATGTCCACTTCCATGCACAAACATTGATTCTACATTATTTTCAAATCTTTTATCCATAATGATGCCTAATGGAGTTGGTAACTTGTTGTTAGTGCAATTTAAATGAATGAAAAATTTAACATCTCCATCATCTCTTAGTTGAATTGGTGACGTCAATATATTACTACTAAATGCATACTTCATTAAAATTGAACACTCAATTAGATATAGTTGAAGAATGTGATACACAACTCTCAAAAATGCATGATATGATATATTCTTCTTCACAGTAATGCATTTACCTTCACTTCCTTCAAAGTGGTATGTGTTCCCATCTTGTACCTAATTCCCTTTGTACAAAAGCATTATTCATACTTCATTAATGACTGAAAAAATAAAGATTCCAAAGTACCATGTTAAGAATGAAATAGTAGAACATAGGATATATATACTTGATTGGAGCCAAAATATGTGCTCTAATTGCACATAGTCAATATGATTTGTGCACCAAAGTACAGTCAAATTACATAACATGACCTAAATCGATGCTAAGGCCTTAGCCATGTGTTTAGCTTATATTTTGGAGATTTATCTTAGGTTCAAGGGAAGAAAATTGTGCGAGTTGATTCAATTTAGATTTTGAAATATCAAAAAAGGGTTTTATGAGGAAATAAGCGAGTCAAGACTCATGGACCATGAGAAAAAGCAAGATGAGGATATCATGAGTTTGGAAGATAAGAAATTACCATTATGAATTAAGAAAGAAGCCAATAAAACATGGGAAATGAGGTATAAAACAAGATTTAGTTGCATAGAAATTTAGAACTCAAAATCTAGTGGCAACATATACTCTGACTTTAATAAAAACTTTAAAGCACTTTATGAAGTCTATTTTAGGAATACTATATATTTTTTCAAAGCTTGAGAAGTTAGAAGTCCAAAAATTCAAACAGTATACAAATCGGAGTTGAAATGAAGAAGTTATGGCCATTTGAAGACAACTACACAAAGCTGAAGGACTATTTCAAAATGATTTCGAAATTCAACTTATGAATTCGAAATCTAATTCGAAATGACCCCAATTCCGAATTCACCCACTTTGATCTTTCCTTCTCCCCCTCCCACCTTGGAAATTGCATCTAGGGCACTCTATCCGTCTTAAGTGGGTCCCACACAACTAGAAATCACCATTTTATTATTTTTTTAGTCATTTTTAGGTAATTATTTTGTAATAAGTGGCCAATGAGAGTGTGTCACATGTTAGGTAATTGATGATATTATATAAACTCTCTTAGTTCCAGGGTTTAGGCATCTTGGATCTTTTCGAAGAGTTTTGACATTGGAGTAGAAGCAGACGAGAACTTTGGTTTATTTTCTTTTCTTCTTTATTGAATATATTGTTTTTAGTTTCTTTTTATTCAAATTATGGATTTTTATCCTATTATGGATTGTGAATGTGACATCACCCCCATGAGAGGCTAAAAAGCCAACTTGGGTTTGAAGCATAAAACCTAAGGGCTAGGAAACCTATAAGGACAATAGGGTAAATCATTATAACAATGAGATTAATTATTGGTTGAATTACAATTTATCAATTTTTTTTATCCTGTCCTTGTGAGTTAGTTTAGGGAATGATACGGTAGGTTATTACCGATACTAGTGATTCTTAGTAACTCTTGATCATTAGTTATCCCGGTCTTCTCTATCATTATTTACCCCAAAACAAAGCTATAAGGAGTAAGAAAGGTTAAAAAGCCAAACATTAAATTAGTAATCAATCTCATTCATTTGATGGTTTTAGAAATTTGTGTTAAAAAGGAAATATTAGGTTTCGGATGTAGTTTTGAGTTATAGAACTCAAGTTGATCGTGAATGGACCCTAAAACCCTAAGATCACTTTACTTAAGAAACTCTTATGCTCTCTATTTCTATATCTTAAGTTAGATTGTGGAAAGCCCCAGACTTGAATCAGTTGAATTAAAAATCAATATTCATTTTGTTATTAATTTAGTTTCTTTTACCTGGTTTCACTTCATAAAAGTTACTTCATGTATTGTTTTTCACTTTAGGATTCAAAAAAAAGCAATTTATTTATCCTAGTATTGGCAATTTTCATAAGTCGGTCCCTAAGGATGATACTCGAAGTACTACAAAATCCATTGCAACCCTTTCTCTGGTTTTTCTTGACCAAGTTGCTACGTAAAAGGCTTAGTATTTTGGACAACAGAGAAGATCGGTCAACACTTTTATTAAGTTTAAACTCTAGACTATATAATGAATCTTAAAACATATATATATATTAAATGACTCACTACATAATAATATGTCAATAATTCAGTCTCAGTTTTAAGTACAATAATATAAAAATAGAGTTTTGCTTTGAAATATCAACACATAAACTTAACTTATAATGTTAAGTTAAACCTAACAAATAATAAAATTTGTTGTACAATCAAGCAATGCAACACTTCCCATAAATCAAAATCCAAAGGAACAATATATAAGTACAATGGGTATAACCATTTGAGCAATACTAAAACCATAATAATTTTACATGCATGTGATTTATTGTTTACCATCATTTAACCTTGTCATATAGATAAAGCTTTTCAACTTCTTTTGGACTAACTATTCCCTTTTGCACATTTCTAAACTCCTTTTTCATAACTAATAATGGAGTCCCTTTTTTTTTTTTACCTACAATGGTAAAGTGAGGTTTTAAATTTCTAGGAAACAAAAAGAAATAAAATGATAATATTAAAAAAAAAATGTTAGTTGCTTACATTTTTAACATCTTTTCGTGACCAAGAATAAAAAGTAGATGAAACAATAGTGAGAACTTAGGCTTTTTCTCTATTGGGAAACAAAAATGAGCAAACAAATGACCAAATATAAAAAATATAAAAAGTTAATATGCTATAAAATAAAAGGAAAGGGAAAGTTGTCTTAGAGGGAAAAATGAGGGACATTTGTGTCCCAATCGAGTCATTTTTTTATCCTTTTTAAGGGATGAATTATTCTTGCAAATATGGGAGTTATTTTAACCACTTTAACCAAATAACTCTTGAAAAAAAAAAAAGGCTACATTGCATGATAGTTTGAAAGTGAGCTTATACATAATCTTATTTGACCAGAGAAGGCCATTTTGGACCAAAAATTCAAGAAATAAAGGCATGAGGTGGTTTTATAGGAAGTAGAAGATTAGACAAATAATATATGTTTATATTATTGTAGAATTTCTAAAAAAATTTATAAAATTTTTTTGTAAAGAATTAATTTAAAAAAATATAAATGTATTGTCTTATATAATTTACATTAGAATTTTTAACAAAAGAATATCAATAAGAAATATCTATTATAAAATTAAGGTGATGAGAAGATTTTATAGAAAGTATGAGATTGGTAAAACATTATATGGTCAAATTATTGAAAAAAAAAATGAGTTTTTTTTTTTAATATCAAACTTTAAGTGATCTATGACTTCTTATATATCTCTAAAAAAAATTCAATTAGAGAAATTAAAAAAAAATAGAAGAATTGAAATAAATTATTATTAAAATGTCGATATTTTATAGATTCATATAGGAACTATAATAAAATATAATACTATTAAAAAAAACAAAAATAAATTATTATTATCTTATACAGTCACAATTTGGATTCATTCTTTTTGCTTTTATGTGAAAAAAAAACTAATAATGTCATGGTACTCACATGGTAAACCTCTTTTTTACATTTTTTTTTTTATCTAATCAATTTAATCTAAAATTGACTTTTATAAATATATAAAATAAAAATTTATATACAAAATAAATTATTTTAAAGCAATATTTTTTATTTATTTTATAATTTAATTTTTATTTTATTATAAATTATCAAGAATAGTTTATAATACTAACATTAAAATCAAATACCTAGAAATAAAGCCTATGGATGGTTCCATAGGAAGTACCAAATTAGGTAAATAATAATTCTTTATGCTATTAGGTAAAATTATTTTATCCTATGCATTAACACTTGAGATTAATTTTTATGCTCGAATAATAGGAGGAAGACTTATAATATTACGGTTTTTACATATTTGTATAACCAGTTTAATCCAAATGGAACACTTATAGATAGGTAAAATATCAAGTTATATACTAAACAAATGGATCTGAATGTAATATTTTTTTTATTTTTTAAATTTAGTTTTTATTGTATTATATACTAGGACATTGAGTCTTGTTTGTATGTTAGAAATTTTGTTCCTTTTAATGTTTGGTCATAGAAGTCCTTTTAGATAGTGACTTGCTCTCCATTGAAGATCAAGAGTTGTTATTCGTCTAATCGAGAAGTCACGGGTACGTCTAGAAAGCTTTGGCTTGTGGCAAGTTAGGCTCCTATGAGGTATAGAGAGAATCAAATTTGTTTTTGAACTTAAAATGCTTTAAATTAATGTTTTAAAAAATGGCAGAACCGCTCAAGCGACCTAAAGCGCTCAAGCATAGAAAATCGCTCAAGTGCTCCATACCGCTCAAGTGGCCAAGGCGTTAAAACAGTGCTTCAATTGTCTCGAGCAATCATGCTAATTATGTCGAGATTTTTTCACGCAAATTCAATTTGAGGGTTAAAGATCTTAAACTTATTGAGACGGTTTCATTAAGGAGAAAGCCTAACATGCCACACCATTCCCAATATCTCATTCAAGGATTCAATCCTTGAATCTTGAGTTGAAGACCTTCATCCCTTTAGCAAGGTTGAAGTGTATCCATTAGAGCAATTGAAAGTTGTTGCGTTGTAGATGTGGATCAAATAGTAGGTATTGGAGAGTAAGTCTTCAGGATAAAGCAGTCAGGTAAATCTGTGTAACTTGATCTCATATAGTGGATTTATATTAGTGGTCGTAGACCTCGTGGTTTTTTATCTCCACAATTAGTGTGGGGGTTTTCCACATAAAAATCCTTGTGCCTCGTTGTTTATATTTTTCATTATCTTGCTTGTAATGTATTGCCTATCTTTAATTGAATTGATAATCCTTAACTACTCGCAGGTAAAAAGTTGATAATACATATAAATCTTTATTTATATTTTTAAATACACCCATTCACCCCTCGCCCCCCACCCCATTAGGTGTTACCCTACTAGACCTCAAGATTTTTTCATTATATATTATCAAGGATAGTGCAAAGTATTTACATTGAAATGAAAAAAGACAATAGGTGATTTTATAAGAAATGTAAGATTAAAGGAATAATAGATGGTTATATTATGATAGAATTTACTAAAGTTTTTAAAATTTTTGTAGTCGATTAATCTTTGAAAATCTAAATTTATTGCATTATATAGTTATTATTAGAAAAAAAAAATCAACAATATCAATAAAAAAATACCTATAGACAAAATTGAGGAGATAAAGTAGTTTATGGAAATCAAGAAATGGTAAAACCTTATTTGGTCAAATTATTGGAAAACACATAAGTTTTTTATTAACTTGAAATGACCCATAACCTTTCATATATATTTAAAAAGATTCAACAAGAGGAATTGTAAAAAAAGAGAAAAAAAATGAAATAAATAATTATTAAAATATCATTTCCTTATAAATTCATATACTAAAACCATACTACATCTTGATTAATCCTTTAATTATGTCCATATGCATATTGAAATTTTCTACCTTAGTTTCTAAGGCTACTCTGCATAGAAGTTTTTTCAAGCATATGCCCTTTAAATAGGTCATAAAGTGGCCAGCAACATGGTGCATACAAATCTAATGACATGCATTTGTCTTGGACCAACCAAGATAAATATTGGCAATTACAACCATAATGCTTGGATTGACCATTAGACATTAATCAAATTAAAACCCCTTCTTTTAGTGTCTCAATTTGCAATACATGCTAAAAACAACCCTAACCATTAACATTTCCACTCTCAATAAGTGCAAAATTAAGAGGGAACAGTTGATTATTTCTATCACAATCCATGACAATAATTATAGTGTTCTCTGTTAGGATAAAGCCCTTAAAAATATGACATGATGTAATAGATTTGGAATCTTATTATTTATTTAATAATATTCTAGTTTCACTTTTATCTATCATGATTCCATGCATTACACTTTATGAGCATTCTCGCCTAACATCTCTAGCATTGTACATGACTTGAGTGCATTAGGAGTTGCATAGAAGATCCAAGTCATGGGTTCCTTGCAAGTAGATGATTTGTTCATAGCTGGTATGTGAACTCAGACAATCCATTTAAGGCTGTAATGTTAGGATAAAGCCTTTAAAAGCATGACATAATGTAACAGATTTGTAATATATTATTCATTTAATGATATTTTAGGTTCACTTTTATTTATCTTTATTCCATGCATTATATACTCTATGAGCATTTTGGCCTAGCATCTCTTACATTGTACATGACTTGGGTGCATTAGAAGTTTCATGGAAGATCGAAATCATGGGTTCTTTGCAAGTAGATGATTTGTTCATAGCTCATTCGTGGACTTAGGCAATCTATTTGAGGTTGTAGTGCACCACTTCCAAATTAGAAGAATGATTGGTCTTGGCTATCAAGATGGAGTTCTCATGATGAGTCCACTAGTGTTATGGTTATACATTGGACAAGACCTACGATGAGTCATGATATAAGACCATTAGGTAGTCATGACTTTACCAAGCTATTATATTGTATAGTCTCTCAACCTTGAGAGAATATTAAGCTTGAGAAAAAGTTAGTAGTATCTTTAACCTATAGGTGAGATAGTAGGTTGATCATATATTCCTTATGGATTGGGTCATTGTTTATGAAAGTCAATAGCAATAGGAATTCTCAATAGAGGCACCATGATATCTCATGGACTTGAGACAATGTGTCCACTTAGGTGATCCTAAGGACGTATGATCATGAAATCTATGGACCCGTAATAATTCCTTTAATGGAATTTAGCATATGCTCTTAGTAAGCTAAAGTATGTCATTTGATCACATAATAGGAGGATCTATAATTCAAGGATTGTAGAGGTACTCTTGAAAGACTGATAGCTTTCACTTTGTTAGACTACAGACGATCAATTCATAGGGAGACCATATATGATGGATAGTAGGTCATGGAACTAAGCACTTGGTGTCTCGTTGTTATATGCATAGGGTATTGGAGTGCAATTGACTCTCTATAGTGGGATGTTGAGTCAACTTTAAAATTGAATTATAAGGGAGCTAGTATGTCTTATAAGTCCCAATGGTCCCTACTCGAACGTATATTCCTTGATGACACAGTTTATGAGAGTTTGATGGGTTTTTAGTTCACTTTTATGCATAAGGGTGTTTTAGAAATTATGTAAGGTTGCACAAGGATAAGTGAACAATATCTCTGAACTAGGTTAATTGATTAATTAGAACCCTATTAGGTTAATTAACCTTTTTAGGTTAGATTAAGTGACCCAAGCCCATGGTGGGCTTAAGTCACTTAAGTTTAATACGAAGCCTATAAATACCCCTTTTAAGGGTTATAGTTTCTAATTTTTATCCTTTTCTCCCTATAGTCCAGAGAAAGAACTCTAGCCTCTAGCCTTGAGATCTACGCCATCTTAGTGCCTAGACTTAAGGAGGAGTCATCGGGTGAAAGATCATGGTGTTTACAAGATCTACTGCGAGTTTAAAGTATTCTATATTGACTAGAATCAATCTAGGAACATTCAGATCAAAGGTATATGACATTATTCTCTAGATTTATGTTTTCTATGGTAGTAATATTATTTTTTGAATACTAAGTTTTTGGTTGAGATAGATTTAGAGAGCTTATGATAGATTTTCATGCACCTTAACAATCCGAGGCATAGGAATGGAGCAATCCAGGGTTTCCTAACATGTAGTGCACTACCTCTTAATTAGAGAGATGGTTGGTCTTGGCCATCAAGATGAGTTTCCCATGGTGAGTGCACTAGTTTGTATGGTTAGACATTAGATAGGACCTATAATGAGTCATAACTTAAGGCTATCAAGTAGTAATGACTTCACCAAGCTACTTCATTGTGTTATCTCTCAACCTTGAGAGAATATTGAGTTTGTGCTAAGTTAGCAGTGGCTTTGACCTATGAGTGAGATCGTAAGTTGATCATGTATTCCCTATGCATTGGGTCATTGTTGATGGAAGTCGATAGCAATAGGTATTCTCAATAGAGACCATGATATCTCATGGGAGACAAAGTGTCTCATTGGGTGTTCTTAAGTAGGTGTATTCATGAAAACTATGATAATAATAGTTCCTTAAGTGGAACTTGACATAGGCTCTTTGAAAGCTAAAACATGTTAGTTAAACACACAATAGGAGGATCTGTAACTCAAGGCTAGTAGAGGTAGTCTTGAAAGGTTGATAGCTTTCACCTTATTAAACTATGAACACCAGTTCATGGGGAGACTAAACACAATGGATAACAAGTCATAAACCCTGAGCACATGGTGTGTCTTGTTGTTTTTTACATAGAATATTAGAGTTCAATTGATTCTCTATAGTAGGATGTTGAATCAACTTCAAAATTAGATTATGAGGGAGTTAGTACTCCTATGGGTCCCAATGGTCCCCACTTGAGCTCATGCACCTTGTCTGCATGGTTTATAAGGGTTGGATTGGCTTTAGGTTCAATTTTGCACATAAGGGCATTTTTGGTAATTATAGAAGGTTGCACAGAGGTAAGTGAACAAGGTCTCTAGATTAGGCTAATTGATTAATTGGTAAACTTTATTGGGTTAATTAATTAATTAAGACTAATTTTGGGTTAGATTAAGTGACCCAAGCCCTTAGTGTGCTCAAGTCACTTAAGCTCATTAGGGAACTCTATAAATATCCCTTTAAGGGTTAGGATTTCCATAGCTTTCCCATACAGTTGTCTTCCACCTCTAGAGAATCATAACCTCCATCATCTCTTCCCCATCACTAGAAGTGTGCCAAGATCAAGGAAGAGTCATCGGGTGGAAGAGGTTGAGTTTATGAGACTTTCAATGACATCAACTTGATTCTTCAACACTTAAATTTAAGGTTTGGAACATCCAAACCTAAAGGTTAGTATTTTAACCTTAAAGGACAATTTTTTGAAAAATTGGTATTGCTTTCATTGCTTAGATCTAAGATGCCAACATCCTTATACTTCCCAAACAAGTGTTTGTCATCAATAGTTAAAATAGGGTGATAATGCTTGAATCCCTCTATAAAAGGATGCAATGTCTAAAAAACTCATTGAAAGTCCTTGTTTCACATATTCCATAAGCATGTTTTAAATATTACAATACATCTTAGATTTACTTGCTCTAAGACACCAAAACAATGTGGCAATTTTGCGTATGACTTATAGAGATCACCAAATCATTTAGTCATTGCTTTAAGCTTTCCTTTAGAATCTCTATGTATGAGATTTGACACCCAATTTTTTAAATGCCACTTGTTTAAAGGACAACCATAAAAAGTGTGAATTGTGTTTTAATCACTCTCTCTATATGTGCTACAGTAAAGTTGGAGTTCAATTGATGATGGTCTTGGCACATAAGTGTGTGTGCCACTATATTTGTTTATTTCAAATAAAGATATTCATCCCATGGCACAAAGTTTCTATGGATACTAAGACTCTTTAGTTTCTTACATCTTAGGATCAACAACTTCTTTGTCGATGACACAATAATATACTTTTAGTGTAGTTAATAGAGTATATTTTTGCAACATGTTGCAAATCTGCTTTGGAATTAAAAATTTATCTAATTATGAACTCTCCACCTTAATTTCCTGCAAGAGTGCTTCCTTATGGGGTCTACTCACTAGATACAACATGATCAATGTTTTTAATATTTTCAAACTATAGTGATGATGCAAAATGATATTGAATTAGAGAGAAGAATTAAATCAGTCCTCTAGATCCTTTAGATCTAAGTTGTTTGACATGTTACAACCTCTCCCATTCATAACCATATATCTTTGTTCTCTTTCAATTATCTTATGAATATCTAAAAAATGTGACATATGTCACTATCATTGCCTTCATCATTACGAAATTCAAACACCCCTACTCTATCGTTTTGAACATCCTCAACTCCCACATTGTCATTATCACATTTTCTTTCTTCACCTTCTTCCTTGTTTGCTTCTCCTTTATACTCAAAATATATGGAATTGAAACTCTTGACATGTTATAACCTTCCTCATTCAAAACTACATCTCTTTTTTTCTCTTTCAATTGTCTCATGAATATTTTTAAAAAATGAATAAATATCACCATCATTGTCTTCATCATTACAAATTTTAAATTCCTCTCTCTATCATTTTGAACATCCTTAGTGTAAGGAAACCTAGATCTTTCAATTTTTTATCCTAGGTTAGGTTAAGTGCATGTGAATCTTTCTAGACTTTTTCTAAATCCTATGCACAACGAAAACAAGCATATTTTTATACAAAACAGATTTAGATATCAGTACTAGAAAACATTACCTCAAATTTAGACGTTCCCAAATCTATTCCTTTCGATGTAGATGAAGATTGAATCCTCCAAAAGTCTTGTACACCCAAGATCTTCCACCCAATGACTTTTCCTTAATCTTTGCGCACAACCAGTGGGAGGTATGGGAAGGTGGAGGCCATGACTTTCTCTTCTCTTTCTGAGAGGTGGAAGACAACTCTCTTGAAAACCTTATCCTCTTAAGAAGTATTTATAGGGTTCTTTAAGTGAGGCTTAAGTCTCTTGAGCCCCCTACAGGATTGGGTTACTTAATCTAATCCAAAATGAGTTGTAATTGATTAATTAACCCAATATGGTCATCTAATCAATCAGTTAGCCTAATCCAAAGATTTTGTTTATTTACCCTTATGCATGCTTACGTAATTATCAAAACACCCTTATTCACAAAATTAAACCAAGAGTCAACCTAACCCTCATAGATTGTACCAACAAGGTATATGAGAGTGAATAAGGACCAGTAGGAGCCATATGACAGTACTTGTTCCCTCATAAGCCAATTCTAAAGTTGATTCAACATGTCACTATAGAAAATCAAATGCACTCCAGCACCCTATATAAATAACAAGGACATACTAAGTACTCAAGTCCATGACCAACAATCAATTGTGTTCTGTCTCCTATAGTCTAACAAAGTGAAAGTTATCAACTTTTTAAGATTATTTCTATGATCCTTAAGTTATAACTTCTCTTATTGGGTGTTCAATTGACATGTCTTAGCTCTTTAAAAGCTTGTGTCAAGTTCCACTTAAGGAACTACTATGGTCATAGTTTACATGAACACATCTCCTTAGGATTCCCCTAGGGGACACTCTATCTCAATCTCGTGGGATATCATAGTGTCTCTATTGAGAATACCTATTGCTACCGACTTCTATCAACAAAGATCCAATCCATAGGGAATATATGATTAACTTACAATCTCACCTATAGGTCAAAGTCATTTTTAACTTTGGCACAAGCTTAATATCTTCTCAAGGTTGAGAGATAACCTAAAGAAGTAGTGTGGTGAATTCATGACAATTTGATAGCCTTATGTCATGACTCACCATAGGTCTTGTCCAATATATAACCAAACACATTAGTGCACTCACCATGGAAAACTCATCTCAATGGTCAAGACCAACCATCCCTCCAATTAAGAGGTAGTGCACTACAACCTCTAATGGGTTGCCTAGACCCATGAACTAACTATGAACAAGTCATCTACTTGCAAAGAACCCATCACTTGGATCTTCCATGCAATTCATAATGCACCCAAGTCACGTATAATACAAGAGATGCAGACCAAAATGCTTATAAAATATAATGCATGGCATGAGAATAGTTAAAAATGAATTGGAAATTTATTAATAAATTTCAGAACGATAATTGGTTTTGCAAAAGAACAGAAGTATAGAAAAGAAAAGAAAAGGAAATGGGTATTTGATTGGATTAACACCATCTAGAAGAATGGTTGACTTCAAGTGGAGGTTTGTTTGAGCGGTATTAGAATAGAGCCCTTAAAAGCATGACATAATGTAACAAAATAAGATTTCATCGATATATTTGTATTATGATTTAAGTTTTCACTTTTCTATCCATGATTGCATTATTATTATCTAAGCATTTAGGTCTGCATCATTTATATTGTACATGACTTTAATGCATTAAAAGTTACATAAAAAATTATTGATGCACAATCTTTGTTGGCACAAAGATTTGAGGGAAAATAGACTTAATCATGTGTATGTATAAGAGCATTTCGATAAATAAATAAATAAATAAAGCAAGATTGCATAAGAATTTATGATTATTTTTTAAGGCTTTTGAATTAAACTAATTAATCAATTAAAGCTCATTATGACTACTTAATTAATTAGAACCCTGTAGGCAAAATTGACTCAAGCTCATGATGTACCCAAGTCACCTAAGCGCACATGAGAATTTTTATAAAACCCAACTAAGGCTCATGATGCACCTAAGTCACCTAAGCCCACATGAGAACTAATTACGGTGTAGGATTAGACACTTTGTGCTCTTCTATCTTAAAAGTTGTGTAGCTACCCTACAACTAGTGCCAAACTGTAAGGACAAAGCAAAAGACAAACCTAATTTTCGAAATCTCCACATTGGAAAGATTTTAACACCTAAATCTAAAAATTACTTTTGAAAATTTTATATTCTTACACTGTAATTAAATCTAGTAGCCCCAAGATCTTAGTAAATATGCACCCTAGATTACTTAGCTAAGAGCTTTCCTGCACACGAAAAGCAGGAAACACCAAAACTTTCGTATCATTATTTTAGTAACAATACAGTGGAAGCTTCTTTCCAAAGGGGAGCAAGATGATTGACCATGATAACAGAAAAAAGAAATGGAAGATAATGAGTAATCCAAAATTAACAAATAATAATAAAATATAAAAAATATATGTTTAAAAGTCTTAAAAATCAATTAAAATTACTATATGTTTTGATATATTCTTCTTATAAATTAAAAAATAATTTGAGAAAGTTCATTGAAGTAAGAAAAACACGGGAGAGAGATTATATATATATATATATATATATATATATATATATATATATATATATATATATATATATCTCCCTATAATTCATCACCATAAATGAGATCAAATTTTCTACTAAATGGTCACCAGCACCACCTAAATTTCACTAGAGAATCTGTAATCAAATCAAGGAGAAATTCATGCAAACAATCACCTATATAAGCATTATATTTTTGCACATTTGGGTTTAATGGGTACATAGAATGTGAGGCTAAGGAACTAATGCTTAAGTGGATCAAGTGAACATGTTTGATTGCATTGATTAGTAGACATTTTCTGAGCTCTCCTGTGAGTTCTACAATGGTATAATGGTATTTTAATTAGCTCCTATATGAAGTCAATGATGATTTAAGCACACCCATTGCTTGCCTTCATCTTCCTAGCTACTTGTGGAGTGCAACTCAATCCATACATCCTTTACAAAGTTGACTCCTCTTGCAGTATATGAATTTCTTAATAAATTGGACACTGGGAATTTTAGCCATGGAAACTTGCTCTTCTGGAACTGGATGCTGCTTCACCTGTTAATACATCAAAGAAGTTATACATATGATAGAATAACTGGAAAACTTTCCAACTGTGCATTGCAGATATAAACTTTGTATCTAAATGAGGACTCATACTTTGCATTATGAAAATATAAACACTTCAATTTATTACTTTGAACAGTTGGGCATATATATACATACATGAAGTTTTCAATTATGTGCAAAGATAGTATGATTCTCCAATTCATAACTTTTTTGTCTTATCCCATTGTTTTGTAGGACAACTACACAATATTCATGTGCTTCAAATATTAGTTGATAATTTTCCAATTTACAATTTTTGTCTACATTTATATTATGCAGTATCTCTATGATTGATTGATGTAAAATAATACAGAGACACACTTCAGTCTAATGTAATAAATTAATATTTATAAACTTTTTAATAAGAGACTATTACTATTTTAGTATATGAATGGTTCATCTTACTATTGTAAAATATTTATGGATTGTCTATACATTTATTAGATTTTCTGTGTTGATGGCCCTGTTTGAATGGGTTATGCTATTTTGGGATAAGATGAGCCTTATAAGATTCTGTTTAGCATTCTCTATTAGCTAACTATTATGTACTTTTTGCAATCTAAAGACTCCAGATCATGTATTTCCGTATCTATTAACATTTCCTAAAAGTTCACTTAAAATTTTCATATTCTGTGATTAACTATTATTATATTTTCCAAATTGAAATTGATATGTCAAGAAATTATTTCCTTTTGCAAATTGATGTCTTGCCTGATATTTTTTGTATGTTTCTGA
This sequence comes from Vitis cinerea var. helleri x Vitis rupestris, assembly GCA_945999865.1. NCBI lineage: Eukaryota > Viridiplantae > Streptophyta > Magnoliopsida > Vitales > Vitaceae > Vitis > Vitis cinerea var. helleri x Vitis rupestris. The sequence continues at coordinate 415,699 of OX253931.1, read as the reverse complement.
TCCATCATATCTTCACTGATACAAGGAGTTAAGACTTTTGATTGTAAGTCAACTGAAGCATTTCCTTAATGGTCCTTTACCCTCCAAGGAGTACAGGAGAACTCAAATGCAGAAAGCACTCATTGAAGAAGGATGGGGAATCTTATTCATAAGATGAACTTCTTATTTTGCTTTTAAATTGTGATTTGTTTTATTCTCTCTCTCTTTTGATCACATCTTGCAAGTTTTGGAAGGATTTCTCATCTTCATTGTACCTTGTAATCCACTTCAATGGAGTTTGCTGTTTCTGGTCAGAAAAAGAAGCATCAGAATCCACTGTCACTTGTTACTTCAATTTTCGATGTGACAATCTAATTTATCTGCCCTACTTTGATTTGACTGGTATTAGTTGTATGCCATGTTGAAACTCTCCCCCCACATCCACTTATCCTAGTTTTCTAGGCAAAGAGTTTTTAAGGAGTAAATTCCTAGCTTCTATGTGACAAGAAAGGAAGAAAAAAAACTCCAAAGACAAGGTTGAGAGCTGGTAAGATAGATTTTTTTTTTCATTTCTTTCATTTAAGTCATCATCTCCAAAGTCCTTGAAAGTGTTCCTCTTAACTTAACTGGGAATCCAATGGCAACTCCAACAGTGAAAGGCTTGTCCTAAGGGGTAATGATAGGCACTGTGATCTCTAGAGTTGCCACTGCCCCTGACTGGCCAGGATTACAATAAGAGAATAAAATTTGTGAAGATGGAGAGAAAACATTGAAGAGGAAGCTGTTTGAATTCAAAGAAAAAGGCAATGGAAGGATTTGGTACTACAAAAAGAAAAAAGAAAAAAGAAAAATCCCATGGGGCATTGCTTTCCTTAGGTTTTGAGGAGGAAAGTAAAATTTCCATGAATTGTCAAACAGATGGAGAGGATTTTTTACTTGGAAAACTTTCTGGTTTTCGATAGGAAATACAAAGGATGTTCATGAGCACAACTCAGGAAATCTACAATAATAATTGAAGGTTCATATGCCTGACAGAATTTGGAACAAATAGAAGACCTCCTTTCTTGGTCTTACTAGAGATATCTAATAGCAGTGACTAGAAGTATCTAGAATACTCCATAATCATGCAGATACAGGGCCTCATGAGCAGAGGCCACCTCTGGAGGGGATTGCTCTCAAATATTTGGATTGAGTTGACTCCATTGGGTTGGAGATACCTTTTCCTGAAGAGGAGATAAAGTCTGCTCTAGACAGCTTATGCAGGAATAAAGTTCTGGGCCTTATGGTTTCACTGTACATTTTTCACAGAATGGTTGGGATATTGTCAAAAAGGACATGTTGGGTATGTTGAGTTGAGTTTAGATCTTTTGAGATAGTTTTTACACTACTTTTTTTTGCTGATCCCTATGGAGTGGGGAGGGAAAGATTCAAAGAATTTTAGGCCTATAAATTCAGTAGGTCTATACAATATTTTGGGAAGGATCTTGGCTAATAGATTGGAGAAAGTTGTAAGGACGATTGTGTTATAGACCAACATGAAATTTCTGAAGGCCGTCAAATTTGGATGCAGTTTTGATAGCCAATGATGCCATAGATTCTAGAATGAAGAGTTAAAGAGTAGTGGTTTGTAAGGTGGATTTGAGGAAGCCTACGAGCATGTAAATTGGAATTCCCTACTTAAAATGGGGTGACTCAAAATGGATCCATTGGATAAAATAGTGCATATCTTCTGTAAAAATTCTCTGTGATGGTAAATGGCTTTCCTTATGGCCCTTTTCAAAGTTCAAGGGGTTGAGACAAGGGAATCCTCTATCCCCTTATTTGTTCCTACTAGTCATGAAGGCCCTTGGTTTGTCATAGAGCAGGGGAAGGGGAATTCATAGCAGGTTTTAAATTGGGGAGAAGAGGAAAAGGAGAAGTTTCTCAGTTATACTACTGATGATAGTCTTTTCTGTGAGGAGACCACTAGAAAATATTATATTTGAAGTGGACTCCTTTCTGGTTTGAAGCTGTCTTAGGTTTGACCATAAATTTGGAGAAGAGCCAATTAATCTGTATGGGAGAGGTCCCTAAATTGAAGATTAGGTTTGTTGCTCAGTTGTAAGGTGGGCAAATTACCTTCCACTTATCTTGGCCTTCCTCTATGTGCTCTTTTCAATCTTCTACAGCCTGGGATGTCATGGAAGAGAGGGATTTTAAAAAGTTAGATTCATGTAAGTGTCAATATTTATCAAAGGATGGCAGACTAATCCTTTTGAAGAGCACTTTATCCAGCTTTCCAATTTACTTCATGTCAATATTCATTATCCTAAGGAGGGTGGGTCGGTAAGAGATTACAAAAGATTCAGTGGGATTTTCTGTGGGGAGGTTGGTCTTTGGAAATGAAACCTCTCCTATTTATTTGGAGTGCAATTTGCATGAATAAGAAAAAAGAAGTCCCAGGTATTGGAAGTCTTTCAGTTATCAACAGGCTCTGTTAGGCAAGTGGAATTAGAGATTGCCACATGTAGGGATAAATTATGGAGACAGGTTGTCCCTAGGTAAGCTTAGCAAGAAGGTGGGAGTATGGGTCTCTGGAGAAAGGATGGAAGGTTATGGAGTTGGCTTTGAAAAGCAATTAGGAAAGGATAGGAGATGTTTCAAGATAGAACCAATTTTGAAGTGGGTGACAACAACAGGTGAGTGAGGTTTTGGCATGAATTGTGGTATAGTGGTGCTATACTAAGGGAATCTTTTCCGACTTTGATTTCAATTGTAAGGTCAAAAAATGCTTTAGTGGACCTTTGGGAAGCTATGGGAGAGGGTGGGTATTAAAATCCTTTTTTTTTTTCAGGGAGCGTCGATGACTGGGAGTTGACTATTGTGGAAGCTTTTCTTCAACAAATTCAATATGTGTGGGGGTGACTAAAGGTTGTGAGGATAGGCTGCCATGGAAAGACAAAAGAGGATGGGAACTTTTCTATAATTTTTTATTTTTTTTTAGCTCTTTGAAAGCTACTTTTGGAGTCTCTTTCACATCAAAAGAAATATGGAACTCAATGACCCCCACAAAAGTGTGTTTTTATGCTTAGGATGCAGCCTTAGGGGGCAATTTGGGAGAGGATCTTAATATTGGATCAAATGAAGAGAAGAGGAAGGCTTCTAGCTAACTGGTGTTGTTTGTGTAGAAACAATTAGAAAACAGTCAACCATATCCTCCTTCATTATGGTATAGTGGGTGGTTTAAGGTGGTTGGGTTGTGCACTTTTTGGAGTCACATGAGTGCTGCTAAGGTTGGTTAAAGAGTGACTGTCTAGGTGGCATGGGAATTTTTCAGGAAAGAAAAGAATAAGAGTTTGAAGAATGTCACTTCTCTATTTGTTTTGGACCATTTGGAAGGAGCAAAACCATAGGATTGTTAAGGGGAAGGAGCTCTTTGCAAGATGTTTTTGGTTGTTACCTATTTTTATGATCTAGATGATGTTTGGAAGTTTATTATTCCTCTCTTTTTCTCTTTAGTGATTGCATTGGTTGTAGATGACTCTTTTGTTTTTCTATTGGTGTCCTAGGGGTGCATTATTTGCATATCCATAACCCACTCCCAACCATGTAGATATTGTCCAATCTACATTCAAAGGGTCCTCATGGCTTTAAAACGCATCTACAAGATTAAGAGGAGCTCATACATATATAGCTTTAGGAACTTTTTCCCATATCTGATGTGGGATATCACAAGGAGTGTTCCCGATAGTCTCTAGAAACATATTCTCTTCCTTTGCTTAGTGTTAGCTTTGAAATTGCTAGGATAAAATCTAGCATCAATTAGAGAAAAGTTAACGTAGAAACATCAGCACCCTTGAGTTGGTGTGAATGCCGCATGAGTACTCAAACAAGTATTAAGTCCATAAAATATGCTATAGATTTTATTTTAGATGAAGAAGTTGGTAGTGCCTATGAGTTTGGAAAATAATGGTACTTGGATCCTTATTTTCTCACTTTGATGAATGCACAACTTTTTTGGAAACGGTGCCTATCAAAAAGATTTGAAAAAAGAAAAAAAAAAAACCTTCAGAAATTCCCTTCTCTCTCCATTTCTTACTATCCCACACACCTAATCACCATTGCAGGGTTCTATGCATCTTCCTAACCTTATTGTTGGCAGCCTTGGACATGAAAAGTTGTTTGAACATGGTGCTTCTACTATCCTTCTAGTTGTGTTGCAAGGCCTTAGAGGTTCTAAAGAGGCAGCTCCTCCTCATGAATACTCTTCTAAAGACCCTTGTTCCTCTTATTAGAACCCTTTTGGCTTCCACAAACATTAGCCTCACTAAATGCAAGCACAGAAAACATCTCTCATGTAGAGGTCATAAAACACTAAATTTACAGAGAGTTTTTTAAAATAGCAGGAAACTCAAATATTCCAAATTGCAGTCCATGTTTGTAAGGGTGGAATTTTTTAGATTGCTTTGGCATTTCAGGTCCTTTAATCATCTATGAAAATTTGAGTGACTAGAAATAGTGTGTAGAAGTATCTACTTTTGGTTCTTCAATGGAAATCTCAGATTCATTTGAGATCCCAAATGTTTTAAAAATACATGAGACTAAAGCCTGTGGTACTCATACTCTTTAACTTCACCCAATGTAGGCATGACAAGGGGTGTGAAGAATGAGATACTTATACACACCCATGCCAAACACCTAAACCTGAACCCATATAACATAGATTGTGGCTAGTCTTGCCATTGAGGCTTGACTCAAGTGGTGAAGGGTTGTGGAGGGTTAGTGGGAGGTTCCAAGTTCAAGTCCCAATGGGGAAAATTTTACCTATAAAAATAAAAATAAAAATAAAAAGTAAAAAATAAAAATTAAAAAATCGTGGCTACTCTTTTTCAGTATGAATCAGACTCTTCTCAAAATGAGGAGAAATTTTGATTTTTCCTGGTATATTGCTTGAATTGTCTAAGACCTAGAGTTGGAGGACCTCTTTGATCCAACATATTTGTCCTAGGATAGGGGAGGAGATTTTAATGTCATCAACAGTGTCTTAAAGAATATCTTGGCATTCTAGACTCATGAAGCATAAAGATTTTTGACAGATTTGTTAGAGATGATGACCTTGTTAATCCCACATTCAAGAACAAAATCTTTACTGCATTTAAAAATGCAGCATACCCATCTTCAAATGAGTATATAGATTTTTACTTTCCAATGACTAGGTATTTCGTTTTCCTTGTAATGATAGAAAACTCCCCCAACTTGTTTCAATCAATTGTTAAACTGTTGTGGACCCTAATCCATTTAATTGGGGTTTGGTCCCATTTCAATTTGAGGCTTTTACTGAGTGTGGTGAAGAGATTCCCAGATTATTGTTTGGGAGGTCACAAGCTTATGTGAAAAAATTGCAGCTTACTAAAGCTAAGCTAAAAGAAAAGCTTCTATCTTAAGGGATATTGAAACTGGCAACCCCAGAGGAATAGGTAACCTGTCAATTGATCTTGAATCCCTTAGAGCTTTGAGGAATATGGAGTTAAAAGATATTCTTTTGAGGGTGGGGGTGCTTTAGAGGCAATAATCAAGAGCGGAATGGCTCAATTAAGGAGATTATTAACTAAATTTTCTATAGGCCAAAGGTAGAAGATAGTAGAAATTGACAAAATCATGGCCAATAGACTTGGGGTAATGGTAGATAAACAGGACTGCATTTAAGGAGGTTTTTTAAGGTTTTCTGTTGGATTCATGAACAGCCAAATGGTGATCCCTAGAGGACTGGGATTGTGAACCACTCCCCCATCTTTAAAGAGGGCTAGTTTGTTAGAGCACCCCTTTTCTGAAGAGGAAATTAAAGAGGTCATCTTCAAAATGAATAACAAGCTCTAATGGTTTCTCTTTAGCTTTTCATCAGGAGTATTGGTAAATTGTAAAAGAGGATTTGTTAACAGCAAGGCGGTGGATTGAAGCAGCAATGTCACTTCTATCACCTTTGTTTTTTCAGAAAGGCTCAAACCAACAGTGTATTTGACTTTAGGCCTATCAGTTTTGTAACCAGTCCCTATAAGATTTATTGCTAGGTGGTATCCATGTGTCATCTCATCTCACAGGGAGCTTTTGTGAAGGGAAGACAAATCTCAGATTTAGTGTTAATTGAAAATAAGATGACAGACACAAAATTACATTCAGGTGAGGAAGGGGTAATAATCAAAATTGCCTATGAAAAAACTTATGATCAACTTCACCCTGGCTTCATCAATCATGCTTTATACAAGATTTCACCCTAGATCAGAATCACTGGATTCGAGCTGCTCATCCTTCCTAGGTTTTTTGTATTAGTTAGGACACACTATAGGTTGTGTAAGGCACTTAGCAGGCTCAGACAGGGAGAGAGCAAATTGTTGCTTACAGCAGAAGATAGATATTTGTAAGAAGACTTCTTAGTAGGGAGAAATACACATTAGAGTGTTATACTTGCATTTGTGGATGATACTATTTGCTAGTCTAGAGCTAGAGAAAAGGATATTAAATGATAAGTTTATCATCTTAGTCTTTGGGTGGGTCATAGGGCTTAATCTAAATCTTGATAAAAACACCCTTTCTGAATGAGTCATCACCATCAGAATAGTCTACACTCCATACTAAGTTGTAGAACTTTTTATTGCCTTTGTGCTCACAATTTTCAAGTCTATTCAGAATTATCACAATTAAAAATCTTCTTATCACATAAATCCTTAAGATCTCTTCCCCTTTCTCTAGGAACCTTTATTTCCATTGTAACCTCTCTAATTTGGAGATAGAAGAGCTTGAAAAACTCGTGTCCTCTCTCACTTGTGTGCATTTATCTCCATTCATCCCAAATGTGAGAGCTTAGCCATCATCTTCTTCAAGATTATTTATAATAAAGTCTTTCTTTTTAGCCTTGTCCAATCCATCAAATTCAATTCCTTTCTACTCAACTAATTTGTTATGGAAATCTGAAGTATCATCTAAGGTTAAGGCCTTTACTTGGCTAATGGCACACAAGAAGGTAAACACCAATGACGTGCTACAATTGAAAAGAACCTACAAAACCCTTAGTCTTGATTATTGCATTTTGTGTATGAAGAGTAGAGAATCGATTGATCATCTTTTTTTACATTCTCCGTTAACTTTAAAACTATGACATAGACTATTTAGACTAGCCAACTTGGATTAGATTCCTCCTAGGAGTATATGTCACATGATGACTATCTCATATGGGGGATTGGGAAGCTCTATCAGAGGCAAGGTTCTTTAGCAAACCTCATGTCTCATGTTGATATCGATTGTTTGGTGAGAAAGCAATGTTAGGAATTTTTAAGATAAAGCAAGGACTTCAAAGACTGGGATCTCATTCATTTCTCTTCCTCCTTTTGCGCTTCATGAACCTTAGCATTTAAGGGAATTCCTCTCAATGTGGTCCAGGCCAACTAGTATTCAATGTGTAGATTGAAAGGGTTGGGTTAGAAAGGAGAGGAGCATTGATTAGGTCTCTTTTGGAAGTAGACATTTATTTGATATTAAAGCAATGAGATGTCCTTTTTGTATATTCCCATGTGGTGCTATACACACTTTTTTCCATTTTTCTTTCTTTTATAACCAAGGAACCTTCTAAGACAAGGCCCTTCAAACTTCCTATGGGTACCTAAACCTTAAAGAGTGTTGACCATGCCCACTACAATTAGCAACAGGTAATTCAGGGCATTCAACCAGCTATGGGAATTGAACCTAGGATAGTGTGCCTCACCACACATCCTGACATCCCCCTAACCAATTAGGCAACCTATTCATCCATATTTAATACATTTTTGTTTTCTAATAAATAAAAAAATCCATGTAACTCTCATTTTTTAAGACCCTTTTAGGAAGGATCTCTAGAATTTTAGATGGGTGGAAGATAACTTAACCAAAAAAAAGGCGAAACAAGTGGAAGGTAGCTTAGCTATCCTTACAAGGAAGAATTACACTAAGACTATGGTCAATTTTTTGTGAGGAATAGCGTCTTATTAAGTAAGTGGTCTTAAAAGTTTCTTAAGGAGGAAAATGATCCACGGCACAAGGCATCAAAAGCATTTATGATTCACACTCCAACCGATGAGATGCGAAATTCTAGTCAGGCTTGTGATTAGAAAGCTAGTACTAAGAGCATCCTTGATTTATCTTATGTTACCCTTTTTTGGTCAATAACAATTTAAAGATTCATTTGTGGGAAGATCTATGATGGGGAAACCAACTGCTATGAATTCAATACATAACACGTTCTCTTAGTCCAAATGTTGTAGTCAACATATATTCATAGCTGTGATTTAGGTAAGTTACAACTGTGAATTACAATTGTAATTTATTCTATTGTTGTCATTTATACAACTGTAAATATTTTATATAGTTGTCTATTATTTTGTATAGTTGGATATGTACTCTATATAAATACCCATGAGATATATGAAATATTCATTTAGCAATTTATCAACTTGGTATCAAAGCAAAAAGTAGAGAATTTTCATTGTTGCCTAGCTGACACTTCTTCCCTTCTTTTCACCCTCTTCATTATCATATCATGTTTGCAAAAACATATGTAAGTATTTCTAATAGCAAAAGGTCATCCAAGGTGACCATTCATGAGAATGCCTCTCCAACAATTTCTATAAAGTTGGATGGTACTAATTATCGTGTTTGGTCTCAAATTTTGGAGATACATATTGCTGGCAGAAATAAGAAGGGATATATCACAAGAAGAAAGGTTGCACCCACAGAGGATGACCCAAACTATGATGAATAGGAGGCCGAAGACGCTCTAGTCAAGTCTTAGTTCATCAATTCCATGACTAACTGATTGATATCACACTTTGTGCAATGTGGAATGGGTAAGGAAGTTTGGGATTCAGTCAAGAGGAGTTATCTTGATGTCTCTAACTCTTCTCAAGTATATGAATTGATGAAAAAAATCCTTTCAATCACACCAAGGTGACCACCTTGCAGAATATTACAATGAGTTAAACTCAAAATTCATAGAGCTTGATTATCGAAGGCCTAATGATATGGTGTGTATAACTAATATTGAGAAACACAGGAAGCGTATTGCTGAGGATTTCCTTTATATATTTCTTGCAGGTCTTGATCATAATTTAGATCAAATTAGCAGTCCAGTTTTGGCCGCCTTTCCTTTACCAAGTCTAGAGGAAGCCTATTCACTAATCCGTCATGAAGTGCAAAGGCAGGTCACCACGGGAACAAAAGATCACTCTGAAGTTTCCACAATGGTTGTCCATAAGAACAACACACAAACAACATCTTTTACTCCTACCAACTCTTCTTCTCGCTTCTGCACTCACTAGAATAGCACTAGACATACGGTAGATGTTTACTAGAATAAACATGGATATCCAGAGCCTAAGCAAGCTGAAAGAAAGAACAAGAAATCAACTCAGGCTGCTCTTACTAACACTACTCTTCTAGCTTATCCTTCTCAGGTTTCTTGATTGTCTTTTCAAAAAGGTAATTCTAGTTTGGCCTTTATCTCTAATGTCTCTAACACTTGGGTAATTGATTCGGGGGCTACTGATCATATCACTAGTCATTATTCCTTGCTAGACCCTCTAATGCCCTCATCTGTCAAGTCCATTCAAGTTGCTAATGGGATTCCTATGCCAATTCCAGGAGCTAAAAATATCTCACTTTCCCCCACTCTGTCTTACCTGCGCCTAATCTCTCAAATAGTCTTCTTTCTATTAGCAAGATTACCAAACATTTCAATTATTCTGTAACCTTCAATTCTACTCATTGTGTGTTTTAGGACAATCCTACGAAGATGATGATTAACATTAGGAAGAAGAGGGGAGGTCTATACCACTTGGAGGGGGCAAGGGACTTAAAATTTGAATCTAACTGTGGTTTTCAAGTAGCAAGAGAGATGTTTAATAGAGAAAAGATTATTTTATGGCATTGTTGATTAGGTCACTTATCATTTTCTTATTTGGAACGTTTATTTCCTCCGTTGTTTTGAAATTTTTCAGTTTCTAATTTAAGGTGTGAACAATGCATTTATGCTAAAAATCATCATATACCTTTCAAAATAAGTCTCAATAAAAATCCAATTCCTTTTACCCATGTTTTTACGAACGCTTGGGGTCCCTTTTCTACTCCTGCTTTGGGCCATAAATACTTCATGTCTTTTATTGATGACTATACTAGGGTGAGCTGGATATATTTGCATAAGTCTAAGAATGATGTTCGAGATATTATTCCTCAATTTTCCAAAATGATTGCTACACAATTTAATACTCAGGTTAAGGTCTTTCACTCTGATAATGGTCGTGAGTTTGTGAATCAATCCCTTGTTGATTTATTCAAAGAAAATAGAATCCTTCACCAGACGCGTACATACATGCCACAACAGAATGACATAGCAAAGCATAAAACCCACCACATTCTAAAGGCGTCCCGGGCTTTATGCTTCACTATGCATGTTCTAAAACGTTTCTAGGTTGAGGCTATCCAACTGTTGTCTTTCTCATTAACCAAATGTCTGCTTGTGTTATTGATTATCAAACTCCTTTGCGAATGTTATCACAATTTCACCCTATTCCTTCTGCTTTGAATTTTTGTCCTAAAGTTTTTGGTTGTGTATGTTATGTTCATATACACTTCCATCAAAGGGATAAGCTTGATCCTCGTACTCTTAAATGTGTCTTTCTTGTAAAATAATTCCCAAAAGGGCTATAAATGTTTTCATCCTCCTATAGGCAAATATTATATCTCCATGGATGTTCAATTTTGTGAAGAGGAATCTTATTTTTCTGGAAATGTGTTTCTGGTTCCTCTTCAGGGAAAGATTAGTAGTAAGAAAAAGGAAAAATTATGGCTCGAAGAGAAGAGAGTATGGATTTTAGGTCAAGGGGAGGATTCAATTGATTTGGGTAAGGGAGAGTCTTTAGATGCTCCCAACCCTATGGCACCTAACTACGAATTTGAGGAAAGAAGGGATGAAAGACTAGCTAGATTATTCCAACAAGTTATACAAGGAAGAACAAAGATGCTACTATCATATCCCCTCTAGGCTCCAATACTCCTCTTATTGATACTACCACGCCATCGAATAACTCTTCCAAGTCAATCTTGAGGTACATGTTCCTTCACCTTTAACTTCAAAAACTATTACCTTGAATCCACAAGTTGGTGATCAAGGTAGGAGATATAGTCTTTATGATTATAAAGAACCTAATAGATTGGTTTCTCTGTTATATCTAGATCTCCTATGATTACTTCAGAGAAATTTGTTAGCAGTGAAAATTATTTGTCTTGGTCTGCCTCTGTGGAGTTTTGGTTTATGGGTCAAGGTTATGAGGATCACCTTGTTACGCAGGAGATGGATATCCCTGAGGTTGACAGAGTACAATGAAGGAAGATAGATGTACAGTTATGTAGTGTGTTATGGCAATCAGTTGATCCTAAGATTCTGCTTCATCTTCGGGCCTACAAAACATGCTTTAAATTTTGGAATCAGGCGAAAGGGCTATACACGAATGATATCCAACGTATTTATAAGGTGGCTTCTTCTATTGTCAATGTCAAACAACAAGACATGGATTTATCTACTTATATCGGCCAGATTGCCTCTCTTAAATAGGAATTCTTGACCATGATACCTCTTACTACTGATGTTGGGGATCAACGAACACAGATTGACAAGTTCTTCATGGTTCTTACACTTATTGGCCTCCGTTCAAATCTTGAGACCGTCCGCGATCAGATTCTTGGTAGTTCCTCCGTTCCATCCTTGGATGATGTGTTTGCTCGCCTCCTCCGTATCTCCTCCACTCATACTTTGCCATCTGATAACACTTCAGATTCTTCTGTGTTAGTTTCTCAAACTAACTCTCGGGGAGGACACAGTGGAACTGAGGTAGAGGCCAACGTCCTCATTGCACCTATTGAAATAAGTTTGGCCACATTCGTGATCGGTGTTATCAGTTACATGGGCGGCCTCCCCGCATTGCCCACGTGGCCCAATCATCTGATCCTCAGCTGCCTCAACCTCCGAGCTCCTCCACATCTCAGGGTATTTCCCTCACTAACAGTGAGTATGATGACTATCTCCGCTACCAGGCCACCAAGTCACCTTTTGTTACTTCTGTTGCCCAAACTGGTAATGATTCTGCTTGTCTTACCCACACATCTTCTCTTGGACCTTGGATTCTAGATTCTGGCGCTTCAGATCACATATCTGGTAACAAGGATCTTTTCTCTTCTATTACTACTACCTCTGCCTTACCTACTGTTACCTTAGCTAATGGTTCTCAAACTGTGGCTAAAGGCATTGGTTTGGCACATCCTCTCCCTTCTCTACTTCTCACTTCTGTCCTTTATACTCCTGAGTGTTCCTTTAATCTTATCTCCATCAGCAAAATCACTCATACTCTTAACTGCTCTATTACTTTTTCTGATAAATTTGTGACCTTACAGGACCGGAGTACGGGAAAGACGATTGGCATAGGATGTGAGTCTCAAGGCCTCTATCACCTCACCTCACCTTCAACTCCTGCAGTTTGCATTTCCACTGATGCTCCCCTCCTCATCCACAGTCGCCTGGGCCACCCTAGTCTATCCAAGTTCCAAAAAATGGTCCCTCGTTTTTCATGTTTGTCGTCGCTTGCGTGTGAGTCCTGTCAGCTTGGGAAACATACTCGTATCTCGTTCTCAAAGCGTTTGAATAATCGGGCAAAGTCTCCTTTTGAACTTGTCCACACTGATGTTTGGGGTCCTTGTCGGACCGCCTCTACTTTAGGATTTCAGTATTTTGTCACTTTCATTGATGACTATTCTCGATGTACTTGGTTATTTTTAATGAAAAATTGAGCTGAGTTATTCTCTATTTTCCAGAAATTTTATGCTGAAATCCAAACCCAGTTTAATATTTCTATTCGTGTGTTACGCAGTGACAATGTCAAGGAATATTTTTCTGCACCATTTACTTTATTTATGTCCCAACATGGGATCCTTCATCAGTCTTTTTGAACTCATACTCCTCAACAAAATGGGGTAGCTGAATGTAAGAATCGACATCTTGTTGAGACAGCTCGTACTCTCCTTCTCCATAGTAATGTTCCTTTTCGTTTTTGGGGGGACGTTCTTCTTACAGCATGTTATTTGATTAATCGTATGCCCTCATCTGTATTACACGATCAAATTCCTCATTCCCTTCTTTTCCCTGACCAGCCACTTTATTTCCTTCCTCCTCGTGTTTTTTGTTATACTTGCTTTGTTCATATTCTCACTCCTGGACAAGACAAACTTTCTGCCAAAGCCACAAAATGCATCTTCTTGGGATACTCCAAACTTCAAAAGGGTTATCGTTGTTATTCCTCTGAGACTCATCGCTACTTTCTCTCCGCTGATGTCACTTTCTTTGAGGACTCACCATTCTTCTCCACCTCTGAGTCTCTTCCTGTTTCTGAAGTCTTACCCATTCCCATTATCTCCTCACCTGATGCAGTGCTTTCTCGCCCACTTCAGGTTTATCATCACTGTCATCGTGTCGTTGTTCCTCCTTCCTTGGCCGAGGTACCTGCTGACTCACTTCCTATCCCTTCGGCTTCTCCTGCCCCGGCTTTGCCTCCTTCTACTGACTTACCCATTGCTCTTCGGAAAGGTAATCGATCTACTCGTAATCCTCATCCCATTTACAATTTTTTAAATGACCATCGATTACCTTCACCCTATTCTGCATTTGTTTCTGCTATATCTTCTATTTCTCTTCCCAAGAGCACCCCTGAGGCTCTTTCCCATCCAAGCTGGCGACAGGCAATGGTAGATGAAACGGCTGCTTTACACTCCAATAGCACTTGGGATCTTGTTGTTTTACCCTCTGATAAATCTACAGTTGGTTGTCGTTGGGTCTACACAGTTAAGATTGGCCCTGATGGTTAGGTTGATCGCCTTAAGGCCCGCTTAGTTGCTAAAGGCTATACTCAGGTTTATGGTTCTGATTATGGTGACACTTTCTCTCCTGTTGCCAAGATAGCTTCTGTTCGTCTATTGCTCTCCATGACTGTTATGCGTTGGCCTCTTTATCAGTTAGATATTAAAAATGTTTTCCTTCATGGGGATCTTGCTAAGGAAGTTTATATGGAGTAACCACCTGGTTTTGTTGCTTAGGAGGAGTCTGGTTAAGTGTGCAGGTTACGTCGTTCTCTATATGGCTTGAAACAATCTCCTCGAGCATGATTTAGCTGTTTTAGTTCTGTTATTCAGGAGTTTAGCATATTTCGCAGTACAGCAGACCATTCCGTTTTCTATCATCATAACTCTTCGGGACAGTGTATTTATCTAGTAGTTTATGTGGACGACATCATCATTACAGGCAGTGATCAGAATGGTATTCAGAAACTAAAACAGCACCTTTTCACCCACTTTCAGACTAAAGACTTGGGGAAACTCAAGTATTTCTTAGGGATTGAGATAGCTCAATCCAATTCCGGTGTGGTTCTTTCCCAAAGGAAGTATGTTTTAGAGATCTTGGAAGAAATCGATATGTTAGACTGTAAACCGGTAGACACTCCTATGGATCCAAATGACAAACTTATACCAAGACAGGGGGAGCCTTTAGGAGATCCTGGAAGATATCGGCGACTTGTAAGTAAACTGAACTACCTCACCATTACTCATCTAGACATTTCTTTTCCTGTGAGTGTTGTTAGTCAATTCCTACAATCACCATGTGATAGCCATTGGGATGCTATAATCCACATTCTTTGATATATCAAAGCACACCAGGCCAAGGTGTGTTGTATGAGAACAGAGGTCATATCCAGGTTGTTGGTTACACAAATGCAGATTGGGCTGGCTCACCCACGGATAGACGTTCCACTTCCGGGTATTGTGTTTTTATTGGAGGTAACCTGATATCCTGGAAGAGTAAGAAACAAGATGTAGCGGCTAGATCTAGTGCTGAAGCCGAGTATCAAGCTATGGCTCTGGCAACATGTGAACTCATATGGCTGAAACATCTTCTTCGGGAGTTGAGATTTGGAAATGATGAACAAATGAAGCTCATCTGTGACAACCAAGCCGCTTTGCATATTGCATCCAATCCAGTCTTCCATGAAAGGACCAAACACATTGAAGTTGACTGTCACTTCATTAGAAAGGAGATCGCATCAGGATGTATGGCGACTAGTTTTGTCAATTCAAATGATCAACTAGCATATATTTTTACTAAATCTCTCAGAGGTCTTAGAATTAAATACATTTGTAACAAGCTTGGTGCATATAACATATATGCTCCAACTTGAGGGGGAGTGTTAGATAGTGTACAGTTATTTCAGTTATTTACTTTTCCTTTTTTTTTCCTTATTGTATTGTGGGCCCCACTAGCATGTACATATATACCCAAGTCCAATGTGTATTATTAATAGTTTTTAATAACAAAAATTAGGTATTCTCCCTTTTCTCTCTTTTCGCAAATACAATAGTTATTAAGATTGCAAATAATTCTATACAACACGATTGAACTAAGCACATTGAACTTGACAAGAACTACATCAAGAATAACCTAGATTCTAGCATGACAAGGGTTCCCTACATCAAAAGTGCAAATCAATCGGTGGGTATGATAACTCATGTTGTTACTAGTGGTTCATTCTATGCATCACTATCCAAGTTGGGCATGTGTAATATCTATGCACCAACTTGAGTGGGAGAGTCAACATATATTCACAACTATGATTTACAACTGTGATTTAGGTAAGTTGCAACTATGAATTATAGCTGTAATTTATTTTATTGTTGTGATTTATACAATTGTCAATATTTTGTATAGTTGTCTATTGTTTTGTATAGTTGGCTATCCTAAAATAAGTTTTGTGTACTCTACATAAGTACCCGTGAGATATGTGAAATATTCATTCAGCAATTTATCAACTATTATCCCATCTTTGTCAGTTTAATTCTTCTTTGTCCTCTTTTCTAACCATTCTTTGTCATCCACCATAACCAATTTCAACTTTTTCCATAACTTTTAGGACTCAAAAATTGATGACCATTCGATCTTGCATTCCTTATCCCATGTTCACTACTTGTCCTCCTTTCCCAATGACAAAGTATAGTTGTTAACCCTATAAGGTTGTTGTGCTTCATTCTTTCTTTCAGATTTTATTCATATCTGAGGATCTATTACTTCCCCTCCAGCCAATTTCAATTGAAAACCCAAAATTCCATATAATGCTAGTCTTTGGCTTGGCCTAAGCTTAATAGAAAGACCATAGTCAATGACATATTGCAATTTAGGAGACCATTTAAAGCTTTCAACCTGAAGCATTGTGTTACGTTCCGAGGTAGCAGTGAGATAGTTGACCATCTATTCTTTAAGTGTTTGATAATGGCAAAAGGCTTGCAGCATAGACTTGTTGGACTTGTAAGGTTGTTTACATTCCTCCTAGAAATATAACAAATATGACAGTGGTTTTTTGAAGAAAAGACTAGAAGCAGGGTTTTCCGGTGAGTGGCTATACTTGCTATCCATTGGTAATTTCACTGGAGAGAACTGTCAGGATTTTCAAGGGTAGATGGTGCCTTACAGAGTCAACTGTACTAGTTACTTTTGGGTTCTCAAGAATTCCAGTGTCTAATCATGTTGGATGGAGGATCTTTTTGTTGCATGAGTAAAAAGTTTAAAGAAGCGCATGTTGAGTGGGAACCACTCCTCATAATAGGATGCCTAGGTTTAACTTTTGATGGATACTCAGTGAAAACCTGAGGCAAATAGATATTATGGAGTATTTGAAGATCACACGGATGGAGTGGGAGGTGACTCGGCCATCATTACATCCTAGGTTTCATAGAAAAAGCAAGGACCTTAGTAACTGGATGCTCAGATGCATAAGATCATCGACTGGTCTACAAAATTGAAATTCTTTTAACACTAGAATCCCTTGATTAGCTAAGCAAAGAGTGGAGATGGTGGTTAAATGAGATGCGTCAGAGCTAGAGGTTTTATAGGGGATTCCATGCCTCCTTCAGTCACAAATTTTTGGATAGTTCCTTGGGTATTTTGATTGTTTTTTCTGGGTTGCTTTCTTTCTTTTTTATTGGCTCCACAATCACCCTAATTAGTAACTACTCATATTTTTGCATTTTTTTTTTACTCATCTTTCAACAAATTGTTGTTTCTGATTAAAAAATAACATCCACTGAGTCTACAGCAATGGTAATTTCCTAAAGCCAAATATCTGCACCTCTAAACCTATAATAATTTCCTCAAACTTATGATTTAGAATAACAAGTTCATTATCAATGATTAGGTTAAACATAAGGTGGTTTTCAACTAGCAAGTTAAGCTGGAGTTTAACAAATTATAGTGACATTACTCAACCATGCTCAAAAGGATCAATAATGGCATTAACTATTCACATTTGTTGAGAGATACTCAAAATTTCAGGTAGCAGAGTCATGACTTCATTTCTTAACAAGATATATGTTATCAACTCTGAACTTACCAAAGTCTTCTTGTTCTTCATCATCTCCAGTTTGAGTTGTAAAGAATGGAGTGAGATAGTTCTTATCTAGTGCTCTAAACGTTGCCGTGCTGCAAAAAGAAAACAAAATTAGATGCATTCAAAATTAAGGAAAATGCAAAACCTATTCAGGTAATGACAGGCAGATCTCCATTACTTCTTATGGAACTCTTTAAGTCTCATCTTGAGCCTGTTCCCAGATGACTCTTCCTCATCATAAGGAGGAGAAATATAGCCATTATTCACTTCAAAGCTCTGAAACAAAAAAATGAAAATCAATAAATAAGTAAATAAAATTAATATAATAAACAATCAAGATTTTGATGAGTTAAAATAATCATCAAAAAGTACAACAGTTCACTAACTCATGATCTGCAGGACACTAAAATACCAAAGAATAAGAACCAACTGGTTAATAGAGAAAATGCAGCTGTCACAGTTTTTTTTTTTTGGTCAGCTAGGAACCTTCATGGTCAAGACCTTAGGACTCTCCATGGGGACCCAAACCTCAGGTAGCTGTCACAGTTGCCAATAAGTATACAAATAACTTTCTTTTTCCTTGTCTCTTTTGAGAATAGAGAACAAAAATGACATCTTACTCATAAGCCCCTGAAAGGGCATTTGCATACAGATCAATGTAGGAAATAGAGGTTTGAGCTACCATTTCAAAATTTTCTCTACTGGTGTCAACTTTCTGATAGACGGTTTTAAACTGGGATATTTTTTCCTGCATGAGCAATAGGTGGGGCCAAGGGGAGAGAGATGTTTTCTACCCAAACAGATGACGACAGTTTAAGGTGGTGTATATTCTTGTAAAAATTTTAAACAATAGAAGAACAATATAAACCAGGTCCAATAGATCTATGTACTGCCACTGAAATACACTAACTAGCAAATAATTAATCTTCCACATGACATACTTCAGCAATGGGACCATCATGGCCATCACCTACAACTTGTAAAGCTTCCAGCATGGTACCTGTTGATCCTCCAATCAACAAAACCTACAGCACCTCTTAGAAGGTTAGTGGTAAATTACATGAATATGGAAAGCAAATGAAAATTTTACAACTAGAACATTATGAGAGAAGCTTGTAAAAAAGAAAATTTGAATTACTGATAGCCCATAAATTTGGTTGTCAGCTCTGTTACATGGGTTCGGGTGTTGGGTGCAAGTATGTGTATAGTAGTCAAATCCTTTGCATCCCAAAATCTTAAGACACATGGATTTGGGTGAAAAATGATATCAACTATGAGTGAGGATACTTGGATACAACTTAATGAAAATAAATCAACACTAAATATAACAATAGTAAGATAAGTTATCTATAATACCGCATGGTTAATTATAGTTATAAAATATATTTATTATATCTTTTTTATTATAATAAGATAGTTAGAAAATAAATTTATTATACTTTTTTAATTTGACAAGATGCTAAACATTGTTTTACTTTTAGTGTTACCACTAATAGTACATGAAGAACCTATTTATTATAGGTCTTTAATTTTAATATGATGTTGAGAAAAGTTCTTAAAAAAATATCATACCACATTATTAGTAAAGTTTGATTAGTTTAAAACTTTAAAAGCTTATAGCGAGTTTATAATAAAAATCTTCTAATACACTAAATGTTGATAAAATATAATACATATTTAATTTCTCATCATGCAAAAATTTTTGACTTTTTTTAAATTAATTATAATAACTTACCCCTAGATTTTTTAAGATATTAATTTTGATATTTATCTTTATATTTTGTTTGCTATTAATTATCATATTTACCTTTAAATTTTATCTATTGTAAGTAAAAAGAAAAAGAAAAGTAAGAAAGAGAGATAAATAGGAAAATAATTCTCAAATGCAATATAAATACAATTTAAAAAACTTAAAAAGTAAATAAAATAGTAATGAGATAAATAGCTATATCCGATAGAATATACGCATATCTAATACGGATCCCACACCCGCACCTATGTCATATCCCATAGACATGGGTATTTTGGCTGAAATCAAATCATTAGTAAATTTTATCATACATTTCATAAAATTATATTTTTGCTTGTAAACTTAATCAAGGACTTATTTTATTCCTAATTTCTGAAAGATTGAAATATCACTTTGTAGTCCATCAAATACAAGGTCTCAAGTTTTAATCATAGGTTATTTTTTGTCACTTGATGTTGAACATTCCAGTTAATCAAAATGAGAGCTTCAATGGGGCTCCATTTAGTTATGCCTGGGAAAAAAGAAAAATAAAAAAATAAATGAAAAAAGGCTCATTTATTGCTTAAGAACAATGTTTTTAAAAAACAGGTTATTAAACCTGTTGAGAGAGAGAAAGAAGAAAGACCTTAATTCTCATTAATGTAAAATAATCTATTTACAATTGAGAAATATATATATATACAAGGCTAGGAGTCCTAACTACCATACATGTGTCCTATATTAACAAGGAAAGGTTATACACTATAAATACATTATATTCAACACTCCCCCTCAAGCTGGAGCATATACGTCATATGCACCAAGCTTGTTACAAATATATTTAATCCTAGGACCTCTGAGAGATTTAGTGAAGATGTCAGCTAGTTGATCATTTGAATTAACAAAACTTGTAGCAACACATCCTGATGCGATCTTCTCTCTAATGAAATGACAATCAACTTCAATATGTTTAGTCCTTTCATGAAAGACTGGATTGGATGCAATATGTAATGCGGCCTGGTTATCACATATGAGTTTCATCTGTTCATCCTTTCCAAATCTCAACTCTCGAAGAAGATGTCTCAACCATATGAGTTCACATGTTGACTGTAGGAATTGACTAACAACACTCACAGGAAAAGAAATGTCTGGACGAGTAATGGTGAGATAGTTTAATTTACCTACGAGCCGTCGATATCTCCCGGGGTCTCCTAAAGGCTCCCCCTGTCCTGGTACAAGTTTGACATTCGGATCCATAGATGTGTCTACCGGTTTACAGTCTAACATACCGGTTTCTTCCAGGATGTCTAAAGCATACTTCCTTTGGGAAAGGACCACAGCAGAACTGGATTGAGCTATCTCAATTCCCAAGAAATACTTAAGTTTCCCCAAGTCTTTGGTCTGAAAGTGGCTAAAAAGGTGTTGCTTTAGTTTCTGAATACCATCCTGATCACTGCCTGTAATAACGATGTCGTCCACATAAACAACCAGATAAATACACTGCCCCAAAGAGTTATGATGATAGAAAACTGAATGGTCTGCTGTACTGCGAAGCATGTCAAACTCTTGAACAACAGAACTAAAACGGCCAAACCATGCTCGAGGAGATTGTTTCAAGCCATATAGAGAACGACGTAACCTGCATACTAAACCAGACTCCCCCTAAGCAACAAAACCAGGAGGTTGCTCCATATAAACTTCCTCGGCAAGATCACCATGAAGGAAGGCATTTTTAATATCCAATTGATAAAGAGGCCAAGAACACATGGCAGCCATGGAGAGAAGCAGACGGACAGAAGCAATCTTGGCAACAGGAGAGAATGTGTCACCATAATCAGAACCATAAACCTGAGTATAGCCTTTAGCAACTAAGTGGGCCTTAAGGCGATCAACCTGACCATCAGGACCAACCTTAATTGCGTAGACCCAACGACAGCCAACGGTAGATTTACCAGAGGGTAAAACAACAAGATCCCAAGTGCCATTAGAGTGCAGAGCAGCCATTTCATCCACCATTGCATGTCGCCAGCCTGGATGGGAAAGAGCTTCATGGGTGCTCTTTGGAAGAGAAACAGAGGATATAGCAGAAACAAAAGCAGAATAGGGTGAAGATAATCGATGATAACTCAAAAAATTGTAAATAGGATGAGAATTACGAGTAGAGCGAGTACCTTTCCGAACAGCAATGGGTAAGTCATTAGGAGAAGGCAGAGCCAAGGCAGGTGAAGCCGAAGGGATAGGGAGTGAGTCAGCAGGTGCCTCAGCAAAAGGGAGAGGAGCAACGACACAAGGGCGACGATGATAAACCTGAAGTGGTCGAGGAGGCATAGCATCAGGTGGGGAGACAATGGGAATAGGCAAGACTTCAGAAACAGGAAGAGACTCAGAAGTGGTGGAAAAGAATGGTGAGTCCTCAAAGAAGGTGACATCAACGGAGATAAAGTATCGATGAGTCTCAAGGGAATAACAACGATAACCCTTCTGAAGTCTGGAGTATCCCAAGAAGAGACACTTCATGGCTTTGGCGGAAAGCTTGTCCTGTCTAGGAGTGAGAATATGAACAAAGCAAGTACAACCAAAGACACGAGGAGGAAGGAAATAAAGTGATTGGTCAGGGAAGAGAAGGGAGTGAGGAATCTGATCATGTAAGACAGAGGAGGGCATACGATTAATCAAATAACAAGCAGTAAGAACATCGTCCCCCCAAAAACGAAAAGGAACATTACTATGGAGGAGGAGAGTACGAGCTGTCTCAACAAGATGTCGATTCTTGCGTTCAGCTACCCCATTTTGTTGAGGAGTATGAGCATAAGAAGACTGATGAAGAATCCCATGATGAGACATAAACGAAGTAAATGGGGCTGAAAAATATTCTCTGGCATTGTCACTGCGTAACACACGAATAGAAATATTGAACTGGGTTAGGATTTCAGCATAAAATTTCTGGAAAATAGAGAATAACTCAGCTCGATTTTTCATTAAAAATAACCAAGTACATCGAGAATAGTCATCAATGAAAATGACAAAATACTGAAATCCTAAAGTAGACGCAGTCCGACAAGGACCCCAAACATCAATGTGGACAAGCTCAAAAGGAGACTTTGTCCGATTATTCAAACGCTTTGGGAACGAGACACGAGTATGTTTCCTAAGCTGACATGACTCACACGAAAGCGACGATAAAGTGGAAAAATGAGGGACCATCTTCTGGAACTTGGAGAGACTAGGGTGGCCCAGACGATTGTGAATGAGGAGAGGAGCATCAGTGGAAATGCAAACTGCAGGAGATGAATCCGAGGTGAGGTGATAAAGGCCTTGAGACTCACGTCCTATGCCAATTGTCTTCCCCGTACTCCGGTCCTGCAAGGTCACAAATTTATCAGAAAAGGTAATAGAGCAATTAAGAGTACGAGTGATTTTGCTGATGGAAATAAGATTAAAAGAACATTCAGGAGTATAAAGGACAGAAGAGAGAGGTAGAGAAGGCAGAGGAAGGGCCAAACCAATACCTTTAGCCACAATTTGAGAACCATTAGCTAAGGTAACAGTAGGTAAAGCAGAGGTAGTAGTAATAGAGGAGAAAAGATCCTTATTACCAGATAAGTGATCAGAAGCTCCAGAATCTAGAATCCAGGGTCCAAGAGAAGATGTGTGGGTAAGGCAGGCAGAGGCATTACCAGGCTGGGCAACAGAGGCAACAGAAGCCTGAGATGCGGAAGAGTTCGGAGGCTGAGGCAGCAGAGAATCAAAGGACTAGGCCACATGGGCAGTGCGAGGAGGTCGTCCATGTAACTGATAGCAACGATCGCAAGTGTGGCCAAGTTTATTGCAATAGGTGCAATGAGGACGTTGACCTCTACCTCGGGTACCACTGCGGCCTCCTCGAGAGCTAGTTTGAGAAACTAACACAGAAGAATCTAAAGTGCTATCAAATGGCAAAGTCTGAGTGGAGGAGATACGGAGAAGGCGAGCAAACACATCATCCAAGGACGGAACTGATGAACTACCAAGAATCTGATCGCGGACAAGCTCAAGATCCGGACGGAGGCCAATAAGAGTAAGAACCATGAAGAACTTGTCAAGCTGTGTTTGTTGAGGCCCAACATCAGGAGTAAGAGGCATCACAGTCAAGAACTCCTCCTTTAGAGAGGCAATCTGGCCAATATAAGTAGATAGATCCAAGTCCTGTTGGCTGATATGGACAATAGCAGAAGCCACCTTATAAAGGCGCTGGATATCATTCGTATATAATCCTTTGGCCTGAGTCCAAAATTTAAAACAAGTTTTGTAGGCCCGAAGATGAAGAAGAATCTTGGGATCAACCAATTGCCATAATACACTACATAACTGTGCATCTATCTTCCTTCACTGTACGCGGTCAACCTCAGGGATATCTTCCTCCTGTGTAATCAAGTGATCCTCATATCCTTGACCCATAAACCAAAGTTCAACAGAGGCAGACCAGGATAGATAATTGTCACTGCCAGCCAATTTCTCCGAAGTAATCATAGGAGATCCAGATATAACAGCGGAAAAAATGGAATTTTTAGTAGTCATATCTACTTATCTGGAGAATGAAGTATGTTTGGATCGAAGAGAGCCCTAATACGGCTTCAGATTGCGGCGTGGCACCACCGAAAAAGGGAGACAGCCTCAGATCGCGGCGTGGTACCACCAGAAAGGTAGAAGAACACTTCCCAAGGCATGTGCAGGGATTGGAGTGGAGAAAAAGTAGTCGGATCTTTGCCAGAAAAACTGTTTGGAGGGCCGACGGAGACAAAAATCCCCAAAAGAGGTACGTGCAGGGCTCGGATGGGGGAACTAGGGAGGTAGGGAGGCTGGTCGGCGTCAGGCGAGGTTGCTGGAGGAGGCGCGTGGCCGGGAAAGCCCTCACGCGCCCTCACGCGCCGGCGCGTGAGATGCAGCCGCCGAACAGAAACGTGCGCGTGGGCGGCGCGTGGATGCTCTTTAGGTGTTGGTGCCTTCACAAAAGTTGGAGATCTCCTCCAGGCGCTCCTTCTGGTATGGTCGGTGTCGGAAAAATACGTCGTCGGAAAAGTTTGCCGGAAAAGTTCGCCGGCGGTGAGTGGTTTCTGTCGACGATCCGACTGACCGGAAAGTATTGGGAGATGGGGAAGGTGACCGGAATGAAACACGGTCACTGGAAGGTTTCCCGGAGTTGATGACACGGGAAACAGGAAAGAATTAGGTTTTCTTCCTTGGCTCTGATACCATGTTGAGAGAGAGAAAGAAGAAAGACCTTAATTCTCATTAATGTAAAATAATCTATTTACAATTGAGAAATATATATATATATATATATACAAGGCTAGGAGTCCTAACTACCATACATGTGTCCTATATTAACAAGGAAAGGTTATACACTATAAATACATTATATTCAACAAAACCAAAAAAGTTATTTGTTCACGATTCACTAGTCAAATCGATGGTTGAACCACAATTGAATCGGTGACATCATACATATAATATATATATATATATTAAAAATTTAGTAATATTTCATTTTTATATTTGATATATCAAATTAAATGATAAAAGTAAATATAAATTTTTTTATAGAGAGCCCAATTTTTAAGCCAATTTATACCCATTTTTAGAGTCCATTTAAACCCTCCATTTTCACACTCCATCTCCACTATCCATTAAAAAACGAACTTGTATTTGTAGTCTATCAAATACAAGGTCTCGAGTTTTAATCATAAGTTATTTTCTATCACTTAATGTTGAACATTTCCAATTAATCAAAACGAGAGCTTCAGCGAGGCTCCATTTAGTTCTACCTGGGAAAAAAGAATAATAAAAAATAAATGAAAAAAAGTTCATTTATTGCTTAGGAGCAATGTTTTCAGAATCAGACCGATCATTGAACTGAAAAAGTTATTGGTTCACGATTCACTGGTCGGATATATGATTGAACCACAATCGAACAAGTGACATCATAAGTATATAATTTATATATTATTAAAATTAAAAATAATTATAAGAAATTAAACATATATATATATATATAATATTAAAAATTTTAATAATATTTCATTTTTATATTTGATATATCAAATTAGATGATAAAGATAAATATAAATATATTTTTAGAAAGCCCAATTTTTAGGCCCATTTATACCCATTTTTAGAGAGTCCATTTGGACCCTCCATTTTCACACTTCATCTCCACCATCTCCCACCAACCGCACCTCCCACTTTCTCTTCTTCTTCTTCTTCTTAAAAAAAAACAAACACACACACATATATATATATATATAATATTTCATTTTTATATCTCTTCACATTACCAGCTGCACCTCCCCACCTTTCTTTCCCTCTCTCTCTCTCACCATACCCATGCCTACCTTCACCACTGGCCACCTCACCGCCAGCAACAGCTCCCATTTCATTTTTATATCTCTTCCCATTACCAGCTGCAGCTCCCCCCTTCTTTCCTTTTCCCTCTCACTATACCCATGCCTACCCTCACCATTGGCCACCTTGCCACCAGCCCTCCCCCTTTCTTTCCCTCTCCCTCTCACTATACCCACGCCTACCCTCAACACTGGCCACCTCGCCGCCAGCCCTCCCCCTTTCTTTCCCTCTCCCTCTCACTATACCCACTCCCACCCTCCCCACTGGCCACCTCGCCGCTAGTCCTCCCTCTCTCTCTCTCTCTCTCTCTCTCCCTCCCTCCCTCCCTCCCTCCCTCCCTTTCCTCCCTCCAATGAACCATTTAGTTCACTATGAACCGACCAGTTCACTCGGTTCATTGGTTCAACCGCCAATTCTAACAGTTCAAGGCTGAATCAATAGGTCATCGGCTCAAAAGGGCGAATCAGATCAGAAAGGTCACCAGCTGATGGTCGGACCGGCCACTCCAGTCCAGCTTTTAAACATTGCTTAGGAGAGTTTGTCCTATTAAGTCGTCTCAATATGCGTTTAGATAACTTCAAACTCCAAGTGGCATTATACCTTACAAGATTTCCATGCAAACCTGATACACTTTGGGACTCAGATTTCCAATATTTCCATTTGGAAAGTTCTTGGATTTTGTGTCAAGAGCATTGGTATTGGTGGCAGCAGGAAAATGAGGTAGGGGTTGTGGAGGTGAAGTGGTGGGTTGCAGTGAACTGCATCCATTAGTGTCCCGACTCCTTGGAAATTTGGGTAAAAGTTGGTGTTCTGGTAGATTTTTCTAAGCGGAAAAGAAAATCTATGATTACTTTTAATCTGAGAAACCTTTATTATAGAAATCTACAAGTAAATAGAAAGCCACAAAGATAATACCATATGATGAAAAAAAGCAAAGGAGAAACACAAGCTTTACAAAGCAAGGAACATAAATCATAACACTGGAGAAACAATTCCAAATTTCCAAATAGCTAATGAATTGTTTATATTGCCCATTTTATAAACCTAATACAAAGGAGTGGAATATTTTATGACCAGATTGCTGGCAGACATACACGTCATGCATATCTAATATCCATTAACTCGAATTAACCCTCACATTCACTCACATATGTAATAATAGATCTAAATTGGAAAACACAGCAACCAGGCTGCATCCTGTTAAGCCACCAATATGACCCAAAATCGTAAGTTCATACATAATAGGCAAAAAATGTATACCAGCCTAACCATCCCTTAGTAGAACAAATCATGGATGACAGAGAAATAGATGGGGAATGATAGAGAGATGCAAACTCAAGGCCTCTAGTAAACCGGAGCTCTGATACTATGTTAACACATCAATTTGACCAAAAACTAAATCTAGTAAAGGTAATGGATGAATAATATATACCAAGCTAACACCTGCTAAAGGATTTCAATTAAAAGGACATCAACTGGGTTGCTTACCGTCAAAACAACTATTGCTGTGGTTGCAGTGAATATTGTCTGGCCATGCCCTTCTGGGAGATCATGAACAGATTGCAGAGCAAGGGCAAAAGCCATAGCTCCTCGAAGACCTAGTCATGTACATCATGCATGATTATTCTATAATATTTCTTTAAAAAAAAAAATTAAGAAAAAACAAAACACAACAGCAAAAGAGAAAACAAAGAAACTGGAAATATTCTTCTTACCACTGTACCAGAGCGCCTTTTGATGCTTTAAAGGTATTTGTCGATGAGCAGGCCGAATCAAATTGACCATATATGCGCAAGAAAAGACATTTGCCGCCCTTCATGAAACAATTACACAAACTGGTTAAAGGTTTTCATGCAATAATCTTCCAATCACAATGCCCACATGCTGTCACCAATCAACACAATATGAGTAATTGTTGATATGCATTAAAATGAAAAAAAATATGAAAAGTACAAGATAGGTAAACACTGTATAATGTTGTAAATGGTGATATCACAGTTAAGGATACATAAGTTTAGGCAACAAGCCATACATACCTTGCAACTATGATAAACAGCTGGAGCAATAATGGAGCAAGTTAAGGACCACAGGCAATTTCAATAGACAAAGAACTGAAACCACTAATTTAATTCTCACAGTGATGACACAAGGATACAATTGAGAAAAAGATGAATCCAACATGAGACCAGCTATGTTGTTCCATGGCAATATCAAAGCCCATGTATATAAATCTGCAGATCAAAAAAAAAAAAAAATCAAGAAGGTATAGGAGATTTTATAAAGAAATGCTAAGTTCAATCACTTAATATAAGAAAATTAAATGTTCCCTTACACAAATGTCTCTGCTAATGATGATATCAAATGAAAAAATGCAGAAACAAATCGCTGAGAATTTTCCGACAAATTTGAGAATGTGTAATGCTTCATAACCTGGAAAGTTAACCCCAGATTTCTTTAACAGCCTCAACTAAGAATAGGTGATCTGACAATCAAAATAATTGATATCCACTTACAATCCCAGTGAACAATATTGACACAATTCCAGATAGACCCAGACCTTCTGCTAACATATACCTAAAAAAAGATTTCTACATTAAACTGTTGCATGAGTCAAGAACATTCATAGAACAAGAAAGAATGGCCTGGGAGATTCTTACGAGAAATATGGAAAAAGAACAAATAGACAGCACTCCAAGTTCAGAAGACTGAGCAAAGAATGGGTAAAGTTTTACCATCAGGACCTTTCCAGATAAATTGTGAATTACAATTTAGCAAAAGGAAAAACAGATATGCAATACTCACTTGTCGATGTCCAATCCTGCATACTTAAAAAGGTTCTGGAGGTTAAGGTTTCACATTACATTCCAATAGCTAAAAGTTAATCGCTAAGTTTAGATGGTTGATATAGAAGACTAGTAATTGATTAAAAAGGATATCAAAGCAGCAGTAAATCCAACTCCAACACCTGTACAGCCATAAATAATGCATTGTTAAAAACAGTGAGAGGAAAACAAAAACCTAGGAATAGATGGCAACAAGAAAACATCTAAGGAAATAAAGAAGTGTCTCAAATTCTTATTTGGTATATATGTTCCTTTTGGTAAAAGATTATTATATAGATTATTTTATGTATTGGTATTTCCTTGTAAAATTATTTTCCTTCTAGAATAAAGAAAGTTGTTAGTAATACTTGTAGAAATATTATAGGTCATGAGAGAGAAAAGTGATGGAGACAAGTGTCAGTCACCTTTAAAAGTTTATCAAAGGCACAAAGGAGTGGGCTCCAAGGCCCAAACTTTAATTTGGCGCTCTATGTACGATAATGGGCTTAGTTGGGATCTTATATAATTCGATATGGATTTAGCCTAGACAGTAGCTTCCAGAAATCAATTCATGGGCCTGGTCAATGGTCATAAGTTATTATTTTTAGTTATTACTATTATCATTTTCCAAGAGTCTTTAATGCGGTCTAGTAGTCAGTCCAAGTTTTTATTATTTTCAAGTTGCATTATTACTATGTGACTAGTTCCAAGGAGTTATAAGTCCCTAGAAAAAGTTCTATATGGTAGTTGATCAATCTTTTGAAAAGAATCAATGAATGAATGATCAAATTTCCAGCAGCAAATATTTTCTTTGTGTGATACAAAGAGCACTTGGGTGTGAAGCCTAAAGGTTTCTAGGAATGGTTTTTTTTTATAAGAAGGTATCTAGGAATGATTTCTAGAGTTCTTTCAATGACTCCAATACTCTCCTTACATTTCACTTCGTGTCCAACATCAATTTTGGTATCAAAGGGAGGGTGACATCATGGCTACACGATCTGGAAGGAGTTTTAGAGGAAGACTAATTGATAGCTGGTGTGATGAGATACTGATTTAGATGGTGGATCAGCTTGATAGTCTCCACATTTGGCTAAGTAAAGTTGAGACACGAATATCTCAACCCATAATCAGTCATCACATGTTGAGCAAGAGGAAACATTTCAAGCTAGCAACCAAGAAAATGCAGAGGAGTAAGAGGCAATTTAAGCACCACAATACCCTATGTTTGAATGGGCTAGACAGTTGCTTGAAAGAAGATGTGAAGCTCGTGACGCTGCTGGAGATACCACAAAGAAAGTGAGAATGGAGGCTCCTAATTTCGAAGTTACTCAATTTGTTGATTGGCTAGCTACAATTGAAGAGTGCTTCAATTGGTATGACATGATTGTGAATGTGTTTACTAGAAAAGGGAAGAAGAGTGTACTGCCACCTGGCAGTTAGTTGTAACAGCCTTACTAAGGCTAGGTCACAATCTGGATACGGGCTGGGGGGGGGGGGGGGGGGAGAATTAGGGGGCTGGATATTGTGTGGATATGGTAGGAGAGTGATAGCCTCTCAAATCGCTATCTGAGTATTAGTTAGGTCTCTTGTTTCTTGAAATTATTGAAATTCTATAATAAATCTCCATTAGATACCTATCAATTTGGTATCGGAGCATCGATCCAGATGGCTCAAAAAAAGAATGAAGGTCGGGTGGATCTTCTACAGAAGGAAGTTGGAGAAATCAAAGAGGGGATGCAGTGCTTACCAAGAATGGAAAAGGCAGTGATGGACCTTGCCTAGAACATAGTGCGAGTTCTGCAGTCACTAGAAGAGACACAAAAGGCAGTGACGGCATTGTCAGCGGGGCGGGTTACGACGACTACTGTGCAACAAGAAGAACATGCAAGATGGATCCCTGGAGTTAGGGAACCCGGTGGGGGGTGGACGGCGTCGGATGAGACGAGGCAAGGTGGAAATGGGGAATGGCATGGCGGCCAACGGGTGGAGATGCCTATATTTACGGGAGAAAACCCGGACGGCTGGATCTTTTGAGACGATCGATACTTCGCAACGTACGGACTCACAGAAGAGGAGAAATTAGTTGCCGCCGCGATGAGTTTAGATAGGGACGCACTCTCTTGGTACCAGTGGATTGATTCGAGGGAGGCGTTTGGGAGTTGGGAAAACTTGAAGAGGCACTTGTTGCTTCACTTTCATCCGACTCAGGAAGGGAGCCTTTGTGAGCAGTTCCTGGCAGTGCGACAACAAGGTTCAGTGGTAGAATACCGGCGGGAATTCAAGATTCTAGCGACTCCCCTGAAAGGGATTTCGGAGGAGGTAATGGAAAGCACGTTTATGAATGGGCTGCTTCTTGAGATCCGGACTGAGCTAAGTCTGCTGCAACCATATGGGGCAGGGCCACTTGATGGAAATGGCCAAACGGGTCGAAGATAAGAATTTAACCATGAGGTCGGCCCGTGAACCAAAGGACCCAAAGAGCACCAAAATACTGTCATCTGCAAATCTAGGTGATTGGAAGATTGGGGAGAATTTTCAGACTAGGGCAGTGGCTGTTAGCGAGAAGACGATGAATCAGCGGCATGAGATTCCAATAAAGAGACTGACGAAATCGGAGCTTCAAGACCGTAGAGAGAAGGGGCTTTGTTTTAAGTGTGATGAAAAGTTCTCGCCTGGTCATTGCTGTAAGAAAAAATTAAGGGTTTTATTGGTGCACGAAGACAAGGAGGAGGAGGATAATCAATTTGACGGCAGAGCAACCGAAGAACCTTCACTCGTCAAGCTAAAAGACGTGTGGAATTATCTCTAAAATCCGTGGTAGGTTTAACTACGTCGGGGACGATGAAGATCAAAGGAACGATCAGGTCAAAAGAGGTAATCATCCTTGTAGACAGTGGGGCTACCCACAATTTTTTATCCCTTGAGTTGGTTCAACAATTAGCACTACCATTGACTACAACAACCAATTACGGGGTGATGATGGGAACCGGGATATCCGTGAAAGGAAAGGGCATTTGTAGGGGGGTTTGTATTTCGATGCAGGGGCTCATTGTAGTGGAAGACTTTCTTCCACTTGAATTAGGCAACACTAATGTAATTCTGGGAATGCCTTGGTTAGGGACTTTAGGAGACGTGAAAGTAAACTGGAAGATGCTAACAATGAAGATCAGAATGGGGAGTGATAGTGTTAAAGGGAGACCCGAGCCTTAGTCAGACTGAGGTGTCTCTTAAGGCAATGGCTAGAGCACTGCAGCACCATAGCCAAGGGGTATGGGTGGAACTCTGTTAGACTTCCACCACTACAGATTTAAGTGAAGAAGTACAAGAGGTTCCGAAAACAGTCAAAGAAATGTTAGCTCAACATCAGCGAGTTTTTGGGCCAATAACAGGGTTACCACCAAGTCGTGATATTGACCATACCATTCAATTAATTCCAGGAGCATCTCCGGTTAACATCCGTCCCTACCGGTATCCACATATTCTAAAGAATGAAATAGAAAGATTGGTGCAAGAGATGCTGGAGGCAGGAATTGTTCGGCCTAGCTTAAGCCCATTTTCTAGTCCAGTGTTGTTGGTTAAAAAAAAAAATGGAGGATGGAGGTTTTATATGGATTACCGTGCTCTCAACAAAGTTACAGTCCCGGATCAGTTTCCCATTCCGGTGATCAATGAGTTACTCGACGAACTTCATGGCATGAGCATTTTTTCCAAACTAGACCTCAAATCGGGCTACCACTAAATTCGAGTCCGACAACAAGATATCCACAAAACGGCATTTCGCACCCATGAAGGTCACTATGAGTTCTTGGTGATGCCTTTTGGGCTAACCAATGCACCAACGACTTTCCAATCATTAATGAACAGTATATTTCGGCCACACCTTCGGAAATTTTTGCTCATATCTTTTGATGACATATTGGTTTATAGCAAGGACTTGAAGGAGCATTGTGATCATTTGCAAAGTGTGCTGTCCATTCTGGCGAACCACCAACTGCACGTCAATCGAAAGAAATGTCTCTTTGCTAAACCACAGCTAGAATACTTGGGCCATTTGGTTTCTGCGAAGGGGGTTGCTGTTGATCCCAATAAGATTTCAGCCATGGTAGAGTGGCCCACACCTATATCCATTAAAGAATTACGAGGATTTTTCGGATTGATTGGACACTAACGTCAATTTGTCAAGGGATATGGAGCAATTTCTTGGCCCCTCACTCAACAACTCAAAAAAGATGCTTTTAATTGGAACCCAGAGGCTAAAGCAGCCTTCCGAAAATTGAAAACAGCTATGACAACAATTCCTGTTTTGGCTTTGCCCAACTTTAGTCAACCTTCCATTGTAGAGACGAATGCCTCGGGGTATGGTTTGGGTGCCGTTTTGATGCAAAGTCATAGACCAGTAGCTTATTTCAGCCAAGTCCTCTCAGCAAGGGAGACACAAAAGTCCATATATGAAAGAGAGTTAATGACTATTGTCTTAGCAGTTCAGAAGTGGTGTCACTACCTGCTGGTCGCCACTTTATTGTGCGAACGGATCAAAGTAGTTTGAAGTTTCTACTAAAGCAAAGAGTGGTGAATGAGTCGTACCAAAAGTGGGTTGCAAAGCTATTGGGGTATGATTTTGAAATTCAGTTTCGGCCTAGATTGGAGAATAAAGCAGCTGATGCCTTATCTCGCATCCCCATTTCTATGGAGTTAGCTGCCCTCATGATTCCCTATCGCTTAGACACGTCGTTGATCAATTCACAAGTTAAAGCTGACCCACACCTTACTAAGATTCGGCAGAGGCAATTGGTTGATCTGGATGCTTATCCTCGGTATTCTTTGGACCATAGCATTCTCCTCTACAAGGGGCGCCTAGTTCTTCCCAAGGCCTCACCCCTTGTTCTTTAAGAGGGCCATGCCAGTGTGATTGGAGGGCATTCCGGGTTCTTGAGAACTTACAAACGACTCACACGAGATTTTTTTTTGGGTTGGCATGAAGAACGACATCAAAGAGTTTGTGGAAAAATGTCTAGTATGTCAACAAAATAAGGCCTTAACTTTGTCACCTACTGGGTTACTACAACCATTGCCTACAGAAAAAATATGGGATGATGTGACGCTAGACTTTATTGAGGGGCTTCCTAAGTCTGAGGGTTATAACTCCATTTTAGTTGTTGTGGATTGTTGAGCAAATATGCTCACTTCTCACTGGTCAAGCATCCTTTCACAGCTCAAATAGTAGATGTTGTCTTTGTTCAGGATGTTGTCAAATTACATGGAATTCCCCGTTCCATTGTTAGTGATCGTGACAAAGTATTTCTTAGTCGATTTTGGACAGAGCTATTTCGGTTGCAAGGTACTTCTCTCTACCATAGTACCGTATATCATCCTCAAACGTATGGACAAACAGAAGTGGTCAACCGTTGTGTGGAGACATACCTTCGATGTTTTTCATATAACAAGCCTAGACGTTGATCCACATGGCTCCCATGGGCAGAATACTGGTATAATACCACATTCCACTCCTCCACTAACATGACACCATTTCGGGCAATTTACGGGCGAGACCCACCACCATTGCTACGTTATGGATCAGATTCCACCTCTGTTCTAGCAGTGGATCAGTTATTGCAAGAGCGTGATCTAATTTTAAATGAACTGAAGGATCATCTCTGCTGTGCACAATCCAAAATGAAGTCATCTGCAAATGCACATCGTCGTACAATTCAATTTGAAGTTGGGGATTTTGTCTATATAAAACTTCGTCCATATCGACTTCGTTCCCTTGCCAAGCGACCCAATGAGAAGCTCTCCCCATGATATTTTGGCCCTTACAAGGTGGTGCAGCAAATTGGTCCAGTGGCGTACAAGTTGGAGCTTCCTTCTTCGACAACTATTCATCTAGTGTTTCATGTTTCATAGCTCAAGCGGGCTCTTGGTTCAGCTGATTTATGTCAGCCACTTTCCCCTGTTCTTGCTGATGATTTGGAATGGCGAGTGGAGCCTGATCAAGTCTTAAATATTCGCCAGTCTCCCAATAACAATCAGCCTGATATTGAAGTACTTATTCAGTGGAAAGGACTTCCTCAATTTGAAGCTTCTTGGGAATCAGCTGACACAATTAAAGAACATTTTCTTGACTTCCACCTTGAGGACAAGTGTCTCTCATTGAGAGGGGTAATGATAGGCCACCCATACGTAGAGTGTACTGCCACCTAGCAGTTAGTTGTAACAACCTTACTAAGGCTAGGTCACAATCTGGATACGGGCAAGGGGGGTTTAATAGGAAAAAGGAGGGAATTAGGGGGCTGGATATTGTGTGGATATGGTAAGAGAGTGATAGCCTCTCGAATCGCTATCTGAGTATCAGTTAGGTATCTTGTTTCTTGAAATTCTTGAAATTCTATAATAAATCTCCATTAGATACCTATCAGATTGATGATCGAAGAGTACTGCTAAAATGAAACTTGTGAGCTTAACAAAAGTTTGGTGAACAAGTGTTGAAGGAGACATTAGAAGGATGGGGTCAACACCAATCGACACATGGCAAGAGATGGAGGTTAAGCTTCAGGAGAAATACATGCTGTTGAATATAATGTATTTATAGTGTATAACCTTTCCTTGTTAATATAGGACACATGTATGGTAGTTAGGACTCCTAGCCTTGTATATATATATATTTCTCAATTGTAAGTAGATCATTACATTAATGAGAATTAAGGTCTTTTTTCTTTCTCTCTCTTTCAACATGGTATCAGAGTCAAGGAAGAAAACCTAATTCTTTCCTGTTTCCCGTGTCATCAACTCCGGGAAACCTTCTGGTGACCGTGTTTCATTCCGGTCACCTTCCCCATCTCCCAATACTTTCCGGTCATTCGGATCGTCGACAGAAACTACTCACCGCCGGCGAACTTTTCCGGTGAACTTTTCCGACGACGTATTTTTCCGACACCGACCATACCAGAAGGAGCGCCTGGAGGAGATCTCCAACTTTTGTGAAGGCACCAACACCAAAAGAGCATCCACGCGCCGCCCACGCTCACGTTTCAGTCCAGCGGCTGCATCTCACGCGCCGGCGCGTGAGGGCGCGTGAGGGATTTTCCGGCTACGCGCCTCCTCCAGCAACCTTGCCTGACGCCGACCAGCCTCCCTACCTCCCTGGTTCTCCCATTCGAGCCCTGCACGTACCTCTTTTGGGGATTTTTGTCTCCGTCAGCCCTCCAAACAGTCTTTCCGGCGAAGCTCCGACTACTTTTTCTCCACTCCAATCCCTGCACGTGCCTTGGGAAGTGTTCTTCTACCTTTCTGGTGGTACCACGCCGCGATCTGAGGCCGTCTCCCTTTTTCGGTGGTGCCACGCCGCAATCTGAAGCCGTGTTAGGGCTCTCTTCGATCCAAACATACTTCATTCTCCAGATAAGTAGATATGACTACTAAAAATTCCATTTTTTCCGCTGTTATATCTGGATCTCCTATGATTACTTCGGAGAAATTGGTTGGCAGTGACAATTATCTTTCCTGGTTTGCCTCTGTTAAACTTTGGTTTATGGGTCAAGGATATGAGGATCACTTGATTACACAGGAGGTAGATATCCCTGAGGTTGACCGCGTACAGTGGAGGAAGATAGATGCACAGTTATGTAGTGTATTATGGCAATCGGTTGATCCCAAGATTCTTCTTCATCTTCGGGCCTACAAAACTTGTTTTAAATTTTGGACTCAGGCCAAAGGATTATATACGAATGATATCCAGCGTCTTTATAAGGTGGCTTCTGCTATTGTCCATCTCAGCCAACAGGACTTGGATCTATCTACTTATATTGGCCAGATTGCCTCTCTTAAGGAGGAGTTCTTGACTGTGATGCCTCTTACTCCTGATGTTGGGCCTCAACAAACACAGCTTGACAAGTTCTTCATGATTCTTACTCTTATTGGCCTCCGTCCGGATCTTGAGCCTGTCCGCGATCAGATTCTTGGTAGTTCATCAGTTCCGTCCTTGGATGATGTGTTTGCTCGCCTCCTCCGTATCTCCTCCACTCAAACTTTGCCATTTGATAGCACTTCAGATTCTTCTGTGTTAGTTTCTCAAACTAACTCTCGAGGAGGCCGTAGTGGTACCCGAGGTAGAGGTCAACGTCCTCATTGCACCTATTGCAATAAACTTGGCCACACTCGCGATCGTTGCTATCAGTTACATGGACGACCTCCTCGCACTGCCCATGTGGCCCAGTCCTCTAATTCTCCGCTGCCTCAGCCTCCGAGCTCTTCCTCATCTCAGGCTTCTGTTGCCTCTATTGCCCAGCCTGGTAATGCCTCTGCCTGCCTTACCCACACATCTTCTCTTGGACCCTGGATTCTAGATTCTGGAGCTTCTGATCACTTATCTGGTAATAAGGATCTTTTCTCCTCTATTACTACTACCTCTGCTTTACCTAATGTTACCTTAGCTAATGGTTCTCAAACTGTGGCTAAAGGTATTGATTTGGCCCTTCCTCTGCCTTCTCTACCTCTCACTTATGTCCTTTATACTCCTGAATGTCCTTTTAATCTTATTTCCATCAGCAAAATCACTCGTACTCTTAATTGCTCTATTACCTTTTCTGATAAATTTGTGACCTTGCAGGACCGGAGTACGGGGAAAACGATTGGCATAGGACGTGAGTCTCAAGGCCTCTATCACCTCACCTCGGATTCATCTCCTGCAGTTTGCATTTCCACTGATGCCCCTCTCCTCATTCACAATCGTCTGGGCCACCCTAGTCTCTCCAAGTTCCAGAAGATGGTTCCTCGTTTTTCCACTTTATCGTCGCTTCCGTGTGAGTCATGTCAGCTTAGGAAACATACTCGTGTCTCGTTCCCAAAGCGTTTGAATAATCGGGCAAAGTTTCCTTTTGAGCTTGTCCACACTGATGTTTGGGGTCCTTGTCGGACTACGTCTACTTTAGGATTTCAGTATTTTGTCACTTTCATTGATGATTATTCTCGATGTACTTGGTTATTTTTAATGAAAAATCGAGCTGAGTTATTCTCTATTTTCCAGAAATTTTATGCTGAAATCCAAACCCAGTTCAATATTTCTATTCGTGTGTTACGCAGTGACAATGCCAGGGAATATTTTTTAGCCCCATTTACTTCGTTTATGTCTCATCATGGGATTCTTCATCAGTCTTCTTGTGCTCATACTCCTCAACAAAATGGGGTAGCTGAACGCAAGAATCGACATCTTGTTGAGACAGCTCGTACTCTCCTCCTCCATAGTAATGTTCCTTTTCGTTTTTGAGGGGACGCTGTTCTTACCGCTTGTTATTTGATTAATCGTATGCCCTCCTCTGTCTTACATGATCAGATTCCTCACTCCCTTCTCTTCCCTGACCAACCACTTTATTTCCTTCCTCCTCGTGTCTTTGGTTGTACTTGCTTTGTTCATATTCTCACTCCTGGACAGGACAAGCTTTCCGCCAAAGCCATGAAGTGTCTCTTCTGGGATACTCCAGACTTCAGAAGGGTTATCGTTGTTATTCCCTTGAGACTCATCGATACTTTATCTCCGCTGATGTCACCTTCTTTGAGGACTCACCATTCTTTTCCACCACTTCTGAGTCTCTTCCTGTTTCTGAAGTCTTGCCTATTCCCATTGTCTCCCCACCTGATGCTATGCCTCCTCGACCACTTCAGGTTTATCATCGTCGCCCTCGTGTCGTTGCTCCTCTCCCTTTTGCTGAGGCACCTGCTGACTCACTTCCTATCCCTTCGGCTTCACCTACCCCGGCTCTGCCTTCTCCTAATGACTTACCCATTGCTGTTCGGAAAGGTACTCGCTCTACTCGTAATCCTCATCCTATTTACAATTTTTTGAGTTATCATCGATTATCTTCACCCTATTCTGCTTTTGTTTCTGCTATATCCTCTGTTTCTCTTCCAAAGAACACCCATGAAGCTCTTTCCCATCCAGGCTGACGACAGGCAATGGTGGATGAAATGGCTGCTCTGCACTCTAATGGCACTTGGGATCTTGTTATTTTACCCTCGGGTAAATCTACCGTTGGCTGTCGTTGGGTCTACGCAGTTAAGGTTGGTCCTGATGGTCAGGTTGATCGCCTTAAGGCCCGCTTAGTTGCTAAAGGCTATACTCAGGTTTATGGTTCTGATTATGGTGACACATTCTCTCCGGTTGCCAAGATTGCTTCTGTCCGTCTGCTTCTCTCCATGGCTGTCATGTGTTCTTGGCCTCTTTATCAATTGGATATTAAAAATGCCTTCCTTCATGGTGATCTTGCCGAGGAAGTTTATATGGAGCAACCTCCTGGTT
The DNA here is from genome assembly GCA_945999865.1 of Vitis cinerea var. helleri x Vitis rupestris. Lineage (NCBI taxonomy): Eukaryota > Viridiplantae > Streptophyta > Magnoliopsida > Vitales > Vitaceae > Vitis > Vitis cinerea var. helleri x Vitis rupestris. The sequence continues at coordinate 377,020 of OX253931.1, read as the reverse complement.
TTGTTGCTCAGGGGGAGTCTGGTTTAGTATGCAGGTTACGCCGTTCTCTATATGGCTTGAAACAATCTCCTTGAGCATGGTTTGGCCGTTTTAGTTCTGTTGTTCAAGAGTTTGGCATGCTTCGCAGTACAGCAGACCATTCAGTTTTCTATCATCATAACTCTTTGGGGCAGTGTATTTATCTGGTTGTTTATGTGGACGACATCGTCATTACAGGCAGTGATCAGGATGGTATTCAGAAACTAAAGCAACACCTTTTTACCCACTTTCAGACCAAAGACTTGGGGAAACTCAAGTATTTCTTGGGAATTGAGATAGCTCAATCCAGTTCTGCTGTGGTCCTTTCCCAAAGGAAGTATGCTTTAGACATCCTGGAAGAAATCGGTATGTTAGACTGTAAACCGGTAGACACACCTATGGATCCGAATGTCAAACTTGTACTAGGACAGGGGGAGCCTTTAGGAGACCCCGGGAGATATCGACGGCTCGTAGGTAAATTGAACTATCTCACCATTACTCGTCCAGACATTTCTTTTCCTGTGAGTGTTGTTAGTCAATTCCTACAGTCACCATGTGATAGCCATTGGGATGCTGTAATCCGCATTCTTCGATATATCAAAAGTACACCAGGCCAAGGTGTGTTGTACGAGAACAGAGGTCATACTCAGGTTGTTGGTTACACAGATGCAGATTGGGCTGGCTCACCCACAGATAGACGTTCCACTTCAGGGTACTGTGTTTTTATTGGAGGTAATCTAATATCTTGGAAGAGTAAGAAACAAGATGTAGTGGCCAGATCTAGCGCTGAAGCCGAGTATCGAGCTATGGCTTTGGCAACATGTGAACTCATATGGTTGAGACATCTTCTTCGAGAGTTGAGATTTGGAAAGGATGAACAGATGAAACTCATATGTGATAACCAGGCCGCATTACATATTGCATCCAATCCAGTCTTTCATAAAAGGACCAAACATATTGAAGTTGACTGTCATTTCATTAGAGAGAAGATCGCATCAGGATGTGTTGCTACAAGTTTTGTTAATTCAAATGATCAACTAGCTGACATCTTCACCAAATCTCTCAGAGGTCATAGGATTAAATATATTTGTAACAAGCTTGGTGCATATGACGTATATGCTCCAGCTTGAGGGGGAGTGTTGAATATAATGTATTTATAGTGTATAACCTTTCCTTGTTAATATAGGACACATGTATGGTAGTTAGGACTCCTAGCCTTGTATATATATATATTTCTCAATTATAAGTAGATCATTACATTAATGAGAATTAAGGTCTTTCTTCTTTCTCTCTCTTTCAACACATGCATACAAATTACAATGATAAGCTATGTGACCAATTCATTAATTTAAGGCAGAACAACATGCTTGTTGCTAAGTATATGAACAAGTTTGATGAGTTAAAAACAAGGAGTCTAATAATAGAAAACCCTCAACAAATACTTACAAGATTCAAAGTTGGACTAAGACCTAAAATCAAGCGGGAGTTGTTGCGTCAACCAAAGTTTTTAAAGGCGAAAGCGTAAGGCGAGGCGTTTTTGTGTTCGTGAGGCGAGGCGTAAGCCTCGAGGCGTTGAGGCGTAAGCTTTTTAAGCCTCACATTATATAATTAATTAATATTTTTAAATATATAAAATAAAATAGCATAAATAGAAACATGAAAACAATTCATTAGAATCATAATAAAAAAAGCATACTAGTACCCTACTTTCACAAAAAAACCATAACAAAGTCATAAAATAGATTCTAGATTCAACTATACTAATAATTTCAAACTTTAACAAAAAACCATAACTAAGTCATGAAATAGAAAATAGAGTCAACCATAATAATAGTTCTAAACTTTTACAAAAAATCTATAACTAAGTCATAAAATAACAACTAGAGTCAATTGTTTCAACTTAAATCCTCATCATCAAGGTCATCATCATCCTCATCCAATGTATCAATAGTAGGAAAATGTCCACTATCATGTATCCCCATTTCATGTAAATCTTCATCTTCATCAATTGGTGTCAAATTCAACTCCTTCTCTTTGCCTTTGCCTCCACTTGTACCTAGCATAAAGAATTAATTAAGTGTAAATATTATAAGTTTTTTTTATTAAATTTAAACAAATTTATGACTTCAATTTTTGAGTACTTACTTGGTACTTCATTATGTTTCCTTTTGTAGGAATGTGAAGAAACCATGTGATCCGATGATGTTTCAATCTCTTGGGAGTTGGATGAAACAGCTCTAATGGCATCAACACTGAATAACTCATTATCTTGAAGCCAACAAAGATCAAGGGGGAGGAGGGGATCTTCTTTCTCCGCAATCCATTCATCATCCGAATCAATCTCCTCTACCAAAATCGGATCAACATTTTGTTTCCTTTGTAGACTTCGCTCTCTCAATCTAGTGTTGTATCTTACATACACTAGAGCATTCAACCTTTGATGTTCAAGTCTATTTCTTTTTTTTGTATGGATCTACAAATAATAAAAGTATCAAATTTATGTGTTAAAATGAAATAAGGTTCTCTAACATTGACATAGAAATATATGTATAAAAATTTACAAAAATAGAAGTATTACCGACTCAAATGTGCTCCAATTTCTTTCACATCCCGAAGCACTACAAGTAAGGCTAAGGACTCGAATAGCAAACTTTTGCAACTCCGGTGTTGAACCTCCAAAACGCATCCACCAACTTGTAGGACTTCTTAATGTTCGAGAATCAATTGCAATACGACTCCCAAATTCACCCATTGCTTGGTCATATGAGTCCAACTGAATGTCAGCTTTTAAACGTTCTTGATAATCCAACATCCTATCCATGCATTCAAATAATCCCTTCCTCACCTCATCAGCATTAGAAAACTTATCTCCATACCGCAATTGAGGATTAAGATAATAACCCGCTGCATGTAAAGGTCGATGAAGTTGCGGAGTCCATCTTGCATCAATTTTTCTCCAAATTGGGCCATATTTTCTCTCCACACCTCGACAATTAAATGCAATCTTCTCCTTAGCTGAATCCATCAACTCATAAATATAACCCATGGCTGGTCTTTCCTCTGAATCAACCTCTCTCAAGACACTAACTAAGGGAACAGTGGTCTTTATGCAAAAAGCAACATGAGGCCAAAAATTTGGATCAAACAACACTGTACTTCGAGTTTTCACACCTTCTACCTTTTTAGCCCATGTGCTTGAACACCATTTTTCTGATGAGAACATTGCTATAAGAGCTTGCTTTTGCTTATAAAGACTTTGGAGAGTAAGAAATGCAGTAGCAAATCGTGTAATTGCTGGACGAAGAAGTTCATGATTTTTTGTAAATGTTCTCATCAAGCTAAGAACCCAAGTATGCCCATATATGAACTTCACTACTTGCCTAGCTTGAGATAGTGTAGTAGCATGGACATTTAGCTTTCCAATATCCTCCAACATCAAATCAATACAATGAGCAGCACAAGGAGTCCACCACAATTTTCTCCTTTTTTCCATAAGCCTCATTCCAGCATTCACATAATTAGAGGCATTATCAGTGATGACTTGCACAACATTCTCCTCTCCAATTTCTTCAACCACCTCATCAAGATATTTGAACATCAATTCCCCATTTTTTATTGTATCAGAAGCATCAATTGATTTCATAAACCAAGTGCCAGCAGGACTATTCACCAAAAAATTGATAAGACACCTACTCTTTCCATCTGTCCAACCATCTGACATAATTGAACATCCATATTGTTTCCAAGCTTTTTTGTGATCTTCCATAATGATACTTAGGTCATTCACCTCTTCTTTAAGAATCCATGTCCTCAATTCATGCATAGATGGAGGCTTAAACCCGGGCCCAAAATTTGCAATAGCATCTATCATAGGAAACCAATAAGGATCATTCACAGTGTTGAATGGGAGACCTTTTGAATACATGAATCTACCAATTTTTCTACACACTTCCTTCCTTTCTTCTTGCTTCCACTTTGAATTCAAAGTAGTTTGTCTAGGTTGTGAAGTGGTAAATTTATCCATGGGTCCCCTAGGAATAGGTTCCCCACTCCCACTTACACTCCCACTCCCACTCCCACTCCCTAATGTCCCTATTGTTTTAGACAAGGCACTCTCATGCATTGAATTAGGACCCATACCAATTTCTTGGAGCAATTCATTTCTTTTCGTTTTTTGATCCTTAAAATTGGCCAATGCCTCTTTGCATTCCAATCTAGCATCTTCACTAACCTTGTTGCATGGTTTCATACCATGATGAGTTCCGGCTAAGTGATGCTTGAGTCTATTCACCCCTCCCGTGCATCTTTGATTGCAAAATTTACATCTTAAATATTGCTCCCCGGTAACTTCAAGAACATACTTCCACACAAAATCTTTTCTTGAATTTTTCGAATCGGAGGAACTCATTCTAAAAAAAAAAACACCAATAATAATATTCAAATTTCTATATAATAATATAATTGACTAAAAAATAATAACAAAGCACAATTGAAAGAAATTTAAAAATGAAATACAAAATTTAATTGGTTTAAATTTAAAAAAAAAAACCAATTTTTTTTAAATGAGTTTAAAAATTATACACATAAATTTTAATTGGAATTTAATAATGAAACAAAGAAAATTGAGGTGAGAATTAAAATTAAACCAGAAATAAAAAATTCAAAATTCACAAATAATTATCTTTTATATAATTTTAATTATATTTGTAAGCAATCATATAAAAAACTTCAAAAAAATCTTATTAACAAAAGGCACATCTGATTTGATAAATTAAAAAAAAAAAAAAAAAAAAAAAAAAAAAAAAAAAAAAAAAAAAAGATGAAAAACCTACTGGGAGAGAGAGAAAAAACGTGGACGGGAAGTGTGGGCTGTGAGCTTGTGGGAGAATTTAAATGTGAGAGAGAAAAAAGGCTTTAAAACTTAAATAGATGCACAGCACGCACATCTGATTTGATAAAAAAAAAAAAAATTAGGATGAGGAGCCGACGCCGTGTGGATCGCAGAGAGAGAGATGAAGAAGGAGAAACCATGGAAGAGGGGGTTCGCAACATACCTGGAGATGAGAGGGATTGCCGCCGGAGAAGATCGCTGCGATTGGTCGCCGCCGAGGGTGAGCACTCCGTCGCCGCTTGACTGGAAGAGGTAGGGTTTCGTTTTGGGTTTGTTTTCAGTCGGGATTGGGGTTTTAGAGATTACTTAGGGTTTTTTTTAAGTCTCTGTTCATTGCCACATCAGATCCGACGAAGCGTACGCCTCACCGGAAAAGCGTGAAAGGCGCGATCAAAGCGCGCCTCAATCACGCCTCACCAAAAAAGCGTACGCCTTTCAGGTGTTTCGCTTTATTTTTAACGCCTCAACGCGTTTTCGCTGCGCCTCGCCTCAAGGCGCGCCTCAAGGCGCGCCCCACAAACGCCTTTAAAAACATTGGCGTCAACCATTATACAACTTGGAACATACTATTCGAGTTACATTAGACATAGAGGAATACGTGGGATATTCATTCAACAGGAAGTTGGGAGTTATGACTATGGAATCTACACATAAGAAGCTCCATGACACAAATCGTAGTATGAGGCCAAGATCACCTCATCTATTCAACCCACCTACAGGGTCTATACCATCTTCTTCTCAAATGGTTGATCCAAAGAGTAAGGGTATAAAATGAGCATTTATGGGACACATCCTAATGGATGGGATATCAACATGTTGGTTAGATGGTCACATAGACGTCCCTGGAAGGCTATTACACAAGTTTTTCAGGATTTTTCCCCATACGTCGGTCAGGTGGTGGGGAATGGGGAGAGAATCTAATTCTAGGAAAATCTATGGTGGGGATATCAACCTTTGTGTTCACAATTTTCAGGTCTATATGCAGTTATCTCAATGAAAAATCTCACCGTCTCAGCTATTCTTGGTAATTCCCATCCTTCTCTTGGAATTTTAACTTCCGTGACAATCTCACTGATATAGAAATTGAACTTCTTGAAAGACTTATGTCTTCACTTAATTCAGTGCACTTGGCTCCTTTTGTAGTTAATTCAAAAGCTTGGTATTTATACTCCACAAATTTATTCACAATAAAATCTTTTTTTGTGGCCTTATCCAATTTCTCAAATTCAATCCCATTCCCCAAGCCAAATTTCTCAGAAAATCAAAAATCCCCTCAAAGGTCAAGGCCTTTTCTTGGTCAATTGTACATAGGAAGGTCAACACCAATGACATGCTATAATTGAGAAGACCCTACAAATCTCTTTGTTCTCATTGGTACGTTTTATGAAATGGAGATGGAGAATCGATTAACCACCTTTTTCGACATTGCCCATTCACCTTGGGGCTATGGCATAAGCTTTTCACTATAACAAGGATTGATTGGGTTCCGCCTAGAACTATTGGAGATGTGTTGATTATTTCAGCTAAAGGATTAGGGACTTCAATCAAAGGAAAGACTCTTTGACAAATCACTAGCCTCACCTTACTATGGTTGGTGTGGCAAAAGAGAAATGTTAGGATTTTTAAGGAAAAGTGAAGACCGGATGAAATATTATGGGATTTACTTCATTTTTACTCCTCACTATAGGCCTCTTGTACTATCACTTTTAGAGGAGTTCCACTTAATGTTTTACAGCTTAGTTGGCTTCGATTTATGATTCAAAAGGGGGTGGATAACAATGAGAGGAGATGAGCCCAAATGTTGAGATCGTTTGTGTTTTTTGAGGTTTGAGATAGTTGGTGGTTACCTTTGTGTATGGTTTTCTGTTTAGTAGGGGAGTTTAGTTTCACTTTGATCAGGTTTTGTTTTTGTGGGAAGGACCTCTCATCCTTCTTTTGTACTCTTATTATTATCAATATATATCGTTTCTTATAAAAATAAAAAAAAGGGTAAGGGTATCAAATGTTTCAAGTGTCAAGAACCTAGTCATATGGCATACAATTGTCCAAAGAAGAACTTGCATATTGGGTTGGAACATGAAGAAGAACCAAAACTACAAAAGGATGAGCAAAATGAAAACTCATTTCCCAATAGGCTTCTTTTTTCAGAAGTTACTCCATTAGATGTAACTTAAAGGACCTCAAAACTTTGCCCATTTTAGAGGAAAGTGTTATGGTTCAAGAGACCTTTCCATGAAGACAAGACACAGCTGGTAGGTGCTCTCACTTCCATATGAGAGGTCTTAAAATCTGGGGCTTCCCCATGCAGGGTTCTAGGGGGAGGGAATGTGTATCCTTGGTTTTCCTACAAAGGAGGGGGGAAGAGTGGATAGCATGTTTCCACTTTATCTATCTATTTATTAAATAAACCTTCTTTTTCCCCCACAAATCTCCCATTCAAAATCAGGATTAGATTTTTGAACCAAAAAATCTTAAAGCACTCTCCTCTTTCTAATAAATCACAATGCTTGGACATATCGAAACAAGACCTTTATAAGGCCAACATTAAAAGTTTTCTGAGAAACAAAAAAGGCCCTGTTTGGACCAACCTTTCAGAAGCCAAAAACTCTTTTCTAAGCTCAATAAGAGCTTCCATATCTTTTTGACTAATTTTGTTCAAAGAGCTTATGACAGAAAAAAGAACTTAATATGAGAGCCAAGACAATGTTATTTCTTGTAGAAACTCTATTTTGGCTTATGCAAAAAGTTCTTTCATGTTTAGTATAATGTTTATAATACTAATACTGCCCCTTAAAAATTGTGACTTTGGTTTCAACTTCCAGCTAAATGCAAAATCAAGACACTATCCAAAACAACACCAAAGAATGAAATCCCCACCTCTATAGCATCTTCAGCTCCTTAGCCTTTTTAGTTGATCTCGTTTAAAAGCATATGTATATATAAGTTATCACCAAGTCCTCACCTTCATTCCTATAAGGATAACCGAGTTTTATACCCATCCCATCTAAGCATACGTTTTGGCATAAACCCCTTCTAAAGGGGGTGAATCAACCCTTAACCTCCACCCAAAGGTCCCCTAAGCCCCAAGTAGATAAGAAAATTAAGATCTTAATCCACCTCTGTCAAAATCAACCCTATATTAGGAAATGGCACCCATCAACTAAACAAAATTTCTGTTCCCTTCACCATAAGTAAGAAACAAATAAGTTCAAAACAGATAGAAGCTCACAAAGAAGATTGTCAACATTTACCTGATGACATTGAACCAACAAAAGTCTCAAGAAACTTGACGATGACCATAAAGAAGTTTTGTTCAGATGGCACATGGCTTTTAATTAATGAAATCGTCCTGCATAGCAATGCAATTTCTTGTGACTAAAATTCCCATATATTTAATTACTAGAGGATACATGCAAGTTAATTTACGAACCTGTACAAGGAAATTGCCATCTTCCAATTGCGCATCATACAAAAAGTAAATCACCCAGTAAGTGTTTTCCATCTTTAAGCAGAAGTTATACTCAAGATCCACTCGGGAATATAATTTTTTTTAAAAACATTAAAAACTCACTGCATCATTCAAAACAGATTCTCCAAAAACCAAGGCATAAAGGTTCATGTCGGTACCAAGTTCCTGCAAATGAAAGCCATTTCAAGTAAATGTTATCCTTAGATTGGAGGAAGGCAAAAATTTGCAAGAGGCTAAATGGAATATATATTCTCTTATAATACGCACCCAGTAAAAGCAATCCAAGCAAGAATACAAGCTCATGTAAGTGGGCTTGATGTAGGACAACCCTAAGATGGTTGCCTACACTCAAAAGTAGGTGGGCTAGGGTTTCTATTTTAGGTTTAAGGAAAGGAACAAGAAATAAAGTTCCTCGTAGAGAATAAAATAAAATAAAATAAAATAAGAAGTAGAGAGAAAGAAGAAATGAAGAGAAAAAGATAGAAACCTTAAAGTCTCACCAAAGCCTTCTAGGAGTCTCACCTAGAAGAAAATTCAATGAAGTCTCACCATTGAGGATTGCAGCACTTCCAATGGAAAAAATCATAATATTATTAATATCAATCGATTCATTCATTACTTTGATTTACATTAATTAGTCTTATTTATAGACTTCTCTAAGAAATCCAAAGTCTATTAAGATTCTAATAACCTATTATGACTCTAATTCTAATTATCTTATAACCAAATTAACTAATCCTAATTTGACTCCAAACAAATACTAATCCTAATTCAATTCCAATTAATACTAATTCTAATTAAATTCCAACTAATATTAATCCTAATTTAATTCCAAGTAATACTAATTTCACTCTAATTGCAACTAATACAAATTCCCTTTCTTGATGTGTATCTTAGAGATTCATCCTCATCAAGGCTGCCACAGAAAAAACATATGTTCAAGTGAACAAGACAAATTAACCAGCATGTAAGTGGCCAATATGATAATTGCCAAAATGATGGTCCATATTCCATGCACAGGAAATGGGGGGGTGTGGGGGGGGGGAACAAAAGGCTATGACAAAAAAAAAAAAAAAAAAAATGTTAGTTGTTTCTATGACTTAAAAGAATTTGGCAACAATTAATGCTACAGGTTCAGGTCAGGTTAAGTATTTGATACAAACAGTTAGAAGGCATCCTAGATCTATGGATAGCTAGGGAATCATTTTTGTTGTTAAATGTGAAAAATATTATACATGTTCTTGTTTTTTGCAATAGGGATAATTAGGAGGTGAGAATGCCAAGTGAACATTGTCATAGCACCATCAGTACATGTATGTGTATGTGTGTGTTATCAGAAACTGAGAAACATTATGAAAGAGAGAAAGGAAAAAAGAGTAAAAGGCAAGATGAGATATCCTTCACATATATGAAGATCAAGCATATTTAGTAGGGGAAGCCAACTGCCCTCGAATCCAAAGAGATCAGGCCGAGAGGAACAACTGCAAATGCTTTGGTCATCGAATCCCATAGGAAGCTTAGGAAGGTAATTTCTCTCAGCACAGTTAAAGTTCTCCAGCTCCCCTCAAAAAACCTGACATTCCTTTCTAACCCAATGATATAAAGTAGCCAACATTGCACCATATCACAACATTCTACCTTTGTCACCCTAATAAAACCCTTAGAGAAATAACCATAATGCTATGGCCTTTCTTGGAGCAAAACACTGGATCTGCCATAAAGAAGACAAGCTGTCAACCACAGGGCAGTGACGAAAGACATGGTCCATAGATTACCCTCTCCCCACAAAGGAAGCATGCATCTGACAAATTACAATGTAAGCTCAGAGTCTGAAATAAATCATTTTAGTACGCACTCTCCTGCAACAAATATCCATTTAACTGATTTGATTTTATGGGGAACTTTAAAACACCAAATCAATTTCGCTGGCAGGAAGGCAAATGGAATCTTCAACCTTCAAAGTTAATTCCCTTATTTCCATTTCTGAAAAAGTTGCAATCCCTCCCTCTCCTTGTCCTGAAAACCAACATTCTCTAGAGCATTTGCTTTGCAAACTTCCACATTCCCTATAACCCCCTTGTTCCAGAATTTCAAACCCTTGTTGAGAGCTTTCGGCTTAGCAGCTAGGATAAAGATGGATGAGCCCCTTACCTCATAACTATCCCTCCACTGTTTCTCCGAACATCTGAACCCATCTGCCTTCAACCACATATCCTCAAAACTTAAATGAACTCTACCCTTATTCCTCCCTCCCCAATCCAAGGGAATTAGGGAATGATTAGATGTCAGTCTAGGGAACAAGCACTACTAGAAAAATGGCATGCTCAAACCCATGAAACCAGACCTCTATCCTAGCCTCAACACCATGTGAAATTGCCACCATTCAGCGGCAGATCTAACTTTTATATAAATTTACAAAACCTTCTCATGGCTGCTGAAATCCAACCATAAATTCTCCTTTCATGGGGAAATTGAATAACATTGAAGTGCCTCCCCGATCCACCAAGGATCACCCCAAAAATCCCCGATAAACCCCAATTCCTCCCAAAAAGCTTCATGCTCTCCCCCAACAGCATGACCATAAACCCTTTAAAACACACACAAAAAGTCATCCTTGCAGCATTTAAAACAGCAGGATATGGAAATAGTACCAACTTCCATCCCAATTAATGTCAATGCTCTATTATCCCAAATAATCACCACGTCACTTGCTGAACCAGATGTATTCTAATAATCAACATATCTTCTACAACTTCAAAGGTGGTTTACCATGTTGTGTGGTTTCATGGATTCTTGTTTTCCCAATTTGGTTTCATTGAAAGCATTTACCATATTCAACAACACCAAACCCATGGTAACCACCAATTGCATTATGGATAAAAGCAGAGACTAGAGATCAAAGCACCTGAAATATGGACAAAACAGTGACAGGATCGGTTGCTGATATAAGAGCACCAAACATCATACATTCAAGAAATGGAAGTCTGTACATGAGGTAAATCAGACCACCAAGGTAACTGTGACAAAGAAAAAATAAAAGTAAAACAGAATGAATATTGTAAGGAAATTCAAATAAGATGGTGGTCATATTGGGATTATAGAGAAACTTACACCAGAATACCCGTAACAATTGAAGCTATAAATGTTCCCACAATGGCAAATGTCACAATTGCCCCAAAATTTGAAAAGAAGGGTTTCTGCAGATTGCAATAATGAGAACAGAAACCAAGGAATGCAAATCGAAATACGAGCAGATTAGTTAGATATCTGGAGATGGAGTCGAGACAGAACTTACAGGAGATAGACTGAAACCAGACTGAGTAAGCAAAAAAGTGTCAAGAGAAACAATGCCGATACATATTGAAGCAGTAAAATAAATAAATAAGCTAGGAGATCAAACAAAGAAAGCAGTAACAAATTGCAACGACCCAAGTAAGGATATAATATGATTGGAGGTAGCAGAAAGAGGAAGAAAAACTCCTCGTGGAAATTAAACCATGCCCTGCAAAAACAAGCAAAATCAAACGGTCAGCTCAGCTACTAGAATCAAAGAAAAGTAGGGAAAAAAAGGGTGTCATTAAACAAAAAGAAGGGAATTTTATCATTTATAAATTTCCATCTAATTTTGCATGAACCCATTTTCAAAACAACCAAACAACAGAAAATACTTTTCCTATTAATCAAAGCCTAAATAGCAAAATGACGGGTCAGCTACTAGAATCAACGACAGGGCTCCTATCTTTCGTCATCATTATAATCAACACCAAAATAGACATAAGGAACTTCATAATATATGTATTGAGACCCAATTTGCAATATCACATTTTCAAAGCAAACCAAAAAAAAATCTTGTTAAATATGGCCTCTAGCTACTGTGATCACCACCCACAAATAAGAAACTGTAGAAATGGGGTGGTATCAGACAGAAATGGGGAATTTCAAAATTTACAAGTTTCCATCCAATTTGGAGGATGATGATGATATTTTTTTCAAACAAAGTAGAACCTGATGCTAGTTTCTGTGTCGGAGATGTTGGCAAGTCCACCCACAATCAAACCTGAGAATCCATTTCAATTCAAAATGCAAAATTCAAATTCTGCATTTAGTTCAGGCTTTGCTATAATCGATTAAACACAAGACGGAGGATAGATGGAGAAATAGGAGAGACCTATCAAGAGAGAAGCGCTGGCCTCTGGAAGGTAATAGAATTTTTTGCGGCGAAGGACGTGGCCGAGGACGAAGGAGAGGACGAGCATCATGATCTGGAGGAGGATTCCGACGCCGGCGGCTTGCTGCTCCTTCCCGGGAGAGGGACTCCCCCGGGGCTCCGTCGGAGAAATGGGAAGGTCGTCCATGGCGATTGCAACCAAAACGACGACGTTTAAGGGATGTCGCTTATGATGGGGTTCCAATTCCAAGTTTCCAACGACAATTCTCACAGGTGGGGGTGGCAGTAGTCAATGGCATGATGCTCTTGAAATCAAAGCTAACCCAACTCAAAATTTGTCACACTCTCCCGTCTCCCAATATTCCTCTTACACCCTCCTCATTCACTCATTCTTTTGTCTAACCCATTTCACAACTTCAAAAATAAAATTATTTTCTACTTTCCCTACATTTAAAAGAGCTATGATAGAATATTAATAATTTTTTCATTTTGATAAAACAAAATTAAATAATTATTTTAATTTCAATTTTCCATTGTGAATATTTGAAAAAAAAGTGATTATAGTATCCATTTGGATACTTTTTCTCTTTTTTAAAAATAAAAAAATAAAAAGCCCAACATGTACAAAAATAGATTTATTTTGTGAAATAGATTTTAGAAATATTACTTTTTTCATTATAAGTCTTTAAAGCTTTATATCTTATATAAAAAAATATTATTATTATTTTCTATTTCCAAAAATAAAAAATATATCTAAGCATACAAACATTAAAACTTCCATGGATTGCCAAAAATAATACTTTTAATAAATCAATTACTTTTATTTGATTTTCTATATATTAAAATTCCTATGACAAATAAATTTTATTGTTATATATATTTATATAGAAGAATTTTAAAATGATCAAATAAAACATAAACTAGAGGTATTAAATAAAAAAGTGTAGATGAATGCCACCTTCTACACCTTTTTATTTAATTCATCAAGTTTATGTTTCATTTCGTCATTTTAATGATGAATGATAATCCACGACTTGAATAATAGATGTAGTCATGCATATGCTCTTGTACTTTCAATGATTTTGTATTCCTTTAGATCCAACTCGATGATAAGTCAAGGTCAAATCAAGATTGCATGTCACACCTTGTTTAAATGGTCTCTCACTTGATATTATGGAAGACAAAAAACATCTAAATGGGGAGGACAAGAAGCTTCTGTAAGACCCTAGAGGCATCCGCATATCTCCTCCATAAGTTCCTCGTTTACTTTATGAAACATATATATATATATTTTGCAGAGCATGTTGATTTCTTCAAAGCAAATAGAGGGGATGTGGGTCAAACCAAGTGTAAGGAAGTTAAACAAACTATAAGATGAGTTGAGTCCATGGCCAAATTGCATTTAAAGCAGTAAGGATATTTATGTCAATCTATTCATTTTGTTGTATAAAAGTGGGCAAAAGAAAAGCCTACAATCCTAACATAACTAATTGAAGACTTTGTGTGGTGGGAATTAGGGAATACACAACAATAGTTAGGATTACATCTTATGCTGCCTTTTTAAAACCATAGTAGCGTGGAACATGTTTCTCACAAATTCTTTCCCACCCATACTAGATGGGTCCCAATATCAGTATCCAAGACTCTACCCACTTTCTCTATCAAAGGCAAGGCAAGGGGAGAAAAAAGGGAAGTAAAAGAATGAGTGGTATCTTGACAAAGCAGCAATCCAAAGAAAAAGGAGAACTTTGAAATGGATGGCAGTGCTCCAAATGATCCCTTCTATGGAATCCAACTTCCATGTGAATAGTCACAGACTCAACAGTTACAAACCCATTTGTATGGGCAGGGGCTAACTCAAGAGATCCCACTGAAATAAACTATCTGACCACTAATACAATGTGCTTGGGCGCATTCTGGGCGTCACCTTCTGTGAAATATTCGAACTTGGGGGGAGCTTCACGCCTGCAACATTCTCTTGGCGAGAACCAACTTTAAGAGATGCATTTCTGGACATTCTCGAGGACAATGTGCTTGATCTTCTCCCCAGCAACATATGATCTCTCCCATTGATTCTTTCGTTGACACAATCTTCTTCAGAATCTGACGAAATTGAACGGTTAGAGCATCACTCTTCTTCTTGAGGAGAGCATGACCTCTTGTAGCACCAACCAGGCGAGCTTTCATCACTCCAAGCATTGTAACAGTAGGGACTACATTCAATCGCTGGTTTTGACCAGACATTTTGTCCAAAATCTAAGTTGAAATCAACACAAGCAACATGAGCAACTGAGCTAGACCCAGGACAACCTTCTGCAAATACTATGAAATAAATTATCCTTGCTATGCCCAATATCAAACACCTTTTCCTTTTATCCAAATAGTCCCACTAACCGGAAATAAACACAAACACTGAAAATGCACAGAATTACAAATCCCACATTTTTTACAGAAGGAATCCTCAATTACTAACTAGACCAGGACTGTGAGTCCTAGCTGGAATGGTAGGCGCTATATAAACCTAGAATTTTGAAGTATAGTTTAGGCTTATCATCGGTGTAGGGGCCTTATTCCATGTGTCCACCCACGAATACTTCCACGTGTCTGTCCACGTGGCATTCTTCCGGCTAGGCCACGTGTCACATCTTTCATCACTGTTCAGACAACCTTCAAGGTACCCGGGGGCATCTTGTCCGGATCATTTGCGCTACCAAATAGCCCTTACCTCCTTGATAGCCTCAAATTTTTTCTTATATGCTAAACCCTGCCCAATCGACATCAGATTGATTGATGAGACTTTTCCCATCCTTACGTCTGCCTCAGTAGATGCAAGGTTGGAGGGGCAGCAAGCTATATCATGACGCGCCGCCTGATACAACCCCCAAATGCCTTGTAAATGTAATGATTGCCCTATCACTACTATGCAATCTTCATTGCCAGGGCCAACTCAGCACCATTGAGCCCTCTTTCACCGTGGAACATTATAAAAACCCTACTACAATAGAACAGGAAAAAAAGGACTATGAGTTCTTTGACCAACTCTCTCTCTCTTTCTCTTTCTCTCTCTAAGGGTTCCTAATCTGACTTAAGCTTCGAAGGGTGTGTCCGGACAACCCGTTCGGACATCTGTGTGCAGGGAAGCAGGAAGTCCAGATTCCAGTGTCTGAATGGAAGCTTTCACTGTCACTTCGAAGAAGGAATCAATCCTCTGTTGACAAGGTATCAACAATCAACATAGATCTAATTTATATCTACTAAAATACATCATAACATAAACACTAGAAACCAAGATTTTTCGGTTTAACCATAGGGCAACTGTCACTATAACATATTCTTTTGCTTAACTTTGTGAATTTTTTATCATTGCAACTTGTTTGGAAACTGAGAAAATGTAAACAAAAAGAAAATTGGGAGCAAAAGAATTTAAATAAAAATAAAATAAAATAGATGCTCTGAGATGAGAATTTGGTTTTTCACGGAAAAGAAAAAGGAAAAGGATTGAATCATAGGGGATAAGGTCACGGTTACCAACGCTGGAACTGAAAGAAGGGGGCGATTTGAATTTTGGCAAAATTAAAATTGTGACCCATTGTTAAGCCTAAAGATGTAATTAGTTAGGATATTCTTTTCTCTCTAGTCTTGTAGCTCCACGTGTATAGTTGGTTAGGATGTGTATCTCCTAATTGTATATAATGTATGTCCTATTATTGTAGAAGAAAACCGAGATAAATAATATCAGCATTTTTCGTCTCATCTATCTCTCTGTTTCCCTCTATTTTCATCTCCTCTTTCATCTTGGTATCAAAGCCTCCATGGCTTCTTTCAAAGAAACCTCTGAATCACCTTCTGCTAGCACTGTGAATGTGCAAAACCCATTATCTCAGTCAAACAACCTTCCTTCACTAGTAACCACACCCTTTTTTTCTTTCCCGTCTATGAATCAACCTCTCAAAATGAAACTGGATAATGGGAACTACCTCATCTGGAAGAACCAACTTCTAAATGTCATCATTGCTAACGAACTCGATGATTTCATTAACGAATCTCGACCTTGCCCTCCTCAATTTCTAGATTTGCAACAACAAATCCTCAATCCAGAGTACTTGGTCTGGCAGAGATACAATCAACTTCTGATGAGTTAGCTGTACACATCCTTGTCCGAAGATATAATGGCTCAGATTGTAGGGTATTCAACATCTGTGGAGATTTGGAACGCCTTTAATCAAATTTACTCTGCCTCTTCTATGGTGTGGGTTACCGAGCTTCGCACCAAGCTTCAAACACTCAAGAAAAATGGACTCTCAACTGGTGAATATATTCAAAAGCTCAAATCCATTTGCAACAGTCTTGCAACAGTCTTGCAACAATAGGAGAACTAGTTTTTGAGAAAGACCATCTTATCTATTTGTTCAGTGGATTAGATCGTGAGTATAATCCTTTTGTTACCTCCACTCAAAATCGATCTGACCAACCAACCATTGAGAAAATCCATAGCCTATTGCTTAGCTATGACTTCCGTCTTGAACAACAAAACTCTGCTTCTCTCCATTCTGCCCAAGTCCATATGGCTCATTTGAACAAGAAACCTTATAAATCAACTCCTCAACCTACATTCAATCATATTCACATTCAACCTAGACACTCTTCTCCACCTTTTAAGCCAACCACAAGTCAATATCAACCTAGCATTTTGGGCAAACCACAACCACAACCACAACCACGACAACCTCAACCTCAATGGAAACCACATTTTTCAATCCAGAATTAAAAGTCTCAGTGCCAAATTTATGGTAAATTTGGGCACACTGCTCTTATTTGTTTCAATCACACAAATTTGAACTATTCACCCCAACCTCCTCCTAAATCTTTCAATACTATTCTCACCACAAATTCCTAACTCTCTAATCCTCTAGAATTTTCTTACCCTGCAATGGCTCATCCTGCTGCTACGCATAACACTATTCCTGATACAAATTGGTACATGGACTCAGGTGCTACACATCACTTTACTCCGGACATCAACATGCTTGACACTGTGACACCATTTTGGGGTTTAGATCAAGTGACAGTTAGTAACGGTAAGCAACTCTGTATCTCACATCTTGGTATTGCAAAACTACCATCCTCGTATTCTCCTCTTGTTCTACATCAGGTCTATCACACTCCAAAAATTTCAAATAATCTTATTAGTGTTACAAATTTGTGTTTTGATAATAAAGTTTTTGTTGAATTTTATGCCACTCATTTTCTTGTCAAGGATCAAGTTTCGAAGAGAGTTCTCCTTCAGGGTCAACTTGATAATGGCTTATACAAAGTTCAGTCATCATGCTCTCCTTCTACTGTTTCCTTTCCTCCTCAAGTTTTCATAGCCAACATCAAGGATCCAAATCTGTGGCACAAGAGACTAGGCAATCCAGCTTTATCTATTGTTAATCAAATCTTGGATTCTTGTAACATTGCTCGAACACAGAAAAATTCATTTTAATTTTTGTAATTCTTGTCAATTAGCAAAGAGCCACAAACTTCATTTTTCTCTGTCTCCATCCATTATAGTAAAACCTTTTGAGTTAATTCATACAGACCTATGGGGTCCTTCTCCCATTCGCTCTATTTCTGGTGCTCGTAATATGATCATACTCATTTTACTTGGTTTTATTTGCTCAAAACAAAAGATGAAGCATATCCTACTTTTCTCAAGTTTCAAGTTCTTATTGAAAATCAATTTAATACCAAGATTAAGGCTGTCCAATTTGATTGGGGAGGTGAGTTTCGATCTCTTTCCATACTCTTTTCTAATTTGGGCATTGTCCATCGTTTATCGTGTCTATACACATCACAACAGAATGGGCAGGTTGAGCGAAAAAATTGCCATGTGGTTGAAATGGGATTGTCTCTTCTTGCTCACTTGGGTATGCCCTTATCTTATTGGCCTTATGCCTTTCAAACTACCACTTACCTTATTAATCGTCTCCCTACCCTTGTGCTGCACCATCAATCCCCTTACTTCGCACTATATCACAAACTCCCAGCTTATACTCATCTTAAGGTTTTTGGTTCCTCTTGTTTTCCATATTTGCGCCCTTATAATACCCATGAACTCCAATACAGGTCACTGGAGTGTGCTTTTCTTGGTTATAGTTCACATCACAAAGGTTATTTATGTCTTGACATTCATTCTAGCAGGGTGTATATTTCTCACCATGTGAGTTTTAATGAAGATTCTTTTCCATTCAAGAATTTGTCATCTTCTCCCTCTCAGTCTATTTCTTCTTCTTCTTCCTCATTAGTTCCTCTGTACATTCCCTTGCCTCCCCTCTCCCCATCTCCTCCTATTTCTCTATCTATACCTCATTCTTTTCCCTTTTCTTTTTCTACTTCTAGTACTTGTTCCCTCTCATTGCTCCTACCTCCCTTCCCTCCTCTTCACACTCTGTGTTTTCATCTATTCCAACTTCTTCTCCACCTCCTTCGAATGTAGACTTGCTTATACCTTATGTGGATACAGATTTACTTACTTCTTCTCGTACTCACAATATTCATCCTATGGTGACTAGGTCTAATGCTGGTATTTATAAACCTAAATTGTTGATGAGTGTCTCCACAGGTTCTCTCACTGAGCCTACTTCCTTTCTTCAAGCTATTAAAGATCCTTCATGAAACTAGGCCATGGAATTGGAATTTGCTGCCCTTCAACACAATAAGACCTGGCATTTTGTTCATTCATCTTCCTCAAGCAAGGTAATCGGTTGTAAATGGGTCTGTAAGCTAAAGCTCCAGCCCGATGTCCAAATTGAGAGATACAAGGCCCGCTTAGTAGCTAAGGGTTATCATCAAACCAAAGGTATTGACCACTTCGAAACATTCAGCCCTATTGTCAAGCCTTCTACTATTCGTATTGTGCTCAGTCTTGCTCTTTCCCAGAATTGGTGTATTAGACAGCTGGATGTTTATAATGCCTTTTTACATGGCGACTTGGCTAAAGACGTTTTCATGGAACAACCGCCTAGATTTGTTAATCCTCTCTATCCTACTCATGTTTGCAAGTTGGATAAGTCTCTCTACGGCCTCAAACAATCACCCCGGGCTTGGTATACTAAGCTAAGTACTTCTTTGCTACACTTGGGATTTGTTACTTCTAAGAATGACTCTTCCTTATTTATTTGTCATTCTTCTCATGGGTTACTTCTTGTTCTTGTCTATGTGGATGATATAATCGTCACTGAGAGCTACTCTACTCAGGTTACTCACCTTATCCAACAGTTGCATCATCGGTTTTCTTTAAAGGATCTTGGTCATTTACATTATTTTCTAGGCTTGGAGGTTCATCGCACCCCTATTGGTATTCACCTTAGCCAAGCAAAGTATATCATTGATCTCCTTACCCGACCTGCTATAATGGATGCCAAGCTATGTCCCACGTCTATGTCCTCTAACACAAATCTCTCTCTTCATGATGGAGTGGTTCTTAAAAATGGTTCAGATTATTGAAGTTTTGTTGGTGCCCTTTAGTATTGTACCATGACACGCCTAGATATAGATTTTGCAATAAATAAAGTGTGTCAATTCATGCATTATCCCTCTGATGTTCACTGGCAGGCTGTTAAACATATTCTCTGGTACTTAAAGGGCACATCTCATTTTGGTCTCTTCTTATAGCCTTCCTATGACTTCAACATCACTTGCTATACAGATGCCGACTGGGCTTCTTGCCCTGATAATAGGCGTAGCACTAGTGGCTACTGCCTCTTTCTTAGCTCCAATTTGGTTTCTTGGGCATCTTCCAAACAAAAAGTAGTCTCCCGCTCTAGTATCAAATCAAAGTACCGAGGGGTAGCAAATGGGGTTGCTGAAATTGCTTGGACCGAATCTCTTCTTTGTGAACTTTCCATTACTCCCACTCGACCTCTCCTCATTCTTTGTGACAATATCAGTGCCACATACTTAGCTGCCAATCCTATTTTGCATGCCTGCACCAAACATGTGGAAATCGACTATCACTTTGTCCGGGAACGTGTTCTTCAATGCTCTTGTGTCCAATTTGCACCTTCTGATGAACAGCTTGCTGATTGCATGACCAAGCCTCTTTCCACCCAACGTTTCATCACTTTACGCTCCAAGCTCACTGTTCTCACTAGACCAATGAGCTTGAGGGGGGATGTTAAGCCTAAAGATGTAATTAGTTAGGATATTCTTTTCTCTCTAGTCTTGTAGCTCCACGTGTATAGTTGGTTAGGATGTGTATCTCCTGATTGTATATAATGCCTACCCTGTTATTGTAGAAGAAAACCGAGATAAATAATATCAGCATTTTTCCTCTCATCTCTCTCTCTTTTTCCCTCTATTTTCATCTCCTCTTTCATCTCCCATTACTAGGACCAAAATTGAAATTTGTTAAAAACTTATATATTTTAAAATATCATTGATTATTTCTTGGTTGTGGCTCTTTTGTTGTCTGTTTGGATAAGGATTAGCAAAATGTTTAGGATCTCCACATATAAAACATGAGCACTTCGCTTTTGATGGTCTCTTAACTTGAGGTAATCCCTCTATTCATTGTGTGAAGGTAGTAGTACTTCTCCTAACAAACTTTCTTTTTGGTTTTTGAGAGCTTTTTTTGGCCCATTGTTTTCTTTTCCTATTATTTTCCTTGGCAACCTTTTGTGCCCTTTTAAGATTTTTGTATTTTTTTCTTAAGCTTCCCAGACTCTCTATACTCTTGCAGAAGCCAAAGTCTTGCTTTTTGAGCGTACTTTGGATTGCAGCTTGTGAGCATTTTTCACGCACTAATGCATATCTTATTCTGGGTCCTACTCCTAATCCCATCTGGTTGACGGTAGATTGCTGCCACCTAATTTTATCTCTTTTCCTAGTTGTCCAGGTAGTTTTCTAAGATATTTATTCCCAACCATTTTTGCTAGCAAGGGAAATATAATCTATAGAAAATAGTATTTCCTCTTCCTAGATCTATTCGTATACAAAGTTCTCTGACGAGAGAAGTGAAGTTACAAGGGTTAATCACCAAGCCTAATGATATCATTTAACCCGGTTGGATAATCTCTTTTAAAACAATCGAAGATATTCATCACTGTTTCTCCTAGTAATGTAAAATAAACTAATTCATGTCTACTTCCATGCATCCATGCATCCTAGGATTGCCTTTTCTAGAATCATAGAGAGACAAAAGTTTTTGCTCCAAGACCTTCTCGGTGTATACAATCAAATCAATCCCATGTGCATCTGTTTTAACTCTAGGTGTTTGACCTCTTGATAGATATGACTGCTTATCAAATCTAACCTAATAGTCTCATCTTCCTGGGTGCAGGAGATGAGTCTTTTACTGTAGTGTCTGAAAATCTTTGCTTTAGAGAAAAGGTTTCCTGAGCTATATAGATCAGTAGTTTTTATCATATCTAAACTTTTGAGCTTTCTTCCCTCAAAGCAACTCTCCAAAGAATCTAATCTAACTGATCGAGCCTTGATTTTGACGATTCTACTCAGTCACCTTTTTTTGACCAATTTTCTGAATTGCAACATATTATTGTAATTTTTTTTTTTATTTCTTACAATAAGCTATTTTTCTTTTTGAAAATTTTCTTCATTTACTATTAGCCAAGCTTTTATACTAGTAATGCTATTCAAAGTATCATATTTATCACTTTATTGTTTTTTTTCTTATTTTTATTTTCTATATAGAATCATTATTTTCTCTTCTTTTTTTTTTTTTTTCACTAGACAAACAAACTCCAAATTATTAATAAGTTAATTAATTTTTAAAAATAATTTAAAACTCAAATAGTGAATAAAAATTGGTTTAGAACAACTTTATTATTTCTCTTTTACATAGAATCTTTATTTTCTGATTTTTTTTATATTTTTTTACTATGCAAAAGAACTCTAAATTAAACAAGACTTAATGCATTAGATTCATTAACAAGTTTAGTAATTTTTGAAAATAAAACTCAAATAATAATCCTATCAATTCCAGAAATTTATGGATAAAAATTGGTCTAAAATGATTTTATTATTTCTCTTCTACATAAAGTTATTATTTTCTAATTTTTTTAACTAGACAAATAAGTTCCGAATTAAACAAAACTTAATACGTTGGATTCATTAATAAATTTAATAATTTTTAAAAATAATTTGAAATTCAAATAATAAACTCATTAATACCAGAAATTTGTAGATTAAAATTGGTTCATAATGACTTAATTTTTTTCTGTACATAATCATATTTTTATAAATTTTCTCACTATAAAAATGAACTTAATATCAAGTGACTTTTTGCATTGAATTTAAAAATAATTTAAAACTTAAAAAATATATATAATCATTAAAAAAATAATAAGCCAAAACCAATATATTATGAGTTATAATTTTTTTTTTTTTTTTTCCAATACAAACAAATATATTTTTTTGAATTTATGTAAATAAATTATAAATTATAAATTAAGTAAGATATAATTAATAATTTAAATTCTTAAATGAATTTTTTTAATTTTTAAGAATAATTTTAAATTAAAAAAACTAATCAAATTAATAACAAATTAAATAAAAAAGGTACGTTCTAAATTTAATATTAAATGTGAACATGAAATGAACAACTGACTCATTTACATGTTTAAAAATTTAATTCATTATTTATTTTAAATAAAATATTGTTAAAACTTATTATTATTCATTTTAACCAAAAAAAAAATTATAAAGATGGTTAATATCCTTATGTTTTTAATATATACTAAAATAATATATTTTTTAATAAAAAATATAATTTATTATTTTATTATAATATTATTATTCACGTTTTACCAAAAAACTAAAATTGCATAAACTTCTAATCACTTCTAATTATAAATGATATTTGATTTTTTCTTTCTTTTTGGTCGTTTTAGCAAGCCAAACATTACCAATAAAAAAAAAAAAAAAAAAAAAAATCATTTTTCCCTACTTCACATATCCAAACATAACCTTCCCCTTTGTTTCCTTCCCCTCAAAACTTTACAGAAAACATAGCCTAAATAAACTTGCATTATCAACTGATTATAGAGAAGACAATTCAAGAGCACAATGGATCTTTTTCATTTACAGTGAAAATGACTACAAAAACCCTTGAGGGTGGCCCCAAGGCAAATTACTATAATTGAATACTGAAAATGGTAAAGGTGGTTTCCTAAATGTGATTTTAAAAGGTAAATAGATTTTTTTTTTTCTTTTTTAAAAACCAAAAAAAATTTCAACTATACACAAAATAAGAATGAATATAATGCTGTACATGATGTACATCATGGTGAGGATATCTACACTACTCTTGAAGCTGCCCCTCATTGGGATGTGGCTTAATGAGTCCCCAACTCTTGCTACTACTGTGATAAATAGAAATTGCAGTTTCAGTTTTAACCTACTTAAGATTGCTCTGGTGCAGAAGATACCCACTTCCCCAGCCTCTTTCTTTGCCTTGTTCGATTGCAGACAATAAAATTTGTAACAGTTCCTCGGCATCTTCCTTGCATACAAATTCCAAGCTGGTTTGGAAAAATGGCAGTGGAGTGGGAGGATTGTTCCACTGCTTTGTCCTCATCCCAGTGCTTTTTCTCTGCGGCTGGTGGGTCTGCCCCAGCATCGTCTCTGAGCTACTTCCCACAATGTGTATCACTGCATCATCAGTATCAGCATGGATTACACTCTCTAACCCTATCTCTGCTTCTATCACCCATTCTGGAGTAGCAGGGACACCTCGAAACTCTGGTTTACCCAATCCCATCAAACTGGAGCAGCTAACAATCAAGATGAGTCTCTCTGTGATGATGAAGAATTTACCATCTTGTTTGAGTGCTTTGCAGGTTATTAAGACCTCTTCCTTGAGCCTCAATTCATCATCTGCATCAGCAAGTACTGATGCTCCAACTGCTTCTTCCCATGAGTAAGGCATCAGGGGAAGTTCTCTGCTTAGAGGCCGTGGAAGACGAACCCTAAGGCGTCGAGCTCCCATTTGATAGAGCCTACTTCGATTTCTGATGCTCTGTGCAGTTTTTCCAGTGACTTCAAGAATACTGGCTGCTGGTCTTGCAACAAGTCCAGTAAGCCCTAAGGCCACTCCTGCAGAAAAGGGATGGGCAGGAAACACACCATCAACAGTCAGGCAACCAACAGAGAGCCTGTGCATTTCTTTTGATTGTATATTCCCAATATCAGTGTAAGCTGCCGCAGCTGATGTTTTCAGACAAATATGATGCAGTTTATCAGTGTAATAATACCTGAGAGAACTCCAGGAAGACCATGTTTCTCAGCACCTTTAATTGGCGATTGGAGGAGACCAGTGAGTCCCTGGAATAAGTGGAAGGAACAAAGTTGAAAAGCCACCAAATTGCATAACAATACAATGCAGCTAGTTATTCTATCATGCCTTGAGAAGGTGGGGCATCACATTCTGTTGTAACTGTCAAAGTTTTCAAGTTTCCACATCTCAATGACATATATGTTGTGTATGTGGTCTCTGTAGAGCGTGCACATGCGACAAGGTTTTCTAACTAAGTTCCAATTGAAAATGCAAGAAAGTAGCATAACCACTAATATACAGTTTGATCTTGGTTTTTATGTTTGATGCACATGTAAAGCGGTTATTTCACTAAATTATACGAGTAGAGATATTATTAGATGCTAATTATGGTTATAAATTATCAACTAGCAAAATCAAAGAGTATAAAATTATCAAATGGTAAAGTTCAATGTTTTAACATATCAAAAATTTGACACCAGCATGCATTCACTGATACCCACTTGAAAAAATCCCAAATTTTACAATGACCAAACTTCCACCGCCTGGCATCGTTGGAACACTGGATAATTTATCTAATAAGAACTAATGAATAAAGAGAAATTCTGTACCTCCAATAATTCATTTATCACGCCTTTGCTATGTGAAGCTACACTCTTCTGTTGCTTTTCCATTATACCAGCAGCCTGGTCATCAAAGGTAAATGCAACAATACCCTACAAGTAGAATAATATCCCTTTAATATCAAGCATTAGAAACTGATCCAGGAAGTCCTCCAAATATTACCAGGCACTGAAATACCTTGTGTGCAGCTTTACTGAACTGAGTGGCAGCATCACTTATAGCATAGACTGTGCTACTAAGAAGACTTGTAGTGCCTTGTGCCATGCCTGTAATAAGTCCAGTAGGGCTCTGAAAAGCGAGACCAAATCTTTAGTACGCCAATAAGAAAAAAAAGGGCAAGCTTCAATCTTCACAACATTAAACACCTGCAAAACACTCCTTGCAGGAGCTGATAAGAAATCTTTGATGCCAAGGCCCACACTTCTTATGAATCCCACAGGATTTCCTATGACGCCAGCAGATCCAAATACCTGCAAATTAAATAATTACAAGAGAGAATGAAAGGAGAGTTGAACTTGTAAGTTAAGATGTTGAACTCTTGCTCCTATGAAAGAAATTGAAATGAAATATTGCAATGAACTGTTGCCAAAAAATAAAATTACAATAAAGTGCTCATAATAGCATCCATATGGTGAAGGAATCAGCTATCAAACTCATCCCATTATGGACTTAGTCCAAGGTGTTAAATCAGAACAGATGCTAAGGAACTGGAAGTCAAGAAGCACCTTCCACACATTGAGCTGGAATTTGCACGAATGGGCAGCATAAATAGTTCTCAAGTATATAAAAGAATTCCAGATTTAGTACTCCAAATGAAGATATCATAAACATTGAGCAAGATTTATCATTGGCAACCCCAAAGGTTGCGGGATTGGAAAAATTGAATTTCAGGCCTATTATGGTAAAAAGGAATAAGCTGTCTTTAGGCATTGATTGAATTATAAACCATGCAGCAACAGCCCCACTCTAATAAATCAAACAACTTGTCACATCAGGATCTTACTCAACATGAATTTGATAGCATGTGGCCAGTTTAGAATCTAAATAAATAATTACAAATTTTGGTATTTCTTTTTTATTTCTTTTTTTTGGGGATAAAATTCTGATTACATTTGACATCAGTAAGTTCTACTAATATTACCACACTTTGCCCATCAAACCTGTTAACAGACAAAATCCACAAAGCAAATCAGTTAATGTTCACCTTGTACATTTCATGAAGGAGTTGTCGAGTGTAATGCCTGGTGAGGATCTCCTCAATGGATTCCAAACTAGCCATATGATGCATGATGGTCAGTTGTTTGAGATAAATTTGAGCTCCCTCGATGTCAGCAAGAGCCATAAGACCTCTCTGAAATTAGCAAGAGTTAGACTAACAAACAGTAAAATAGAAGAAAATATAGCACAAAAAACCCAAATGCTATACCTTTTGCACATATTCATGCACATACACAGCATTTGTTTTTTGTAACAATTAACAGAGCTGTTAAGCCTAAACATTAAGCCCAAGTAACAACATAGACCAATACACTGCACTTAGAAGGGCAATGTAGAGGGAACATGGATGCTGCATGTGGTGCAACATGGTTGTAAAGCAGGACATCTGGGTTCCTGCATTACACTTGTACCTTGATTAGTGGTGTAGCAGTTCTGCCCAAAACAATCTATATATCATTAATATATTTCTGCAGAACTGGGAGAGTTTCCTAAGGCTGAAGGTGTGGACAAACAGTGAGGCCTCAATTTGTGGACCCTTCCTCTGTTGCTAACATACTTGTGTACCCCTTTAGTTACTTACATGTATAAGAGATTCTCCTGATGTAAGAATCCCGTTCCTAAGCATCCATGGAGTGCTGGAAAAGCTGCAAGAAGAAAAGCATTATGGTAGTTGGTGGATAAATAATAGAATAAGTACAATTATTTAGTCTCTATTGGGAGCCTAAAACCTGCCACCTGCCACTTGCCATTTGCCACATCCCCACCCCAACCCCTTACCACTTGACCCAAGCCTCAAAAGCACAAGAGCTATAACTAAAAGCAGGTATAGCAGTTCACACAGAGGGAACAGTAACCGAGTCACCTTAAAGTCAGCTTGATGGGGGCCAAATCAAACACTTCAACGTATATCTTCCTCTGTTTTCCAGCCAATAGGTAAATTTGCTGCCAAGGAGCTCCAATTGGAACAATTGAAGGTAGTGATGAATTGCTTTTGTGATTTCCAGTTAACAAGGGAAATTTAATTGATTGATGTTGGCCTCCATTTTCTTTCCCATAGTCATAAGACCTGTCATCTGCAGAGAATTTCTTTACAAATTCCATATCATAGATAAGGGGGTACCATGTGGAATCCATAGATGGCATAACTCTGCTCTGGAACCTTGAAGAGACAGTTCTAAAAAATTCAAGCAAGCTTAATATCACTTCTTGCTCCAGCTCAAGACGAAAATCAGCGACTCTGCAAGCATTTCACATAACAATAAGCACAAAATTGTTAACTAAATAATGAATGTACTCTAGATGCAGCCATGAACACCTTAAGCTTATATACTCAAATGAAACCAATGAGATATCTTTATTCCTCCACTTTGCTGCAGCTAAGCAGAATACAGGTTCAAATGAGCTGTCCGAAGCAACTTGCATCACACTTTCACTCTGTATCATTGTGCTATTATCGTTAGTTCTTATCTGGCCTGCTGGGTTGCTTCTGTATTCATGATCAAAAGATAGGACAACAGGATATGGGGTAGTGTGCAACTGGTTATCGATTTGCAAGGATGAGATTTGGAAGGAGAACTTTTGATGATCCAGACTCTGAAGCAGGTCGATCCTTGTGTTCTTGGCACATGCAAAAAGCAATTCCTACCAAAGAGTGGTAACAACGTGAATTCAAAGCAGCGCGATGGCCATGAGAAAAAATTATTTTTTCACATACCTGAGGGTAAGAACTGATCAAAGAGATTCCAATAAAAGAAATATTAACAGAGATCTTCTCCTTGTAATCAAGAACAGCTTCCAATTCCTGATCATGCTTCCTTTTCTCCCTGAATTGACGTACACTTGGAACCTTCATATCTTTCAATATATGATAACTTGAGTCCATAATACTGAGCACCTGCAACACAGAGAAGCAATTGTTAAGGTAAGAAATGCCAAAAAGCCTGCTGATGTCTAACATCACCAGAAATGCACCTTCATTGCTCCTTCAGCATGCACAGAGACAACCAATGTTCTTTCAGGCTTCTGAAGACAAAAAGCAAGTCATGAGACAAAATAACACATAGCAAACCAAACTTATGAAGCCAACCAAACAACTAAGAAATTGTATCAGGTTCAAGGCTTGATATTGATACATAATGAAAAGAAACCATGATATATAATACTTATGTTGGCATGCTTATATAGCATCTATGGAATAGGATATCTTTCTTACATAAATTGCCTTTTCAAGCTAGATTATTAAAAATGAGTCCTACAAAAAAATATTAAGAAAAGGCATTTTCTAATCAACTTCGAACAAGATGGTTTCTGAATCGCATCCACGCTTGTAAATTTGTAATAGCAAACCATATTTATTAACAAATTCACCACTTACATTAAATTGTAACTCTTGAAAACATGTTATCTTTCAGTTGCATTAGGACAATTACAGTATTTTATTTTGCCAGCATTGACAATGAGAAGCAAGAGATAGGTTTGAGTGGGGACGGGGAAGATTCTAGGCTTGATTCCTATAACAGCTTCAACACTACCACAACCCACCCAACCACCAAAACCATGGTTTGTGTTGAGCTGTAAATAGAATAGAAGAATTATTTTCCTATTATGTTAGTTTCCTATTTCTGTAAATAGATAGTTTTATTAGTTTCCTATTTCTGTAAATAGATAGCTTTATGATTTAGGAATAAGTTAGTTTAGGAATAAGTTAGTTTCCTATTATGTCTCTTGTTTTCTATTTCTTCTCTTGTAATCTCCTATATAAATTGTGTGTATAGTCAATCTAATAGACAGAACTTATTATTTTTCATCCCATATTTCATGTCAGTTTGTGCAACACCACAGGGCATGGGCACGTGAAAGTTTAAGTAGGTGGAAGAATTTTAACATGAGCCATCTAGTCCCCAAATTAGTGCCATGACTATTCTAAGGTTAAACATACATAATTATGAATACCAAAATAACATACCTCAGAGGTTGAAGGTAAGCATATAGGCATATACTCCTTGACATCATCAAGGGCGTACGATCCCACAACACGCTCTCCAGGAACCTTACAGTTTCCAACTAAGGATTCATTAGCAATCAATACTAACTATTGTTTTAAACAGAAATAAATAAATAAATAAATAAAAAGTAATAGGTATACCTCAACAGTGAGACGGTGTGGGTAGCAAGGTTCATCCCAAGCATAAGGGCAAGAGGTGTAAGAGTGGACAATAGTTTCAAAAGTTTCACATCTTTGCTGGTAAATCCGTAGCCTCTACAAAGTGGCAAAAAAGTGTCTAAATCATATATTTGGGTTAAAACACAGCACACTAGAGCTTTCTAAAAATTCTAGAGAATGATATTACAGCTCACTTTTGAACATTGGATAATGGAAGTATACTATATGTTAAGTCAAAACACACTATCTTAAGCCAAATAACTAATAATGAAGATTACAATAGCACTCTAGTGTCAGCATTTGTGTGTGTGTGTGTGTGAGATAGATAGATAGATAGAGAGAGAGAGAGAGAGAGAGAGAGAGAGTCAACAATAACTGCAATAAGAAAATGATCTGTTCAGTAATAACTGCAAAATGAAAGCGAACAGTTCAATAATAGTTGCAAAACAAAACATCTGCTCTCTATTAAGGGAGTGCTTTAGAAATGCGGGAAAAAAAGTGATCAGTTCTTTAACAGGGGAGCTCTGGTTCTCTGTGAGATCCACTTCAATCTAAATCTGTTCTTCATAAATATGCCTATGAAACTACAAATAAGAAAAGACGTCTTCAAGTAGTTGGGATAAGGTGTGGCTGAGTTAAGTGAACTTATGCTCATGCACAAAAAAGATATGTAAATTGCAGATTTTAAATACATGCAGTGCACTAATAAAATTGGTACAAGCAAAAGAAAAATAAAGTAGGTTAATATAACAAGGAGCCTAATCCGAGCAAATGTTATGCAACAGCACACAAGAGGAAAGAAAGATTATAATCAAACTAACACAATAAAGCTCCATCGCCTACTTTGGAATAAGCTACTAGTATGATAGCACCTGTTAAACAACTACTAACCTCCTTTGAGAAATTATCAATCCTATATGGCATAAAACCTGTATCATCATCAGACAAGAGAATCAAGTTTGTCCCAGAATTTCCATGAGGGCTCCCAATGATCTTTTCATCTCTAATCGAAATATCAGCATTCTGTACTTCGACCCTTATCATATTTAATGCACCTGAAACATAATTCCTCATTTTCACTTGAGTGTCACCTAGATGATCGGGCAAGAAGCTGCCTGACCATTGCCATCCAGGTCCATTAAAACAAATGGAAACCAGCAAATCCCTGCAATATGTTTAAGAATAAACATGCAAATAAGAAAAGAAGGATAAGAAATTAAAAACAAAATTCCCCACAGAATGAAAAAAACCTAATTGAAGCCAACTATTTCACTAGAGAAACACCTTTCCTTATCTAAATGAATGCTGATAGATATCTAGGTCACAGTAACTATGCCTTTTACCATATAAGCAACACAAGAATAAATATGCAAGTAAGAAAAGAAGGATAAGAAATTAAAAAGAAAATTCCCCACAGAATGAAAGAAACCTAATTGAAGCCATCTATTTCACTAGAGAAACTCCTTTCCCTATCTAAATGAGTGCTGATAGATATCTAGGTCACAGTAACTATGCCTTTTACCATATAAGCAATGCAACCTCTGATATTTGTAAGTGAACCAGTTTTGGTTAGCTGTTGAAGTAGAAACACTTTCTTTGCTTGAGGATCTCAAAGTTGCAAGAGAGTTGGATGTAATCAATTTGAGTGGAGGGGAATTCTACAGTTTTGTCTTGGGTGACTAACAACTAGAGAAAGTTGGAGGTATGACTGTTAGATTTGGAGGATTTTGGACTTCGTCAAGAATTCATGTTTCTCCTTCCTATAAAAGCCTATATCAACTACTCATGAAGTTGATAGGTTGGCTAAGAAAGGAGCCTTTCCTCTCTTTTTTATTTATTTATTTTTTATTATTTTATTATTTTTTTATTTTTTAATGATCTCATGCCTGCTTGAGTTTTTTCCTTTCTTTCTCTAGGGGTGGAAAGCCCAATGCTTTCCATCAAGAGGTCATTCTGCTATACACTTACACCATACATTTTCACTTTTTTTCCGAAAGATTTTCTCATCCTTCCTACTTTTGTACAAACCATTACTTTTTGCTAAATACAACAATAGTTTCTCATTAAAAAAATGATTTAATGTTTAAGAATTAAAGTTAGCCAAAAACATTTTCCAAAAAGATTACATCTCTAAAAGGATGAACAAATAGGCTGCTCTTGATGTTTGTAAGAAAAACAAGCTTGACATACCAATAACACAGCCAAGTACAAACAGAAATGTAGGACCTCCTTAGAATTCAACAAGGAACCTAAGGTGAAACTTAGTTTGGGGAATAATGCTTGAGAATGGTTGCTGTATTGCCATTTCAAAAATTCCTTTGTGGAACAATAATTTTAAAATTCACTTTATCTGTAACAGAAGTCAGCACCCACAAATTGCAGGCTTTCAAAAACATGTCACAAAAGGAGGGTCTTCAACTGATGTAGCACACAATCATCATTAGTTTCCTACATCATTCGTTTCTATTTTAGGTTCATCATTAGTATCTTATATCATTAGTTTCTATTTTAGGTTCATCATTAGTTTCCTATTTTAAGTTTCCTATTTCAATTATTTCCTTTATTTTTGCATTACAAACACTATTTAAAGGTTGATTGTAATTGTTAAAGAAGTTCAATATATTTTTCAGAATTATTCCCTAATTTTTCAGATCCTATTGTGATCTTTGTGCTTCTTCTTGAGTGTTTTCTTTTATTTATTTATTTATTTATTTCATTTCGAAGCAAATCTTCCATTGCACCAAAATTGGTATTAGAGCAAGGATTTTTACCTCAATTTGATGCTGACGATGATTCTAGTGGAAAACGAACCATCAACGTCGAATAACAGCTCAAAAAAGTCGAGCAACGACTCAATGAGATCAATGAGACTCTTTGCAACCTCACATAGATGGTGGCTGCGTTGACTATCGAAGGGAAACGTAAACCCATGGAGCGATGACTAGACCAACATGGCGATTGGTAGAAGGATGACTACGATGACCAACGCCGGCCATAGATCAGGTCAGAAATCAATGGCGGAGGCATGATTTGCACGGGGTCCAACCGCAAATAGCCTCATAATCGAGGAGTTCCTAGGCGTTGTGACGACGATAACCTCCAACAAGGGGTTTTTGATGAACAAGATGAGTTTTGTCCAATTTTTTGAGATGGTGATGATTTTCGACTTCCTCAGCCGAGGAATATTCAACACAGGCAACAACAGAGGTTAGGTTATTCATCTAGAGAAAAAGATAATTTCCGTTTCAATTATCGGGCTAACAATCGGGGTCAAAATAACCAAAGAATTTAAGATAAAGATGGATTTACCAAGTTTCGATGGTTGACTACACATTGAAGATTTTCTTGATTGGGTCCATACTGTTGAAAACTTTTTCAACTATTTGAATATTTCTAAAGAAAGTCAAGTAAAGCTCGTGGCGTATAAGTTGAAAGGCGGGGCTTCTGCAGGGTGGGAACAGCTTCAATATAATCGTCAATGACAAGGAAAACAACATGTTCATAGTTAGCCCAAGAGGAAATGGTTATTACAAGGGCGATTTCTCCCTCCGGATTATGTACAATATTTATACCAACAATATCAAAATTGTCGACAAGAAAAATGGATTGTGAATGAATACACATAGGAATTTTATCGATTAAATGCCTGAGTTAATTTGTTTAAGATGGAGGATCAATTAATTGCTCGTTATATTAGGGGCCTAAAGCTGGTTATTCAAGGTTGATGGGCTCTTCAAGGGGTTTGGACCATGACAGATGCATTGCCATATACTTTTGTTTTTTGGTGTCTTGACAAAAAGATTGTTTTGGTGTCACAATCTCAATCGTTATAAAACAATTTGGTTACTAAGAAAGATAAGCCGCTATTCACTAAGATAGTGAGCTTAGATTTCTTTAACCAAGTCAAGGAGCCAAATTTTGTTGTAGCATTGGTGGTTAAGGGCTAATCTGAAGCCACTATTGATGTCCTCACCAAGTTTCAAGAGGTACTAGCTGATTTTCTCGATTTATCTCCCAATGAATTACCTAATGAGTTACCTCTTATGCTAAATATTCAACACCATATCAACTTAGTACCTAAAACTAGTTTACCTAACATGCCACATTATCGTATGAACCTAACTAAGCATAAAGAGTTGCAGTGACAACTTAACAAGTTGCTTGATAAAGGCTTGATTTGTGAAAGCATGAGTCCTTGTGCAGTCCCAGCTTTACTCACTCCAAAGAAGGACGGTAGTTGGCGCATGTGTGTGGACAACTGCTCTATCAACAAAATGATGGTCAAGTATCGCTTTCCTATCCCACGTCTTAATGACATGCTTGACAAGTTAGAAGGTGTTGTGGTGTTGACCAAACTTGATTTACGAAGTGGCTATCACTAGATTCTCATTCGACCAAGGGATGAGTGGAAGATGGCTTTCAAGACTAAAGATGGCCTTTATGAATGGCTAGTGATGCCATTTGGGCTATCAAATGCGCCAAGCACTTTCATGCAGTTGATGAACCAGGTTCTTTGTTCATTTATTGGAAAATTTGTGGTAGTTTATTTTGATGATATTCTCATCTATAGTAAGGACGAGGAAGAGCACTTATCACATCTCAGGGAAGTCTCTTAGCCTTACAAGCTAATAAATTGTATATCAATCTTAAGTTTAGCTTTATGACTAGCCATCTTTTATTCCTTAGATTTATAGTGAGAAAGGATGGTATTCAAGTTGATGAGACGAAGGTGAAGGCAATTCGAGAATGGCCAACTCCTAAAACCATGCGTGAAGTGCAAAGTTTCCACGATTTAGCTACTTTTTATAGGCATTTTATTATAGTATTTAGTACAATCATGGTGGCCATTATCGATTGTCTAATGAAAGAATAGTTCTAACGGGGCAAAGCGCAAAAAGACAACTTTGAATCAACAAAAGCAAAGTTGTGCACTGTATTGGTGTTAGCACTCCCCAATTCTGGGGAAGTGTTTGAGGTTGAATGTGATACATTAGTTCTAGGAATTGGGGCTGTCTTATCTCAAGGGGATCGCCTAGTGGAATTTTTTAGTGAAAAGATTAGTGAACCTTGACAAAAGTGGTCCGCTTATGATCTTGAATTTTATGCAATTGTTTGAACCTTAAAGCATTGGGAGCATTATTTGTTTCATTGAGAGTTTGTGCTATTTACAGATCATCAAGCTTTAAAGCTCATCAATTCTCAAAAGACGATTAATCAAATGCATGCCCGATGGATTGCCTTTTTACAGAAGTTCACTTTTGTTATCAAATATAAGTCTGACCAATAGAATAAAGTAGCTAATGCATTGAGTCGACGAGCCTCTTTACTAGCTACAATTAGTATTGAGGTGGTGGGGTTTGATTATTTGAAGGATACTTATGCCGTTGATGAGGATTTTGGTGGCATATGAGCGTGATGCAACAATAAGGAGTTTGTTACTGACTTCCTTATTCAGGATGAATTTTTATTTTGAGGTACACAATTATGCATCCCTCGTTCTTCTTTGCGTGAACATTTGATTAGAGAATTGCATGATGGAGGGCTAGGAGGACATGTTGGTTGGGATAAAACAATCAGCTTGGTAGAAGAGAGATTTTATTTGCCTTAGCTCAAATGGGATGTTGGGCGTTTCATTCAGAGTTGGCCAGTGTGTCAAAAAGCCAAGGGACAGGTTCAAAATACTGGTCTTTGTATTCCTTTACCTATTCTAGAGATGATTTAGCAAGATTTAACTATGCATTTTGTTCTTGGCCTCCTAAGAACTCAACATGGAGTTGATTCTGTTTTGGTTGTAGTTGACCGATTTTCTAAGATGGTTCACTTCCTTCCTTGTAAAAAAGCTTCATATGCTTCTAATGTGGCCGATTTATTTTTCTGTGAAATTGTTTGCCTGCATGGTGTTCCTCGTTCAATAACTTCACACTTCTTTGAAGTATAGTAACACGAGCCATCCCTAGACCGATGGGCAAACTAAAGTGGCTAATCGCACTCTTGGCAATATGATACTATCTGTTAGTGGAGATAAACCGAAGCAATGGGATGCTGCCCTTCCACAAATTGAGTTTGCTTTTAATAGTATGCCTAATCGTTCTACCAAGAAGACCCCTTTTGAAGTTGTCTACACTAGTGTTCCAAGGCATACAATGGATTTGATTCGTCTTCCCCTTTCTCATGATGTCAATCCTAACATTGAGGAGTTTGCAGAGCCTATTCAACAGATTTATCAACAAGTGAAGAAGAATTTAGAAGAGGTTAATCTTTGTTACAAAATTGCTTCAGACCGACATCGGTGCCTTAAGTTGTTCAATGAAGGTGATCTAGTGATGGTCCATTTTTGCAAAAATCGTTTTCCTATTGGCACGTACAATAAGCTTAAAGACAAGAAAATTGGTCATTTCCGCGTCCTTCAGAAGGTTGGAGATAATGCTTACAAGATTGATCTTCTAGCTAATATAAACATTTCCAATACTTTCAACATTGCTAATATCTTTGAATACTTCCCTCGGATGAGTTTTCTTTGCAGCCACAAAACTCGAGGACGAGTTTTCTTCAAGTGGAGGGGATTGATGCAACAGACAATCATCATTAGTTTCTATTTACGGTTCATCATTAGTATCCTATATCATTAGTTTCTATTTTAGGTTCATCATTAATTTCCTATTTTAAGTTTCCTATTTCAGTTATTTTCTTTATTTTTACATTACAAATACTATTTAAAGGCTGATTATAATTATTAGAGGAGTTCCATATATTTTCAGAATTATTCCCTAATTTTTCAGGTCCTATTGCAATCTTTGTGTTTCTTTTGGAGGTTTTTTTTGTTTCGTTTCGAAACAAATCTTCCATTGCACCATCAACACCCATTACAATTCCGTTCTTTACAATAAATAAAAATACCATGCGTACCCTTCCTTTTACTTTTCATCAATCTTTAATAACAAATGTATACTGCTATCATCCTGTAAAAAGGTGAGAGGAAAGATGAGAAGAGACAAGAAGAGAGTTATTTGAATGTCATTTTTAATAGCAATTTCATTTTTCTAGGACACCATGACTATCAATTTTTAACCTTAGGGTTGAATACATACTTCAACAAAAATGTCAATGCAATTCTACATTTTTATTTCATTTTTTCAATATTACATGATAAGTAAAACTATATATTTTATAACTATTCATTCTTTATAAATTTTTTATTAACTAAAGTAGATAAGATCATATAATTCTATTCTGATTAGGCTTCAGCTCTTAAGCTTGTTGTTATATCTCTAGCTTATATTTAAAAACTTGAAAATAGTTGTTTATTTTAATCCTTAGTTATAATGGACAGTACTGACTATTTAAATAAATTTAGATTTCTAAACAAAGGAATAAGAATAGAAACAATTTCCTATTCACATTCTTAGTGTTTTCTAACATTGAAATGGGCATTTCTAATCGTTGAGCTACCAATTCCTGGAGTAAATAGCCCAAAGCATTCAATTCCTGTTCCTTATATTATGAGAGCCAAACAAGGCCTTAGTGGAAAGGTGATCAATGCATTCTCCCAAAGAATATTATAGCCTGTTAAACACTTCTCAACAAGGAACCTTCCCTACTATACACCACCAGTTCCAGCAGTTACAAATGTTCAATTTATTTGCTTTTGAATGTGTAATTTGCATTTGTTTACAGCTCCATAAGTTTGAGATTATGTTCATGTTTTGAGATTATAACATCCTAATTAGGGAAGTTACCTTGATGTATCTGTCCAGTGAAGGTGAGAATGTTGTCCAACACCCAAATAAGAAACAAAATCAGTTCCCTTCTGCTTATAACATAGATCCTTGCTGCATGCATTACTAATAACATATCTACAAAGATTAAGTGTTAAGATACATCAATAGGTGAGAATCACTATTAAAAAGAAATGTACAGTATATTATAATGAATTAAGGTAATTAGCTTCATTGCAATGATGTTACCTGGGTTGGAAAGTGATGGCTCTAGTCCTCCCAGCAAATGGCCCATCAACCGCACTTGATGTCACAGATAATATAAATGCAGCATTTGTAGATGGTTGAGGAACAAGAACACTACATGAACCACTTGGTGGAACAAGAGAAAATGGGCTTGACCATGAAGAGTTTAGTGTATTCTCCACCAAACATTCAGACCTTCTTACTCTAACCATAGTCTCACTTTCAGAGGGATTGGGGTTAGGTGAATACATGCATGCCTTAACCTTCCCAGAATCAAGTTTGTCTGATTGCTCATGAATAATTGTAGAAGAACCAGATGAAATCATAGGTTTGCTCTGAAATCTCTGTGAATCTGTGTCAACATTCTTCCTTGTTGAGACAATGTGCTCTTTTGAGGAAGAATTTCTCAGACTGGCAATAACTGGGGTTGTGGTAGATGCATCCATGTCAGAAGAAAGAAGACTGAGACCATCTTTCCTGCCTACATGTACTTCCCGTTCAACCAAAGTATAACAGGAAGGAATGGTGCAATCATTTCCTTTCATTTCATTGGCAGAATCTGAAACAATAAGTGAGAAACCAGTGCAATTGTATAACAAAAAGGGAACAAAGATGCAGAGTTCCCGAGCACCAGAAAATGCATCCATCACCTTTTCCACAGTAAGGTATGTAGGACCTACAAAAATGCGCATTCACGCTTTTACAAATTAATACAAAATATAGTCAGGTCAAGCAAAAAACCACTAGGTATCTGTATAGACTGTATTACCATTAGATAAATCAGGATCAAGAATCATGGTCTCAGATAAAGAAAACTTGGTTCCACTGAACTTAGCCATTGCAGTGAACGTTTCTGTGCGTGGGAATTTCATCACTGAAGGCTTGAATCCATGCATATGAAACACCATTACCAGGTCTTGCGAAGAGTCAATATGAAAAAAAGAAGTTTCCACCTAAAAATTGGCAAGAAATTAGTTACTGAGTATCTATGCCACCAACTTCAGTAAAAATTAAGAACCAAAGAGGCAGAAAACTTCCCCCAGATTCGGACATTTCAAATTAGAAACATGTTACAAACCTCTGAAAGCAATGCACTACGAGTAACTCCACCACTTTCAATCGTCAATGATGCTGCCTCTGGAAGATAGTTGTTAACTATTAATGGTGTGCTTAGGGTAATTTGGTGAATTAACCGCTTCTTTGACTTGTCCTGATTGTGCAGAATTTGACTGCCACTTTCAACTGATCGTTTCACAGTATCTTTGGTATGAAGATATGAACCCTTCTTTGCCCTGCCAAATGAAGGCAGGCAGACATCTTGAACTGATAGGCAACATCGAAATGGATCATTACTTGGATGAGATGGATAGCAAACAAAGGATCTCAAAAAAGCAATCCTGTTTTCCTGTGAAAGAATATCTGAGAGTTTATAAGCTTCACTCCACAGGTAAGTGCTTCCAAGTGGACGCCACCTAATTCGACCAGATTCAGCCAAATGTAAAGGTAGTGGAAATTCCTGACCAGGATATATGGGATCTAGGATCTGAAATGACAAGATAAGTGTGAAGTTAAAATGGTAGAATAAGAGCCTTCAGTGAAGAATTCTAAGAATGAAGCAACTCTTTCTTTGAATACCTTTGGAGATACGCCAAATGGAATATCAAACCGTAGTTCCAAGGCCTTTGAGGTTGCATTCATGAGTATGACCTGAAAACATTGTGTAAGGGGAAGCTCGATAGCATTAAGAATCACAACAAACATTAATTCAATCTCTACATACCGTTGAGTACAGTCGTACCAATTTGCTATATCGCTGTATTGAAACATCAAACACAACAGGAACAACGAAGCCACTATTTGCATCTCTCTCATGGTTTTCTTCAATGATTTTATTGTATTTTGAAGAACTCCCAATTGTATTTATTTCTGTCTTATTCGATGCTTTTGAAAAATCCACCTCGAAGTAGGTGAGACCAACGAGATCCATTGAAAGGGGGTTGGAAGGCACAGATGTTCCATCGAGTTGAATAGTAATAAAATGATGAGCAACCCCATGTGATTGCTTCTCGTTGAGTCGATCTGAAGAGTGAACTGGTCGAAAACGAAGCATTTGTTCCTCAGGAGTTTCATTGATATAAATTGGAACGGAATGTCCAGGTTGGACAAATTTTCCATCATTCATTGCTGGGACATCAAAATCATCTGCATTAACTAGGTCTTGGTAGACATGGAATACTAAGGGCAAGGAAGTCAAATTTTGAAGTATGTATGGAACATATCTTCCTATACATTCATTTTCACCAATCTGGCGGTTTAGGAATCTGTTGCTTTCAGGAAGATCATTCAATCCAATCAGACCCCAAGCATCCTTAATCATCTCTATTACCCTGAAAAGAGCCTTTGAAGAAACAATTATGAAGTAAGTAGATTGCTTATTGTAACAGTTCATTAAAAACAATAAGCTGATGCTGCACTTAAAGAGTATAGAGAAACCGAAGATAAGTTGCCCATATAGAATCTAGTTGTATTGTGGAATCATCAATGGAAAAGAGAGTACAAACAATTTAATTGAAATGAAAAGAAATTAATTTTATTCTCTCCATAACATATATGCTCAATTTTAGGTTTTCTTGAGAAGAAATCTTGTACCACCATTTTTTAGGTGGTCACACTTTTCTACAATCAGCCCATATAGGATTATGGATTTTTTACATTTGAATGTCATGCAAGGCACAATTAAGCCATTCAATTTCCATGGGATGTTCATATGTTCTCTCAGCTAAATGTTGAAGTAGGAAGGTGATCTTTAAAGCAAGCAATAGATAATTATATACCTCAACAAGGGATTCTGTAAAATTCAAGTTAAGCTGGGCTGTTGATTTGAGATTGATATCTGTTGTGATAAAGCTGTTCAGCACTGAACTTTTTCTATGGCTTCTGATCATGTCTATCTGAAACATCCACGGCTCTACAAAGGGCTCCCACAAGACCTATAATGATTAAAAGCAAGCAATAAAACCATTAGAAGAGTGCTCAGACATGGAAGAACTTAAAAAGGACAATGATATTTCCTTAATTAATTTACCTTGTGAATATTGTTGTAGTTCACTTGAAGGTCCCCAGTGATAGAGCCATCCATGTTCTCTTCGGTTATGCTGGCCTGCAACCTTAGATTCCTTGTAAGGATTTCTAGTAGTGGTCCGTTGCAGCTCCACTAGAACAATACAAAGAGGTAAAACTATTATGACACAATATATGCAAGAAATGGGCTATTTATTAGCCAACTGTGAGTTTGCATATAAAGAGCTATAGAATTAATGATGAAGCACAAATATTTCAACGCCTGAAATTTGTAATAAAACAAATGTTGATTGAAATCACACAACTGTTTTACACACAATATTTTGATCCCAAAAATTTGTAAAGAGTAAATAAGACAGATATATAATTGACATTTAAAGGAAAATTGTCACCACACTTCATCAATCTCCATTTCCAACATAAAACCATCAAATTGAATTTAATGGTCCTAACATTGTTGTTGTTGTTGCTTTCTTTTCTTTTCTTTTCTTTTCTTTTCTTTGTGTGTGTGTGTGGGGTGTGAGAAGGCTCAGCCTTGATCCCATCACACCTACTATCGTAAAAATAATGGATGCAGTTGAAGGTTTTGCAGGGTCACTCTATTACAGATCAATCTTTGTCTTCTTTTCCTGTAGAACTTTAATTTCCACCTTAACTTGTATGACCAGGAAGTCAAAGGCCTCTGTTTGCTCATGTCTTCTTTAATATTTATTTTTCACTATCTTTCCTGATGAGATTTTGGTTACTGAATCTATCAGGTTTATTTTTCATTGACATCCTGTTTTAACAAGCAAATATAAATTGTATATTAAATAAGAGGCACCTACCTTAAGGGGGCATAACTCCAATGCATAAGAGATGTACAAGGAGCAGGAAATCTAAAAGTATCCTGAAGATCCATGTTGCAATGAAGGAGGCCTATTACTGCCCTTAGCCTTGAGCATTTTGTTCTTTTAAAGGGATTTGGTGAGAGAGTTACTCTATTGCCCAATTGCTTTAAGATAGTGGCACAGCTTATTTGAGATTGCTGGGATTGCTTAGTACCTGGAGAAATGTGATTGACAAAATTATTATTGGTTTTGTTGATTTATCTTTTCTCAAAATGTCCAATTCTCAATGGTCCTTTTGCTCCGCTTGCAAGATATATTAGCTCTTCTTTGTGGTTTATCTTTTCCCAAAATGTTCACTACTAAAGTAGTCCTTGTACTCCACTTGTAAGATGTATTATTAGAGCAAACAAAGATAAAATAGAGGATATAAAAATTTTATGTGGTTTCCCCAAACTTGAGGTATGCCCATGGATGACACAGGTTCCATGGTGTTCAAAGACAGAAAGAGAGAACAGAACACAAGACAGTATACTTTGGCATTTGGTCATCCATATTGTTAGAGTGAATGATATGCATATTGAATCCAAATCCCACAAGTTCAAGCTTTTAGGAAAATTAGTAGTTCAACATTGTATCAAAGTTTTGTTTGGTGGGAGGTCCTGTGTTCGAACCTCACCACTGCATGTTTATTTGCTCAATTTATTATGCCCACATGTAAGCCCAAAAATGGAGGCTACATGTGAGGTAGGATGTTAGAGTGCATGATATGCATATTGAACCCAAATCCTACAAGATTAAGCTTTTAGGAAAATTAGTAGTTCAACACATATACATTCTCCAAGTGAATAGGGTTAGTATAGAACCAACTAGGGCTATGAAGCTGCACATAACATAACAAAAAGGATGTAGAAAAGGAAAAGAAAGCATTATATATCTACAAATAAAGAAAGAAAACATTCCCATCCCACA
This sequence comes from Vitis cinerea var. helleri x Vitis rupestris, assembly GCA_945999865.1. Taxonomy (NCBI): domain Eukaryota; kingdom Viridiplantae; phylum Streptophyta; class Magnoliopsida; order Vitales; family Vitaceae; genus Vitis; species Vitis cinerea var. helleri x Vitis rupestris. Next base: position 334,354 of record OX253931.1, on the reverse strand, counting down.
ACTCAAAAAGTGTCATTCACAGCAGCTATGTAACAATCAATAAACATCACCAATTGCAATGAAATTATGAAAATACCAGTACAATAATTATAACTTTAAGTATTCAAAAAAGTAATCATACCCTTTCATCAGTTAGCAGGAGAGAGAGCTTCCTCAATTGGACTTCAAAATACACATGACTGAATGTGAACTGAGAAGAACCTGCTTCAGGAATTTTGAACCCTGTACCATGCCAGAAGTGGAAAACTTGACGTGAAAGCCATACATCCAAATTATCACATTGAACCACCATTTTGACATGCACAGGCTCCATTGGGTTATTACAAATTTCAGCCTCTACATTTACTTGAAATAAATGGAAGAAAGGCCAAGAGTGGACACTCTTGTCCTCACATATCTGCAGCGAACCACTCATTTGTTCCAAACAAGATTTCACTTTTATATCACTGCCATTAATAATGAGTACATTATTTCTGCTCTGCAATGTAACTTCAATAAATTTACTATGCTCCCCTTCAACTATGGCAGACAAACTACTCAGGGGTCTCTCCTCTTGAATCACAGATTCCCGAATTTTGCTAAATGATTCTCCACTGACCCACACAGGAATATGAAACGTTATGGCAATATTATCAGACTTCATATTTAGAATAGTATTCTGCTTCATGGTTTGTGATACAAAATAACTCGACATGCTCAGAGATGGAACAGAATATTTGGAAACAGAAACTGCAACATTTTTTCTTCGATCTAATGGAGCTTTGTCTTCAATCAGTGGATCCAGTGGACCTGAAGCTATAACATCTGAAGATGAATCCTGCATTGAAGGTTCAGCCAATTGTCCAGCATAATAATTGAAAAGGTCAATGACCTCAGCCCACTTGAACAAATGTAACCAAATATTAAGTGAAGCAAGAGCAAAATCAAGCTCATTTTCACCCTGATCTAATCTTGAGAAATGCATGTCAAGAACTGAGGAGTTGGGGGAAGCAGAGATACAATGTACTAACATGAGACAATTCGGCAATGAGTATAATGATAGAGAAGAGAAACAAATATCCCACCTTAAAGGCATTTCATTTCTTAAAGAAGCAGAGAACACAAATTGCATATCAGCCTTAGCAACTGGTTCAAAAGAGATTGAGGGGTCTTTCAAGCAACAAAATTTTATAGACAGTGAATTCACAAAACATCTTGCTTCCGTGAACATCATGTTTGAGGCTTTTGATGGAACTGCCCTGCTTTCCCTTAGAGACCTCTTTGAGTGAAGAAACTGTAGCACATCAGATGTGAAACATTTAGATTCCTCATCAATTGAGGAGAACTGGAATATGACATCTATCAGTGCTTCAAATCCACTAAAAATGTAACCATCTGGCAGCAAAGACCCATAAAGGAAACATTAGTCCATGTAAGAAACAGAAAAAACAAACAAATGAAAAATATATTAAGCTCCAAGCGACCTATGAAACCATCCTACCTTCAGCAATAAGTTGACAGTTGCAGACCCTCACCATGACACACATGGGAGCAGGAGAGAATCCATTTAAGGTTTCACTTTCCCATGGTATTCTTACCCATACATCAACACTAAGTGGTGCAATAAAGGTGATATTTCCAGGTGCAGAATCTTGACCAAACATCAATAAATCATGGGCATCATCGTTGAACAGCAGCAGTGATAGGGATAAATCCCGTCCAAAGACATTTAAACTGCAACTTTTATCTGCAACTTCATGTGCTTGAACCAAACATTCAGGCGGGATGTCCCTCAGCACTTCTCCAGAACAGCTCTTATCCATGAAACTACAGTATAACTGTTGAATGTCAAGATTTAAAAATTGGCTGCCATTGCTCTTGACAGGTAAAATCAGAGTGGAGTCCACTATCTCAAGCTTAAATAAAAAGTCACTTTCAGGTTCTCTATTTATATGCTTGTGCTTTCCAAAAACAGGCTGCTTATTTGCATTTAAACCCCAATCAGGCAATGAGAAGTAACCAATTACAATGGCCAAATATTCAGGTGGTAGAATGCAGCATACATGTTGAATGCTGATGCTTAGTTCGGAATGAGAACCTATGGATTCAGCATTGCCCTTAGTCATGCGTATGTTTAGAATAGGAGAAAGATTTGGTAATGAGGGGCCCCATAGAAACTCATGAAAATTTTTGGTCCACCAAGATGAAGAGAGAATCAAACCTTCACTGGAACACAGTACATCCAAATAGTCTCCTTGAATGGAAAGTGAAAATTTAGTTATAGGCATTGTAATACTCCCAACAATGCATTTGGAATCATGAAAATGTATTTTGGTTCCACCGAGATTCAAATGCAACAGAAATGAATTGGATTCCTTCAATGCTGGTGCATTATAAGATCTAGATCCCTTCTTCATACTGAATTTTGGCCTCTTGATATTTCTATCCCTCAAATTGAAATTTTTCCTCCACTCAGGTATTGCATAAAAAAGTGAACTCTCAAGGATACCAAGAGAACCAGAATTTTTAATTGTAACAAATGGAAAATTATTCAAAGGAATGCTTGCCCACTCAGAGGATCCAGTTTCAAAGTAGTTCGAGAATCCAAACCTTTGGAAACCAAAACTAGAAACAGGTACAGGATTTTGAACATCCACGATTGGGCTAACAAGGTTGTCACCAACAGAAGAAGTACCATAGCCAGATATTTTATCATAAAACCCAACCAGCAAACCAAATATATATGGATAGCAGTGAAGTTCAACATCGTTCAAGAAAACTGTACATTTATGACGAACTAAGTCCACACTTCTATAAGCTTCATAATGTAAAAGAAAGCATTCATCGACAGATGTCCCGCTGTCTCCACAATTATCAATCTTATTGCCAAGTCCAAATTGCTGGTCATGCTGATGTCCTGAACTAGAGTCAAGTAACTTATAAGATGAGCATAAATTATGGCTCTCTCTGTCACCTCCCAATGAATACGTGCTGATATTGAGTGCCTTCAACGAGACCATGCACTCCTCAAATTCAGTAAGACCATACCTGTGGTTTGTACAACATAAATTCACTTTGTAGGAAATAATGCAATCTCATTCATCTTATGTACCAACTCTAAAAGGCAAATTGATGGAAGACTTGTTAGCTGTTTGGACATTAGCATAAACATCATATAGTTCAAACTTAAAATTTTTTTTTGTTAATTTAATACTACAGACAAAACAGATGAAAGATCCTTCACAAGAAAAAAAAGAACAATAATAATGGTGATGATGATGATGATGATGATGATAACACTAATAATAGTAGTAGCAGTAGCAATAACAATATAAAGATATATAAAAATTGGAGGAAGCAAAACACTGCCTAAAAAGACTCAAGACTTTCAAATGCCATTCCTATCCCTGGCCCAAATAATCCACATAATTGATAAAGGAGAATTCATAATCTGATATTGTTTTCTCATTGACATACATTTCGACCCAGGAATAAAAACCTTTGCCTTTTTTCATGGAGCGTCACGTGTGACTATTACCCTATTTGCTTTTCTCTAGTAGTTACAAGAAAGAAGACACCATCTTTTGCTGATGTACTTTTCTCTTTCTTTCTTTCTATGGATTTTGCCTTTTCTGCCCCTCCAATAACCAACTATTCTGTTGATATTACTTTGAGCCTGATACCCTGCAAGCTCCCCTCAAACATGAGTTTCAAGATTCCACTGGACCAGAGAGGTACAATATCTAACAATACAATCACATTTTTGACTCCTTAAACCAACCACTCTATTACCCACAGAAATTAAAATCAATGGGATACCATGTTATCTGGAAACCTAAATGGATGTGAAAAAACACTCACAACCTTCCTTGAATCATCCTGTACCTATGCTAAAAGATTCTAACATTCTCTCCATCTAGATCACCAAAACCATGGCTAAAATAGCACACTTCCAGAGACTTGCTCCAGCCCTCCTGTGGAAGCTGCTAGAATAGTATAGTCATGAGACCAGATAATTACTTGGGGCAAGGCCTTGAATCCCAGCTGAAGCAAACACAAAGTCATGCCATGGAGGCATTAGTTGATCACTGACTTACTGCTTGAAAGGAATACTGTTCATCTGGAGGATTAAGGGTTTAAAATGGACTTATCTGCAGATAGTGCAGCATGGTTAAAGTGCCTTATAGATGGAAACTGAAGAAGTTGTTTCTCAGTTGGATAGAGAGATTTTCATGCCCTTGTGACCTTTCCTTAGATGTTTATAAAGATTGTTGTCCAAAGTTGAAAGAGAACCAGCTGAAAATCTTTGGTAAATTTTACAACAGTGGAGTAATCAACAGTAGCACAAATACAACCCCTAATTGGCTTTCTACCTAGATAAGAAGCTACTACTGACATTAAAAATTCAGGCTCATTAGTTGTAAGAAGTCATTATAAGTTTATCACCAAGACACTCTTTAAGCTCATTCATATAATACGCTGTGAGACCATTTCTCCAATCTTTGAGGTTTCTATTGAGGCCAGACAATTTTGGATTCCATACTAATAGCTAATGAGTTGGTGGATGAAAAACTTTTGCATGGGAAAGGAGGGGGTTGGTCTTCAAGATCAATTTTGGAAAAGCAAAATGTAACTCCCCATAGAAGAAAGCCTTTGACTCCCCTTCCTTAAAGGAAAAACAACAAAACCCAACAGGTATGAGATTCCCAACAAAATCCATGAAAGTATACACTCCCTTCGCCAACTTATTGGCATCCTAATTAGTTCATCTAGACTTAAAGAAAAGAGCACTCTAGTCCTCACCCAAATCCACAATTTGCCGCATTGAAAAAGTGTATCCCCAAGACCCACTGTGGCCCCTATTCACCCAAGATAGAACAATTGCCGAGTCCACTTCCACTATTACATTGGTGACACACAACCATCTTGTGAATTTGAGATTATCAAATAAGGCAATATGTCAGTGTCAATTTCCACTCCCACCTCTTTAAAAAGGCTCAAAGGCTTCTTTGGGGACAGCTTTCTATTTTTTTTCTTTTGCCTAGAAACTGAAACCAAAGCTAAAACCCTAATTTCCAAAGAGCAATATTTGTATATTAAAACTTTCATTAAACATGAAACAACTTACATAGGCCAAAGTAGAGCTTCTAGGAGAAGCAACATTTTTTTTACCTTCCACATTAAGCACTTTTTGACAATTAACCAAAAATGTTCAAAAGATTTTATCAAGCTTATAAAAGAACTTTTAGCTTTTTAACCACCAATCCAAATAGGGTTGAAAATTTTTGGCCCAATGATCTCCATGACATCCTTCAATACCAATATCACCCAAATTTCTCATAGAATATCCATAAAAAATTAAGCGTCAGAAAACTAATAAGCAGAGAAACCCGCTCAGCCCCTATATCCGCCACCATCTTAATTGGAAGCCATACCAAACTCCAATCCTTCCAATTGGTGCTAAGAACTCCTCAAAACTCTTCCATAACGACATCAAAAGATAAGTGACGAAGAAAATATTCCCATAATTGATGAGCTTGCTGAGAGGTGAGCTTCTAGCTTTGTCAAGTTCCTACTGAATTTTATCCACACTGAGATTTTCAGGTTATTGGGTTCTGTTGTGTTCTCTTTGTTTGTGATGTATCTAGGCTGTAGTTCTCTCTCTCTTCTGTTTTAGTTTCTTTGAAGGATTTCTCACTGTTCTAGATGCTTCTCCTCTATCAATAATATTCTGCTTCAAAAACCTTCAGTAGTTTTAGTTGCATTTACTAATTGGTTAAATGACATGGCAATGAGGGCCAAGTTGTAACCTGATACACAAGCTGCTTTAAAAATAAAAATAAATTAAAAAACGAAACTAAACTTTTAGGCATTGTCTTGTCACATGCGATAAGTCTCCTACGGTCAACTTATGGTTTTTCCTCTCTAGAACCATATGTAGATATTGGTAAACACAATTTAAAAGCCCACCAACTTTTATTGATGCCAGCTGATGATCCTAGATCACTGTCACATGTTACTTAGAACACTTCATGACACAAGAGAGACTGTAATCTAAGCTTCTTTACATACATGAACTCTTGCACCAACAACTTCTCCCCAAAGTATCTCTCTCCTTAACGTCTTTAATCACCTATCCAATTCAAAATCCAACTCTATTACTGTTGAAAATTCGAAATTATCAGACCTTGAAGTCAAAGTCATCAAAAGACAGTATGGATCTAATCCACACCATATATCTTCCCTGTCTAATGAAACAGTTGGACTAGGAATCTTAACCCATAAGTTGCATTAAAAACAATAACCAGATCTTTGAGCCTTTTGCTTTTCAGGATAACCACAATTTCAACTACCAAACCTTGCCTCCCTTTCCTTATCTGAAAGTGTCCTCTTCCCTTAAGCTCATATCTGCACCCATTTTTGGGCTTCTTTGCCAACTTCTTCCCTGAGCTCCTCCACAAATGACAACATCATCACATCTTTGAATTGATCAGATCATAGCCAGTAGTCAAGTAAATGTCAAAGATCTTTATTCATTCCCAAGAACATGGATTGTCCTCCTTCAAATCGAACTCGTAGGATAATATCCACCACAATAAACCTGTCCCTCTCAAGTTTGACCAACTCCACATGCCCAGGGGCACACCCTGGGCCCAAGGCCCACATAATCCCAAGCCATTCAGCTTGAACAAGGAAACACTTAGAAAATCAATGCTCTTTTACACCTAACAATTTTGGTTTACAGACCACAGGGTACTTTGGGCCAAGCAAGTTATATAGCTGCAGGTCAACCAAAAACTAAGCATTCTACTCCCCCCCTTCCCCCTCCCTCTCTTTTTTTTCTCAGTTTAGGAGAAGTAAAGCAATTTTCATTAATAAAAGAATAATTTACAAGAAGAGAAGGATGCAGAGTTCAATATAAAAAAGGTTCAAAAGTAAACAGATTAAATTGCAAAATATAATTTTTACAAGTAATATTATGGAATGATCATCCTGTATAATACACTTCCATCAAGTCACCAGACCCACCAAGACAAAAACAATGAAGTTCCAATGCAGAATATTACATGAAAGTATTTTCTTGTGTATGAGTGCATAGGCATTCAAACATGTAAATTCATAAGCACAAAATCAATGGTTCAAAACTTACCTAATATCCAATTCCCGCTGAGAAAGCATGAGGACAGAACTATTTGCTCCATCATTTTCAAGGTTAACATGGACATTGACTGACTCTAAATTTGCAGAGATAGAGAAACAGAAATTGTTTGTGCTTGTAGTTCCATTTGACATGATATCAAGATAACCCAGAGAGTTCAGGCTTACAGGTTCTGACTTGGATTGCAGAATTTTAAAATGTGCCATCAATCCGATAACTGAACCGTATATCAACGGGGAAAAGTGTGCATGAAGGGACAACACACTGAAATAAACCTGGAACCAGTACAAAATTAAAAAAAACAGAACCATGATATAAGACGCATCATTTTTTCTATCTCCAGAATTCAAATAAAAGAAAATGAGCATTTTGTCACTAAAAGATTCAAAAAAACATATACATATATATTAATGGGCAAAATTGTGCACAAAGTGAAAACACACTGAAATAAACCTGCAACCAACACATCTAAGAACAATAGAAACATGAACTAATGCACATTATTTATTCTATCTTATTCATGTAAAAAATTTGAAACAATAAAAAAAAATGAAGACTTTATTGCTAAAAATTCATGTACATGTGATGTCATTGTGTGTATCATCTATAGATAATTCTGAAATCTTGTTCAATTCAAAGGGATCTTACCTCCAAACAATCTGACAGAAAATTCTCTCTCTCCAACCTCCTCCCTCTCTTTACCATACAAAGCAAGTAAAAATTCAACTCTTAAGAACTGAAGCTAAGATTGAATTGGAGGAGAGAATCAACTGAAGGAAACAAATTAACACGTGTTGTTTGGTTCTGGGTTAAATAAAATTATGGAGTATCTCAAGGTAGGAGAAGGTTATGGAGGTTTGGCCTATAAAATTTTGGAGTGTCCATAGGAAGCCAGGGTGCTTTCCTTCTGGCTTGCTTCTTTGTAGGAAAACTGGGATGGGCATGGAGGTTTGACCCATGGATTCACCACATTGTTAAGCTTTCTATAAGCCTAGGTTGCTCTTGAAGAGTTTGTTGGGGATTTCTGCCTTTGAACACTCATCTGCTCCAACTTTTGTCGGGTCTTACTTTTACTAGGCTCTTAGGTGTAGCTTTTGTTCAGAGCTTGTGGATGGGTGCTTGTTGTCAAGAGTGCACTCTAATTTTTCCTTTTGATTTTGGTTTATGTAAGGGTGCATGATATAAATTGCGAGTACAGATCCTGCAAGCTTAAACTTTTAGGAAAACTGGTTGTCTAATGTGGTATTAGAGCCTTGTTTGGGAGGTCATATGTTCAAATTTTATTGTATAGATATTTGCTCAATTTATTAAACCCAAGAGAGACTACTTTATTTCCTCAATTTATTAGAGCCCACATGTAAGCCAAAGGAGGCATGTGAGGAATGACATTAGAGTGCATGATATACATTGTCAGTCCAAATTTTACAAGCTTAAGCTTTTAGAAAAATTAGTTTTTCAATAGTTTCAAATGACCTCTAATCTTTTCACCTTTTTATCTTTATCTAATACGTAGTTTTTCAAAAAACAGCAAAAAAAAAAAGAACTACCTAATATAAATACATCAAACAGGTCCATTAGTGCAGCAAACCTACTACCATCTAGAAGACAAGATTATTCCAAAAATCCAATATGTCAAATGGAAAGGGATGAGGTCCCTACAAGTCCCCACACAAAACAAACAGAAAGACAAGATGAGACAGGAAGATTTTATAAGTGATTGACACAGGTTTTGTATTCTCTATCCACTAACACAGGATATATAAACTTTCAGGTATGATGGTGCACTATAACACATCCAAACAAATAAGTCAACACCACATCACAATAGAAAAGCTATCCCACATCAATTATTACACAATTTTCTATCTTGTTGTAAGAACCTCCTTTTCCCAATTTCCTCTGTAATGCAATGTTAAAAGATTTAAAATATAATCTGGTCTGAGCCAGCATACACTAAAGGAAATTGCAATATTTTGAGCAAGTTAGCTTGTGAATCTCAAGTTTAGCCTGTTTAACCTTGACCAAAAGATAAAAAACTTGGTTCCATGATTTGTTAATCCAGGGCCACACCCAGGGTCAACGAGAATAAAAACCCAACTAATCTTTCAGTTGTTGATTATCACTAAGTAAACCACTCTTCAGATGATAGACCAAATGGAGGACTAGGGATAAGCAAAAGTACTTCTTTTAACCTGGTCAAATTTTTTATATAACTTAGTCATAAATGTCTGCAGTTTACTCTAAATGGACAAGGAAAATGGCAATCTTTTTAGTGCTGCATAGTAGAACTGCTGACACAGTCAACAATTAAAAGAAACCAAAAGCTTGACACTCAGGAAAAAGTTCAATCAAGTCATTGCATCATAGGTATAGCCTGGAACAGAAACTTCAGCAGATGTAATTAATAATGCAAACATATAGAAAAACATGTATTTGAAGAGTATACAAAGTGCAAGTTCTGCATTACTGATTTCATAATGCAGAGAAGAAAAAGAAATTTGATGGAGGGATGGAAAGTGCTTGTACCAAAGTGGGGATGTTACAACAATATCAACACAATGGTCCACACGTAAACCAGCAGTCCACGCTTTTCAATTCCATGAATGCAAAATCAAAATTCAATAAACAGCCTTCTGAAGTTAAGTCCATTCAACCCAATAAAAATAATAAAAATAACAGTTTGTGTATTTCATGATAAGGAGTAACAGCTCTACAAATGAAAAAATAAGCAACAAGTAAACAACTATAATCCACTATATCAAACCATCTAATTAACAACAGAATAGGGACATATGTTCATAAAAGGTATCATTACCTCCAACTGTTTTAATATCAATTCATCTGGAATGATGCAGGATGCCAGGGTAACAGTGGCAGAAAATTTCTCAAGAACTGAGATTGCTTGCAGAGAGGAAGGCATCAATATCTTCACCTGCACAATAATTTCTAGTCTCATTTATCCAAAAGAAAAAATGGCATATCAAAGTTAATTAAAAAAAAAAAAAGGGAAACCTGACCTCAAAATCATTTAGTTTGATCTCAAAGTGATCATAAAGATCATGAAGTTGGACACCCATAGGAATACTGATGGTGGAAATTGAACTTAAGAAACCTTTTAGGTTATATGATTGATCTTCATTATTTGAAGCCAAAGAACTCAGATCGTGCTTAGATGTAAAAAAAAGAGATCCTGATTCCAATACCTGCTCAATATAGTAGTTCAAAATAAAGGATATGTAAGTGGACAGACTTGATCAATCAAAACAGTAACATTGGAGCTGTTTTAACCCCTTTCTATAGGAATATAATATTTCTTAAATGATAGAGAAGAAAAAAAAAAAAAAAAAGCAATTACATGAAGGATGAACTATCTGTCAAAGTAACATCAAAAGAAAATAATAAAATAAGAACCAAAGCAACCCCAAAAAATGAGAGACTAACTGAAGATGTGAGTCTGCATCACCATAGATAAGATCCTATATCCATAGGTTTTTTAATTCCTTGCAAGGTAAAAAATAAGAAGGGCCTGCAGCTGATGAAAGAAGATGATAGACATGATGGTATTTAGAAGATCTAAACTATTTGATGAGATATACACACAAACATAATGGTAAATGCCAAACTTGATACCAATCACTAACATTAATTGTCTAATAAGATCAATTAAGCTTATAGATCAGGTGAAGTGAATAATTAATTCAAAAAATCATGCCAGTTACACTCACAAAACAACACTCTTAAGTAGTTGATATATTAGACCCTTGTCCATACCCATCTTTTAAATATGAAGCAGTCAGGCCCAGAAAGTAAGGTGTGTTTTCCCATTGTAGACTTCCCCTACATTTTATACATATGTATGTATGTATGCTTTATCCAATCAGGAACAACAATTCATTGAGATTAATTGAAGTATTAAGAAGGGTGACAAATCCATCCAAAACTTACAAGAACTGATCAAAACAAAAAGGAGATCATGAACAGCTCCAAAGCAAAAAGAAAACAAGATGTACAGCTTACATGTGTCAGAAAAAGGTATAACTTGAGATTAAAAAAAAAAAAAATCCCTTAAGAAGGACACAGACTAGCTCATTGGTCCTAGCTAGGATAATCGATCAGCCACATGAATTGCTAGATGAGGAGTCCAATAAAAGTACAGTCTAAAGAACTAGCAATATTTACGATTTGCTGCAACCATACATCATAGTGCATCAGGCCCCTTTCATTTTTGTGGAGCCTATGAAATAACAACTGCCTAATGGCCCTCTCTACCTAGATATTTCAGAGACCCAAAGCCCTAGCCTAGTCTGTCTGTGTGTGTGTGTGCGTGTGTGTGCACGCACGTGCACATGCAGGTCACACAAGAAACAGGAGAAGTTCCCCTCCCATCAACATAGTAACTAGAAAGTTATAGGCATCATTTACAAATTGCAAGGAAATGCAAAGTAATGAATGTGCAATGTATTCCTTGATAAAGCCTCTAAGAGGTTGAATTGGAGATTTAAGTCAAATCCAGCCTTAATCAGGGTTGGGTTTCAGGATGGAAGACTATAAGCACAGGGGAGAATAACCCCTATTGTCTAGCCCACTTTTTCTTATGAACAAATAACAGAAACTTTAAAACAAAATGATTCTTTAGCCTTTTTTTATGTGTCAGTTTCTTTGCCTAGTAAGCATTTTAGGTGCATGAAGATCTACTAAATATTCTTGGCATTTCTTCAATATTTCTCTAATAATGCATTTTAATAAGGGTGCCTCAATTTCTCCCCTCTATAGAGGAATCAATCTCTTATAATGGGATAGAAAATTCACAACATAATGCTTATTCCCTTTTTGCTTTCTCTTCATTGTATATTATACATTAGGTATGTTATTTGTGAATACTATAAACCAGAATCAGATACAAGGAGCTGCAATTCTACAGAGCATTATATTGCAACTAACTTAAGTCAATCAGACATGTACTTTCCTCCATTCAGCTCTATCACAAACCACATCAAATGTTCGTCATACATCGTCATGCTTTTTTATTACCTAATCCAACATTATTTTTGCCCTTCTTCTAAGTCCTCTGTGTCTCCTCTTTGCTGCACAACCAAACATTTAAGATTTCTCCCTCTTGTCTAAGGCTTGATGCAAACTCCAGACTTCTTCATAAATTATAAAACACCACAGGCTTTTCCTATCAATCCCAATATTTGAAATATTTTATGCATACACACACACACACACACACACATATGCCATAAGGAAATTTGTTTTCCTACTATCTAAAACTTAACATCAACTGCTTTAATGGTAAATCATCCTGGCATAAGAACCAAACTGATATGCCTGACACTGTAATTTAACATTATCAGGAATTTTCCTCATCCATTGATTAAACATATTTGTCAACTAAACTAAATTATCATAAGCCTCAGTGGAATTTTTTCAGCTCCTTATTGCTTTTACCATCTTTATTATAATTACAGCTTCATTCACCATTGTTACTTTAATTTTCTGAGGATAAAAAAAAAAACCCTCCAGGCCCTATACTCAGTGCAGTTACTAAGTTCTCCAAATTGAAATTAGTTTGCATGGAGGCACAAACACAAGCAGTATTTTTAAAGAAAGAAATTGCACCTCACTATTCCTATTACAGTTATCAATGCCTGGTAAACATATATACTATAATGCACATATGTAGAAGTGAAACATGGACAAATTTAAATATTAGTATTAATAAAAATAATTTTAATTACATGTTTTATTGGTGCATTTAGTAATCAACCAATGAGAAAATGCAATACCATTCTTGAAAAAACCTTTTGGGTCAACAAATAATAAAGCAATTACCATACTACATGGCTCCAAATCTGCATTTGTCCAAGGAAGACTTATGATGATATTGTTGAAACTAACATCCCATAACACTTTCTTATGACTTGATAGAATGTATCTGCAAGAAAATAAGTAAAATAAATCATATATATGCAAGTGTTGAGTAAAGTGATGCAACATCTCAAGTAGCAATAAGAAAACTCACTCAGCTTTTGATAATAGTCGAGATTTGACATTTTCAATCCCATTGAGTGACAAGAGAACCTACAGAAGGACATGCCCGGTTATGCCATGCCTTATTCTCAGAATTACATTTTTAATGGAAAATATCAAATCATAGGAAGACACTTCTTCCAAAGGTTTCAGTTGCATTTGAAATTGAAAGCAATAGAAATACAATAAAAATTGAGCCATAAAAATAATATAAAATCGTAAGCAGATGCACATATCGTAAGCAAAATCTCACAACATTAATCCTTCATCAAAGGAAATAATTGGTGGTTGAAAATCATAAATATTTTGAAGTTTAATCCATTCTCTACAGAACAAGCAGAATGTCAAAGAAATTAAAAATTCTCCAGGGCTTTCAGAAACCCAATTTAAAATGTATTGGAACTTCAATATATGAAGCTAAGTACAGGATCATTTAAGAAACAATGTCTTTCCAGAAGGAAGAGTTATTTGAGTTTTCTCAAATTATTGGCTAGAACCACCATTTCATTCCATTGATAAAAAAATAGTGCACATAGATATATGTTTTTGTTTTTTGATAAGTAAAAATAGTACGCATAGATATGATAGTGTCCCATAGTCAAACACCCAATTTACGATTGTCCTAACTACTAATTTGCAGCCATTCTAGTCAATAGTTGACTCTTACAATTGTCCTAATATGTGTAGTAATTGACTAATTCTACATACTAATATACACCAAATATAACTCATTTAGAACTAATCAGGCCCTAAGATTAAGAGATTTTATTGATCTCCTACACTACCCCTCAAGCTGGTTTAAGATATTAGGGTGTAAATGTTCGGATACACCTATAGATTAGAATCATAAGCTGAGGATACTTAGACAGAGTACCAATTGAGAAAAGGAGTCCCAATTGATAAAAGGAAGTCAATTAATAAACTTAGACACTCCTTTAGTGAATACATCAGCCAACTATAGTTTAAATAAAACAAAATGAGTGCAAATGAGATTACTATCAATCTTTTCCTTGTTGAGGAAGATACAACAAAGAAGAGATAGAAATTTTAGAGTCTTACCTAGAAGAAAATCAATGACGTCTCACCATTGAGGATTGTAACACTTGCAATAAGAAATCATAATATTATTAACATCAATCAAATTCATTAGTTCGATTTACATCGATTAGCCTTATTTATAGGTATATCTAAGAAATCAAAAGTCTACTAAGATTCTAATTGTCTTACAACCTAAATAGCTAATCTAAATTTGTCTCCAACAAATACTAATCCTACTTTAATTCCGACTAATACTAATTCTAATTTAATTCCAACTAATATTAATTCTACTTAAAGTTTAATTATGTCTCTCCTTCCCTTTCTTGAATATACTTTAAAAGGCTTTCCCCCATCAAGTGTTGAGGTTCAAACACTTGACCCCCCACCAAGGAAGATTCTGATACTATGTTGAACAACCAATTTTCCTAATAGCTTAAGCTTGTCGCATTTGAGCCTATAATGTATAACATGCACTCTAACACCCTCCCTCATGTGTAGCCTCTATTTTTTGGGTTTACACATGAACTTAATAAATTGGGTAAATAAACATATTGGGGTGAGGTTCGAACACTTGACCCTTCACTAAACAACGCTCTGATACCATGTTGAACTACCAATTTTTCTAAAAGCTTAAGCTTATAGGATGTGGGCCCACATTGTATATCATACACTTTAACAAACTCACAACACTAACAACATATTCAATGTATAGCCTTGTATGAGATAGGTTTATCAACTTGCCAACAAGCCTTTGATATCTTCTTTTATCAATTGGTACTCCGCCCAAGTTTATTCTCAACTTATGATTGGAATCTGTGTACCAGAAGGTTTACACCCTAACATTTCAATTTCTTCTAGAAGATCAAGAATGTACTTTCTTTGAAACACATATATTCCCCCTTTCGATTGTATGCCAAGAAAATATCTAAGACTTCCCAAGTTTTTAATTTCGAATTCCTTGGCTAATTTATCTTTCAAATCCTCTATTTCCTCAAAATCATACCCAATGACCATCATGTCATCAACATACACAACAAGAATGGTCATTCTTTTTTCTAGTGACCGTTTGATGAGCAAAACTTTCAAACCAAGCCCTTGGGATTATTTCAAGCCATATAATGATTTTTTTCAGCTTACACACCATCCCATCTAAAAATGCCCCTTGAATCCAAGAGATACATCCACGAAGACTTCTTCTTCCAAGTTCCCATAAAGAAAAACATTTTTTACATCAAATTGTTGAATCTTACTTTATACTTCTCTATAGAGTCACCAGCCTTGTACTTAATAGTAAACACCCACTTACATCTAACCAAACATTTTCCTTCAGGCTGATCAACTATATCCCACATATAATTCTTGTACAAGCCTTCATTTCTTCATCTATTGCCTCCTTCCACTTAGGATCAACAAGTGCTTCTTGCATATTTTATGGGACTGAACTTGAATTCAAGTTTGTAGTAAAGGCCTTATAGTTAGTTAATGTTCATCCTATGATAAGACAAGAAATTCAAGAACGGATGTTAAGTACAATTTGTAGCACCTTCTCTGATGGCTATATGAATGTCCAAACCAGTATCAACCACTTGGACAACATTGACAGGAATTAAAATTGTAGAATCAGGAGGATTAGGAGACATGATGCCTTCTTCTAAGGTAAATGACTTATCATACCTAGGAGCATTTCGACCTTATTCCAACCTAGTTATAAAAGATCTTCCCAAGTAACAAAAAACTCTAAATCTTGAGACTTCCCTTGATTTGGTAGCTCAGAATTTTCATATATCTTTTAAATTCCATTTCTCTCACCCACCAAAGTAGCATTAGAAGAAGGTACAGAGCAGTCTTGGAACTGATCTTCCACTTCCAATTTCTCCCCATGAATATTAGTATTTTTATAACAAGGCTGGTTCCCAAAGAAGTTAAAATTCATTACTTCATATTTCTTTCGAGACGGAGGATGGTAGCATTTATAACCCCTTTGAGTGGAAGAGTAGCCTAAGAAGATATATTTGGTAAGTCTAGGGTCAAGTTTAGATATGTCTTTACTTGGGATATGAACAAAAACAATGAAACCAAAAACTTTGGAGAGAGAGACCTAAGCCATGGTATATGTGAAAAATAATTTTTCAAGGTTTCAATAGAGGTTTAGAAGTCAAGGGCTTTTGAAGGCATCCACTGTAAGGATAGCATCCCCTAAAATGTTATTGGAGCATTTCTTGCAAATATAAGTGCCTAAGCTACTTCAAGTAGATGCCTCTTCTTTTGTTCAACCACCCCATTTTGTCGAGGGTATCCACAAACACAGTAGATTGGTCTATAATGTCATTTTAAGTGAAATACTAAGACTTTCATTGAAGTACATAGTTCCATTGCTAGATTTAATCACTTGTACTTGGACATCAAATTGTGTTTGTATCATTTTGAAGAAGTTTTGCAAGTTGGGAATAGTTTCAAAATTTCCCTTTAACCGATACACCCAAGTAGTCCTATTGCAACCATCAATAAAACTAATATACCACCTAGCTCTAGAAAGATAAATTACCCCTGAGAGTCCCCACACATCAATCTATACAATAGAGAAAGGAACTTCACTTGTTTTATTACTTAAAGAATAGGGAACGCAATGGTTCTTTGCTAATTTACACACTTCATACTTGAGCTCAGAGCTATCTAGGTGGATACAAAGTTTAGGATACAACCATAGTAGGTAAGTGAAAGTTGGATGCCCTAATTTTCTCATACATCAACAAATTGCTTTAAAAAAATCCTTCAATAGTTCCCTTCATTAGATAAGCCTTCACTTTCCCTTCTTCCTTGGTGTCTAGGTGGTACAAGCCATTTCTCTCTGTGGCACTACCAATCATCTTCCCCAAAGTGAAGTCTTCGAAAAAACAATAATTTGGGAAAAAAGTTATTGATCAGTTGCAGGTTTTTGTAAATGTTGATTGACAAAAGGTTAGAAGGCATTTTTGGGACATGCATTACAGAAGCGAGGATAATCTTTGGTGAAATACACATATTTCCTTTGCCACTAACTAGAGTAACAATTCCATCAGCAAGCTGCACCTTTTGATTGCCAGAACAAGGTATATATGACAAGAAAAAATTGAATTATTTGGTCTTATGATCACTAGCTCATGAATCAATGACCTAGGAGTTAGAATTAGATACAATTGTGGTTGTAAGGACTTTACGAAGTATACCTGATTGTGCAAAAGCACAAGTGGAATTGACAGTAACCGCTTATTTCCCCATGATCTTATACAGAAGATCAAGTTGTTTCTTCGTAAAAAGAAGATTCTCATCACTTGAAACGGGTCCATTAGCAATTAGCAATCAAAATTGGCTCCGATTTGTTTATTTTGGTGTATTCGGAGAGAGCACAACCAGAGGACCTTTGATGATGAAGAATTGTCATATCAAAGTTTGAAAGATCTCTTTATCCGATCGCTTTTAGAGTGGTCTCAACAGTTTTTGGATTCAGAAAATCCCTCTATTTTTTAATTTCTTGGATGCTCTTTATTGTGGCCAGCCTTGCTCTTTTCTAGGTTTTTTCTATCTTAACTGGTGCTTGTTTTGGAATTTTTGTGCATACTGTCAATATACGTAAGGTGTGCCCCCTCTTTTTGGCATTTCTTAAAAAAACAGATTGGATTTAGTATTGTCTCAGCTTGAAAATCTTGCTAGTCTACATGTACAATTTTTCTTCAAATCAATATACAATTATTCTCACATATGCCTATATGAGGGAAGTATTTCCACTACTTGTTTCCTTCAATCAGTTTTATATTTCGTGATTTTCCTATTAACCTTCAATCTGTCAACCAACCTACAGAATAGCTTAAATGCTTAGTTACTTTCTTTCCCTGAGTTTTGCATATTGTAGCATCTATGTACGAGGAAGATGATTAGGGGCAGGCATGAACAGAATGCAATATATTATCTATTATATTATGGATCATGCATTTGACATGCACTCCTTTCCTCAATCTCCACAACATAATGGCAATTCAAATTGAGAATTCTTCATCCAAAACTTCCTCAAATTTCATGATTTCCAGGCTTATCCTTTAATCACAAGTCAGTCATATCACTAGGGAAACACCATTGATTGTTGTTTTCCACATAACTCAATAAAATTAATCCTAAGTTGCTTAGCATTGGAATGATAAGGCCAGACATTACTTTTTCTGTAAGTTAAGTAGTCAATATATGCAGAATCTGGAACAAATTTTCTAAGAAACAAATTGTAGAATCCTCAGATATCTCAAACAAAGAATTGGATTGGTGTCCTGTTTAAGAAAGTCAAAATTTTGAATATGTTAAGTAGCTCGAATGCCAATTGGGTTTGATTCTAAATCTGATTGGTGGAAACTTAGTTACTACAAGGAATAAGAAGCCAAATATTGTAGCCAGGGCCAATGCTAAGCTAGAATACTGTGCAATGACCTGTTCTACTTGTAAGCTGATGTGGATGAGAAATTTGGATAGAGCTTAGGATTACAATCAAAACTCCTTTAGTGATGTATTCTAGCAACCAAGCTGCAACTATGTAGCTAGTAATACAATATTCCATGTGAGGACTAACCACATTAAGGTTGACTGTCACATCATAGAAAGGAGGTTATAAAAGGAGAGATGGTCACTCCATATATCAAGTCAAAAAGATCAAACTGGTGACCTCTTTACTAAAGTGGTACATAGAAGCTCGTTTCTTTGTCTTTGCTCCAAGCTAAGCATTGAAACTTCACATGCTCCCACTTGAGATGAAGTGTTAAAAATTACAAAAGATATTTTTTGAATAGTGTTTTTTTTTTTGGTTGAAATAAGAATCCTGCTCCATATCCTTATGAGATGGACTTTCCTTGTTGGTATAGGGGTCTACTTTATATATTTGTATTGTTTCTCAAACTTTCTAAGAAGAATATATGAATTTCCCCTTCCTTTTAGCAAAAGCATTTTCTCATACTAATGTAAAGAAAAGAGGATAAGATCTCACTCTAACATCAACATGCACAACTAAAAAAACCTAAATATACTATGCATCCACCCTAAAGCTAAAACTATTGGAGGGTAAGAGGTGTTTGGTAAAACTTAATACTTATTATTTAATAACTTAAGTTGACTTTAAATTAAATTATACTTAAGTTGTTGACTTAAAACTTATTACTTAATTCTTACTTTAAGTATTAACGTTTTTTTGATAAAATTAACTTAAAATTTATATTAAATCATCAAATTGACATACTTATCCTCATAAATTATAATTTGGGTAAAGGATGTCGGGTAACACTGAAAGTCATGGAGTAGCAAAAGAGATCGTGAAGGTAATTAGGGTAAATTGGGATAAAAAGAGAAATTAAAGGTATGAACTTCAAAATAAGTTAATTATTTTACTTATTACATAAAGTTGTTTTTTACTTTAAGTCGTGTTATTAAATTATTTTAGTAAACATACTTAATTTACTTAATAACTTAAATTAAGTTATTAAGTCACTATAAGTTATTAAGTTGGTTTACCAAACACCCACTACGTATGGTGATAGAGATCTCTAAAGAGCTAGATCCCTCTTAGCCAAGCCATCAATAACCCAATTCATTTGATCTAGGTCTTCAGCTGCCATTCACCAAGAATTTGCTTTAAATTTTGTTATATCTCATCATTAGATTGTGTTGAAAGAGAGAGAGAGAGAGAAAACCTTAATTTTCATTCATATGATTAACTTCTTACAATAGAGAAATATATATATAAGGCTAGGTTGAACTAACTACCATATATGAGACCTATATTAAGAAAGGAAAAAAAGATTGTACACTATAAATACATTATATTCAACACTCCCCCTCAAGCTAGAGTATATATGTCATATGTACCAAACTTGTTACAAATGTATTTAATTCTAGGACCTCTGAGAGATTTAGTGAAGGTGTCTGCTAGTTGATCATTTGAATTAACAAAACTTGTAGCAACACACCCTGATGCAATCTTCTCTCTAATGAAGTGACAATCAACTTCAATATGCTTGGTCCTTTCATGAAAGACTGGATTGGATGCAATATGTAATGCGGCCTGATTGTCACAGACTAGCTTTATCTGTTCATCTTTTCCAAATCTCAATTCCTAAAGGAGTTGCCTCAACCATATGAGTTCACATGTTGCCAAAGCCATAGCTCAATACTCAACTTCGACACTTGATCTGGCCACTACATCTTGTTTCTTACTCTTCCAGGATATTAAGTTACCTCCAATAAAAACACAATACCCTGAGGTGGAATGCCTATCTGAGGGTGAACCAGCCCAGTCTGCATCTGTGTAACCAACAATTTGGGTATGGCCCCTGTCTTCATACAACATACCTTAGCCTGGTGTTCCTTTAATATAACGAAGAATGCCGATCACAGCATCCCAATGGTTATCACATGGTGACTGTAGAAATTGACTAACCACACTCACAGGAAAAGAGATGTCTGGCCGAGTGATGGTGAGGTAGTTTAGTTTGCCTACAAGTCGTCGATATCTCCGAGGATCTCTTAGAGGCTCCCCCTGTCCTGGTACAAGTTTGACATTTGGATCCATAGGAGTGTCAACAGGTTTACATTCTAACATACCTGTTTCTTCCAAGATGTCTAAGGCATACTTCCTTTGTGACATAACCACTCCACTAGATTGAGTTATTTCAAGTCCCAGAAAATACTTGAGTTTGCCCAAGTCTTTGGTTTGAAAGTGGTTGAAAAGGTGTTGCTTTAGTCTTTGGATACCCTCTTGATCACTGCCTATAACGACAATGTCATCCACATAAACTACCAAATAGATGCACTAGCTCGAAGAGTTATGATGATAGAAAACTGAATGATCTGCTTCACTCTGAAGCATTCCAAACTCTTGAACAACTGAACTAAAATGCCCAAACCATGCCCGAGGAGACTGTTTCAAGCCATATAGAGAGCGGCATAACTTGCACACTAAACCAAACTCCCCCTGAGCAACAAAACCAGGTGGTTGCTCCATATACACTTCCTCGAGAAGTTCACCATGAAGGAAAGCATTCCTAATATCCAATTGATAAAGAGGCCAATGACACATAGCTGCCATGGAGAGAAATAAGCGAACAGAAGCAATCTTGGCAACAGGAGAGAAAGTGTCACCATAGTCACAACCATAAATCTGAGTATAACGTTTAGCAACCAAGTGGGCCTTAAGGCGATCAACCTGACCATCAGGAACAACTTTAACAGTGTAGACCCAACAACATCCAACTGTAGGTTTACCAGGAGGTAAAGAAACAAGATTCCATGTGTCATTGGAGTGCAAAGCAGCCATTTCATCAACCATTGCCTGTCGCCACCCACGATGAGAAAGTGTCTCACTAGTGCTCTTAGGAAGAGAAACAGAGAATAAAGTAGAGACAAAGGTAGAATAGGATGAAGATAATCAATGGCAGCTCAAAAAATTATAAATAGGATGAGAATTACGAGTAGATCGATTACATTTCTGAAGAGCAATAGGCAAGTGGTCAGTAGATGACAGGGCCGGGGTAGGAGAAATCGGTGGGACAGAAGGTGAGTCATCAGGTACCTCAACTGAAGAGAGAGAAGGAGCAACAGCATGATGTCGACGATGATAAACTTGAAGAGGACGAGAGAGCACATCTGAAGGGGGGGATATATAAAGAAGTGGCAATACTTCAGAAATGGGAAAAGATTCAGAGGATGAGAAGAATGGAGATTCCTCAAAGAAGGTGACCTCAGCGGAGATAAAATAACGATGAGTGTCAGGGGAATAACAACGATAGCCCTTCTGAAGTCGAGCGTATCCCAAGAAGATGCATTTTGTAGCCTTGGCGGAGAGCTTGTCCTGTCCAGGTGTGAGAGTATGAACAAAACAAGTACAACCAAAGACACGAGGAGGAAGAAAATAAAGAGGTTAGGTAGGAAGGAGGGAATGAGGGATTTGGTCATGTAATATAGATGAGGGCATATGATTAATCAAGTAACAGGTTGTAAGAACAACATCCCCCCAAAAACAAAAAGGAACATGACTATAGAGAAGGAGGGTACGAGCTGTCTCAACAAGATGTTGATTTTTACGTTCAGCAACCCCATTTTGTTGAGTATGAGCACAAGATGACTGATGGAGGATCCCATGTTAGGACATAAAAGAAGTAAAGGGTGTAGAAAAATATTCCCGAGCATTGTCACTGCATAACACTAGAATAGAAACATTGAATTGTGCTTGGATTTCAGCAAAAAATTTCTGGAAAATAGAGAATAACTCAGCTCGATTTTTCATCAAAAATAATCAAGTACGTCTTGAATAGTCATCAATGAAAGTGACAAAATACTAAAATCCTAAAGTAGACGCGGTCCGACACGAACCCCAAACATCAATGTGGACAAGTTCAAAAGGAGACTTTGCCCGATTATTCAAACGCTTTGGAAACGAGACACGAGTATGTTTCCCAAGCTGACATGACTCACACGCAAGCGACGACAAAGTGGGAAAACAAGGGACCATCTTCTGGAACTTAGAGAGACTAGGATGACCCAGACGACTGTGAATGAGAAGAGGAGCATCGGTGGAAATGCAAGCTACAGGAGATGAAGGTGATGTGAGGTGATAGAGGCCTTGAGACTCATGCCCTATGCCAATTGACTTCCCCGTACTCCGGTCCTGCAAGATCACAGATTTATTAGAAAAAGTGATAGAACAGTTAAGAGTGCGAGTTATTTTGCTGATGGAAATAAGATTAAAAGGACACTCAGGGGCATAAAGGACAGAATGGAAAGGTAGGGAAGGGAGAGGATGAGCCAAACCAATACCTTTAGCCATAGTTTGGGAACCATTAGTTAAAGTAACAGTAGGTAAGGCAGAGGTAGTAGTAATAGAGGAGAAAAGGTGTTTATTACCAAAGATATGATCAGATGCTCCAGAATCTAGAATCCATGGGCCAAGAGAAGGAGATTGAGTAAAGCAAAAAAAGACATTACCAGTCTGGGCAACAGAAGCAACAGAAGCTGATGTGGCTACCTGATATCGGAGATAGGCATCATAATCACTACTAGTAAGGGTGATACTCTAAGATGTGGAGCTTGCAGCGGAGTCAGGTTGAGATAGCAGAGGATCAAATGACTGAGCAATGTGGGCAGTGCGAGGAGGCCGTCCATGTAACTGATAGCAACGATCTCGAGTGTGACCAAGCTTATTACAATAGGTGCACTGAGGACGTTGTCCTCAATCCCGATTGCCACTACATCCTCCTCGAGAGTTAGTCTGAGAGGCTAACACAGATGAATCTGAAGGACCATCAATCGACAAGGTCTGAGTAGAGGAGAGGCGTAAGAGACGAGCGAACACATCATCCAATGATGGTACTATTGGACTAGCAAGAATCTGATCTCGGACAGACTCAAGATCTGGACGGAGGCCAATGAGGGTTAACACCATAAAGAACTTGTCAGTGTGTATTTGTTGAGTTTCAGCACCATTAGTGAAGGGCATCAAAGTTAAGAACTCCTCCTTAAGAGACGCAATCTGGCCAATATAAGTAGACAGATCCATGTCCTGCTATCTCACATAAACAATATCAAAAACCACCTTATAAAATCGTTGAATATCATTCGCATATAATCCTTGAGCTTGAGTCCAAAATTTAAAGCAGGTTTTGCAGGCACGAAGATGATGTAAAATTTTGGGATCAACAGATTGCCATAATACGCTGCATAATTATGCATCGATTTTCTTCTATTGCACTTTGTCAACATCAGGTATAGCATCCTCAGGTGTAACAAGATGATCCTCATAACCTTGTCCCATAAACCAGAGTTCCACGGACGCTGACCAGGAGAGATAATTCTCACTACCAATCAATTTTTCTGATGTGATAGTAGGAGATCCAGGGATGATGGATGTGAAAATAGGATTTTTAGTCGCCATATCCACTTCACCTGAGATTGAATCATGTTTGGATCGAAGAGAGCCCTAAAGGGAGGTCGGGTCACAGCTGTGGAAGAAGAACCTGGTATGTCAAGACCCAAACAAAGGAGAAAAGTGACTGGAGATGAAGAAGAGGCCTTCCCAAGCAACACACAGGTCTCGGCCAAGGAAGAGAGCTGCCATCGAAGGCCCGAGGAGGCTGAAAGAAGACCTACAGAGGCTGAAATGCCAAAAAAATGGAGAAACAGGGTTCAGAGAGGACTGCTGGAGGCTTAGAAGTACAAGATGGCGTCGGACAAGCCTACTGGTAGAAGCTCGGCACCAGAAAGTGGGCCACGCATCCTCACACGCCGGCGAGTGGGATTCAGGCCGCCGGAGAAAAACGGCGCATGGGAGGCACATGGATCGGTTTTTGGCTCCAGTGCTTTGAGAAAAGTTGCAGATCTCCTCTTTGCACTCCTAATGATGTGGTCGATGTCGGAAAATATCGCCGGAAAAAGTCACCGGAAGAGTGTCCGGAAAATATCGCCGGAAAAATGTTGACGATGATGAGGGTTTTCTGAACATAATATGGCTAACTGAAAAACTTTGGAAGATGGAAAAGGTGACCGGAATGAAACACGGTCACTGGACGGATTCCCAGAATTAATTACACGGGTAAACCAGAAAGAATAAAGTTTTCTCCCTTGGCTCTAATACCATGTTGAAAAAGAGAGAGAGAGAGAGAAAACCTTAATTCTCATTCATATAATTAACTTCTTACAATAGAGAAATATATATACAAGGCTAGGTTGAACTAACTACCATATATGTGACCTATATTAAGAAAGGAAAGAAAGATTGTACACTATAAATACATTATATTCAACAGATTGAAAAGCTATTTTCTTGAGAAATTGGAGGAAAAATGGAAATACTTTGTCATAGGCCTCCTCCCCCCTTTGGTGTCTTCAAGATGAATTTTGATGAATGGGCCTTGCTGAGTAGAAACTAGTTAGCCAACAAAGGAGACCATGGGAGGGGTTACTAGAGATTATAATAGGTACAGTGATAACCAAACATTACTTCCAGTCAAGGTGCAATAGATGTTTTTCTTTTTCTTTTTGAGGAAATTCTGAATTATTTCCATTGAATTTTTCAATGGTGATGATTACTCGTTGATATAGTTACAAAGTCTAATCTAACCTAAGAACAAAAAAATGCAGCTGCACAATTGGATTCTACCTAAGAAAAGGAAAGTCATCAGTCTGCTAATGTACATAATTATAGGGAAAGAAAAAGTGAAGGGAAGTATCTAGGAAATAATATTCAGTAATTAGAAGATTGATTCATGCAATTTTGGTCCTTGACTTTTTCAACACTCCCCCTAAAGCTGGTTCAAAAATGTCTTCCATGCCTAGCTTGCCAATGATAAGAGTGAAATTGCTTACCCGGCATTCCCTTTGTCAAAACATTTGCTAGTTGCTTTTTTCGGTTGGAATGAATGGAGTGCAAACCAATCCTCCTAGTTTTTCTGAGATGAAGTGTTTGTCAACCTCTATATGTTTTGTTCTATCATGATACACAAGATTGTGGGCTATACTAATCGTGGTTTTATTATCAAAATCAAGCTTCATAGGGCTGTCATTTATGATTCCAACTTCAATCAACATAGATTTTAACCACATTAATTCACAAGTGCCCTGTGCCATAGACCTAAACTCGGCTTCAGGACTAGAGCTGGCCAGAACAGGAGTGGAATGTTTGTTGCAGGGGAAAGCCTTTGGTCTCTCCAATCTCTTCGTAAGAGGAAATATTTCCATGTCAAATCATGAGCAACTTAAAAAAAAAGAAAAAAAAGGACCCTGGAAGTTTGAAAAGTGGTTGCACCAAATAATTAACATTTCTTTAGAGCTTGAATGTTCCTTCTGTTGGTCTCCTAATTTAGGCAATCATGCAACATATGCGTTAGCAAACCATGAAATCAGACATCTGGTTTCTTTTGCAAGAGATTTTTTACCTCAATCAATTATAATGAGCGTTGTCTTAACCATTTTGACATGTGTAGATAAATTTTCCATTTTGGACTAGTATACACTGATTGTCCTTAATCAGACTTTGTACTGAGAATTTTGTACTTGTTGGAAGGATTTCTCATATTTCTTTATACTTACTACTTAAATGCAATGAAATAACTGTTTTTGATCAGGAGAAAAAATTTGTAACCATACATTAGATTGTACAGAAGAAGAATGATTTTGATTAATGCATGATCTCTCTTCACTGTAAATTTAAGTTGTAATTGGAGACAGTTGAATTTGGCCTAAGAACGGGCACTGCATCATTTTGTCAAAAATTTTGAAATGGTACCATTTGATACATATATCCAAAACAAACCAGAATACTTTAAAAAACAACAAGACTATGAAAGTGATAATTCGGGGCAGAAAACATATTGCATTCTCACATATGTTGCCATCATTTTTATCTATAGGAGGTCATGCAACAACACATGCTGGAACAGATAATCCGAGTACAGTTTCAGTGAGAAAAATAACAGCAAAGGCAAAGTAAACAACAATTAATCACTACAAAGAATGGATCACCAATTGGTCAAACTAAGATGAAAAGAATGAAACAGTATTACAAATATAGCTATTCATGCTTACACATACCAAGAAAACAAGAGACATACAAGAATGTAATGCAATGGAACAGGGATATTGGTCAAACAATGCATAGAAATTTTTACCCTTTTATGATGAAAATCGAACGATTTGAACATGTTGTAGAACTCCATGAAATTCAGAAAAATATCTGGATCACAAGTAACTTCAAGTGGTTCAAGCATGACCTGAATTACAAGTTGGAATGCAGCGATTCTATGTCAAAATTCCTGGCATAGGGCACAAAGTATTACAACAAAGGACGCTGGAAGTACCTTTATTGACAATTCAGCTTCTTGGCTGCTTGGCGATACATTGACTTGGGCGCTTACAGAAGGTTGCTCATGGGCCACCACATTTTCCTTCAAAAGGGGCTGCATTCAAAAATGTTACTCATTGATAGTACATTCTACAGGACAGACAACAAAATCTAATGAAAAATCAAAGAATTATGAATGATACCAATGAGCCCAACTAGAGGCAGATTAATTAATATTCAAGATTATCTCCCTTACAGAGGAGATAGAAAAAAGATCAAGTGATGACAAGACAACAACCATGTGACGTGTAAAGAAGCAGAATTTAAAAGACAAAGCATGGCACTTGTAGGTAAGTGACTTCAGACCTACTTCCGAATGAACATAATACAATAATAATAATTTAAAACATGGAACCAAGGTAAGCCTTCTTTCTAAAAGTAATTGCACAAAAACAAAAGAGGATGAGAAATCCAAATGTACAGGTGTTGAAAAAGAGAAGAAAAACTAAAACCCTGCAGTAAGAGAAAACTGGCCTCCAGCTCCTAGTGAAACAAATTATCAAAACTCAAGCGAGAAAGAAATTCCCCAGGAAGCATCAACAAAAAAATAAATAAAAACCTCCTTTTTTAGCTGACCTGTCAGCTTTCTAATCAGCTAATCCAGGTTTCCATGAGAAAGAACAACCCAATCCTGTATTGAGTTCCATGATTTTCCTCATCCTATGATTATCTCCAAGATACGTCATGACCAGTAGCAAACCCCATATAAACTCCGCAGGTTCCCCTCTACTAGTAGTTTGGTGACCCCTAAACTCATGCAACTTTGAAACTCACAAGTAATGGAAGTATTTCCATTTCAATAGCTCACCTCAACCTAGAGAAAAAGCTCAAATAATCTCACCTCCATGATTTTGAGTAAGTCCTTCAATACTCATCTCACCTAGGTTACCCAAAGAAAACATCCATTTCAATTAAGCTTCAAAAAATGAAAAGGTACATACATCCACTTAGTTTATTTATTTTTACTTTTTTATCAAAAACAAAAACATTTTCATCAACAAAGTAAACAAGAGAAGGATAAGAAATCCTTCCCTAAATACAAAACCTAATCAAATGAAGGAAAAGAAAAATAAACCAAAAGACATCAATGTCTCAACACTACTATTTTGAACTACATATTAAAATCCAATCAACTTAAATAAAGTTGAGAGAAATTCCCTTCAAACCTATAGCAGTGGATGCCCTAAAGATGAATAGAAATAGACTAGGTTCCATAACATTTTGGATGTCCTCACTTGTCCTCAAAGATCCTTACATTTCATTCCTTCCATACTATCCAAATCAATATAAGACAAGCGATTAGTCATAGAACTTTCTCCTATTTGTGCTCCCCAACCCTAAAAAAGGGGTCAACATGCCTAGGGATGACAGTGATAGGTTAACACTATTGAGAATGGACATGAGTCTTTCAAGATCCTCAACCTCTGAATTAGTGAGGTTTTGCCAAAATTTAAAATTCCAAGTAAGAAAAGGAGAAAGTCTAAGGATAGATGAAATAAAAGAATTTTAAACTGATGAAACTCTGTAAAGACTCAGAAATTGCAAAGCCAAAGGTTAATTCCCCCTCCACAAGTCTACCTAGTCATGGATTTTTGTCCCATTTCCCACCAAAAACTAGTTATGACTAGAGAAATCATGGAAGAGCTAAGAACTGGCCTTCGAAAGGCAACCGTACGACCACCTAACTAAAATGTTGTCATCCCAACTGTTTAGACGCATTTCATATATGCTCAAGATAGCCTTGTGCCATATAGCAGTACACTCCCTACGGAGCCTCCACAACAACTTCCTAAAAGGGGGCTTTCTCAATGAAATGCTCTAAAACCCTAACCCTCCTTCCTCCTTAGGCCTACACACTTGGATCCAACTAATGAGATGATCTCTCTTTCCTTCCTCAAACCCTAACTAAAGAAAACCCCTTTACAATTTTTTTGATCTTTGTTACCACTGAGAATGAAATCTTGCACAACAAGGGGAAATAGCTAGGGAAGTGAGATAAACAAGACTAAATTAGTTTATACTTCCACTCAATTTATGCTTCCACCACTTTCCTAACTAGGATACAAACTTAACTCCAATCCCACAAAATGAGCCTAAAATGGACTCTTGAGAACTACTTGGTTACCAACATCCACAAAGATGTGACATAGCATATATATATATATATATATATATACGGTAATCAGTTGATGTCATATTTGCTATGTTACATCTTTACAACGTAGCAAATTTGCTATGTCATATTTGGTACGTCATAAAGATGTGACGTGATTCTAATCACAATTATTGATTTGAATCACAAGCTTGGAGAAGCGAGGATGCAGTCGAGGACAAGGGTATGTACCAGAGATTGGTTGGTCGGGTGATCTACCTCTCACATAGGCGACCAAACAAGCTATGCAGTCAACCAAGTGAGTCAATTTATGTATAAACCGAAGGAAGTTCATCTATAGGCTATATACAAAATCCTACACTACCTGAAAGCAACTCCAAGAAAAGGAATTTTGTTTAAGAAAAGAACTGAGCTATCATTAGAGGTCTATACTGATGCAGATTATGCAAGATATTGGAGGTCTTCTACAGAATATTGCACTTTTCTTGGAAGGAACTTGGTAGCTTGGGGAGTAAGAAACAAAAAATTGTTGCAAGATCTAGTGCAGAAGCCAAGTTTCGTGCAATGGCCCAAGGAATCTATGAGTTGCTTTGGCTCAAGATTATCTTGGAGGACTTGAAGATCAAATGGAAAATGCCGATGAGACTTTATTGTAACAATAAGTCAGCCATCAACATTGCACATAACCTGGTACAACATGACAAAACCAAACATGTGGAAGTAGACAAACGTTTTATCAAGGAGAAGTTAGACAATAGCTTAATCTGCACACCATATGTGTCCATCAGAGATCAATTAGCCGATGTCTTAACGAAAGGATTAGCTAGTACTCCATTTCAAGAAATCATTATCAAGTTGAGAATGGATAATATTTATTCACTACCTTGAGGGGAAGTTTGGAAGATACAATTGTATGTGTACAACTACGTGTGTATACAGCTGTGTGTGTATCTATGTGCAATTGTACACATATATAGTTGTGTGGATTTGTGTATACAATCCCTGATTTGTAGGGATCTTTAATATTTCTTTCTTTATTATTTCTTTTTAGATGTTGTATATATTTCTTTTTCAAGAAATCATTATCAAGTTGAGAATGGATAATATTTATTCACTAGCTTGAGGGGAAGTTTGGAAGATACAATTGTATGTGTACAACTACGTGTGTATACAGCTGTGTGTGTATCTATGTGCAATTGTACACATATATAGTTGTGTGGATTTGTGCATACAATCCCTGATTTGTGGGGATCTTTACTATTTCTTTTTAGATGTTGTATATATTTCAAGAGTTGTATACATTTAACATATGAATGAGAAATATATTTTTTTTCTCCACAATATTAAATGAGAGTGAGCCAACAATGAATATTAAGCTAATATGACTACAAAATAACAACCCCTAATTGGGATAGACAAGTAAGAGTGACACAAATTGCAAAGACGAGAACTAATCTTTGCGCTTAAAAAGATTCCTCCAAAACTAGAGATCCCACGACGAATTGTCATGCCAAAAGTATAAACTTGAGATAAATCGCCAATGTAACATTGTCATCACAAGTGATCTCAAAAAAGAAATAGCAGATAAATCACTAGTACCAGAACATATATGATGAAAAAACTTAAGATAAATCTAAGCTATCACTTTCCAAGGGCATTATTAATAAGAGTTTTTTACCACGATGTTGGCATCCTACTATTATGTGCACACAATAACTACTCTCAATCACATGCCATAGGAAGTCCCTCTCTCTAGGTAAACACTGCATCCATTTTATAGTAAAAGATTGTTCTTTGTACCCCTTAAACCTAACTTCCCTCTCACTTAACCTTCCAAACTTGGTCCCATTCAACAAGATGGTTTGTGCAACCCTTTTCTGTTCTAGAGCACAAAAAATCTCAATCGAATTCTTTTGTTTAAAGCACCACCCTCATCAAAATTTTGCATAATGACATATAGTAAGAAGGGTTAAATTCTACGTAAGTTTGAATTAAGGTGGTTTGCCCTCCATTTTGCACTAGAGCAATTAATCAAGTCAAATATGATTAAAATTCATTTCCTATTATTTCTACAACTATTAAATTTTAAAGTACATTAAGTTAGTTAGGACTTATGGGTGATTCATTATCATATTGATCAATAAAATTAGGTTTTTTTTAAAAAAAAAAAATTCTTTTGAGAATTCCACCAAAGAAGAAATTGACTTCTTTATTTTTTTTTT
Organism: Vitis cinerea var. helleri x Vitis rupestris; assembly: GCA_945999865.1. Lineage (NCBI taxonomy): Eukaryota > Viridiplantae > Streptophyta > Magnoliopsida > Vitales > Vitaceae > Vitis > Vitis cinerea var. helleri x Vitis rupestris. The sequence goes on along the minus strand of OX253931.1, from coordinate 302,909 downwards.
GCTTCATAAAATCAACTTTAGGGTCGTATTAAGAAGTAGATATTCCTATACCATATTGTATGCTAAAAGAATTGAATTGAATAAATCTATATCGACCAACTAGGTTACAAGAGCTTAACATGCATAGCTACCCAAGGTTTGAAATATCGGTAAATACAAATATATCGGCACTTGGATTTTATATATATATCGGAAATATCAGAGAAATTTCAGCGATAAATCCTAAACACTGCACCTCCCCTCCTAAAGCAAAACAAAAATAAACTATAAAAATGAAGTATTGCAAAGACAATCCATATAATTACTCTAAACTGCTGACCTATTCTAAAATAGATACAATCATTAATTGATTTTAATGTAAACCAATAAGACTTGAAATGGAAACGAGAATCAGGAAATGAGCCACATTTTACACTAACTTTTTGAACATGCATGCAGGGGACACTATTAGTCTATAATGTTTAATAAAATAGGTAAGATTAAAAATACAAAAATGGCATATCAAATACTAACCCTTCCCACAAGTAGAATGAACTTCTTGCTACAAGGATAGACCATCTCCACCGAGTTCACTGAGGCGATAATGGTGGCTGATTCCTCACAAAGTTTAGACTCAATAGTCACACCATTAAAAACCAAATCAGCAATTTCTCGATCTAACTCCCTAGAAATGAAAGCAAAACAAGCATCACTTGGTGAAAGTGTACGTTTGTCACATCTAAGAAAAATATTAATAAGTACCAATCCTTTTAGCCAATGGAAAAAAATTTGCACTTAAAACAATTTATCTATAAATTTGTGAGCAATAAAATAGCATTCCTAACAAGGACAAAATCAACAAAAAAGAAACAGAACCCCTCCAAGAAATTATAAAGTGAATGTGCATCCAAAAGTTTTCAAAACCCTTGGCAATAAAAATACAACATAAACATTGTACCTAAATTCAGAAAATGCATAAAGAGATAATAACAACAATTTACAGCCAACTTTGAAACAGAAAACACATAGGTATGATCCATAAGAGGAAAAAATTGCCTTGTAGTGGGCATCAGAAAATATTCACCAATACAATATCTCATAGAATAACTCTTACGTCCAAATAAGACATAACACTGAGGCACAAGCTATATCACATGTACACAAGATATATCTCTATTGGACTTATAAGTTTACTACATAAAAGTTTGAAAATATCACCCTAAGTGCCTATTCCATAAAATTGATAATGAAAATAACTAAAAAAGACCTTTACTTTTTGTTCTTTGATAGGATAAAAATGTTTGGTTGATGGAAAAAAAAGGGGGATTTATAAGGCCAAGGATGGGAGATCTTTCTCAAAAGAATATTGAAAAATGTAATAATAATAATAATAATAATAACTAAAAAAGACCTTTACTTTTTGTTCTTTGATAGGATAAAAAAGTTTAGTTGATGGAAAAAAAAAAGGGGAATTTAGAAGGCCAAGGATGGGAGATCTTTCTCAAAAGAATATTGAAAAATGAAGTTCAACAGAGGATGCCTGTTGTATCCCAAACACAAGGCTTGATCTAAAACAGAAATAAATAGCTATTGAATGTGCCCAAGGATACCAGGACATGTGCTCATAACATAGATTCATTGTGGATGTTGAGCGTACTTTTGGATAATCCCGGTCAGCTAAGTATTGGAGAGCTATTTAGAGACAAAAAACAGGAGGTTCTCAGATATTTCTAGGGCAGCAGTTGCTGGTTTTGCTTCAAAGGCCGAGATCTTTGCCTTATTGGAGAGTCTAAGAGAAGCAAGTGACAGGTGGTTTTCACTTGGGTAAGAACGAAATATTACAAAGTCCCTTAAATCCCTATTTGATATATATTCCTTTTGGTAAAGGAATATCATTTAAAAATTTCATAATTGCTAATTCCTTTAAAATTTAGTTTTTTCATAGAATAAGGAAATGTGACAGGAATATCACTATTAATACTCTCGGATATGACAGAAAAATGTTGTAAGATAGAGATGAGAATGTAAAGCATGCAAACCCTATACCAAATGGGTAGAGATGTGATGAAGAGTATGAGACACCCTATGAAGCGAGGACCCGTAGTTCAGAATGTAATCACAGAAAGTGAGAAATGCAGAATGTTCCAAGTTTCCATATTTGTATCTGTTTTTTCTATTCCTGTAATATATTATCTATAGTATAATGAATCATTTCTCTTTCACCTATGGATGTAGCCATAGTTGCCCAAACCACATTAAAACCTCATGTATCTTTATACCTAGATTTATTTTTATCTCTATATTATTGCATCAATACATCGCATTAAAGTTTCTGCTTGCAGACAAGTGGTATTAGAGCTTCCACTAGCAAAACACGAAGGAAACCTCATGTATCTTTATACCTAGTTTTATTTTCAACAACTATCCACCCGCAATTAACAACTATCCTTTGTTAGGACATTGAGTCTTGTTTTTGTGTTGGTAGTTTTGTTCTTGTTTATGTTTGAGCATAGAAGTCTTTTTAGATAGTGACTTACTCTCCATTGAAGATCAAGAGGAGTTGTTCATTCAACCACGAAGTCACAAGTAGGTCTAAAGAGGTTTGACTTATGGCAAATTAGGCTATGTTGAGGTATTAAGAGGATCGATTTTGTTTTGAACTTAAAGGATTTTAAAAATGATTTTTAAATAGTGCAAGACCGCTTAAGTAGCTTGGAGAGCTTAGGACCACTCAAGCGGCCTAAGTTAGCTCGAGCGGTCAAGCTAATTCTTCCAAAACCGAGACTCTTTGGGCTTTTGCCTATAAATACCTCCCTCTTAACCCCTTGAGGGTTAGAAATTTGGGTTAGAGATCGTTAAGTGATTGAAAAGAGGTCACATATTCTCTAGAGAGGGTTTCCCATAGAAAAAGACTAAAATGTCACACCATTCCCGATCTCTCATTCAAGGATTTGACCTTTGAATATTGGTTTAAAGACCTTCATCCCTTCAGCGAGGCTGAAATGATCCAGTAGAGCCATTGGAGGTTGTTGTATTGCGGACATGAATCAAGTTGTAGGTATTGAAGAGTAAGTCTTTAAGGTAAAGCAGTCAGATAAATTTATTTAATTTGATTTCATATAGTGGATTTAGATTAGTAGGTCTTAGATCAATGGGTCTTAAACTTCATGGTTTTTTATCTTCACCGTTAGCGTGGGGGTTTTCCACATAAAAAATCTTGTGCCTCTTTGCTGAAAGCAATGCCCTGAGACCTTTCTGTGATAGAAATCCATTTCCCCCTTGGAAGCCTTCAAACCTAACCTCAAACATCTTTTCAACTTCAAAAAACTTCACCAACATGGGCATAGCCTCCACTGTCACTCTACTATGAACATACAAAATCTTTCGCTATGAGGCCCATACACAATGACAACCACAAAATATAAAATATAATTAGGTCTTCCTTTTTTCAACATTAGTTTTTGTATCTTCTTAGTCTTTCTAGTATTCTTGGATTTATACATCAACCAATATCTTATACTTTTCATATTCCCATTAATAAACAAAGTAGGGTCCATTAAGGGTGAGTGGAGGAAGTTTGAAAACAATAGCCTTACTAAAATGAATAGAAAGGTTCCTTCGTCCACACTGAATTTCAACCGAAAAAAAGAAACAAACCTTGTCCAACAAAATTCTCATTTTTCCTAGAAGACTAAATTCACAATATACAAAATCTAGAATGATCCATAAAATAAAGACATGATACTGCATAATAGTAATAAGATATTACTTGACCCTAATCATTAAGGGGAAATTAGTCCATATGCAAGGGATGACAAATCACAGGTTTGTAATGTTCAAGAATAAAACGGTTTAACAGAACATAAAAAATTCACACCGTACGTTCTTCTTAGTGTTGCAGAAATTTGATGAATGCTGAACTTGACTGCGGATAGATAGATTTCATCAGCAGCAGCAGCATCCACATTGGATAAAAGTACAGGATGGAACTTTGTCGCCTCATAAATATCCTGTACAATTAGACATCAATCAATTTCTGAAAACAATACTTTCCAGTAAAAACTAATAAGAGAATGAATACCTTGATAACTTCATCAGAAACAACACCAGAAAATTCACCAGAATCATCTGTTCCACCAGCCCCAAGCATGCCAAGTGACAGCCAGTTCAGCCATCCACGAGACCTGCTTGATGAACGCTCATCGTTTTGCAACTTTTCTACAGTAGCATTTGCACTGGAAGTTCCCATAGTTGAAGTTGAAGAAGTCAACAGGAAATCCTGCATAAACATTTGACACAGATATTGAAGCAATAAAATACCACTACATCTACAGAGCATGCAATGAAGTCAGAATATGAAATACTGGCTGCGAGAAAAATAATAGGTCCAACAAACCAAGACAATGTGAAACCAATACAAAAAAGAAAAGGCCACAATGGTTGACAATGAATAAGGTACTACATAATACATCATTGCATGATCTCCTAGACTACACATTAATACCATTCGTACCTGCAGCTCACTTTCAGCAGTAGACCTATAATTTAAGATCTCATCTATTCCAGATTCTTTCTCTATTTTCTCCAATTCCCGAAGAATATGTTCATCAATTGGCTGATAATCACAAATTTACAAAACACGATAAACATTACTCAAAGGTCAGCAATTTTAACGAATATACTAATATTAAATTATCCAAAAAAAAAGATGAGAATACATATACAGAGACTACACAAATTGAACAACTAACAGTGCAATCTGAAAACCATCTGTTTAAGAGAGAGAGAGAGAGAGAACAGTTCAACATGCGACATTGACATGGTTTTGTAATGTGAGGACTAAGAGACACGGATATAGTCAAGGACATGTTGATCACACTATGTTCTACAAACATTCGGTTGATGGAAAAATTGTTATACTAATCATGTATGTAGATGATATTATACTTATAGGGGATGACATAGACGAAATGGAGAAGTTGAAGAGAGTTCTGGCAAATGAGTTTGAAGTTAAAGACCTTGACTTCTTGAGGTATTTCTTAGGAATGGAAGTGGCGAGAACCACACAGGGAATTGTTGTGTGTCAATGAAAATACACACGAGATCTTCTTAAAGAAACCGTGATGCTAGGCTGCAAACCGATTGATACACCTATGGAAGTTAACAAGAGGGAAGGAAATTTAGATGAGAAAATGTCAGTTGACATGGGGAGGTACCAATGCCTGGTTGGTAAGCTGATTTATTTGTCTCATACTTGCCCAGACATTGCCTTTGTAGTCAGTCGTGTTAGTCAACATATGCATTTGCCCACTAAAGATCATATGGAAGAGGTGTACAGGATCCTGAGATATCTCAAAACTACTCCTGGTAAGGGGCTGTTTTGTAGAAAAAATGAAGAAAGAGGAGTCAAAATTTACACAGATGCTGATTGGACAGGGTCAGAAAGTGATCGTTCAACTACTGGGTATTGTTCCTATGTTTGGGGAAATTTAGTAACGCGGAGAAGTAAAAAAGCAAAGTATGGTGACTCAAAGTAGTGTTGAAGCCGAGTTTCATGCAATTGCTCATGGAATCTATGAAGGTTTGTGGATTAAACGAATGTAGGAAGAGCTGAAAATAGGAGTACACCAGCCAATGCAGTTTTTTTAGTGACAACAAGGCAGATTTAGAAATTTCACACAATCCAATTCACCACGATAGAACCAAACATGTTGAAGCTGATCGACATTTTATTAAGGAGAAGATCGAGAATAGAGTCTTAGACATTACTTATGTGCCTACAAAAAAGCAAGTTGCAGATGTTTTAACAAAAGGCCTATCTAGAAGCAGCTTCGAGTTTATGGTTGGCAAGTTGGGCATGCTGAATATTTTCTGCCCAGCTTGACAGGGAGTGTAGATAATTATGAGTTTTTTTTATCTTATCTATTAGTTAGATAATTATGCGTTTTTATCTTATCTATTAGTTAGTACTTTATCCATTAGGCATTCAAAATAAATAAGGTCAGCTTGCAGTTAGGATTAGGACTCTTTTATTTTGTTGTTTTGGATTATTCTTTAGAGTTATCTATATACCTAGTTTTTAGGAGAAGTCCTTGCTGATCAGTTAGAGCAAGAGCCTATTTATTTCCCTTGTTTTTTCATAAAGTTAAAAGAATAATAAAAAAAAAGTCTATGCATTAAAGACTTTACCTTTCAATATTCAAAGTTCCAATTAAGGTAGCTTATAGGATTGAGCAATCACATAGAGATTTTCTTTAGTCGAAGGTGGGGGAAGGTAAGAAAGATCACCATGTTGGATGGCACCTGGTGTGTAAACCTAAGAAAGATGGGGGTTTAGGTGTAGGTAGTGTTGAATATAATGTATTTATAGTGTATAACCTTTCCTTGTTAATATAAGACACATGTATGGTAGTTAGGACTCCTAGTCTTGTATATATATATATATCTCAATTGTAAGTAGATTTTTCACATGAATGAGAATTAAGGTTTTTCTTCTTTCTCTCTCTCTCTCTCTCTCTCAACATGGTATCAGAGTCAAGGAAGAAAACCTAATTCTTTCCTCTTACCCGTGCCATCAACTCCGAGAAACCTTCCGGTGACCGTGTTTCATTCTGGTCACCTTCCCCATCTCCCAATACTTTCCGGTCAGTCGGATCGTCGACAGAAACCACTCACCGCCGGCGAACTTTTCCGGCGATGTATTTTTCCGACACCGACCATACCAGAAGGAGCGCCTGGAGGAGATCTCCAACTTTTGTGAAGGCACCGGCACCAAAAGAGCGTCCACGCGCCGGCCACGCTCCATTTTCCGGTCGGCGGCTGCATCTCACGCGCCGGTGCGTGAGGGCGCGTGAGGGCTTTTCCGACGACGCGCCTCCTCCAGTAGCCTCGCCTGACGCCGACCAGTCTCCCTACCTCCCTGGTTCTCCCATCCAAGCCCTGCACGTACCTCTTTTGGGGATTTTTGTCTCCATCGGCCCTCGAAACAGTCTTTCCGGCGAAGCTTCGACTACTTTTTCTCCACTCCAATCCCTGCACGTGCCTTGGGAAGTGTTCTTCTACCTTTCTGGTGGTACCACGCCGCGATCTGAGGCCGTCTCCCTTTTTCGGTGGTGCCACACCGCAATTTGAAGCCGTATTAGGGCTCTCTTCGATCCAAACATACTTCATTCTCCAGATAAGTAGATATGACTACTAAAAATTCCATTTTTTCCGCTGTTACATCTGGATCTCCTATGATTACTTCGGAGAAATTGGTTGTCAGTGACAATTATCTTTCCTGGTCTGCCTCTGTTGAACTTTGGTTTATGGGTCAAGGATATGAGGATCACTTGATTACACAGGAGGCAGATATCCCTGAGGTTGACCGCGTACAGTGGAGGAAGATAGATGCACAGTTATGTAGTCTAATATGGCAATCGGTTGATCCCAAGATTCTTCTTCATCTTCGGGCCTACAAAACTTGTTTTAAATTTTGGACTCAGGCCAAAGGATTATATACGAATGATATCCAGCGTCTTTATAAGGTGGCTTCTGCTATTGTCCATCTCAGCCAACAGGACTTGGATCTATCTACTTATATTGGCCAGATTGCCTCTCTTAAGGAGGAGTTCTTGACTGTGATGCCTCTTACTCCTGATGTTGGGGCTCAACAAACACAGCCTGACAAGTTCTTCATGGTTCTTACTCTTATTGGCCTCCGTCCGGATCTTGAGCCTGTCCGCGATCAGATTCTTGGTAGTTCATCAGTTCCGTCCTTGGATGATGTGTTTGCTCGCCTCCTCCGTATCTCCTCCACTCAGACTTTGCCATTTGATAGCACTTCAGATTCTTCTGTGTTAGTTTCTCAAACTAACTCTCGAGGAGGCCGCAGTGGTACCCGAGGTAGAGGTCAACGTCCTCATTGCACCTATTGCAATAAACTTGGCCACACTCGCGATCGTTGCTATCAGTTACATGGACGACCTCCTCACACTGCCCATGTGGCCCAGTCCTCTGATTCTCCGCTGCCTCAGCCTCCGAGCTCTTCCGCATCTCAGGCTTCTGTTGCCTCTGTTGCCCAGCCTGGTAATGCCTCTGCCTGCCTTACCCACACATCTTCTCTTGGACCCTGGATTCTAGATTCTGGAGCTTCTGATCACTTATCTGGTAATAAGGATCTTTTCTCCTCTATTACTACTACCTCTGCTTTACCTACTGTTACCTTAGCTAATGGTTCTCAAACTGTGGCTAAAGGTATTGGTTTGGCCCTTCCTCTGCCTTCTCCACCTCTCACTTCTGTCCTTTATACTCCTGAATGTCCTTTTAATCTTATTTCCATCAGCAAAATCACTCGTACTCTTAATTGCTCTATTACCTTTTCTGATAAATTTGTGACCTTGCAGGACCGGAGTACGGGGAAGACGATTGGCATAGGACGTGAGTCTCAAGGCCTCTATCACCTCACCTCGGATTCATCTCCTGCAGTTTGCATTTCCACTGATGCTCCTCTCCTCATTCACAATCGTCTAGGCCACCCTAGTCTCTCCAAGTTCCAGAAGATGGTCCCTCGTTTTTCCACTTTATCGTCGCTTCCGTGTGAGTCATGTCAGCTTGGGAAACATACTCGTGTCTCGTTCCCAAAGCGTTTGAATAATCGGGCAAAGTCTCCTTTTGAGCTTGTCCACACTGATGTTTGGGGTCCTTGTCGGACTGCGTCTACTTTAGGATTTCAGTATTTTGTCACTTTCATTGATGACTATTCTCGATGTACTTGGTTATTTTTAATGAAAAATCGAGCTGAGTTATTTTCTATTTTCCAGAAATTTTATGCTGAAATCCAAACTCAGTTCAATATTTCTATTCGTGCGTTACGCAGTGACAATGCTAGGGAATATTTTTCAGCCCCATTTACTTCGTTTATGTCTCATCATGGGATTCTTCATCAGTCTTCTTGTGCTCATACTCCTCAACAAAATGGGGTATCTGAACGCAAGAATCGACATCTTGTTGAGACAGCTCGTACTCTCTTCCTCCATAGTAATGTTCCTTTTCGTTTTTTGGGGGACGTTGTTCTTACCGCTTGTTATTTGATTAATCGTATGCCCTCCTCTGTCTTACATGATCAGATTCCTCACTCCCTTCTCTTCCCTGACCAACCACTTTATTTCCTTCCTCCTCGTGTCTTTGGTTGTACTTGCTTTGTTCATATTCTCACTCCTGGACAGGACAAGCTTTCCGCCAAAGCCATGAAGTGTCTCTTCTTGGGATACTCCAGACTTCAGAAGGGTTATCGTTGTTATTCCCTTGAGACTCATCGATACTTTATCTCCGCTGATGTCACCTTCTTTGAGGACTCACTATTCTTTTCCACCACCTCTGAGTCTCTTCCTGTTTCTGAAGTCTTGCCTATTCCCATTCTCTCCCCACCTGATGCTATGCCTCCTCGACCACTTCAGGTTTATCATCGTCGCCCTCGTGTCGTTGCTCCTCTCCCTTTTGCTGAGGCACCTGCTGACTCACTTCCTATCCCTTCGGCTTCACCTGCCCCGGCTCTGCCTTCTCCTAATGACTTACCCATTGCTGTTCGGAAAGGTACTCGCTCTACTCGTAATCCTCATCCTATTTACAATTTTTTGAGTTATCATCGATTATCTTCACCCTATTCTGCTTTTGTTTCTGCTATATCCTCTGTTTCTCTTCCAAAGAGCACCCATGAAGCTCTTTCCCATCCAGACTGGCGACAGGCAATGGTGGATGAAATGGCTGCTCTGCACTCTAATGGGACTTGGGATCTTGTTGTTTTACCCTCTGGTAAATCTACCATTGGCTGTCGTTGGGTTTACGCAGTTAAGGTTGGTCCTGATGGTCAGGTTGATCGCCTTAAGGCCCGCTTAGTTGCTAAAGGCTATACTCAAGTTTATGGTTCTGATTATGGTGACACATTCTCTCCTGTTGCCAAGATTGCTTCTGTCCGTCTGCTTCTCTCCATGGCTGCCATGTGTTCTTGGCCTCTTTATCAATTGGATATTAAAAATGCCTTCCTTCATGGTGATCTTGCCGAGGAAGTTTATATGGAGCAACCTCCTGGTTTTGTTGCTCAGGGGGAGTCTGGTTTAGTATGCAGGTTACGCCGTTCTCTATATGGCTTGAAACAATCTCCTCGAGCATGGTTTAGCCGTTTTAGTTCTGTTGTTCAAGAGTTTGGCATGCTTCGCAGTACAGCAGACCATTCAGTTTTCTATCATCGTAACTCTTTGGGGCAGTGTATTTATCTGGTTGTTTATGTGGACGACATCGTCATTACAGGCAGTGATCAGGATGGTATTCAGAAACTAAAGCAACACCTTTTTACCCACTTTCAGACCAAAGACTTGGGGAAACTCAAATATTTCTTGGGAATTGAGATAGCTCAATCCAGTTCTGCTGTGGTCCTTTCCCAAAGGAAGTATGCTTTAGACATCCTGGAAGAAACCGGTATGTTAGACTGTAAACCGGTAGACACACCTATGGATCCGAATGTCAAACTTGTACCAGAACAGGGGGAGCCTTTAGGAGACCCCGGGAGATATCGACGGCTCGTAGGTAAATTGAACTATCTCACCATTACTCGTCCAGACATTTCTTTTCCTGTGAGTGTTGTTAGTCAATTCCTACAGTCACCATATGATAGCCATTAGGATGTTGTAATCCGCATTCTTCGATATATCAAAAGTACACCAGGCCAAGGTGTGTTGTACGAGAACAGAGGTCATACTCAGGTTGTTGGTTACACAGATGCAGATTGGGCTGGCTCACCCACAGATAGACGTTCCACTTCACGGTACTGTGTTTTTATTGGAGGTAATCTAATATCTTGGAAGAGTAAGAAACAAGATGTAGTGGCCAGATCTAGCGCTGAAGCCGAGTATCGAGCTATGGCTTTGGCAACATGTGAACTCATATGGTTGAGACATCTTCTTCGAGAGTTGAGATTTGGAAAGGATGAACAGATGAAACTCATATGTGATAACCAGGCCGCATTACATATTGCATCTAATCCAGTCTTTCATGAAAGGACCAAACATATTGAAGTTGACTGTCATTTCATTAGAGAAAAGATCGCATCAGGATGTGTTGCTACAAGTTTTGTTAATTCAAATGATCAACTAGCTGACATCTTCACTAAATCTCTCAGAGGTCCTAGGATTAAATATATTTGTAACAAGTTTGGTGCATATGACGTATATGCTCCAGCTTGAGGGGGAGTGTTGAATATAATGTATTTATAGTGTATAACCTTTCCTTGTTAATATAGGACACATGTATGGTAGTTAGGACTCCTAGCCTTGTATATATATATATATCTCAATTGTAAGTAGATTTTTCACATGAATGAGAATTAAGGTTTTTCTTCTTTCTCTCTCTCTCTCTCTCAACAGGTAGGATTTCTTTGAGAGATAAAACCCTCTTAGGAAAGTGGTTGTGGGGTTTCCTAGGGAGAACAATGTGTTATTGCACAACGTTAATTTAAATATCTATGGACCACATTCTAATGGTTTGGATGTCAATATTGTGTTTAGGCGGTAACACCCTTGTCCTGGGAAGGCTATTGCCAAAACCTTATATGATTTCTCTCATTTCACACAATTCTCTATGAGTGATAAAGATTTTTTTTTTGGGTAAATACCTTATGGTGATTTACCTTTTTATAGTCAATACCTAAATCTTTTCAAGGTGGTGAGGTCGAGAAATTTACCTTTTTATAGTCAATACCTAAATCTTTTCAAGGTGGTGAGGTCGAGAAATTCCTTTATTTCAACTTTTTTTGCACCCTCATTCTGTACCCCAACCTAGAATTTTATCTTTCAACAAAATCATAGGAATCAAGAATCTGATGAATTAGCCCAATTGATCTCTTTGGTAGCCCATGTGTATCTATCACCTTCCTATCCTGACATTAGGGCTTGGTCTTTGACCTCATCATGTTTGTTATCAATTAGGTGCTTTAAAGCCCTTTCACATTCATCCTCACTTGTTCCTTTCAATCCACTTAATTTAATTTGGAAGTCTAAAGTTCCCCCTCTAAAGTAAAGGTTTTCAAATGGCTTTTAGCTAGTAAGAGGGTTAATACCAATTATGTGCTCTAGAAGAAGAGGCCTCTCAAATCGCTTAATCCAAAGTAGTACCTCACATGCAAAAAGAGCAATGAATCAATTGATCATCTTTTCTTCATTGCTTAGTAGTTTTGGGCTTATGGAATAGACTATTCACCCTTACGGGAATAAATTGGCTACCACCATGTTTGATGGTAGAGATAATAACTACTTCCTTTGAAGGTTTTGGGAATTGTGCAAAAGGAAAGGTTCTATAGGGTATTACAAACCTTAATATAATTTGGTCAATATGGCAAGAATGAAATGCGAGGATTTTTTAGGATGTTAGAAGGACAACAAATGTGGTTTGGGACTTATTTTACTTTTTATCCTCTCTTCGGGTCTCTACTTAGCAAGGCCTTCATAGGCACCCCCTTGAGCCTTATATTACTAAATTGACATCTTGTATACAAGTCAAGGAGGTTGAACAGGAAGACCTCACCAGGTATATAACAGCAAGTGAAGGAGTTGTTAAGTGGAACTTTGATGGATGTTCTTTGGGCACTCTGGGGCAACTTTGGATTGGAGTAATAAGAGATCACCAAGGTTTAGTAATCAAAGAATATTCTAAACCTGCAAGTCATAATTTCACTATTGAGGCTAAGATTGCAGTGCTATTGGAGGGTATTGTTCCAAAAAAAGATTTGTGCTTCTCTAACTTTGTGGTGGAGGGGATTTTTTTGTTGTTCTCATAGAGTGTCCACAAAGGAAAGAGGTTCATGAGACTTCATAAGTGGTTGCACCAAATATCTGATATCTTTACAAAGTTGGAATGCTCCATTCAATGGGCTCCTCATTTAGCTAATCAAGTGGCAAATGAGTTAACTAAAGGAGTAGCAAAGCAATCGGTATCTTTTGTTAGAGATTATATGCCTCCTTGAGCCTACTTAATGGTTGTTCAAATGTTGCATCACTTTTTGTAACTTCGCTTTTTTGTTTAGTTGTATGGTTCCTTGGAAAGAAGTTCATTCCCTTGTCTTGATCTAAGTTTGTACATTGTGGAAGGATGTCTCATCCTTCTTAGGTCTTCCCTTCTCTAGAGCCTCTATGGAAGATCTACAAATCCTTAAACTAATCCTATTGTTTTTTTTGCGAACATATCAAGGCCAAAGATCAATTCAAACAAGAGCACTCGATCTAGTATCAATACAAGTCAAGATTTGATCATTAGGTTGGATTTGATGCTTGAATGCAAAGTCTTAGGTTATCCTTTAACTTACTTGGGTCTTCCATTAGGGGGCAATCTAAAAGCAAGTGCATTTTGAGATTCAATAATTGACAAGGTTTCAAGGAGACTAGATGAATGGAAAAGGGTTCCTTTGTCTCTAGGGATTAAAATAATTCTAATTCGACCATGTTTGTCCCACATCCTTAACCATTTCGTATCTATTTTCAAGATTCCAATGTCAGTGGTGTCTAAGATTTGAAAATTGCAAAGAATTTTTTCTAGCCGAGAGTTGAGAAAGCAAAAAAGATAACCTTATTGAACCTAGTGTGTATGCCTAAGCAATCAAGAGGTTTAGTATTCGGGTTAATCTATCTAATGAATCATGCTCTATTAGGTAAATGGCTTTGGAGGTTCCCTAAGGAGAGTTTTTCCCCTTAACATCAAGCTATAATGAGCATTTATGGGACACATCTTGATATATAGGACAAAACATTCTAGCCAAATGGTCACATCAATATCCAAGAAAACCATTGCCTAGGTGTTCTAGGTTTTTTCTAGTCACACTTGCTTTGTGGTGGGTAATGAGGTGAGAATTTGTTTTTGAGAGGATTTGTGGTGGGAGGAGCATTATTTGTGTTCATAATTTTCATGTTTTTAAAAAGTTGTTACAATTAAAAATCTCACCATTTTAGCTATTCTATGCCACTCCTCTTCTTTTTCTTCGAATCTTAATTTCCGTGTAACCTCGAAAGACTCATGTCATCCCTCACTCATGTGCACTTGTCTCCATCTACCCCAAATGCGAGAGTATGGTCATTGAACTCTTCAGAATTATTCTCAATCAAATCATTCTCCATGGCATTGTTTTGTACATCAAATATAATACCTTTCTCCCTAGCCAAATTCATATTGAAATCTAAAATCCGATCTATGATCAAGGCCTTTTCTTGGTTAGTGGCACACAAAAGGGTAAATACCAATGACATGCTACAGTTGAAAAGACATTTTAATCCCTTAGTCCTAACTCTTGTGTTTAATGTAAGGGGAGCGAAGAGTTGATTAACCATCTCTTTTTACATTGTCCGATAACTTTAAAGCATTAGACACTATCTATTCAGACAAGACAAGATTGATTGATCCCAACCAAGAGTATATGTGATAAGATGATCATTTCCTATAGGGATTTGGGAAGAGCCATTAGAAGCAAGACCCTTTGGTAAATCACTTGTCTCACGTTGCTTTGGATTGTATTGTAAGAGAGAAATGCTAGTATTTTTTAGGATAAGTGAAGTAGGTCAGAGAGGTTATGGGATTTACTTCACTTTTATTCCTCTTTCTCATCTGCATGCACCGAGGCTTTTAAAGGTATTCCTCTCAATGTTATTCAACTCAATTCGCATTCAATCTATAAATCTAAAGGGTTTGGACATTATTTTTTTTTTTTTTTTTTTTGATAAGCAATCACAATTCATTAAAGAGGCTAAAAAACCCCAACGTATACAGGACGTATACCAGGCAACAAAGCCCCAAAACAAGCAAAAAACCAAAAAAAAACAAACCACCCCTCATCCTTCTCATGTGCTTTTTAACCTTAATAAATACATCTTTCGTTTCCGATCCAAAAAATATGTCTTACCTTATGCCCTTAAAAATATTTTAAAAGAATTATAATTAGATGTACTAAAAAAAATTTTAATACCTCACATTTTTTAATAAACTTTTAAAAACCATTACAATGTAAGCCTGTAATAATTCTTGCATTTCATATAGGTTACTACTATCTTTTGTTTTTAAAAACATAAAACATGAAGTGCATCCAAACATCCACACTATATTTTCTTGTTTTTCTCTTTGGAAAGATGGCCTCTACGCAAAAAGAAATCAAGTGGATTAAATTCTCATTTCTAAAAGCAAAGTATCGGTCCTATTTAATGGTTGGTTGTCAATTTTGTTACAAAGTTCCAAAGAGGGATCTACTTTCTTTCTCTCTAAATATTGATGATAGTCTCTTCCTACCACATTAGTTTAGGCCATGTTTGTACATGGTTTTAATGTTACGAGCGACAAAACCATTGAATTAAGGTTTCTTCAATTCCCTCATGGTATAGTTTGGAATTCTTGGGCTCCTGTAAGAGATGGCTTTTTTTCTTGGGAAGCAACTTGGGCCAAGATTTTGACTCCAGATTAGCTCAAAAAGAGGGGTTGGAAGATGCCTAATAGATGCTATATGTGCAAAGCAAAGAAGAAACAAGTGATCACATTCTCCTTCATTGTTTGAAAGTTCGCATTTTGCGACAGTTGATTTTTGCTCTTTTTGATGTACAGTAGGTGATGCATTCTTCAATGAGAGGGTTTCCCTAGAGTTGGGGCAGCTCTTGTGTTGGCAAACAACAAGAAAAAGGCTTGGAAAGTTAGTCCTTTATGCCTTTTTTGGTCCATTTGGAGGGAGGAAAATAGGATAGTCTTTGCTTAAAAATTCTTTTTTGTATAATTGTTGGGATTGGGTCGGATTGTATACTGGGGACGGGTTTATGTCGTTAGATTTTGTGAACTGGCTAGGTTGTTCGTAGGGGCAATTGCTAGTTTTTGTGTATTCACTCTTTCTTTTTGTTTGCTATGTATACGTGGTGTATACTTTTTAAATATTAAAACAATTTGCATTTACCTATAAAAAAAAACACTCTTATTCTTATTATTTGCAAATGAATTTTCAAGTGATGTCTAATGTTGTACCTAAGATATGGTAAATAAATGTCCTATAAAAAAAATTAAAAAAAAAAGATACGGTAAATAAATGTGAAGTCTGCATGCATTTGTGTATTCACAAGATCCAACAAATAAATTTGACTGTTTGCATGTGTGTGTATGCATGTGTTTGTGCAGCTATGAAGAAAAAATCACCTTTTCTTGACGAAGAAAATCCAACTTAGTCTTATATAAGTTCACATACTTTCGACGACAACTCCTGTAATTAATAAAAAAATTTATTTCATAAATCAAAACAAGAATGATTATCAAGCTATAAGCATTAAACAATTACTATATAATATTGAATAAAAACACAAATACAAGGGAAAACAAAGATTATTGTATAATTTTTTATGATATATTTTATAATTTTTTTGTTCTTTTTTTTACTATAAATTTAACTTTTTTAACCAAAATTTGTTGTTTTACAAAATGAGTGATGTAAAAAATTTTAAAAAAATATGAAGACAATGGTGAGAAGAATAAATTTATTATCCATGGGATATAACTAATAGGATAATTTATTACATCCATCACCAATCAAACATGAAATAGGATAATTTATTATCTCATACTATATCCAACCAATTGAACATCAAATAAAAGATAAAAATCATAGCCCAACAACTTGATTGTAGACATCCGTTGAGGGTTGTCCTACATCACTTTTTAGTATCAAAGCAAAAGTTCTTAGCTTGAAGATATTTACTTGAGTGGAACAACTTAAATAACCAAGATTGAAGGATATAATTTTTTTCCCACAACTAATGGTGAACATACCAATGGCAAACGAAGAGGAGAATTGGCAGCGTGCTAGCATCTTTCAAATTCATGTTCATCGTCAAAGGAGATTATGCACTATGATTGTAGATAGAGGTAGTAGTTCCTACTTAGCTTCAAAGGAAATTATTAAGAAACTTAATCTAAAGACAAAAGAGGATCCACATCAACTAGCAGCATCAATGACACATCTATTTGGTGCGTTCATATTGTCTAGTAACTTTTAACTTTAGTAATAATTAGGAGTTATCAATATGGTGTGATGTTCTTCATTCTTACTTTTGTTTCATCTCCCTAAATATTCTTCTAAATTTTACTTTAAAAAGAAATCTCTTTTCTTTGATTAAGTAGAGCCTTTAAAAGTATGACATAATGTAATTTTTTAAGATTTTAGTTTCTCATTTCCATCTATCATATTTTGTGTTTTTTTTTTTTTTTATAGGTAAAGAAAATTTCATATATAAAAGAGACGCCAAAAAGGCGACTCAAGGTATACAATACCTATACACTCACCTCCAATAAGGCCTAAAAGAACAAAAGAAGGCTCGAAAAACAACCCTACTTAGAGCCCAACCAATCGATAAAATTAGCTATAGTTATAGGGCAATCAACTATGAACAACTTAGCCTCAAACCAAAAAGAAAGAATAAAAGAGTATTTCAGTCTCTGTATTGACAACATATCATCCTTAAATGTCAATCTATTTCTCGCCTTCCAAACCGTCCAAAAAATGTGAAGAGGAGCAGCTCTCCACACCTTCTTGCGTTTTTTGCCCACGAAAGAACCACGCCGACTTAGAAGAGTCTCTCTAACTGAAAAAGACAACACCCAAGACACCCCAAATAAAGTAAATAGTAAATCCCATAAAACCCTTGTTTTTTAACAATGTAGGAGAAGATGGTCTATGGTCTCCTCTTTCTCAAGACACATAAAGCATCTATTTGTCAATGCCCGTCCTCTTTTCTGGACCATATCCAAGGTTAAGGTTTTGCCCCCCGTAGCCTCCCATGCAAAGAAACTAATCTCGGGCTGCACATTCACATTCCAAATATAGCTAGAAGGAAACAGAGACGGACAACCCGCTTCAAGAGCAAAGTAGAGAGACTTCACCAAGAATTTTCCACTCTTTGTTTCAGTTCAGGACACCATATCCTCCACATCCTCAAATATTCTCTCACCATGCAGCCACTCCAAAAATCTTTCCACCTCCTCTACCTCCTAATCATTGAAGGCTCTTGAAAAACAGGGGTTCCAACCCCCCCAACCCCCCTCAACCAAGGGAAAGACACACACAAAGGGGAATCCCCGCACCCTCTATCCCTCCAAAATCTCACCCTCCTCCCGTTACCAACAATGAAAACCATCCTATCGCCTAATCACTTGATTCCACAAAGCCTCTCTCTCATTTGCGAAACGCCAATTCCATTTAGCAAGGAGAGCCTTGTTGAGAATGGAAAGGCATTTGATCCCCAAACCCCCTTTCTTCTTCCTTAAGCACACCAACTCTCATCTTACTAAATGAGGCTTTCACTCCAAATTGCCACCACCCCAAAGGAAGTCCCTTTGGATTTTCTCTAATCTCCGTCTGACTGAGCTTGGTAAGCACAACAGTGACATAAGATAGATAGGTAAATTCGATAACGTGCTTCGAATTAGAGTCACCCTCCCTCCCTTGGATAAATATTGTCTCTTCCATATGGCTAACCTTCTTTGGAAACGCTCTTCCACTCCATCTCATTCTGTTACTGACTTAAACGGAGCACCCAAGGGCATGCCCAAATAAGTGGACGGAAGACTACCCACTCTACAACCAAAGTCCCAAGCAAGATCATCAATGTTCTCTACCCTCCCTACAGGAATGAGTTCACTTTTTTTCAAGGTTATTCTCAATCCCGACATGGCCTCAAACCACATAAGTAACCAACTGAGATAAGTCAAATGGTCTTGAGAAGCTTTGCAGAACACCAAAGTATCATCAGCAAATAACAAATAGGAAATTAGAACCCCTTCTTCACTCCTACCCTTCACCCTACAACCCGATATAAAACCTCCCTCCACAACCCTTTTAAGAAGAGCACTAAAGACCTCCATAGCAATCACAAAGAGATAAGGAGAAAGACGATCACCCTGCCTCAAACCCCTTGAGCTTTGGAAGAAGCCCGCAGGGGTTCCATTGACCAACACAGAGAAATTTGCAGTGGATATGCACCACTTAATCCACCTGATCCATTTCTCCCCAAAACCCATTTTTTGCATAACTGTGAGAATGAAAGTCCAGTCCACATTGACATACGCCTTCTCTATATCCAATTTGCACAATCCCTTCCTTAATTCCATTCTCCTTCATAAGTCAAACACCACTAATCATAATTCTGTCCACATTGTTCCTCCTCCTATGAGCATTGGCCATCTTGTGGAAAAAACCTGTATTTCTATCACCCTCTTTCAGCCACACTTCCCTAGATTTTTGCCTCACTTAATCTCTTCAAGTAAAACCCATTTTTTATATTCTTTCCTCACTTCTTTTCTAGCTTCCAGCTATTCTAAAGACAGTCTGCTAATCTTCTCCTTAGCATCCCAAAACTCCACCTGCTCCAAAGCCAAGTCCTTCCTATATTCAACCCTACCAAGGATGTCTTTGTTCCACTCCTTCAACTTAGCCTTCAGAATCTTTACTTTTTCTGCCAAGATAAAACTTGAGGAGCCACTGAAGCTATCTCCCTCCCACCAAGACTTCAAGAGGTCCTTAAAACCCTCTACTTTTAGCCACATATTCTCAAATCTAAAAAGGGAGGGGCCTCTTCTCAGACCCCCTCCGTCCAAAAGAAGCGGAAAATGATCGAACACAGGTCTTAGTAGGACACACTACCTCGCATCACCAAAATGGCAATCCCACCCCTCATTAACCAAGAAACGATCCGGCCTTGAAAAAGATTGGCTATTCACCCCTCCATTCCAAGTAAAAGGACCCCCAACCAAAGGCAAATCCTTTAACTCTAAATCTTCTATAACTTCTGAGAACCTTCTCATCTTTGAATTCAAGCTCCCTCCTCTACTGCCCTCTTCCGGACTTAATATGGCATTAAAATCCCCAGCAACACACCACGGTCCATTCCAAAGCCCCTTTATGGCCCAAAAACTCTCCCTATCTCTCCTCATGGTTGGGCCATAAACCCCTGTAAAAGTCCACATGAAACCTTCCTCACAATTCTTAAAAATGCAAGAAATTGAGAACAATCCTTTTTGAAGGTCAACCAAATCCAACACCCTGTTATCCCAAAACACCACTATACCACCAACAACTCCCCTTGACTCCACAGCTCCCCATTCAAGAAATCTTCCCACTCCTAAACTACGGATAATACCCCTTGACATTTCCTAGATTTTGGTTTTCTGTAAGCAAACCAAATCCACCCTATTCTTCTTTATCAAAGCTTTGATCACTTTCCTCTTATCGCAATTATTGGCCCCTCTTACATTCCAGGAAAGTAGTCGGAGCTTCATTTAGACCTGCTCATACTCCCCCCCTTTCTTCTCCTCCTCCAAGATAGTTCACTATCCATTCCAATTTTCTCAATTCTCTCTCGAATTTTGACGACGCCAATTTTTTCCTTTTTCTACCATTCAACTTTCCTTTCTGAAGTTTCCTCTCTTTCATTCTTTTGAGTAAAAACAAAATTTCCCCTTTGAAACCCTTCGTCAGCATTCCAAGAGAGCGGCTAAACTTAGCTAAGCTACTGGAATGCCAACACGGTTCCCCCTCTTCGTCCCTCTCCTCCACATCACCTTGGGAAGCCCTTTCCGAAACCCCCTCTAACGCCCTCCTCGAAAGCCCTAAACTCCCTACCCGCCAAATCAGAGACCTCGGCCTCCCTCCCATCCGCCAAAATTATCCTTAAAGGGCCCAAAACAGCTCCCCTAACTGCCTCTGAACCATTGCCCCGATCAAAAACCCTAGCAATGGCATCGCTTACCCCATCCCGCCCAAAAGGAGTAGAAGATAAAGAGATATCCCACTTCCCTAAAGAAAACAAAAAGCAAGAAAAGTGATCCGTGTACCTGGAAGCCTCCTCCATCAAAGCTTCGTCAGTGATAACTGTAAGATTTAAAGCCTGTGAAGACGACCCCAACTCAAAACCAAACATTTCCCCCTCTTGTTCTAGACAATCACGAAGACCCCCATCGCAAGCCCTAATTCCATTTAATTTCTCAATAGTGGGTCGTCCCTCCACCACAAGGCCTTTAAAAGGCACCGTCATGGGGCGGCCCACTTCCACCAATTCTTTAAAAGCTTCACTCACTTGGCCCTCCTCAGCGGGCCTTCTCCCCAAAGCCAACTCCCTTACCCGGCCCAACGATACTTGGTTCACAAGCCCGAAATGTGTAGTCTTCTCCCTAATAGTTTGCTGGCTTGCTCTGGTCACATCAAACTTTTCTCCTCTTACCAACACAAGTTCAGAGAGTTCAGCCGTCATATCTTTTCTGCAGCCCCCTTCACCAACTTAGCACGGCATGGCCACTTTTGCAAGCAGCCCATGCGCCTGTACCTTCTCCATTTTGAAATCAGCGCGTGAATCTCCTTCTCCATCATCCTTAACCTCCCGCTCCTTACCCGCGTCATTTCTAATCACCGGAACCACTTCCGACACCCCTGGTTTCACCTCCCACCATAGCTAGATGGCATAACAAGAAGACCCAACTGCCACTTGCAAGGAGCTCAACCACTCTAAACCTTCAGATCTCACTAATAATCTGGCTCATTGGAGTTCCTTAAAGGCAGCAGTGTCTTCATCCACTGCAACAA
Source organism: Vitis cinerea var. helleri x Vitis rupestris (assembly GCA_945999865.1). Classification (NCBI taxonomy): domain Eukaryota; kingdom Viridiplantae; phylum Streptophyta; class Magnoliopsida; order Vitales; family Vitaceae; genus Vitis; species Vitis cinerea var. helleri x Vitis rupestris. The sequence goes on along the minus strand of OX253931.1, from coordinate 281,317 downwards.
ACCCCCTGCAACAATCCCCAATTTTTCTAAATACTTCCCAACTCCAAAAATATAGCGGCAAGCCCACTACTCTCACCCAAACATCCTTGACCCGCTCGCCATTTTGAGAACACCCCACCTTTGGGTCCCACCTATCCAAGTGCAAAAATGATTCCTTAAACCATCGATGTCCTCTTAAAAGCACCTTGCCTGCCTCTTTTTTATTCTCAAAGTTGATCAGAATGAAAGGGCTCCCCAACCTCGCAAACTTCACCCCTCCTTTAACATTCCAAAGGGATCTTCCCCAGCTGCCAAGAGCGGACATATATGGGGCCGACACGGGAGACTGTCCCCATCTCCCAACCAGGCATCAATCCAAAAACTCCCTTCCGCTTGGCACATCTTTCTCCCCTAGCTATAACAACACTGCTTCCCCTAATTTTTTCGCTTTTGTTTTCACCACATCAACATAGGATTTTTTGGCCTTCCCCTCAAATTCCCCATCTCTACACCCTATCCCATATAAAGCGAAAACTCCCCTGGGCTCATCCCGAGTCAAAACTCCAAGAAAGCGAAGCTTTTCAGCCAACAAGACCCAACCTCCCAGAAAACCTTTCCCCTCTGGAAATACTAAACAATACCTCTTTGATTCTGAGTCAACCACTGAATACAATAAAAACCCGCCTGCCTCATTTGCACGACTTTCCAACTTAAACTTCCTTCCTCCATCTTCCCAACTTTTAACAAATCTCTGAACAAGTTCACCCCTACAACAAGCCTCCACTCCTTCCAACAAACAACACAAACTGAAGTTCCCAAACCTGATCCACGAAGTAAAACCTCTGCTCCTTCCAACAATGATTCCCTTAAGTCTCTCCCCAGACACATCCACAGAAATTTCAAAGGACTTTGAGTCCACTGCAAACCAACATCTGCCTCCTCTTCTAGCAGACATCTCTATGGCTCATATGGCATGTGTATTATCATATTTCGTGTATTATATCTTATGAGCATTCTAATCTGACATTTTTTGCATTGTACATGATTTAGGTGCATTAAAAGTTGTACAAAAAGTCCAAGTCATGGGCTCCTTACAAGTAGATTTGTTCATAGTGGGCTCATGGACTTGGCAATCCCATTCAAGTTGTAGTGCACTACCTCCTAATTGGAAGGATAACGGGTCTTAGTCATCAACTTGAGGTTCCTATGGTGAGTCATGACATAAGGCTATTAGGTAGTCATGACCTCACCCAAGTTATTATATTATATGGTCTCCCAACCTTAAGAGAATACTAAACTTATTTCAAATTTTGCAATGGTTTTAACTAGAGATGGCAATGAGGCGAGTTTGGTACGAGTCACCCCCATCCCAACCCTGCCCCATTTATTCAAGATAATTTTCATCCTCACCCCCATTAAAAAAATTAACGGAACAAGATAGGGTGAGTATCTAAATGTTTCATACCCATCCCATCCCTTTTAATTAAAAAAAAAAAAAAAAAACTTTTTAAAATTATTTATAATTATTATAAAATTTTATAACTTATTTTATTGAAAGGTAATTTCTTTATTATTTATATATATTAAAAATGAGAAAATAAAAATTAAATTAATTTAATTTTTAAAGTTAGCTTTATATATAATTGGGGTGGGATAGGACAAGGCTAGGCAACACTAAACCTACCCCAACCTCGTCTCGAGCAGTGTTGTCAAAAGGAAAAGGCGATATCAAGGCAATAAGACTCCTTTTAGCCTAAGGCGAAAAACAAGGCGATAGCCTAACTATAGTAAGACGATAAAAAATATACATATATTTACCTATTCAATATTTAACCAATATAAGTGTTGTCTTCAACAATCAACACTATTTTTCATCACTCACAATGTCTTATAAAATTAACAAAATAGTAATAATTATTGAAAGTGTTAAATATCATACCCCATGTTATAAAAAACATCATATTGTTTAAAGATATTCATTCTATCTAAATGTATATTCTAATTTTTCAAACATCTAAAAAGAAAAATAAAAAACAAAATAAGAGATTAAACATTCTAGAGAAGCTTTAGGCATCATCATTATAGTCATTATTGAAATTAAAATTGCCATTATTTCCATCAAGAGTAGATTGATAACCCTCCATCTTATTATCTCTATGATTGATAATATAATATTTTATCTTATACTTGGTTTAATCCAATATTAGACTAAATGAAATGATAATCTAAGTAAGTTTAATCTTAATTCATGGTCACTATTAATGGAATTCGGTGATAACGGGGATTCTTAATTGAGGCATCATAATATCTCATGGAGATTGAGACAATGTATCCTAAGGAAGTGTGCTTAGAAAATCTATGGTCATAATAGCTCCTTAATTAGAACTTAACACAAGCTCTTTATGAGCTAGAGTATATCAATTGATCACATAATAAGAGGATTGGAGGCTCAAGGATTATAAAAATAATCTTGAGAGACTCAAGGATTGTAGAAATAATCTTGAGAGATCGATAGCATTCACCTTGTTAGTTTACGAACACCAATTCATAAGGAGCTTCCATACACTAGATAATAGGACATCGACCCAAGCACTCTTATCTTGTTCTAATTACATAAAATACTGAACTACAGTTGACTATCTATAGTGGGATGTTAGGACAACTTCAGAATTGGATTCTAAGAGAATTAGTATTTACCTATGGGTTCCAATGATCCCTACTCAAGCTTAATTTCCATAGTGACACAGTTTATGAGGATTGGTTATGTTCTTTGTTCACTTGTATGCACAAGGACATTTTGGTAAATATGCAATGTTGCACAAGAGCTTGTGAATGGCCTCTCTAGACTAAGCTAATTGATTAATTGAATTTTAATTGAGTTAATTAATCAATTACGACCCATGTAAGCTAGTTTAAGTGATCTAAGCCTAGGATGGGCTCAAATCACTTAAGCCCACTAGAAGCCTATACATACCTGCCTTAGGGGTTAAGGCACCAATCTTGCATTCCACACACTTAGAGAGAGAGAAACCCAGCCACCAACCCTCCAAGAGGTTTCCACCCCTCCCATGTCACAATCCGAAAAAAGCCATCGGGTGGAAGACTCTGAATTTATGAGATCTTCTACGGATTTAATGCATTCTACACTGACAAGAATTGATTTGAGGTAAAGCACTATTCTCTAGATCTAGGTTGTTTTTTATACCTATGTTTTCCTCTCTGCATAGATCTAGATGCCTAGGAAGAATTACATGCACCTAACTTGTCTGAGGATAGTGATTGGAGCAATCCAGAATTTCCTTACATTCTAAATGTAGTTATCTACTAAGGAAGTTAAAAATAAAAAAATAAAAAAGATCAATCAAAATCAAACAAACACCTCACAACCACAACCATGACTTGTCATATCAAAACATATCTATTTGGTGAACTTGAAGAGTTCGAGCAATATAAATTACTTCTAATCCTTTTATGCTCCACTACCTATAGCTCACACTCTTCTCTTTGGCCAAACTTTGTTTTTTGACAAAGAAAAACTCATCTATCTTTTGTATATCCTAGTACAATTCAACAAATGAATTGTTTGTTTCTGATCCAAATATATATATATATATATATATATATATATATATATATATATATATATATATATATATATATATATATCTATTCAGATACTAATCACCAATGATTTTATTGGAGCTCGTACATGTACCCTTTTTTTGTACGTACCCTTTTTTCTAAGGTAATTCTTATCCTTCATGCATATCTCACTATTTCTTAATACAACTACCAACCATAGTTTACTATGAAAACAAACAAACATTGAATAAGCACAATGAACAAGTTTTTTTTAATACATACATATATATATATATATCAAAAACAAACCAAATTCATTGAATAAAGAAAATTATTGGAAAATAATGAAAAAATAAAAAAAGAGATGTTTCTTTGCTTGGCTTGAAGGACAGTTTATCCTTCATTTTATCATTTCCTCTTGTATCTAACATGAGGAAGAAGGCTTGAAATCCCTAAAAATAGCTTTCCAAGGGCTTCCATAAGAAATTTTGACCATAGAATTGGCATCCCTGCCAATGATCAGTAGCCCATACTTACCTTTGAGTTTTGTTTAGTGTCTTAGTAACCTTATTACTTGTGGAATTTTGCTTGTCTTCCCCTGCTTGAGTGGCACATATCAAGCTCCCTTGCTCATAATCTACCTTTTTTTACATGTTCATGTCTTTAACTAGTAAGAAAAAAGGAAGCAACCTTGGGTGAAGGATTCAGGATACATATTTGGGAAACAATGCAAGGAATTCAGATTTTGTTATGAAAAATGTTAGAAGCTTCAAATTGCAAATTGCATTATCAAACACACCAAGAAGTAAATTCATGCTCGATGACATTCAAGAATGCCTTGAAACAGATCATATCTTGATGACCAATACACTTACAATCGTTGTCCAAAGTATGTCCATGACGTTCTTTTTAATTTCTTACGAACATCTGACAGAACAGATTCTTGTGCATAGTGCCACCACATCTTTTGCCAACCCTCAACCTTTCTGGATAGCAGATTAGAGGAAGGTCGATAGCGTCCATACCTGTAACATTCAATCACAATACAAACAGATTTAGACTGTTTTTGGGTTTTAGATGTTATTAATGCTAACTTGCTACAACAGATATTCTCACTCAAATATGACCATGTGAACCAAAAAGAAGGGGGGGGGGTGGTGGTTGGAAGAGTTTTGGAGGTGGGGGAGGAGGAATAAAAGGGAGTCAACAAGATCATCATTTTCCTTTTCAAAGGAATCAAAGAATTCAAATGCCACCAACACAATTTTCCCAATGCATAGACCATATCATTTCACCTAAAAACAAAGGAAAACAACAAAAAGTAACAACTCCAATAGACATGCCATCAGCTTTCCCCATTCCTTCTCATGAAAAGGGAAAATAAATTTGTGTGAAAATAGCTCAGTAAGAAGCATATCATAGCCAATGAAAACTCACAAAATCAATGAGAGAAAATGTAATACCCCTTAAGCTCATAAGAACCACAACAAAATATTTTCTACCAATTCATGGTGATGCTCTATTCACCTTGCTAGAGGAGTTTGACTTGTTGCGCTGCACATTATTCAAATTCAAGTTTAAAGGTCTGGGGTTTGTAGGTGCAGATGGGGAAAACATCTAAGCTAAGCAAGAACCTCCTTGACTGAGGCTTTTGATTAAGGGCTTCCTATCTTCTGAGTAATGCTTTCATGGAAAGCATTACGCCACTGTTTTCTATATCTCATTAGCAGCTCTAGCAAAATATGTCTACTTCAGCCTATTTCTTCTTATAATTGGTCTAAGGATAAACCATCCTTTTTCATACTCACTTATTTCATTAACAGACTCTTTCTGGTTTCCTACAAGAGAGAGAGAGAGAGAGAGAGAGAGTTTTGTAATAAATTTACTTTAGTCACTTCTTTTTTGTACTTGGTCTAACGATAGAGCGCCCTTCTTTTTTTTTTTTTAATTAGAAACCAAAAATGTATTAATTAAAGATAATAAAACATAAGAAGGATGAGAAATCCTCCCAATGAAATACAAACTTGATCCATGAAAACCTCCACTTTACAAGGAGATTTGTACAAAAAGAATAAGAGACTAAACAAAAATGCAACTCGAAAGCTCAACTCAAATCCTCACCAAGTAAGTCCAACCCTAATAAGTACATACAAAGAGCCAACAAAACTGAATGGCACTCAAAGGGAAAAGTTAGAAAACATCAGTATAGTATGCCCAAAATGAAACAAAGAAATGAATCAAGTCCAACATCATCACTTATTTTTTTTTATTAACACACTTTACTTTAGTTTCTTTTTTCTTACACTTGGTTTAAGGAGAGCACTCTTCTTTTTATTCAGTTATCTTTTATTAACATACTTTATTGTGACTTCATATCACACACACACAGTGTATTGTAAGTAGCTTTACTTTAGTCTCTTTCTTTTTGTGAGTAATCTAAGGATAGAGCATCCTTCTTTCTATTCACATCTTTTTTTATTAACACACATCTACCTGCTACCTATCAGAGAGAGAAATGGCAAGTAGAGAACATCTTCAAGGGACAATTACCTGCTATCTGTTAACACTCTCAAGAACAAATTCAAACAACATACACACCAAGAAACATAGAGAAAACCGGAAAATCAAGCAAAATCACAATCACAAAAAGTGAAATGCTTTCAGGAAAACAAAATGATTCCTTGGAACCATCTCAAATTAAAGCTTTAGAATTTTTTTTATAAAGAAAAAAAAATTTTGATACGCAAACTATGAGTATATATTAACAAACACCAACCAAAAAAGGGGGCTGCATGCCTAGTACACCTGGAGTAGTGCCAAAAGGCTAGAAAGAAACAAAAAACAAAATGTTAGTAGGATTCTCAACAACAATAAAGTAAAACACAGGAAAATCAGCTTCCAAGCAACATCAACCTTTTTCTCACAAGAAAAAAATTATCAGTTAGTCAAGAAGAAAAATGAGTAATACATTGAACAATGAGCTACCATTAAAAAAAAAGATCAAAACCTACTCAGCAAACTACAAAACCAAACTTTGTGATATTTCGACAAGAAACAAGTAGCTTCAAGATAAACAAACATTAATGAGCAATCCATATTTATATAGAGACTTATCTACAACTGTCAAAGAAAAAAGGTAATAGGGACAAAAAATGATGACTTCATAGTGGACTTACTTCTCCCTCAATCGACTTGTGCATAAATAATCACATAGACTCAGGATTTGTTGCAACTGAACCTCATCCAAAGACATGACCTAACAAAATTACAAAAAAAAAAAATGCAGCTTTGATCAAGATTAACACTTCAGTTGAATGAACAGACAGAAAATTTTATGTAACACCTATAGAAAACTGAACCAACCAAGCTAGTCAACTCAGCATTAATGGAATATTGTGGTGCATCATTCTCTAGCTTTCCTGATCTGTTCACCTACATAAAAGAACAAACAGTAGCTAATGCATTATCAGAAATCAAATAGATATCATTTCATTCTCCTTATTTCTTATTAAAGGTGAAATTTATTAATCAAACAAGAAAAATAGGAGGAAAAAGGGATTTCCTCTAGAGAAAAAGAGGAGGCAAACCACAACTTTACGAAAAGAATCCACATTTTATGATTAAAACAACTATATCCATTGAATTAACTTCCTTAGTATGCTTAAAATGCACAATTGATAAAATGGTGGATGTCTAGTGTCAAATCCAGAAGTAGCACATGTAAGGTGTCAAAAATTTGGCTTTTCAATGGCACATAGGGTCCTTTAAAAAACATGAACTTTTTGCAATGCAAACCATAAAGATTTCAACTCAACAATTTTTTAATTGCAAAATAATAAGAAAGACAACTCAACAGTGTTTCAAGTGCAAAATAGATAAGAAATTCAAGCACAATGCAAATTGAGAAGATAACAATACTTATAGTGGTTCCATTTCAAGTCTACATCCATTACCGACTCACATACCAGGAATCCACCAATTGAACACTTTTAGTCAGTTCCCCAAAATCATAACTACATAGTTTGGTTCTCATGTGACTTGAAGCAATCTCAAGTTTAAAAATCAATTTGGAGCAAAGTGAATTCATCCCAATGGGGGTGGTTGCTGATGTAGGGGACCTAACTATGGTATTGAGATGTAAGGTGGGCACCCTCCCCATCAAATATTCGGGGTTACTGTTGGGAGTCTCTTTCAGATATTCTCGAGTTTGTGATGTGATGGAGTAAAGATTTTAGAAATGACTTGCTATATGAAAGAGACAATACTCATCAAAAGGGGGGAGGCTAACATTGACAAAAATGCATACTCTCTAGCTTGTCAATTTACTTCATCTCCTTATTTGTAATCCCAAGAAGATGAGCTTAAGGCAAACAATTAAAAATTCAAATGGATTTCCTTTGGGCCGGGGAGCGAAGGTGCTATGAAGAAAAAGCTTCATCTAGTAAATTGGTTAACATTTTGCATGGAAAACGAAGGAGGGGGGCTTAGCCTTTAGAAGTTTGTTGAGTCTCAATAAAACTATTCTAGGTAAATGGTGTTGGAAATCTTCCACTAAAAGGGAATCATTTATTTTTTATCAGAAACAAGACATCCATGCATTATGAATAAAGAGTTCATCAAAAGAATGAGGAATCCTCCCCACAAATACAAAAAAACTAATCAAGACATAATGGACTCCTCAACTATACAAGGGGATCTGAACAAAATGGGATAAACCACAGAAGAATATACAAAGATATCATCTGCTCAAACCCAAGCTAAGCTCCTCTCATTCGCAATCCAACCGTCCATACACCAAATGCCAATTGAGTTTAATGACATTGAAAGGAATGCCTTTAAAATATTCAGTACAAGAGGTCCAAAAAAGGAATAGAAGTGGAGTAGATCTTACAACATCTCTCATGTCCTCCATTTATCCTAAAAAATCCTAGCATTCCTCTCTTGCCACACAATCCAAAGTAAGGTGAGACAAGCGATTTTCCAAGGGGTCTTGCCTTAAATGGAGCTCTCTAAACCTACATTTGAAATGTTCATCATGTTGGATAAACTCCTAGGTTGAACCCTACACATCCTAGCATGTCTAAATAGCTTATGTCATAGGCCAAAGTTATCGGACAATGTATAGAGAGATGGTCAATCGTCCCTTGACTCCTCATACATAAAATGCACCAATCAAGACTAAAGGCTTTCAAAGGTCTTTTCAACTTTAACACATCAATGATATTTGCATTCTTGTGTACCACTAATCAAGCAAAAGCCTTAACCTTAGATAGGACTTTAGATTTCCATAAAAAAAAATTCTAAATGAAAAGGAATTAGACCATATATATTAGACACAACGAAGAAGAAAGATTCTACTAAGAATAAGCCTCAAGAGGATAATACCCAAACCCTTGCATCTAGGATGGATGAGGACAAGTGCACTTGAGTAAGAAAGGACATGAATCTATTAAGGTCCTTAATTTCCTCATCAATGCGGTTGCAATGAAAATTAAGGTTCCAAGAAAAAGAGGAGGCGTTGCCAAGGATAGATGATATTGAGAACTTTCTAATTGTTACAGCTCTATAAAGACTTGAAAATTGTGAACACAAAGGTTAATCCTCTTCCCACAAACGAATTCTTGCCTCATCTCACACCACAAAACGAGTGTGTGACCATCTAATTATATTGTTGATGTCCCAACCATTAAGAAGTATCTCATAAATGCTCAAAATGACCTAATGCCAAAAGGCATAATTTTTCCTATGGAACCTCCAAAACCACTTCCACAAATACAACACAAACTCTCAAAGAAATCTTCCCAAACCCCAAACCTCCAAACTACTTAGGCCTACACACTAGGTCCTAAATAAAAGGGAATAATTTTGGAAGAAGATGATTACAGGAAAGTATGGGCAAAAAGAGGGAGAATGGTGCTTAATTAGTATAAAATTGTTCACTAATTAGCATAGTAAATCATACAATTCACAACATTTCCTACATAGGAGCATCTCATTTACCACATTTTATCAATAAAAGATGTCTTAACCATTTTGTGAGTTTTGCAAGAAAAACAAGGGCAAAAGGCGACTAAAACAAGGCACTTTGGAAGGGTTAATAAACCGAGAAGAAAGATGGATTACTACCTCCTTAATTCCACTTCGAAAACCAACGAGTAGATGCAAGAAGTACGTGTTCACTAGTCTGCCCACCAGGCTCCCCATTAGGTTGCCCGCCAGGCTAGTAGCAAACACTAAGTTCTCTAGGCTAAGAGCCTAGCATCCAAGACGACCCCTCTTTGCAATTGTAAGCCTTTTTCATGTTTTTTCAAGCCTGAGCAGCCTTGAGACCTTCCCAAATCCCTCTTTCTTCATTTCTCGCTCTCTATCTCTTCCCTTTAGTAGAGATTTGAACTTCAAATCACCAAATCTCACTCATTTCTTCCCATTCTCAAACTTCATCACGCATTCTTCAAGCAAAGCTTGCTAGAACCATTAACAACGCCTCGAGAAGGGAATCAAAGTTTCCACAAGCTCCAACTGCCATGGCATGCATAGCAACTAACAAGCATGAAAGGCCACCTCGTTATGCAACTATTCAAGATTGGCAAGGTGAAGGGACATTCCATTTGCCCTCTCAATTGATTGTCTTCCCACATTAGCCTTTTCTTCTATAAATAGCAAGCATGAAGAGAGCAAGACGAAGAGGTAGAGAGCATTGAAGAGAAAGTAAGGAAGCTTAGTTAAGATTTTTATTGAGCAATAAGGCACAATCATTTCATTGACTAAGATGGCTACATAGTTCTTTTTTAGTTAAAATTCAACTCTCATATTTTAAATTTCTTTTTCAAATTTAATGAAAAGTCCTTTTCATTTTCTATCAATGTTGGGAGCATTTGGATTTAAATTTTCAATTGATGCATAGTTGATTTTCTCTTCACTTCCAGTAGAAAATGCTTCTTCACTTGAGTTTGTTGTCAGTTAAATAAATGAGGTAATTAATTAAGGTGAATGAATGATTTTTCTTCTTCATTGAGTCTGAGGTACAGAGCTACGATTCTTGAGGCTAATTTTGGATTAGTTAAGGCAAGGAAAATTGCTCTATTGTTGTCACCACATGCCACCACTACTCAAGAATGTCCAAAGTGGATTGTAGATGGTACAGTGATATATGGGGTAATGAGCATTTAGGTAGTTATACCCAAATCTCCTTTAGAACCATGTGGGTAACCGAGGGCAGGAAAACCCTTCTAGTGGTGTCAGTCATAGACATGGGTCACAACATTTACACTACGAGGAAGCAAGGTAATGAAGGCAGTAATTCTTCCTCCTCTAATTTTCTTTTTCATTAATTTTTAGTCGATTGATTACTTATTTTCATCACTAAAATTCAGAGAACTTTCTCCTTTGATTTCCTTTAACACACCATAGTTTCACTATTAAACTATTCATTCTCAAGAACAATAGTAGTATTCCAAGTCACCAAAAATAATTCCCTATCCCTATGAAAAGAACAACACTCAGATCTCTTTTCAACTATATTGCAATTGTGGTTCTTGCGCTTAAGAACCCAACTTGTAAATATTTAATAATTTTTTAGGAAAAAAAAAAGAAATATGATAAACTTTGCACTCTCACACATCAATATTTAAAAAAAAAAAACCAACAAGCAGATTTTAGGATCCAATGGTTGATAGAATCACAAGGAGACTAGATGGGTGGAAAAAAGGCCTTTTTGTGCTTTTTTCTTCACCCAAGGGGAGGGTGGGTTTGGAATTGAATAACTTTAAACAGAGGAATTGAGTCTAATTTTGAGATGTTATCTTTATGCATCCTTAAATAGCCTATACCTTTATGTATAGTTCTCCTTATAATATTGGAGGTGTTTAGCCTTATTTTAATCAGTATTATGTATTTTGTGCAGAGGACCACTCATCCTGCTATTATACTTCTTTCATAATTAATATATATTTTGTTCCTAATTAAAAAAAAAATGACAAAAGAATTTAAAAAATGAACAAAAAAAGCAAAAAACACTAATTCCATGAAATCGTGATTTAAATGACAAATAAGAAAGCAAAGCCTATTGTAAAAGGATTCTGGTCAAATATGCATACCAAAAGAGTCATAGACACATCAAATGGGGCCAATATGTAGTCATTTTTATTCCCTTCAAGTCTTGCATCTCCACCAAGTTTGGAGTCAGCAGCATCATCAATAGCAATCAAACTGAGAGTTCCTTGGGACGTGCTGCAATAAATTTCTAGACCTAGAATCTCCACAGTTTTGTTCACTTGACCTCCTCTAACTTTCCCATTAAATGACCTGACAAAAAAGAGAATCATAAATCAAGTGCCATCTGACTCTAAGAATTCCATATGAACTTTACTAGGAATCAATCAGCACCATTGTTGCTGTAAAACACACACACACAAAGATAGATAGATAGACAAATAGATACATACATACATACATACATACATATATATATATATATATATATATAGATATTGCAAATATTCTAACATCCCAACCACAGATCCCAACAACCCTATATGGCTCAAATATTATTGAGTTGTAAACATCTTTTTTTATCAGAAACCAAATATTCTTGAGTTGTAAACATGTTTTTAAATGTTTTTTAAGGGGTTCGTAAAAGATCAAGATATAATGACCATAAGAGTCTGAATTTGTGTTCGAAGTGTTGGTTTTCTTTTTGCCTCTGTTGCATGAATGGTTGTTGATGCACTTGTAGCTTTAAGGTGTTTTACTCCATGATGCCATACCTTCACCCTGATAAAAGCTTTACTCCTCATAAATAAATATAGTCAACCATCAAAATGAGTAAAGGGATTTAAAAATCATATAGTCAAATATTTACAAAAATCAAGGGTCTATATAACCAGACAGTCAACTATCAGCATGAAAAATCAAGGTCCCATATGGTTAAGAGATCCTTTCAAGATATTGACTGCTAACCCATATGACATTCACAAAATAAATACAAGAAAGAATTAAAACCCTATCAGTGCATCTAAAAGAACTTACCCCACAGGATTCTGTTTCATTATCGTTAGGGCAGAAAACCTTAAACCAAATGCAATGTGGGCCTGGAGAACATACAGGAAAAATAAACAGTTATGCATAGATATGAAATATGATAAATCATGAAAAAGCATATATTATGAAAACCAACATAAAAACATTTCAAACCTACCTTGTATAACAGAGAATAACTGATGACTGGAGACATGAATTTACTAGTAAATTATGACAGGAATTTTTCCAAACAACATGAGGTTTTGTTCAAAACAATGTGTGACATACCAATTTTTCTCCATCATAAAATTGTCCATGAGCAATGTAATTTGTACATGCCTTTTTTTATATCAGAAAATTTTCATTGCATCATGAACCAAAAGTACAATAAGAATGAGTTACCCTTCAAGGGTGAAAAGGCAAAGAAGAGAAAAGAAGGGGAAAAATAAGAAGGGGAGGGAGGGAGAGAGAGAGAACAACCTAAAAAACCATTAAAAACCAAAGATCAGAGGCGCACACTCAAGAAAGTATGAATTCCTCTACAATTTTGCCTATAAGCACCATGGTTGCCCAAGATATCAGCTGGCATGCATTTTTTTACAGGAAAGGAATTTTTTTTTTAATCATAAACAAAAAGATGTATTAATTATGAATAAAAAGTTTATATGAAGGACAAAAAATTCCTTCCTACATATACAAAAATTGATCAAAATATAACTGAACTCCTACACTATCCAACAGAACCATACAAAATGGATTAGACCACATAAAACATTAAATAGATATCATCCCCTCAAACCCAGATTAAGCTCCTCCCATTGCCGACCAAACCCTTTTGATCTACCCATCGAATCCCAATTGAGCTGAGCGATATTGAGAGAAATGTCTTTAAAAGAGTTGATACAAGAGGCCTTAAAAGAGGAGTAGAAGTGAAGTAGATCTCACAACATCTCTAACGTCCTCCACTTATCCTCAAAAAAGATCCTAACACTTCTCTCTCGTCACACAACCCAAAGCAATATGAGAAGCAATTAGCCAAAGAGTCTTGCTTGTACCGTAGCTCCCCAAACCCCTTAAATAAATAATTATCATGTCACATATACTCTTGGGCTAAACCCAAATCCATCCTAGCTTGTTTGAATAGACTATGCCATAGCCCTAAAGTTGTTGGATAGTGTAAAAAGACAAGGTCAATCGACAATCTATTCCTTACACATAAGATGCACCAATCAAGACAAAGGGATTTGGAAAGTCTCTCAACTATAGCATGTCATCCATATTTACTTTCTTGTGTGTCACAAGCCAAACAAAGGACTTGAACTTACATGAGACTTCAAATGTCCATAAAAATTCAGCTAGGTAGAAATGAATTCAATCTAAGATAATTGACAAAGCAAAGAAAAAGATTCAATAATTCAAAAGAAAAAAAAAAAGACGAGATTACCAATGACATTATAATTCTAAGTTGGGTTTTTTAATATAGATTTTTTTGGGTAAAAATAGTTTTAAAAGGCTCAAGGCACACCGAGGCACAAAGTAGTCCTAGAGCCTGAGGCGCAAACCGCACCTAAGGCGCGGACTTTAGTGAAGTGAGGCGCACCCTAATTTACATATATATTTTTATATAATATAATCAAATTTAACAATCATTTATTTGTCTTAAACATCATCAAATATCATCCAAAACTTCAATTTAATCAACAAAACACATAAAAATAAAGAACTTCAAGCATATAAACAAACCCAAATCCATATTGCTAATAGCCTAATACATATCCAAATCCAAAGTTTCCAAACCTAAAGGTCCAAAACATGAAATTTGTCCACAATTCAAAAACATCATTAAAAAACACTTAAATAACAAATTTGTCCACAACAAGCAATCATCACTCCTCTAAATCAACAAAATCATCATCATCATCATTTCCATCACCACATTTGTAGCCTTCCCCATCTTTTTCATCTGCTGAATCAACCATGTCTCCATCTTCATCTTCATCTATTAGTGAATGAGAAGACAAAGTTCTAGAACTTGAAGCTATCCCCCTTGTTGGTGGTATTATGCTTGAGTTTGCTTTACCTGTAGCTCTAGTATCAAACCTGGCCTCCTCAGCTCCAGTAGCTCTAGCAACATCACCCCATGTCAAATTATCATCATCAAATACAAAATCATCTTCTGCACCTCCATGAGAATCCTCATCATCCATTCTTCCTATCAACCATTCATTGCTATCATCTATATCTTTCAAAGAAATTGGGTCAATGGTGTTACGTTCATTGTATCTTTTCTTCAAGGCTTGATTATACTTAATGTATACCAAATCATTCAAGTGTTGATGATCTAACCTATTTCTCCTCTTGCTATGAATCTACAAAAATTCATAAGCTCATAAATATATTTTAAAGTTTTAACTTTTAAGTTACATTCAAGACGCTATTAGACTATTACTTGTAATTATTTTGGTCACTTACATTTTCAAAGATGCTCCAATTCCATTCACAACCTAATGTTAAGTTGAGACTTTCATTGCAAACCTTTGCAAATTTGGAGTTGAAGCTCCATATGCAGCCCACCATTCAACTGTAGTATAGATATTAACAATTTAGTGAAACAATTCACCTATTTTAGCAAAAATACAATCTAATCATTTAAATAAACAAAAGTAAATAACTAACCTGGTGCTCTAGTCTTCCTTGTCCTAACAGCTACCTCATTCCCGAATAGTCCTTGGGCATTTGTGTACAAACTCACTTCGGCCACAACTTTTTCTTGCTTAGCAGGGTCTCTTGTTAGCCTTAAGATGCATTTATACAAATCACTCATAATCACTGCATCATGCTCTATTTCTGGTTTATCATAGAAGAATTCCGGGTTCAAAAAGTACCCCGGTGCATGCAAAGGCCGATGAAGCTAAATCTCCCACCTCTTATCAATGATGTTGAAAATTTCTTTGTACTTCTCTTCATTTCCATTAAAACTTCTCACAATTGTATCCTTAGCTCTATTCATGGCCTCATAGAGGTATCCCATAGGAGTTTTTTTTTCACCATCAACCAAATGAAGCACACGAACTAGGGGACCCGAAACCTTTAAGCAAAACACAATAGTGTTCCAAAATGAAGGCATTAAAACTATGTTGGCTACAGTTTTCCCCTTCTGCTCTTTTGCCCATTTACTATCTGACCAATCTGAGCTTGTAAACATCTTCCTCAAGTTGTTTTTTTGTTCATGCAATCGCGATAATGTGATGAAAGCAGTTGCAAACCGAGTCTTAGCAGGCCTAAGCAATTCCCTATGTCTAGTAAACCGCCTCATCATGTTGAGTAGCTTTGAGCGATTATAAATATACCCATTTAGTGATATAGCCCTCTCCAATGTCCTCTTGATGTTTGGTAGCTTTCCAATATCTTCCAACATCAAGTCAAGGCAATATGCAGCACATGGTGTCCAATACAAATGCGGGCACTTTAATTCTAAAAACCTCCCTATGTGATATTGTACATTGTAGATAATAAATTTACATAAGTTCTCAAGATAAATAATTCAAATTTTAAAAGTAAATAAAAATTCAAGAAATAGTATTTATTACCTGCCATCACATAACTTGAGTGATTATTTGTTATAACTTGAATAACATTCTCCTCACCAACTTGCTCTACCCATTTGTCAAGTAACTCAAACATCTTTTCTCCCGTCTTAATCATTGAAGAAGCATCAATAGATTGCATGAACATGGTTCCCTTTGAACAATTAACCAAAAAGTTCACCAAAGTTCTCTCTTTCCTATCGGTCCATCCATCCGACATAATTGAACATCCATTTTTTCCCCATTCCATCATATGATCTTTCATCAAATCTTTTGTGAGAGCCAATTCTTTCTTAAGGTTAGTAACTCTTACCTCATGAAGAGTTAGTCCCTTCATACCCACACCATATTGGCCAATAGCCTCAATCATTGGTTGGAAACTCGGACATGTGACTGCATTAAATGGAATAGCAGCCTCATACATCCACCTTATGATAAGCATACAAGCTCTTTCTCTTGCTTCCTTTTTGTAGCCATCATTAATGGTAGTTTGATTCATCTTCCCACTCTTTCGATTTTGAACAATCATCTCTGCATTAGGAGTGAAAAAATGATCCATAGGACCTTTTTGTCTTGGTTTTTTGAAGAAAACATCCTACCACCACTTCCTCCTCGATTACTACCTCCACTAGAAATGTTGATGAAATTCATTCTACTATTAATCTCCTCACCAAAATCTTCATCTTCCAAACCAAACAAATCTTCACTAACATCTTCGCTTCCCAAATTCCTTTGCTCTTTTTGACTTTTCTTGAAACTCATATACTCTTCCATTTCTTCTCTAACATGTTCCGAACATTTTCTACATCCACCAACAAGATGTTGTTTGTGTCTATATATGCATCATTTGGTTACTTTATCACAAAAAATGCTTATGATGGTGTTCAAATCTTTTTCATTAACCAAACGAGCATACTTCCATCCAGGATCTCTTCTTCCACTTGCACTAGAGTCCACTTGAGTTTCACTCTCATTATCCATCTTGCAAACAAATTATCTATACTACAATAAAATAATTATAATTAAATTAAGAAAAAAAAATTTTAATATGCATATCACATTAACAAAAATATATGCACATGAGTGTTTTTTTTTTGTTTTTTTTTTTTTAGTAAAATTTTTATGTCAAAATACAATATTTATATTTATACTACAATATACAATATTTATATTTATAATTTTATACTACAATAAAATAATTATAATTAAATTAAGAAAAAAATTGAAAAAAAATATATGCATATCACATTAACAAAAAATATGCATGTGTTTTTTATTTATTTATTTTTATTTAGTAAAAATTTCATGTCAAAATACAATATTTATATTTAAAAAAAAAATTGTCAATGAGAGTTGTGAGATAAAAATGGAAAAAAATGTAGAAAAGTGGAGAAAAAAGAAAAATACAGAGGTCCCGGAAGGTACGTGACTAATTTTCCTCTATTTTTTTCCTATTTTTCCTCCTCTTCTTCACCTCTCCACTTCTCTACTGCACGGCTGAGGGTAGGGCACAATTGGGGGTGGTGTCGGGTTCAAAAAGACCAGAAAAGGGGGCTAGAAGGGAAAACAGGGTCAAAACAACGTCATTTTGGACCCAAAAAATAAAATAAAAAATTAGGGCTTCTCAGCCCCAGCCCTCTACAACCCGACGGCGACTAAAGAAGAGAAGGAGATGAAAAAGAAGAAGAAGAAGAAGAAGAAGAAGAAGGAGAAAGAGAAGAAGGAAGGCGTACTTGGCCAAAGGCAAGTCAAGCGACCACATCGCGCCTTACCGGAGGCAAGCGCCTTACGCGCCTTCGTGAAGGGGCGTCGCCTGCCTTCAGGTGAGACACCAGAGGATGGCGTCGCGCCACCCTGAGCCTAGACGCGCCTTTCACAACTATGGGTAAAAATTTTTAATATAGATACTGTTGAGAAAGAGAGAAAGAAGAAAGACCATAATTCTCATTAATGTAATTGTCTACTTACAATTGAGAAATATATATATATACAAGGCTAGGAGTCCTAACTACCATACATGTGTCCTATATTAACAAGGAAAGGTTATACACTATAAATACATTATATTCAACACTCCCCCTCAAGCTGGAGCATATACGTCATATGCACCAAGCTTGTTACAAATATCTTTAATCCTAGGACCTCTGAGAGATTTAGTGAAGATGTCAGCTAGTTGATCATTTGAATTAACAAAACTTGTAGCAACACATCCTGATGCGATCTTCTCTCTAATGAAATGACAGTCAACTTCAATATGTTTGGTCCTTTCATGAAAGACTGGATTGGATGCAATATGTAATGCGGCCTGGTTATCACATATGAGTTTCATCTGTTCATCCTTTCCAAATCTCAACTCTCGAAAAAGATGTCTCAACCATATGAGTTCACATGTTGCCAAAGCCATAGCTCGATACTCGGCTTCAGCGCTAGATCTGGCCACTACATCTTGTTTCTTACTCTTCCAAGATATTGGATTACCTCCAATAAAAACACAGTACCCTGAAGTGGAACGTCTATCTGTGGGTGAGCCAGCCCAATCTGCATCTGTGTAACCAACAACCTGAGTATGACCTCTATTCTCATACAACACACCTTGGTCTGGTGTACTTTTGATATATCGAAGAATGCGGATTACGGCATCCCAATGACTATCACATGGTGACTGTAGGAATTGACTAACAACACTCACAGGAAAAGAAATGTCTGGACGAGTAATGCTGAGATAGTTCAATTTACCTACGAGCCGTCGATATCTCCCGGGGTCTCCTAAAGGCCCCCCCTGTCCTGGTACAAGTTTGACATTCGAATCCATAGGTGTGCCTACCGGTTTACAGTCTAACATACCGGTTTCTTCCAGGATGTCTAAAGCATACTTCCTTTGGGAAAGGACCACAGCAGAACTGGATTGAGCTATCTCAATTCCCAAGAAATACTTGAGTTTCCCCAAGTCTTTGGTCTGAAAGTGGGTCAAAAGGTGTTGCTTTAGTTTCTAAATATCAACCTGATCATTGCCTGTAATGACGATGTCGTCCACATAAACAACCAGATAAATACACTGCCCCAAAGAGTTATGATGATAGAAAACTGAATGGTCTGCTGTACTGCGAAGCATGCCAAACTCTTGAACAACAGAACTAAAACGGCCAAACCTTGCTCGAGGAGATTGTTTCAAGCCATATAGAGAACAGCGTAATATGCATACTAAACCAGACTCCCCCTGAGCAACAAAACCAGGAGGTTGCTCCATATAAACTTCCTCGGCAAGATCACCATGAAGGAAGGCATTTTTAATATCCAATTGATAAAGAGGCCAAGAACACATGGCAGCCATGGAGAGAAGCAGACGGACAGAAGCAATCTTGACAACAGGAGAGAATGTGTCACCATAATCAGAACCATAAACTTGAGTATAGCCTTTAGCAACTAAGCGGGCCTTAAGGCGATCAACCTGACCATCAGGACCAACCTTAACTACGTAGACCCAACGACAGCCAACGGTAGATTTACCAGAGGGTAAAACAACAAGATCCCAAGTGCCATTAGAGTGCAGAGCAACCATTTCATCCACCATTGCCTGTCGCCAGCCTGGATGGGAAAGAGCTTCATGGGTGCACTTTGGAAGAGAAACAGAGGATATAGCAGAAACAAAAGCAGAATAGGGTGAAGATAATCGATGATCACTCAAAAAATTGTAAATAGGATGAGGATTACGAGTAGAGCGAGTACCTTTCCGAACAGCAATGGGTAAGTCATTAGGAGAAGGCAGAGCCGGGGCAGGTGAAGCCGAAGGGATAGGGAGTGAGTCAGCAGGTGCCTCAGCAAAAGGGAGAGGAGCAACGACACGAGGGCGACGATGATAAACCTGAAGTGGTCGAGGAGGCATAGAATCAGGTGGGGAGAGAATGGGAATAGGCAAGACTTCAGAAACAGGAAGAGACTCAGAAGTGGTGGAAAAGAATAGTGAGTCCTCAAAGAAGGTGACATCAACGGAGATAAAGTATCGATGGGTCTCAAGGGAATAACAACGATAACCCTTCTGAAGTCTAGAGTATCCCAAGAAGAGACACTTCATGGCTTTGGCGGAAAGCTTGTCCTATCCAGGAGTGAGAATATGAACAAAGCAAGTACAACCAAAGACACGAGGAGGAAGGAAATAAAGTGGTTGGTCAGGGAAGAGAAGGGAGTGAGGAATTTGATCATGTAAGACAGAGGAGGGCATACGATTAATCAAATAACAAGCGGTAAGAACAGCGTCCCCCCAAAAACGAAAAGGAACATTACTATAGAGGAGGAGAGTACGAGCTGTCTCAACAAGATGTCGATTCTTGCGTTCAGCTATCCCAATTTGTTGAGGAGTATGAGCACAAGAAGACTGATGAAGAATCCCATGATGAGACATAAACGAAGTAAATGGGGTTGAAAAATATTCCCTGGCATTGTCACTGCGTAACACACGAATAGAAATATTGAACTGGGTTTGGATTTTAGCATAAAATTTTTGAAAAATAGAGAATAACTCAGCTCGATTTTTCATTAAAAATAACCAAGTACATCGAGAATAGTCATCAATGAAAGTGACAAAATACTGAAATTCTAAAGTAGACGCAATCCGACAAGGACCCCAAACATCAGTGTGGACAAGCTCAAAAGGAGACTTTGCCCGATTATTCAAACGCTTGGGGAACGAGACACGAGTATGTTTCCCAAGCTGACATGACTCACACGGAAGCGACGATAAAGTGGAAAAACAAGGGACCATCTTCTGGAACTTGGAGAGACTAGGGTGGCCTAGACGATTGTGAATGAGGAGAGGAGCATCAGTGGAAATGCAAACTGTAGGAGATGAATCCGAGGTGAGGTGATAGAGGCCTTGAGACTCACGTCCTATGCCAATCGTCTTCCCCGTACTCCGGTCCTGCAAGGTCACAAATTTATCAGAAAAGGTAATAAAGCAATTAAGAGTACGAGTGATTTTGCTGATGGAAATAAGATTAAAAGGACATTCAGGAGTATAAAGGACAGAAGTGAGAGGTAGAGAATGCAGAGGAAGGGCCAAACCAATACCTTTAGCCACAGTTTGAGAACCATTAGCTAAGGTAACAGTAGGTAAAGCAGAGGTAGTAGTAATAGAGAAGAAAAGATCTTTATTACCAGATAAGTAATCAGAAGCTCCAGAATCTAAAATCCAGGGTCCAAGAGAAGATGTGTGGGTAAGGCAGGCAGAGGCATTACCAGGCTGGGCAACAGAGGCAACAGAAGCCTGAGATGCGGAAGAGCTCGGAGGCTGAGGCAGCGGAGAATCAGAGGACTGGGCCACATGGGCAGTGCGAGGAGGTCGTCCATGTAACCGATAGCAACAATCGCGAGTGTGGCCAAGTTTATTGCAATAGGTGCAATGAGGACGTTGACCTCTACCTCGGGTACCACTGCGGCCTCCTCGAGAGCTAGTTTGAGAAACTAACACAGAAGAATCTGAAGTGCTATCAAATGGCAAAGTCTGAGTGGAGGAGATACGGAGGAGGCGAGCAAACACATCATCCAAGGACGAAACTGATGAACTACCAAGAATCTGATCACGGACAGACTCAAGTTCCGGACGGAGGCCAATAAGAGTAAGAACCATGAAGAACTTGTCAAGCTGTGTTTGTTGAGCCCCAACATCAGGAGTAAGAGGCATCACAGTCAAGAACTCCTCCTTAAGAGAGGCAATCTGGCCAATATAAGTAGATAGATCCAAGTCCTGTTGGCTGATATGGACAATAGCAGAAGCCACCTTATAAAGACGCTGGATATCATTCGTATATAATCCTTTGGCCTGAGTCCAAAATTTAAAACAAGTTTTGTAGGCCCGAAGATGAAGAAGAATCTTGGGGTCAACCGATTGCCATAATACACTACATAACTGTGCATCTATCTTCCTCCACTGTACGCGGTCAACCTCAGGGATATCTGCCTCCTGTGTAATCAAGTGATCCTCATATCCTTGACCCATAAACCAAAGTTCAACAGAGGCAGACCAGGAAAGATAATTGTCACTGCCAACCAATTTCTCCGAAGTAATCGTAGGAGATCCAGATATAACAGCGGAAAAAATGGAATTTTTAGTAGTCATATCTACTTATCTGGAGAATGAAGTATGT
Source organism: Vitis cinerea var. helleri x Vitis rupestris (assembly GCA_945999865.1). Taxonomy (NCBI): domain Eukaryota; kingdom Viridiplantae; phylum Streptophyta; class Magnoliopsida; order Vitales; family Vitaceae; genus Vitis; species Vitis cinerea var. helleri x Vitis rupestris. The sequence continues at coordinate 259,011 of OX253931.1, read as the reverse complement.
TTGGATCAAAGAGAGCCCTAATACGGCTTCAGATTGCGGCGTGGCACCACCGAAAAAGGGAGACGGCCTCAGATCGCAGCGTGGTACCACCAGAAAGGTAGAAGAACACTTCCCAAGGCACGTGCAGGGATTGGAGTGGAGAAAAAGTAGTCGGAGCTTCGCCGAAAAGACTATTTGGAGGGCCGATGGAGACAAAAATCCCCAAAAGAGGTACGTGCAGGGCTCGGATGGGAGAACCAGGGAGGTAGGGAGGCTGGTCGGCGTCAGGCGAAGCTGGAGGAGGAGGCGCGTCGCCGGAAAAGGCCTCACGCACCCTCACGCGCGCGGCGCGTGAGATGCAGCCACTTGCCGGAAAATTGCGCGTGGCCGGCGCGTGGATGCTCTTTTGGTGCCGGTGCCTTCACAAAAGTTGGAGAGCTCCTCCAGGCGCTCCTTCTGGTATGGTCGGTGTCGGAAAAATACGTCACCGGAAAAGTTCGCCGGCGGTGAGTGGTTTCTGTCGACGATCCGACTGATCGGACAGTATTGGGAGATGGGGAAGGTGACCAGAATGAAACACGGTCACCGGAAGGTTTCCCGGAGTTGCTGACACGGGAAAAAGGAAAGAATTAGGTTTTCTTCCTTGGCTCTGATACCATGTTGAGAGAGAGAGAGAAAGAAGAAAGACCTTAATTGTCATTAATGTAATTGTCTACTTACAATTGAGAAATATATATATATACAAGGCTAGGAGTCCTAACTACCATACATGTGTCCTATATTAACAAGGAAAGGTTATACACTATAAATACATTATATTCAACAGATACTTTTTGGGTAAAACTTAAACTAGTTAGAAATATAATGTGTTCTAATTTTTAAAAATTGAAATATAATATGTTTTCAATCAATTAAAATTTTTATTTCCACATTAATATTCATTTATGCTTTGACCAATACCACAAATTTTTCCATACATATATTATTTTACTTGGAATCTAGTTTAAAAAAATTTTACCTTCACTTTAGTATTGAGTATACTCTTTCAAAATTCATATTTCTTATCAACATACATTAGTCATTAAATTGTACTTTTAATTAATATAAATGAACATTTGTTTCTGCTTTAAAAAAAAACATGTTAATAAATATCCAACTCTTCCATAGAACCTTTAAGGTGTTGTAATAGGTCATGAATAATAGATCTCCTTGTTCGATTTCATGAATCGTTTTTTTTTTAATAGGTAAATAAGCAAATATGTTAAAAGCGAATAGAACAGGGCACCAAGTACACACAAAGTATACAAAGAGCGCCAAAAAGTAGGCCAAAGGATTACACAACAAACCACTACCCAAGCCTTACAATGCTAACAACAAGGAACACCGGCCTACCTCCCCAAGCCATGCTCTGGCTCACAAACCCCAAAACCCAAGTAAAAACAGGGGAACCAACAATTGTGAAGACTTGACACAATTGTAAAGGTCTACCAACATCTTAACCCTATCCACTTCCTGTCCTCACACCTTAACCCTAGCCTAGACACTCCAAAACCAAACCCAACCCACACTTCCTGCTTCTTCTCCCCTTGTCGCTTGAAATATTATAATACAGAGTAATCCAACTTCCACATTTCCCTTTAAATACGAGAAGCATGGGAAGGCCTCCTTCTAAAACTCAATCCCAACACTCTATGACCCTTTCAAGCATCCACTTTTCTCAATAGGGAATCAACTTCCTTCTCAAACCCTTCCACAAGCAGACCTAAGTACTCGTTGAAGAGATGACCTTCTTAAAAGCCAAATCCGCGCAGTTCCTATCAGACTCCACTTCTTTCCCACCCACCAAGTTGGTCTTTAGCTCTTTCTTGAGTCAACCTCATCATTGCACGAGACCAAGTTCATATTCTTATCAACGGAAGAAAGAACTGTTGGGAAATCCTTTCTGAGAGACAAAAGTGAAGGCCCACCACCCTTAGCATCAATTTCTCCATGAGACCCCTCGATCTACTTCCTAAGGGTTAGGGCTATTTACCCACGCCAATAAAACACCCCTGTCCTTGAGAGAAGAAGAAAGAGAAGGGGAGGAAATCTTACCCCCCAAGAAAGAATCCAAAGATGAAGCCAAACCAGCAAAGTCATTTGCTTCGACCAAAAAAGCAACATCAACTAAACGTGACCCAGACGCAGCAGTGAGAGTCGTCGACATGATGTAGGGATTAGGTAAAATCATCCCTTTACCAAGCAGCACAAAGGGCCTTTTTAAACAACTGTTAGCCCTCCTAAAAAAAGGCTTGTCCTAAACCCGGAAGCCCAAGGTCCATAGCGAGCTGCCCCAAAGAACAAGGGACTAAAGTAGCTAGAGGCTGACTAAGCCCAACCAACTTAAAATCTCCCCCTTCAAGGCTCGAAGAAGAATGCAGGCTTAAAACATTGTCCAATGACCCAGAATGGGCCACAAAGGAGGGCCTAACGGCCAGTGTCTCACCTACTCCTCTAGCCTCCAACACACTGTTGAAAAAAGAGGGCTTCAAAACTTTCAAAGCATGGTCACCACACAAAGTGGTACCTTTTGACACCGCCTTACAAAAAACACGACTCCAAATGTCAACCCCCACTCTCCTAGCCGTGTATAGACTAACCTCACAATCATTCCTGACCTTAATTTCACGGACTTAGTCTTTTCCTAAGCTCGTGCAGCACTTAGACAAGTCAAAACACTTGATCTTGCTAAGTCAGCCTTACTCCCGATACTTAGCTTGCTAGGCGAAGATGCACTCGACTTACAAGCTTTAGAGGACATAATAGGCAACACTTAAAGAATGGAAGCTTTATTGCTCAAAGGAAGCTTTACAAGTGCTTTGGAACTCAATTGCTTGGTGCCTTGGCCAAATGAGATCCTCACCATATTTATAGGCACCATTGGAACTCTCTGGACTTGGGTTCCTTACAAATCAGGAATATTCTAGAACACCCTACAATTCTATGTACAAGCCTATGTATAAGAATATACAAGAGATCTATAGAATTCTCTAGAAAGCTTTAGACTCCTCTCATGCCTTCCACCATAATGTAGAGATGTGTGGACATCTCTAGGCATTTCTAGAACTTTCCACACTCTTCCCATCAATGGCCAAGTGTAGGAGTCTCTAGAAGCTTCTTGGGCTCTATATAAACCCCTGGGGAGGCTTATTTGAAGCATCCTGTAACATTAAGCTCTCTACAACCCTACTTTGTGAAAATCGTCACCAACCTTAGGAGAAGACTCCCACCATAACTGAATGAAATAGGCTACAAACCCCACCGCCTAAGAGTCTATGCACCCTCTTCCTGTTGGAGCGAACTAAGATTCTAGCGCACTAGACATGTCATCTCTCCACTGTCGCCGCATCCACACCCACAAAACCTCCACATGCATCTCCCACTCTCTTGAGGAACTCCATTCCCCACAAGTGCAATGGAAGCCCAAGAACTCTTACCCAAGTATCCTTAACCAGAGCCCATTCTTTGAGATAGCCCGCTTCTGGGCTCCACTAGTCCAACATCAACCTTTTTCCTTCTATAGAGCAAAATCCCAAGCTCTACACCCTTTCTGCATCCTTAGCATTATCGAAGACAAGCAAAATCATCACATCAGTCAACCGCTTTAGATGAAGACTCGCAACCAAACTCCAGTTGCTACTAACCCATGAACTCAATGTACCCAAATCTGGAGCCTCATCAGCAGAAACATCCCAACTGCCCACAAGACATAACTTCAATTGCTCTAGGTTTCTCTTTATACCCTCTTGCCCACACTAGATCCAAGCAACCTCTTCCCTTGCCTCCATGCCATTAGTGACTGTATCTAGAAAAGAAACAACCTTGCATGGTGTTCCTTCTTCACACAACCTCCTAGGACAAATGTTCCCCTATGGCAACTGTAAGGAAAATTTTGCCAACACCACCCCTATGCTCCTCAACTTTCTTACTAAAGTCTTCCACCCCACTCCAACACCCCTTCCCTCTAAGAAGATTAAGGAAAATCTCTTCCCCTCAAATGACAATACCGAACACTGCAAAAGTCTTCCCACATTGTTGCTCCGGAGCTCCAACTTAAAGACCTTCCCCCTTCCTTCCACTTCAGACTTATAGGCTCACCATTGTAGGATTCACAGCAAAGTTCAACCCCCTCTTGAACCAATTTTGAAAAACCATGCCCCCTCTTCTCAATCAATCTAACTATTTTTCCCTTAATCAACTCCTTTGAGATCTCAAAGAATTTCAAATATACCCCAAACCACCACTTTTCCTCCATTTCTCCTAAAGAGCTACATTTTTCATTACGTTACACCTTGATCTTCTAACCTATACACTTGAGCAACATCTCCCTTCTTTCACTATGTTTGTGTAACAACATCCCAAATCTCCTTAGTTGTGAAAAGGAAGTTTTCCAATTTCTAGTTGCATTGATTCAAAAACCAAGACATCACCATAGAATTTTCGGCTTTCTAACTCAAAGGTAGAATATGAGGGTTTTGATGTTTTTATAGTTCCAAGCAAATACCCTATTTTTCCTCTATTTTCGAAGAAGAGTTTGCTAGATTAGGACAATTCAAGAAAATTACAACCATTTTTCAATGATATTCTAAAGGGTAGGGGGACATAGTCATTTGAGGCTTTTTGGTTAGAAGATTGGTCAACCATATTGAACTAACACAACATAGAAGACGAAAACATTAAAGAAAGATAGGGGAAAATGCCAATAAAAAGAAAGAAAACAAGCCCAGAAACTAATATGCCTCATTCTGCATTTTAATAGATAAATAATACACATATTTATACAAGAGGAAAGCGGATTTTGACCCCTAAATCACTCCTACAATTCAGCCCTTATATAATCGTCCTACCATATACAATTACTTCTATGATTCAACCCATACACAATTGTCCTACAACATAGAATAGTAGACTAACTCTACCAGCTATCACTTACCAAAGAAAAATAAAGTCAGCCAATTATAATACAGCTAACCAAATACAATCAAATCCCTAAACTCAGGGAATTCTGCCCATTTACAACAATCATGTGGACGACAGAAAAACAAAAACCAAAGAAGTCGTCTACATAGTTAAAATATAGTACATTGGATAAGGAAAAAATTACAAAAGAAATATGAGTTCATATGGATTTGGATGCTGATGCAGCAAGACAAATAGTTGTCAGCCTTATAGATTCTGGTCTTACTTGATTCCTTTCTAAGTTTTAGTTTCTTGTATTCAATTACACCAGCTCCTTTTGATTTGGTGTGTCTTATGGGAACAGAACTGAACATGAGGTTTGAAGAGGTTAGATGAAGATGGATGTAGAAAGATTAAGAAGGCCTCTCTTGGTGGAAGATGTTGGTTTAGAGTAGATTCAAAGTCCTTTGAAATTTCTCTGGAATCAGTAAATGGTAAGGTGGTGGGAAAGATTGTAGAGAGGAGATGGGGGTTGTCCTCTTGGATCAGATTTGCGGAAAAGATTCTTGCTAAGCTTCTGGAGGGGGCGAAAGAATGTTTTGTAGGGAAGGCAAAGGAGCCTTTTAGAAGGGTGTGGAATGAAGGAGGAAGAGGCTATAAGTTGGAGTTGTGCGGTAACAAAGCAAGAAGATTTTTGTTATGTTCTGCTATGTGCGCCAAGGAGAAAAGATTCTCTTGTTTTCCCAGAGGAAAATGTTTTCTAAGGGGAATGGAAGATTCTTGCCTCTAAACTTATGAGCATTGGTGTTGTCCCTGAGACGAGGCTTGTGGAGGTGTCTTGGGAGCCATTGAGGCTTCGGCAAGAGAAGGAAGGTGGCTTTTCACTAAAGCTTGTGTCCTTTCCAAGGTGATGGATAGTGACAAGAGGGCCTCGAGCGAAGCAGTTTGGATTAAGAGTAAAACAAAGGAGACTGTCAGAAATTTGGAGTCTCTCAAGAGTTATTTAGCGAGGAGGAGGGATCGCCCTTCAGCCCGTGCCTGATTTGGACTCGCTGAAGCTTTGAGCCCGACATTCTTAGGGTTTAAAACATGATTTGCATCTTTCTTTGTTGGGAGGTAATCTCATTCTACTTGAGTTTAAAGATTTTTCTGAGATTGAAAATGTCATGGGTTGGGACCTGGTTTGTTTGAGGGAAGGAGATTGTAGGTGGATTAGTGGGAGGCAAAAGTTGGGTGCCTTAGAGAAGGTGCAAGCTGTGGGGATGTGTGGGTGAAGGTGCTAGATTTACCACCTCATCTCTAGGAAATAAATAAATAAATAAAAAATTAAGAGGTTAGGAGATGCTATAAGGGTTTTGTGATGGTGGATGTGGAGACTAAGGAGAGGTGTCAATTGAAATGCACCGAATTGCATGTTCGTTTTAGTGGGAGTATGAAGTTGAACCAGTTGATGGCTGTGGATAGGGACTTTGTGTACGTCTAATTGTGGTGGGAATCCTCACTAGAGGTGTTGAGGGCGACTTCAAAGAAGAACTCCAAAATTTCAAAGGTCAAGGAAGGTTGGGAGGTTTCCTCACACGCGGCTAGGAGAGTAGAAGGGGATTTAGGGTGTCATGTGGATGAAGGCTTGCAGGCTTATTGCCATGTGGGAGACGAGAAGAAGACACTTCCTACATAAGTCTCAACAAGGGGGGTTTTTTCAAATTTGGTCAATAGGGTGTTCTTTGAGCCTTCAAAGATGGCGGGCCCAAGACCTTTTGAAGATTGCGTGAGGAGTCAAGGGAGAATGGGCCTCTCTTCAAGCCGAGACTTAGTTGGTTCCTAAGACGCTAGGAGGGACCCATTATGCGCCTTCTTCCCTTAGGTCGTATCTTCAGGTGTTGGAGAAGCAGCCCAATGGGATGAGTTGAACCAAGAAGGTCTTTTAAGCCCTTTTGTCATTAGGACTATTGGCTTCACCTTAGAGACATTAGAAGATCCTCTCATTCAAAAGAAGTCTTCAGGCCCGATAGAGTGGGAGTTAGGAGTTGATGAGATCCTTGTGGCTGAAATGGCCAATTTCAGAGGTAGGTTCTCATCTCCCTCTCCTCCTTCATCTTTGTCTAGGTTTCCCCTTCTCATAGTAGAATGTTCCAAAAGGGGGGGGCCTCGTGACCCTCCAAGTCAATGACCAATACCACAACTTTGAACCATGGATTTGAATTGTTAAGGAAGACGCTTGACAAGCAACTTGTCTCCGACCTTATACTCCGTGTGACGTCATTTCTTGTCAACCCACTTCTTCATTTTCTTAGCGGTCTTGTCCAAGTATGAGCGAGCTATATCAGCTTGCTCGTGCCACCCCTTAGCAAACTTGAAAGTCGTCGGACTTCTCCCCATATAGCCCATCGCTAGTGTGTGAGGAGTCCATAGTTGCTATCCCGTGGCTAACTCGAACGGGCTCTTGTTGGTTGCCTTACTCCTTTGCAAGTTGTATGAGAACTGGGCTACATTTAAGAACTTAGCCCAATCCTTTTGGTTGGCACTCACGAAGTGCCTTAAGTATAGCTCCAGTAAGGCGTTCACCCTCTTGGTTTGTCCATCCGTCTATGGGTGAAAGCTCATAGAAAAGTGAAGCTCCGAACCCATAAGCTTGAAGAGCTCCATCCAAAACTTCCTAGTGAAGCACGGGTCGCGATCACTGATGATGTACTTAGGCAACCCCCAATACTTAACCACATGCTTTAAGCATAGCCTTGTCGTTTCTTTCGCGATATAGTCTGTAGGAGCTGCTATGAAGGTAGTGTACTTAGAGAACCTATCCACTACCACTATGATCGAGTCATAACCCTCCAACTTAGGTAGCCCAATGATGAAGTCCATAGTGACACTTTCCCATGGACACTCCGCTATGGTTAGTGGCTCCAACAGGCCTCTAGGTTTTCTTTGCTCTACCTTGTCTTGTTGGCACACAAGACAAGTCCTCACACAAGCCTCAACTTCATCTCGTATTTGAGGTAAGCCGACTCAAGAAGTGTCCCTGTGCGTCCTTGACCAAGATGCCTAGCCCACTTAGTGTCATAGCACTCCTTGATAAGATTTCTCCTCATATTCCCCCACTTCAACACATAGAGCCGTGCCCTTGGTGTAAAGTAGGTCGTCCTTCACCCCAAATCGCTTAGTTTTCCCCTCATGGGATAAGGCAATGAGGCTCTTAGACACTAGATCATGTTATAGCCCCTCCCTTATAAGATCCATTACGTCTCATTGGGGCTGGCTCGTCATAGATGCTAACTCTGCCTTGTAGCTTAGGGCGTTGGCCACATGATTAGCGCTTCCTGGCTTATACTCCAACGTCTAGTCGAACTCAGCTAGGAAGTCTTACCACCTAGCTTGCTTGGGGCTTAGCTTCTTCTGGCTTTGGAAGTAGCTAGTGGCAACATTGTCGGTCTTCATTACAAAGTGAGACCCTAGTAGATAATACCTCCATGTGCACAAACAGTGGACCATGGCGATCATCTCCTTTTCTTGCACCATGTAGTGCCTTTCTGTGTCATTTAGCTTGCAACTCTTGAGGTCGATCTAATGCCTATCTTGCATAAGAACCCCTCTAATAGCAAAGTCAGAGGCATCCGTGTGTACCTCAAATACCTTAGTGTGGTCGGGTAGGGCCAACACCGGCTCCTCAGTCACAGCCTTCTTTAGATCCCCAAAGGCTCGTTGGCACCTCTCATCCCATTCCCATGCCATGTTCAACTTAAGAAGATCAGTGAGTTGAGTTGCCCTTGCAGAGTAACCCTCAATGAACCGTCGGTAATAGTTAACCAAGCCAAGGAAAAACCTTAGCTGAGGTACCTTAGTAGTTGGATCCCACTCCTAGATGGCCTTCACCTCGTTGTCATCCATCATCAACTTGCCATCCTTGATGCGATGCCCTAAGAAGCTCACCTCCTCCTTAGCAAAGGAGCATTTCTCCTTCTTTATATATAGCTCGTTATGCCTTAGGATCTTGAAGACCTTCCTTAGATGCTCCACGTGTCCAAGGTGCTATTCTAAATGACTATGTCATCCAAGTATACCACCACGAACTTGTCTAGATAGGGATGGAAGATCTTGTTCATGAGTGTGCAAAACGTTGTTGGTGTATTGGTGAGACCAAAAGGCATCATTAAGAACTCATATGAGCCATATTGGGTCACAATCACGTAGTCTTCGGCTTGTCTTCTTTCATAATCCTCACTTGGTAGTAGCCCGATCTCAAGTCCAACTTAGTGAAGTACCTTGCCTTACCAAGTCGATCAAATAGATCAGCAATGAGTGGAACGGGGTACTTGTTCTATATCGTTACTTTGTTGAGTGTCCGATAGTCAATGCACATCCGTAGGGACCCATCATGCTTCTTTTGAAACAAGACCGGCATGCCATAGGGAGCTTTAAAAGGTTGGATGAATCCCACATCCAGCAACTCCTTGAGTTGTCTCCTTAGCTCCTCCAACTCGGACAATGCCATGCTATATAGCCCCATAGCAGGGGGCTTAGCTCCCGGCTCCAACTCGATCTTATGCTCTTCCTCCCTTCTAGATGAGAGTCTCTTGGGCAACTCGGGTGGCATCACGTCCTTGAACTCATCAAGGACTCCCTTGATTTCCTTAAGCATGGGCTCCCCCAACCTGTCATCCTTTTCCTCCTTAAGGGTGGCTAGGTAGATCACCTCCTTCCTCTTTAACCCCTTCTTAACTTGCATAGCCGATAGCATAGGGGTTTTGTGTGAACCTTCTGTGACCGTAGGGACCATGCATGACTTCTCCTCCTTCAAGATAGCCATCAAGCGTAGGAAGGGTAGTGGCACGACCTTGACCTTCCTTAGGAAGTCCATTACCAATACCATCTTGAAGTCATCTATGGATGACACTATGAAGTCGACCCTTCAATCCCATGAGCCAATGCACATAGCCACCCCGTGTGTTACACCGTGTGATGGCTTGGCAGCTGAATTAACTACCTTGACCCAACCTCTTTCCTTGGATGCTTGGAGCTCTAGCCTCTTTGCCTCATCCTTCGAGATAAAGTTATGAGTGGCACCGGTGTCCACCATGGCCTTGGGGGGCCTTCCCATTTACAAGGGCCTATACATACATTAGCCATTTGCTTTGAGGTGTCTTAGGCACCAGCTTGGCCTTAAGGGCGTTTAGGAGTTGTAGTGATCCCACATGAGCATCGATCTCCTTCTCCTTCTCCTCGATCATGGCATTTAAGGCTTTCTTTTGCAATCCCTCACCTAGTGTGGACCATCACATAGGAAGCAGTTCGTCCTAGGCATGAACTCCTTTCACTTGTCCTTGCCTTTACCATCCTTGCCAGTAGGGCCCTTGCTTAACCCTTCCCTAGGAGTGTACCCCCATGATCCCTTGTCTCCCCCACCTTTGGCATGATTACCCTTAGACTATGGTTTGCGCTTGGAGGAGTCTCCCCTCTTATATTCCACCAAGGACTCCGCTACCGCCATGGCTGTGGTTAGGTCTTGGACACCACGTCTCCTCAACTCTTGCTTGGCCCAACTTTGTAGGTTGTCCAAAAAGTTGAATAGCAACTCCTCCTCGGACATGTTGGGAATCTCAAGCATTAGCATAGAGAATTCCTTGACGAACTCACGGATCAAGCCCATGTGCTTGAGACATTTCATGTTTTTCCTTGCTAGGTAGGCCACATCCTCGAGGTAGAATTGTTTCTTGATCTCTCGCTTAAAGGCGTCCCACATATCTATGGTATACGCCCTTTTTTCTATATCGCCAAACCTCCAAACCACCATAGAAAAGCATTATCGAGGAGGTAGAGGGTTGTGGTACGTACCTTAGTAGTTTCATCCATGAGTGCAATAGCCTCAAAGTACCTCTCCATGTGACACAAGAAGTTGTCCATGAAGTTGAATAGCAGCTCCTCCTCGGACATGTTAGGAATCTCAAGCATTAGCATAGAGAATTCATTGACGAACTCATGGATCAAGCCCGTGTGGTTGAGACATTTCATGTTTTTCCTTGCAAGGTAGGTCACGTCCTCAAGGTAGAATTGCCTCTTGATCTCTTGCTTAAAGGCGTCCCACATATCCATGGTACACGTCCTTTTTTCTATATTGCCAAACCTCTAACGCCACCATTGAGTAGCATTATCGAGGAGGTAGAAGGTCGTAGTACGTACCTTAGTGGCTTCATCCATTAGTGCAATAGCCTCAAAGTACCTCTCCATGTGACACAAGAAGTTATCCAGCTCCTTGGCATCCCTATTGCCACTGAACGTGTATGGCTTTGGCACCTTTACCCTTGGTGCCTCATGAGTGGCCATGACCCATGCTAACACTACGGTCTTGGAGATGGTCAGCTCTTATTGAACCTCCTAGTCTCGGGCCTCCATGTGTGCAATCAAGGCTTCCACCCTTGACTCCATACGGGCATACATACTCATGACCATGTCTTGGAAGGACATGAACTCTTCATGTGACACTGGCTGAACTTGTCAGAGCACCCCCTCACAAAGGTCTTGGATCTGCTCCCTGAGATCCTCTAAGCCCTTCTCCATGCCTTGCTCGATCAAGTCCACCCCCTCTCAGGTGTCTGCCATGGCTAGCTCCACCTTGGTTAGCCTTGCCTCCATGTTGGCTGAGGAATCACGAGACTTATCCTTCCTACACCTACCACGTGGAGTAGGCTCAGTCTCCCTCCCGCAGGTTTGCTCACTAGTCTCATCCACATTAGAGTTGGACATGCTTCCTTCACTATGCCCGCTTCATAGCCACACTCTGATACCAACTGTCATGGACTTAGTCTTTTCCTAAGCTCGTGCGGCACTTAAACAAGAAAAGACCTTTGATCTTGCTAAGTCAGTTGCACTCCTGATGCTTAGCTTGCTAGGTTAAGATGCTCATGACTTAGAAGCTTTAGAAGGCGTAGTAGGCAACTCTTGAAGAATGGAAGTTTTTATTGCTCAGAGAAAGCTTTACAAGTGCTTTGGAACTCACTTGCTTGGTGTCTTGGCCAAATGAGGCCCTCACCTATTTCTAGGCACCAATGGAACTCTCTGGAACCTTGGAAGGTTCCTTACAATTCATGAATATTCTAAAACATCCAAAACAATTCTATGTACAAGCCTATTGTCACAGGATGCTTCAAATGAGCCTCCCTAAGGGTTTATATAGAGTCCAAGAAGCTTTTGGAGACTCCTATACTTAGCCATTAATGGGAAGAGTGTGGAAAGTTCTAGAAGTGCCTAGGGATGTCCATCCATCTCTACACTATGGTGGAAGGCATGAGAGGAGTCCAAGGCTTTCTAGAGAATTCTAGAGATCTCTTGTATTTTCTTTTTCATGGACTTATACATAGAATTGTGTAGGATGTTTAAGATTATTCTTGAGTGTTAAGGAACCCTTAAAGGTTCCAATGAGTTCCACTGATGCCTATAAATAGGTGAGGGTCTCATTTGGCCAAAACACCAAACAAGTGAGTTCCAAAGAACTTGTAAAGCTTCCATTGAGCAATAAAGTTTCCATTCTTTATGTGTTGCCTACTACACCCTCTAAAGCTTCTAAGTCGGGTGTATCTTAGTCTAGCAAACTAAGCATTGGGAGTAAGGCTAACTTAGCAAGATCAAGGGTCTTAACTTGCCTAAGTATCCCACAAGCTTAGGAAAAGACTAAGTCCGTGACAGTTGGTATCAGAGCGCGGCTATGAAGCGGGTATAGTGAAGGAAGCATCTCGGGCTCCAACGTGAAGGAGACTAGTGAGCAAACCCATGGGAGGGAGACCAAGCCTACTGCACGGGGCAGGGGCAATAAGGATAAATCTCGTGATGCCAAAGCCAACATGGAAGCAAGGCTAGCCAAGGCAGACACCCGAGAAGGGTGCACTTGAATGAGCAAGGCATGGAGAAAGGCTAAAAGGATCTAAGGGAGCAGATCCAAGACCTTCATGAGGGGGTGCTAGGCTCACAAGTTCAGTCGGTGTCACACGAGGAGTTCATGTCCTTCCAAGACAAGGTCATGAGCATTTTTGCTAGTATGGAGTTAAAGGTGGAGGCCTTGGCTGCACGCATGGAGGCCTGAGACCAGGAGGTTCGACAAGAACTAGCCATCTACAAGACTGCCATATCAACACGAGTCATGGCCACTCATAATGCACCACGGGTGGGGGTGCCGAAGCCACACACATTTAGTGGCAAGAGGGATGCCAAGGAGTTCGACAATTTCTTATGGCACATGGAGCGCTACTTTGAGGCTATTGCATTGACAGATGAAGCCACTAAGGTACGCACCACGACCCTAAACCTCACCAATAATGCTGCTCTATGGTAGCGTTGAAGGTTTGCCGATACAGAAAAAGGGGCGTGCACCATAAACACATGGGATGACTTTAAGCGAAAAATCAAAAGGCAATTCTACCCTAAGGATGTGGCTTACCTAGCAAGTAAAAACATGAAACGTCTCAAACACACGAGCTCGATCCGTGAGTATGTCAAAGAGTTCTCTACACTTATGCTTGAGACACCCACCATGTCCGAGGAGGAGCTACTGTTTAACTTCATGGACAACCTACAAAGCTAAGCCAAGCAAGAGTTGAGGAGACGTGGTGTCCAAGACCTAGCCACGGCCATGGCAGAGTCCTTGGTAAAATACAAAAGGGGAGACTCCTCCAAGCCCAAGCCACAGTCCAAGGGTAATCATGCCAAAGGTGGGGGAGGCAAGGGATCAAGGGGGTACACTCCTAAGGAAGGATCAAGCAAGACCTCTAGTGGCAAGGATGGAAGGGGCAAGGACAAACAGAAGGAGTTCACACCCAGGACCAATTGCTTCTAATGTGATAGGCCACACTGGGCACGGGACTACCTCAAGAGGAAAACCCTAAATGTCATGATCAAGGAAAATGAAAAGGAGGGCGATGCTCATGTGGGATCATTACAACTCCTAAACGCCCTCAAGGCCAAGCCAGTGCCTAAGATGCCTCAAAGCAAAGGGCTAATGTATGTAGAGGCCCTTGTAAATGAAGGCCACCAAGGCCTTGGTGAACACTGGTGTCACTCATAACTTTGTCTCAAAGGATGAGGCAAAGAGGTTGAAACTCCAAGCATCCAAGGTGGAAGGTTGTCTCAAGGCAATTAATTCAGCTACCAAGTCATCACACGGAGTAGCACGCGGGGTGGCTATGCGCATTGGCTCATGGGAAGGAAGGGTCGACGTCACAGTAGCGCTCATGGATGACTTCAAGATGGTATTGGGGATGGACTTCCTATGAAAGGTCAAAGTCATGCCTCTACCCTTCCTACGCTCAATGGCTATCCTAGAGGAAGAGAAGCCATGCATGGTGCCTACAATCACCGAAGGTTCACCCAAGAACCCCATGATATCGGCTATGCAAGTAAAGAAGGGTTAAAGAGGAAAGGGGTGACCTACCTCGCCACCGTTGAGGAGGAAAAGGATGATGGGTTGGGAGAGCCCATGCCTAAGGAAATCAAGGGAGTCCTTGATGAGTTCAAGGATGTGATGTCGCCCGAGTTGCTCAAGAGAGACTCCCTCCTAGAAGAGAGGAGGATCATAAGATCGAGTTGGAGCTAAAAGTTAAGCCCCTTGCTATGGGCCCATACAGGATGGCACCGCCCGAGCCGGAGGAGTTAAGGAGACAACTTAAGGAGTTGCTAGACGTAGAGTTCATCCAACCATCCAAGGCTCCCTATGGCACACTGGTCTTATTTCAAAACAAGTGTGATGGGTCCTTACAAATGTGCATCAACTATCGGGCACTCAACAAGGTGACGATAAAGAACAAGTGCCCTATTCGGCTCATTGCCGACTTGTTCGATCATCTTGGTAGGGCGAGATACTTCACAAAGCTAGACTTGAGGTCGGGCTACTACCAAGTAAGGATTGCGGAGGGGAACGAGCCGAAGACTACATGTGTGACTAGGTATGGCTCATATGAGTTCTTAATGATGCCCTTCGGCCTCACCAATGCCCCAACGACGTTCTACACACTCATGAATAAGATCTTCCACCCATAGTTAGACAAGTTTGTGGTGGTGTACTTGACTAACATAGTCATCTATAGTAACACCCTAAAGAAGCACATAGAGCATCTAAGGAAGATCTTCAAGATCCTAAGGCAAAACGAGTTATACGTAGAGAAGGAGAAGTGCTCCTTTGCTAAGGAAGAAGTGAGCTTCTTAGAGCATCGCATCAAAGATGGCAAGCTCATGATGGATGACAGCAAGGTGAAGGCCATCCAGGAATGGGATCCACCTACTAAGGTACCTCAGTTAAGGTCTTTCCTTGGCTTGGTTAACTATTACCGACGATTCATCAAGGGTTACTTTGCAAGGACAACTCCACTCACTGATCTTCTCAAGAAGAACAAGGCACGAGAGTGGGACAAAAGGTGCCAACAAGCCTTTGAAGATCTAAAGAAGGTTGTGACTGAGGAGCCGGTGTTGGCACTACCCGACCACACCAAGGTTTTTGAGATGCACATGGATGCCTCAAACTTCACTATTAGGGGAGTTTTGATGCAAGATTAACATTCAATCACCTTCGAAAGTCGCAAGCTAAATGACACAAAGAGGCGCTACACAGTACAAGAAAAGGAGATGACCGCCATCATCCATTGCTTGTGCACCTGGAGGCACTATCTTCTAGGGTCTCACTTCATAGTGAAAACCGACAATGTTGCCACTAGCTATTTCCAAACACAGAAGAAGCTAAGTCCTAAGCAAGCTAGGTGGCAAGACTTCTTGACCGAGTTCGACTATACACTGGAGTATTAAGCCAGGAAGCTCTAATCATGTGGCCGATGCCCTAAGCCGCAAGGCAGAGCTAGCATCCTTGACGAGCCAACCCTTAAGGGTCATAATGGATCTTCTAAGGGCGGGACTGCAATATGATCCAATGGCTAAAAGCCCCATTGCTTTGGCCCATGAGGGGAAAATTAAGCGCTTTTGGGTAGAGGACGGCCTACTCTACACTAAGGGGAGACAACTCTACATGCCTAACTGGGGGAACATAAGGCATAACCTGATTAAGGAGTGTCATGACACCAAGTAGACAGGGCACCCTGGGCAACGGCGCACAAGGGCACTACTCGAGTCGGCTTACACTTGGCCTCTGATACGAGATGAAGTTGAGGCCTATATGAGGACTTGTCTTATGTGCCAACAAGATAAGGTAGAACAACAACAGCCTAAAGGCTTGTTGGAGCCACTACCTATAGCGGAGTGTCCATGGGAGAGCATCACTATGGACTTCATCATCGAGCTCCCTAAGTCGGAGGGCTATGGCTCGATCATAGTGGTAGTGGACAGGTTCTCTAAGTATGCAACCTTCATAGCAGCCCCTACTGATTGTACTACAGAGGAGACAGCAAGGCTATTCTTGAAACACATGATCAAATACTGGGGGTTGCCTAAGTACATCATCAGAGATCGCGATCCATGTTTCACTGGGAAGTTTTGGATGGAGCTCTTGAAGCTTATGGGTTCAGAGCTTCACTTCTCCACAAGCTTTCACCCGTAGACAGATGGGCAGACTGAGAGAGTGAACGTCTTACTAGAATCATACTTAAGGCACTTCGTAAGTGTCAACTAAAAGGATTGGGCTAAGTTGTTAGATGTAGCCCAGTTCTCATACAACTTGCAAAGAAGTGAGGCAACCAACAAGAGCTCATTCGAGCTACCCATGGGACAGCAACCATTGACTCCTCACACACTAGTAATGGGCTATAAAGGGCGAAGTCCAACGGCTTTCAAGTTCGCTAAAGGATGGCACGAGCAAGCTGACATAGCATGCTCATACTTGAACAAGGCCACTAGGAAGATGAAGAAATGGGCTGATATGAAGCGATGTCACACAGAGTACAAGGTCGGAGACATGGTGCTTGTCAAGCTCCTTCCTCAACAATTCAAGTCGCTAAGGTTGGTGCATAAAGGCCTTGTGAGGAGGTATGAAGGACCCTTCACCATACTTGGGAAGGTCGGCAAGGTGTCCTATAGAGTTGAGTTACCATCAAGGTTGAAGATTCATCTCGTCTTCCACAGAAGTTACTTAAAACCATATCATGGAGACAAGGATGATCCAAGCCGAGCGATGTCTAAGAGGGCACCTACAACGGTTGTGACCTCTTATGACAAGGAGGTAAAACACATCATTGCAGACCAAGTCGTCAGGAGACAAGGCGTGCCTCCTGCCACGGAGTACTTGGTGAAATGGAAAGGACCACCAAAGAGCGAGGCTAGTTGGGAGCTAGCAAATGCACTATGGGAGTTCTAGGAGCAGATTGAGCAATTTCAGGCAGAAGGCGCGACGAGGACATCTGTGGCTTAAGTGGGGGAGAGTGTCACAGGATGCTTCAAATGAACCTCCCCAAGGGTTTATATAGAGCCCCAGAAGCTTCTGGAGACTCCTACACTTAGCCATTGATGGAAAGAGTGTAGAAAGTTCTAGAAATGCCTTGAGATGTCCACCCATCTCTATACTAAGGTGAAAGGCATGAGAGGAGTCCAAGGTTTTCTAGAGAATTCTAGAGATCTCTTATATATTCTTGTACATAGGCTTGTACATAGAATTATGTAGGAAGTTCTAGATTATTCTTGAGTTGTAAGAAACCCTCCAAGGTATCAGAGAGTTCCATTGGTGCCTATAAATAGGTGAGAGCCTCATTTGGCCAAGCCACCAAACAAATGAGTTCCAAAGCACTTGTAAAGCTTCCTTTGAGCAACAAAACTTACATTCTTTAAGTGTTGCCTACTACGCCCTCTAAAGCTTCTAAGTCGGGTGCATCTAAGCCTAGCAAGCTAAGCATCGGGAGTAAGGCTAACTTAGCAAGATCAAGGGTCTTGACTTGTCTAAGTGTCACGCGAGCTTAGGGAAAGACTAAGTTTGTGATACTATGTACAAGAATATACAAGAAACTTCTGAAATTCTCTAGAAAGCATTGAACTCCTCTAATGCCTTCCACCATAGTGTAGAGATGTGTGGACATCTCTAAGCTTCTTTAGAAGTCCCCACACTCGTCCCACCAATGGCTTAGTGTAAATGGCTCCAGGAGTCTCCAGAAGCCTCCCACCTCCTACATAACCCCATGGGGAGGGTCATTTGTGCATCCTGTGACATAAGGCTGAGGGGTTGGAGGCTAGCAACTCTTCGGAGATTTGTAGGGCTTCATAGGAGAATTTGGGCTTTAGGAGCCTCCTCGATAAGTTTGTTGCCTTCAGTAGCTTTCTAGTTTTACTATTGACAAGGTTTAAGAAGGAAATCAATTGCCTTCTTAGGAAATTCGAGTCAAGAAAGGGTCATGGAGTTAAGATTACTAGGGGGAAAAGAAAAAATCGCCTTTAGCTACTCGATTATAGAGAGAGATCAGAAAGCTAGAATGCTTGGTCAATTATGATTGCTCCCCACTCTCGGCCAGGGGAAGGGGAGGGGCAATGGAGTCTGTGCTCCCTCCCTTTGAGGTTGCTATCTTGTTTTACAACTTGGTGGCGAGTATTGGGGTCCAAATGGTTTTTGGGGTGTTTTATGTGTTCTATTGCTATTTAGAGGGGTCAATTTTGTTAGGGGTAGTGCTTTCTATAATGGCCTTTCCCTTTAGTGAGAATTTGGTTGTTTTCTAGTTTTTGTGGTCAGAGATGGTTGGGTTTATATATATATCATTAACAACAAATGTATTAATTAAAAGTGAATAAAACATGAGAAGGATGAGAAATCTTCCCCACAATATACAAACCTAATAAAATTTTCTATTAAAGCCTTGTACAAAGAGTTGGAGCCAAAAAGACGAACAGATTTCCCAAACAAACGTTATTTGGAATTCTTAAATACCGCCCAAGGCAAGCGTCTTCGCATGAGAGGTCACATGGAACAAAGTTTTAACTTTGGATCACATTCAGAAGAGAGAGTGGGCTATGGCGAATAGATGTTTCCTTTGTTGCAAAGAGGTGGAATCGGTTGATCACATTCTCAGCCACTACAATAAGACAAGGGTTGTTTAGCATCTCCTATTTTCTCTTTTTGTTGTGTCTTGGGTCCTACCCTCTTCAGTGAGGGAGACACTCACAAGTTGGCACAGGTCTTTTGTAGATAGGAAAGGGAAAAAGGTGTGGCGAGCGGTTCTCTTATGCCTTTTTTGGACAATTTGGAAGGAAAGGAATAGTAAGGTGTTCGAAAACAACGAGCATTTTATTCATAGAATTAAACTTAATTTTGTGTAATCATTGGGCGTGGTTCAATTTGTTTATAGCTCTTGGCCCTTCTTCTATTATAGAATTTGTTGGTTGGAAAAGGTCTTGTTGACGGGTGTTGTTTTTTATTGTCATTCTTTGTTTTTTGGTGGCTTCTTAGGCGCCTGTTGTCACTTCAAATATATATATATATATACAAACCTGATCAGAAAACCCAAAGAAACCTCCACTATACAAGGAGGACTATACAAAAAAAACAAAAAAACCTAAAACAAGTATAACATCTCCTGAAGCTCATCTAGGAACCTAACCTTATAGGTATAGAAATGAAGCAAGTCCCACATCATTTCCGACGCTTTCCAATTATCCTCGAAAATCCTAACATTCCTTTCTCTCCACACAATCCACAACAAAGTGAGACAAGTGATCTTCCAAAGAGTCTTACCTCTAGTAGAATTCTTAAAGCGCTTGAAAGAAATAACAATCATATCATGAATATTGTCTAGATGAACCCACACCATCCCAACCTGTGAGAATATCCCATGCCATAATCCCAAAGTAATCGGACAATGTAGGAAGAGATCATCAATCATCTCTCTATTCCTCCTACATATGATGCACCAATTAGGGCTAAGGACTTTAAAAGGTCTTCTCAACTATAACATGCCATTGGTATTGACATTCATATGTGCCACTAACCAGGCAAAAGTCATGACCTTAGAAAAGACTCTTGATTTCTGATGCAGGACACAATCATTATTAGTTTCTATTTTAAGTTCATCATTAGTTTCTATTTTAAGTTCATCATTAGTTTCTATTTTAAGTTCATCATTAGTTTCCTACATCATTAGTTTCTATTTCAGGTTCATCATTAGTATCCTACATCATTAGTTTCTATTTTAAGTTCATCATTAGTTTCCTATTTTAAGTTTCATATTTCAATTATTTCCTTTATTTTTGTATTACAAACATTATTTGAAGACTTATTGTAATTGTTAGAAAGGAGTTCAATATAATTTTTCAGAATTATTTCCTAATTTTAAGATCCTATTGTGATCTTTGTGTTCTTGAGTGTTTTTTTGTTTCGTTTTGAAACAAACCTTCTGTTGCACCAATTTCCACAAAAATTAGCTAAGTAGGAAGGAATTGAATCTAAGAAATTACACAAGGCTAACAAAAAATTTTATTGAAAATACTCCTGAAGAAGAAGGTACCCAAGCTTTCGTATTTGGAACAAAAGGAGACAAATGTACATACGAAAGTAAAGACATTAGTCTTTCAAGATCCTCAATCTCCACATTAGTTAGATTCCGATAGAAGATAAGCTTCCAAGACAAAGAGGTGTCATTACTCAAGATGGCTGAAATAGATAGGTTTCTAGTTGTAGTGACTGAAAAGTCATGGAAATTGTGAGCACAAAGGTTGATCCCCTCACCACAAATCTTCCCAATTCTAGTTCTATCACCCACCACAAAGCGAGTGTGTGTAGAAAGAACTTGGAGAATAAATGCAATGGTCTTCCAATGCCAAAAATGTGACCATCTAACTATATTGTTGGCATCTCATCCATTAAGATGTGTCCCATAGATACTCAAGATAACTCGATGCCAAAGGGCAGAACTTTCCTTAAGGTACCTCCAAAGCCACTTTCCTAATAAAGCTTGATTGCTCAGATTAATTTCACAAATTCTAACCCACTAAACTCCTTAAGCCTACACACTATCTCCTAATTGACCATATGATCTCTTTTACTCTCCCCAAAACTCGACCATAGAAAATTTCTTTGCATTTTTTCAATCGTTAAAGCTATTGAAGCTAGAATCTTGAAAAGAGATAAAAGGTAGCTCAAGATGTGCAATAAATGAAACTAAATTAGGGTAATTCTACCTCCTAGGGACAAAAAAGCTTTTTCCCACTCATCCAACCTCCTAAAGACTATCAATCACTAGATCCCAAAAGGAGATTCATTTTGGGTTCCCCCTAAAGGAAGACTTAAATAAGCTAAAGGTCAATCTAAGACTGCAATCAAGCAAAGAAGCCATCCTGGGGATTTGATATTGACTAATGTTGATTCCAGAAAGAGTACTCTTATTTAGATTGATCCCTAGCCCTGACAGATATCCAAACACCAACAAAATTAGCTTAAAAGACTGCAACTCTCCCAAGGAAGCTCTAAAAAAAAAAAAGATAACATCATCAGCAAATTATAAATGGACACTCTAGTCTTATTTCTGCCCATTAGAAACCCTTCAAATAAACCTCTCTCCTCCACTCTCACCTCCATCCTACTTAAAACAACAGCCACAATGGAGAAAAGAAAAGGGGAAAGGGAATCTCCTTGTCTTAGGCCTCTATATGGATTGGTTTTTCCGTTTCTCTTTCTCTCTTGCTAGCCTTTAGACACGGTTGTATACTTCACTGTGTAATTGGTTGTGCCTTTGCGCTTTTTAATATATTCTCTCATTAACCTATCAAAAAATAATATTAATAATTTTTATCCATATTGTGAATTCAATTGTTATTATGGCATTATGAGGACATACTGCTTAGAGTGGCAATACTACTGAATTTTCTTTTTATTCTTGTTTTTTCCATATGTTGTTTCTTTGCTTCATATTCTCTAAAATAAGTTTTAATCCAAGCAGAATAATTTAAAAAAAAAAAAAAAAAGAATAGAAAATGATAAAGCTTATCAATAGTATTAACTTGAGAAAGGGGCTTATTAAAAAAAACATGCACACACACACTCTGGGGAAAGATTCAGCTACTCAATCCAATGCTTAAAACCATTAGAAACAGAGAAGGCATGTAATATTACAGACAATTCTAAGCCACCAAAATGATAGCAATTGAGGATAGCAATAGAACTGCCTCACAAATATCTCTAATAAAATGTAAATACAAAATATGACACCAAAAGACAACAAGCAACATATAAATGATAGAAAAAAATTATAATATAAGAGTAACCCTTACCGAGTCATTCTGCACATCACGATATAGAACATGTACATTCCTAATGGACACTTGAATACCATCAAGAATCTGGAGAAAAATAAAATAAAATACAAAGAAACATTACTGTGTTGTAGCCAGGGATAAATCCCAGAAAGTCGTGAAATTGAATTCTCAGCATGAATGACATTTTTTTTTATCAGATTCGGCATGAAAAACATTAACTGGTTAAAAATAACATGCCAAAGAAAATCAAAGGATATAAATAAATCTACATAGAAAAGACAGCCTAACCATAACAATAATAAATCACAGCAGCACAATGTCACCTTAGCAGTAATATATGATATAAATGATTTGCCAGCCTGATTATCTGCAGGAAAAAAAAATCACGTAAGCACAAAATGGGATATTATGTCCTGCCTCAGAGTTTTTTAGATGGCAGCATGAAGATTGATATCAAATGTTCCAATATATGGGTGTGCGTGTTTATATTTCAAAGGACTGATGATATTATGTACTGCCTCAGTTTAGAAAGGAGCATGACCTTTTTTTTGATAGGCTAATAAACATTATATTCATCATATGAACAGCGCCTAACAAACGAGCTCACTACAGTATGCGCAGTGTATTCAAGGGCACCAAAATAGAGAGCAGCATGAACAATATACATACATAAAATATATATATACATTATATATATCAGAATTTAGAAAGCAGCATGAAGATTGATGATGCACTAACCAATACACAGACATCCTCTTATCTTTCTTCCTCCTTTCACTCACAAATCTCTAACAACAAAGCCTTATTAAGGATGGATAAGTTTCTGATGCTCAAATCCCTTTTTTGTTTTTCCATGAAAGAAATAAACTATCGCCAAATGCTGCTTGTGAGTCCCCTCCCCATAAAAAATCCCTCCCTCTAATAGTCTAGGCTAGAAGCTAGCCTATTATTTAACCCGACACACCAAGTGAAAGAACCACCAGATAGAGGAAGATCAATTAATTCCAGGTCCTCAATTATCTCTTAAAAGCGCCTCATAGAAGTCGAGACCCTTTTGACAATTTCTTCTCTCCTCCGGGAGCCTCACAGCATTAAAGTCCCCTCCCGCACACCAAGGATCATTCCAAAGACCTCTAATATCACTCAATTCATTCCAGAAAGTTTCCTTCTCCTCAATTAGAACAAGGTCATAAACTCCTGCAAACATCCAAACAAAATTATCCTCACAACTTTTGAATTGACAGGTGACTGATAAAGCACCTTTCTCCATCTCAATAAGGTCCAGCAGCTGGTTGTCTCAAAACACCAAAATACCCCCTGATTGGCCTGTAGCTTCCATTGCCCCCCATTCCAAAAATCTCTACCCACACCCAAGCTCCTCACCAAAAGGTATGACATCTACTGCACCTTTGTTTCTTGAAGACAAACAAGGTTGACTGAGTGAGCAAATCAGTGACTTGATGACTCTGCACTTGTCCCCCTCATTGATCCCTCTAACATTCTAGGAAAGGATGCATAGCTTCATTGACAGACTCTTGCTAATTCCCAAATGTTTGTTCCTTCTGGCCTGCTAATAGTTGAGCCAGTCTTACAGTTAATAGAGCACTCCAATTTCCATAGTTCCCTTTCAAACTTTGAACCAACAGGAAACCGATTTTTCTTCCCCTACCTTGTAACCTTCCTTTTCTTTCTAAGTTCCAGTCTCCTCAAAAGCTCTAAGATCTCCTCTTCAAAACCATCAATTGGCAGTCCCACAAAATGGCTAAAAGAAACTAGCTTATTGAAACTATCCTCGATCTCAGTAGGGTCCCTCACCAGATTTCCTCCAATGCACTCCTTAACCAAAGCTAAACCCTCTTTCTCCTCCCCTGAACTATCTCCAAGAACAACAACCTCACGATTAGCTTGAAGGCCCACCGATGACCCATCCTTTAGAATCATTCTAAGTGGGCCACCCCTTGCGACATCTTCCACTAACAAAGGCTCCCTATCCCTTTCCTCTGCATCCCCCCACCAAATCAACCCCTCATTCTGATGAACAACACTAACCACCCCACCAGTGGAGATGTGAGACGAGAAGCAGAAGAAGCAGCCCCTCAACCCAAGAGAGAAGAAAAAGGGTTCATCATACCTTGGAAACAAGATGATTCCACCACCAAAGCTTCATCCACTAGAGTGAAGTAGAACCCGTCGCACGTCGTCGATGAAACACTGTCGACAGATTCTCCTACTAGCACCAACCCCCACTTAGGGCACAAGTCTCCCTCAAAAGAGGAGGGAGGGCCTTGATGGACCTTAGGCCTTTTAAATCCACTAAGCCCATAGAAAACTCCTTGTGGGCCAAAGGAGAGCCTTCAGCCTTTTTGCCACTCACGCCCAAATGCCCTTTAACTGGTTTGAAGCCTCTTCTTTGGAAGGCTCCACTCCAGGGCCTAACTACTTAAGAGGACTAACACAATCCACCTCACCAGCTTCTAAAGTTGCATCTGCTGCAGAAAGTGAGTTGTCTTCCACCCCAACCCCCCCAAAATCTTTCTGTCTCCTACACATCCAACTGCAGCTTTTCCACAGACAAAGCCGATGAGGCCTTACCATCAACAACTTTCACCCCACCAAAGCTCAACACCTTAACCACTTTTTCCATTGTTGACCTCACACAAATTCCACGCTCCATGGTGCGCATGAAGTAACCATCATCTTCTCCCTTTCTTTCAGCCTATCATTGCAGGGAACCACTTGATTCACCCAAGGTGGGAGTTCCCACCACAGCTGGACTGAGAAACAGGACTGCCCTATGGCTACCTGTAAACTGCCAGGCACCTTCCTCCCATTTGTCTTGACCAAAACCCTAGCCTACTGTAGATCCTTCCATCCTGCAGTCTCCTCATCCACCCCTAAGAATCCCCCACAAGCATCACCCACCTGTTTAAAGAAAACTCTGTCCCAAAGGAACAACGGTAGTCCCACCAGCCTTACCCAAGCACTTTTTGCCTGAACGCCCTTTCTGAAACAACCAACCTCTGGGTTCCATCTATCAAGCAAAGGAGATTTTTGTTTATAAACCCGCTCACCTTCTTGCAGAACCCTATCTGCCTCCCTTGTGTGCTCAAAATCAAACAAAATTAGGGAGCCTCCCAAGAAGGACAGAGATAGATACCCTTTTAATCACCAAAACTCCCTAGCCCAATCCTTTAAAAGGGTTAAAGATGGGGTCTCATCCATGGATTCTCTCCAACTCCCCACTAAGCACCAATTAAGGTGATGAATTGAAGGCGTTAACATCCCCAAGTAGTAACCACACCGAATCAAACTCGCTTCCCTGAGGCACTCCCCCCTCCTTAGCCAGTGAGGTATCAGTCCTAGTCACAATATGTTCCATCTGAACAGTGAGAGCCCTAACATTTAACACAACAGCTGATTCAGACCGAGACTTCACCCCACAACTTCTCAACTTCTAAGCTAGAACTGACCACCCTCCCAATAGCCCCTTACCTTCAAGGAAGATCAAAACAACCTCTTTGCTTCCACTAAAAAGACTAAACACAAAGTTATATTTTAATCCATGATAAATGAAAGGAACTTAGGCTTTATTTCTCAAAAATAAATAAATAACAAGGTTGAATTCCAAGAATGAGCAAAATTTTTTAGAAACTGGATTGCATTAAAGCCACTTGGAAGTGCAAGAAGCATCCTTTTCAATTTCTCATATAGGATGGGATTGCATGAAGCATCATTCAACCCAAATTATATGACCCAACTTGGCATCAAGCCACATAATATCCTAGTTTTATGACTGGAAAAACTATGAATTTCATAAAATGCAAGAGTTATGAAGTGCGGCAAACAAAGGTAGGCATTTATGGGCATTTTTCCCAACTATGATGTTGGAGAACTTGAAAAAGGAAACATCTTTTTCCCCTGCTCCTCCACAATCCTCTAAAATATTAAGGTCCATTCTCAGTTCACCATTGTAATGGGAACACTTTTTTATAGATAAAATATAAAGGTGGTCAAAGATCAGTTGGTTTGATAGACTGAAGTGTTCCCCTTCAACAAATCTTTGAATACTGGAAATTATTTTACCTACTCAAAGATACTCTTTTTTTATGGGAAACAACAACTTCATTGCATTGAAATATTAAATATAAAGAAGGCTGATCAAAAAAAAAAAATTATTAAGTACAAAGAAGGATAAAAAATCCTTCCTAGAAGCAGTATACAAAGCCTGATAAAAAAAGGTGGATAAGTGTATACTAATTCAAAAATTCAAATCCAGCTACAATTCACTGGTATTCAAAGATTATCTATTAAAAGGCTATGTGTCAAAAGTCAACCAAAAAACATTTTCCTTTTTGTTTAAATAGCATATCTTACAACCCATACACATAGGAACTGTAGTTGGATAGCACTGAGCCATTGGAACACTTTACTATTCAATGCAATTTGTCATTGGTTTCAGTGATTCAAATTTGTACAACCCATGCATATACAATTGTTATTTGTGTTATTTATTCAAAGAAAAACATATCTATGATAACCAAACAGAAGTTTGACAGTGAAGGCCAAATATCTCACCACATACACGCTTTGATAATTTTGCCAGCTCTGCTGCAGCAAGTTTGGCCTTTTTGCCAGCAAGTTCTCTTCTTTCAATTGCATCCAAACTCCACTGCCACAAAGAGGGGAAAATATGAGTTACCAATATTTAGATGAAATATAAGCAATTTTTTTTGTAAGATTTTTTGTAAGATTTTTTTCATTAACTTAAAATTTTTGTAAGAATTTAAAAAAATAAATAAACAAGCCTCCTAAAACTGAAACATAAATCTATTTCCTTTTTATATAAACATATCTGAGACTGAAAAATTACCTCTTGGTCATCCCTCTGGCAGGCACAAATGAATACATCCTCCAAGATAATGATGATGGGATCCCAACCAAGCTTTTTCCATGGAATTTTGATGCTTAACCTCCCAACCCGACCTATCAAAGAAATTCACATTTGAATGCAGTTAGTAAGAGAAATATGAACTCCCAAGTACTTGGGAACAATCCAGCAAACATCTTCGAAAGGAACTGCCATTGGTCTCCATCTTTCATTCCTTCTCTTTTATGGGCACAAAAGTAGATTATATTTAAAAAGCAACTAATAAAAAGCGGGGATGCAGCCAATGTACATACGATGTATACAAGCAATGAACAAATAATAAACAAAACACTTTAAGTGAACTACTCAATCCTCATATTGTTCGGAAAATCCAAAAGGACAAAAAAGAGAAGCTCATCACCACCCAAAAACAAAGTCTTGACAAGCATATCTTTCAGCTCCGTGCTTGCTTTTGATAATGCTGAGTTATTGGTCCAAAGGATGAAAAACTCTTTTGTTTGTAATTTATGGTCGTGGACTAGGGCATTTATAGATGTGGACTCTAGTTCACTTATTAGTTTCATTGATTGATTAGGTTCTAAATGAGGGCAGGTGATATTTTTTTTGTTCTTTCCCTCCCTTTCTTGGCTAAGTTTTTTGGCGGTCACTGTATACTCCCTATATACTTCAGGACACTGTTTGGGTGTTTCCTTTTAATACATACTCTTTTGTTTTACCTATCAAAAAAAATTATATAAATATATCAAAGATTGAAATATTCTTTTGTATGTAATCTTTGGTCTTGGGTCAGGGTTTCTTTAGTTTTGAGCCCTTCTTCTCTTGTAAGTTTTTTAGACTGGTTAAGCTCTAAGTAAGGAAAGATGGTGTTTTACTTTCCTTTCCCCTTAGGGGTGTGTCTTTGGGCTTGATTGTATGCTCCCTGTATACTTGGAGGGCACTGTT
Organism: Vitis cinerea var. helleri x Vitis rupestris; assembly: GCA_945999865.1. NCBI lineage: Eukaryota > Viridiplantae > Streptophyta > Magnoliopsida > Vitales > Vitaceae > Vitis > Vitis cinerea var. helleri x Vitis rupestris. The sequence continues at coordinate 231,116 of OX253931.1, read as the reverse complement.
TTTTGTGCTTCCTCTTTTCGTTTAATATATTTCCTTTTTATCTATCAAAAAAAAAAAAAAAAAAATTATATATATATCTTTCAGCTCCATGCAACAAGCTCCAAACCTTCGAATATTCTTCCTTTCTGCCCTTTCCAAGTGATCCAATATATACATAATGGAATCAACCTCCGACTGTCTTGCACTTTGCTCCAACAAAAGGAAGATACCCGCTGAGAACAATGTTTCTAAACAAATTGAGCAGTACCTAAGACTGGCTAAATTATGAAAACACTGTAGACCACAAGCTAGAAGTCCACTTGCAATGAATGAGAATATGAGCTGCAGATTCAAGGTCTCCTCACAGAGGCAACACCTATTGACCAAACTTCATCCTCTCTTCATGAGATTGTCTGAAGTCAAGAAATTTTCCCAAACCATTTCTCATGCAAAAGAACTTCCTTATTGGACCCCTCCAAAGAATATTTCCACTTCGTTGGACACCTTATCTTCTCAAAAGATACCAATGATATACAAATGGTAAGGAAAAAAATACAAAATATATATATATATTGATAAGCAAACACATAATTCATTAAAAGAAGGCTAAAAAGCCCCAAAGTATACGGGACGTGTACAAGGCAGCTAAGGCCTTACAAGCAAAAAGGCCAAAAACAAACCACCCCTTAACTGGTGGCTAGCCACTCCAGGAATCCTAAAAGGGAATGCGGCTCCTCTTCCATATACAAATTAGCCCAACCCCAAATATTACAAACAAAAGAATATTTAAACCTCTGAATTGCTAACTCCCGCTCCCCCCCCCCCCCCCCTACCTAAATGCTAGTCTATTCCTTTCCTTCCAAACCGTCCAAAAAATATATAACGGAATGGAATTCCAAAGCTTTTTCCTTTTTTTTCCCCACAAAAGCACCCCCCCCCCCCCCCCAAACTATATAAAACCTCCTTTACAGTTTTAAGGAACACCCACTTGACCCCAACTAAACACAACACTAAGTCCCACAGCACTCTGGCCACTGTACAATGTATAAGAATGTGATTCACATTTCCCGCTTCGCAAGCACACAAAAAACAACGATTAGGAAGTTGTCATCCTCTCTTTTGAAGCCTATCAAGAGTCAAAATCTTTCCCCAAGTAGCTTCCCACGCAAAAAAACATGATTTTAGTTGGAACTCTCTCCACCCAAATTTTGTTTTACGGGAAGACGACATCCAAAGGCCTATCCAACCGGCTGTACGCTTCCTTCACTCTAAACTGCCCACTTCCCCCTCCCTTCCAAAAAACCGAATCTTCCTCCCAAGTAATCCTAAATCCACATTTTCCCAACACCAGCCAGCTTCCTTTAAAATCTCCACCCCCCCCCCCCCCCGGTCTCTTTGCAGTTTTTCTAATCTCCTTGCCACAGAAATGGGCATTCGAAAGATAGACATCTAATACATTGGCATGCTAACCATTGTACTCTTAATTAGGGTGATTCTCCCGCCCTTTGAGATACATTGACTCTTCCAAAGGGCAAGCCTCCATCTCACTTTCTCTTCTACCCCATCCCACCCATAGACAGCCTTATTTGGCACCCCCAAGTACATTGCCGGCAGCTGCCCCACCCTACACCCTAACTCCACAGCCAGCTCATCCACCTCTTCCACCTCCCCTACTGGAATGATCTCACTTTTAGCCAAATTAATTCTTAACCCTGAAGCGGCTTCAAACCAGAACAAGATCCAACTCAAGTTCGTTAAGTACTCCTTCTTAGCCTCACAAAATACAATTGTGTCATCGGCAAAGAGCAAATGGGCAACGTGGACAGCCCGCCCTCTACCACGCTGAATTTTACACCCTGAAATAAAGCCCCTTTCCATAGCCCTTCTGATAAGAACGCTCAACACTTCCATCCCCATGACAAAAAGGTAAGGGGACAGAGGGTTCCCTTGACGCAACCCCTTTGAACTTGAAAAGAAACCAGCTGGGGCTCCATTCACCATGACTGAAAATTTAGCTGTGGAGATACACCACCACATCCACCTCAGCCACTTAGAGCCAAACCCCATTTTTTCCATAACCTTCAAATGGAACTGCCAATTAATACTATCATAGGCCTTCTCAATATCTAACTTGCAGATTAACCCATTTTCCCCCCTTTTGTTCCATGCATCAATCACTTCGTTTGCTATTAGAGAGGCGTCTAGAATCTGTCTTCCTGTGACAAACGCGTTCTGATAAGGGGAGACCACTTTTCCTATCACTTTCTTAAGCCTGTTGGCCAACACCTTTGCCAACAGCTTATAGAGCCCCCCCAAAAGGCTGATGGGTCTAAAATCCCCTAGATCCTCAGCCCCTCCTTTCTTTGGTAACAACACCAGAAAGGTATTGTTAAGACTCTTGAGGAACATATTCTAGTCATAAAACTCCTTGAACATCTCCAAAATTTCCTCCTTAACGAAGTCCCAGCAACTTTGCCAGAAGAATAAAGAGAACCCGTCAGGGCCTAAGGCTTTATCCCCATTCATTTCCATCAAGGCCGCCTAGACCTCTCCCTCAGTGAAGGGGAGCTCCAACATCTCCGCTTCTTGCAAGTAAATTTGATTAAAATGAAGACTTCCAATGTCCGCCCTCCACCCCGAACTTTTGGAAAACTGCTATTGAAAGGCATTCGCTACCCCTTCTTTAATTTCACGCTCCTCTGTCAGCCTAATCTCATTTATCTTAATTCTGTCCATGTAGTTGTCTCTTCTATGAGCAGAAGCCATACGGTGGAAATATCCCGTGTTTCTATCCCCTGCCTTTAACCATAATTCCCTTGACGCCTGTCTCCAGTGTGTTTCTTCCAGATCTATCCACTTGGCATAACCCTCCTTAGCTTCCTTCTTACAAGCTAATTCCTCCATTGTCAAACTTCTCTCATCTTCCACCCTATCCCAATACTCCACTTGTTGGAGCGCAGCCTCCTTGTTACATTCCAGATTTCCGAACACCTCCTTATTCCAAACTTTAAGCTTCTGCTTCAACTCCTTCAGCTTTGCAAACAATCTAAAGCTGGCGTTGCCACTGACCTCTATCCCCCGCCACCAATTACAGATTAAATCCTTGAACCCCTCGACTTTGAACCACATGTTTTCGAATCTAAAAGGGGCAGGCCCTCTCCTTAAGCTACCCCCCTTAAGTAACACTGGGAAATGATCCAAAGTCAGCCTAGGCAACCTTCGCTAACTCACCCTACTAAACTGATCAAGCCAACAGGGAGAGACCAGAAATCTATCTAGCCTAGCCCTTGAATGACTATTCAGGCCCCCGCTCCACGTGAAGACTCCCCCTTGCAGCTGTAAGTCCACGAGGCCTAGCTCGTCTACTACTTCCGCAAACCTCCTCATAGCTGAGGTTATTCTCCCTTGCCTGCTTCTTTCACTTTGAGAAAGGGTGATGTTGAAATCACCCCCTAGGCACCAAGGCCCCTCCCAAATTCCTCTGATCACCCCAACTTCTTCCCACAAACACTCCCTCTCAATTCTAGTAAATGGGCCATATACACCCGTGAAGGCCCAAATCACCCCATTCTCCACTATTTTGAATCTGCAGGATAAAGAAAATTGTCCCTCCTCCCACTCCAACAAATCTAGAACTCTTTTATCCCAACAAATCAGGATACCTCCAGCCGAACCACACGCATCCAAGGCCTTACAATCTAAGAATCTTCCAAACCCTAAACTTCTCACCACCTTGTCAGACATAACCTGAACTTTTGTCTCCTGAATGCAGAAAAGATCCACCTTCTGCTTCCTGATTACCGATTTAATTACTTTCCTTTTCGTGCTTTCGTTCACTCCCCTCACATTCCAACTTAACAACTTGAGATTCATTATACAACCACAGAATGCACCCCTCTGCCCTGAGGAGGACATTTCTTTCTACCGTCCCCCTCATAGTTGACTGAGCATTCCAATCTCTTTAACTCCCTTTCAAATTTCCTTTTCCAATAATCCTTTGCTGTGGATCTTTTCCCTTCTTTTCCTGATTTTGACCAAGAAACTTCAAATATCCTTTTCCAGACCATCAGTCGAAAATCCCAGGAATTGGCTGAACCTTGCTAGACTACTTTCTTGCCAATCCAGGGTCCCTTCCCCCCTTCCTTCTTGAAGCTCATACTGGGATGACCCCCCCTCCAAATCCCTTGCCACCGATATGGGACCTTTAAACTCAACCAACTCCCAGCATACATTGCCAATCTCACTAGGGCCAGCTGCGACTTGACGATTTGACTCACTGCCATTCTGGCATGCCTCCCTTAACACCCCAAAATGGTCAAAGAACTCCCCCTCTGGAGTCCGACCAAGCGAAAGCAAAGAAGAATGAGAAGGATTCCCCGAGTCCCATAAACCCCCTAAAGTTGAAAAAGACTCATACCTCGAGACTTCTTCCTCTAGGGCACTGTCAGCCAACACGTAGTGAAGATTTGTCTTCTGACCTCTCTCAGTTTCCTTCTCCCGCACACTTAGAAACTCCAGCTCAAAGTTGGCTTCACCAGAGAGCCCAGGTTGAGCTAAAGACTCCACCGGCCCTTTTTTAGGCTGAGTCTCCACCGGGCCTTTTTTAGGCTGAGTCTCCGCCGGGCCTTTTCTCTTCTTGACTGAAGGCCCACCAGGCTGCACCCCGATATCCTTCAAGCAACTCGATAACGGCCTGCTGCTCTTACTTTGGACCAAATTAGGCCCAAGTCGCGGCCCAGACTCCTCCTCTAAGACCTTCTCCTTTCCTTTTGGGCCTTTCGTCCCACCCGTAGGCCCAACCCCACCACCTCCAGCCTCTTTTGACATTACTACTTCAGATAATAATTGCGAACTAGGCCCCCTAACCCTCCTCAAGCCCAGATTGATCTCATTGAGCCCATCCAAGGATGACCCATCTTCCGCCCCACCCACTGAGGATCGGATCATCGACCCAAATTGGATCTGGCCCACAGACGAAACCCTACCCATCCTGTCCAACTGCCCTTCCATCCCATCATCTGACCGTAGCAGTGCCTCGAGCCCTGCGCTACCCCACTCCTCCACTCGTCGGCCAGTGCGTGCACCTCCATCGCCCCTGACCTCTCCTCTGCCACGATCTGTTGAGCCCCGGCGGCCCTCCGGCTTCTGTCTAATCGACAGCAACACCTCCCACCAAAGCGGGAGATTATAAACAGTCCCTTCGATTCCAATTTCTACCGAGCTTGGCAGCACGCCTCTCTTCGTTTTCACCAGGATCCTCGGCCACCGGAGATTTTCCCTTTTTTCCGTCGAAGTGTCCATGGCTACAATGCCCCCACACTCATCTCCCACCCTTCGCAGAATGGTCGGAACCCAAAGCGATAATGGCAAGCACTTAATCCTCACCCAAACTTCCTCTTTATTTCCCCTTCTTCCAAACACCCAAAGCTCAGACTCCATAGCTCCAAATCGACATGAATCCCACCCACCGACCTTTTCTCGGCAGCGAATACTTTCCTAGCTTCTACCGCATGTTCGAACTCTAACAAGGCCTGACCCTCTTCCAGCCAGGCCAATCCTAGCTTCCCTTTCATCCCGCAAACACTTGCCGTCAGCCACCCCATCCTCGCCAGATCCTCTCCTCCTGCTACCCTAGGGTTCCATTTTCCCACCAAACATTGTCTCAATCTATCCACATTTCTGCTAATTTCCTCTCCCTTTATCTCCATTCTGACCAAGAGACTATCCCTATTCCCCCATCTCTTTCCCATTTCAGCTTTCATTCTTTCAGGGGTCGGCTCTTCCTTTTTTTCCTCCCTTTTGTCAATCATCGTAGTCAGGTTCCGCACCGCTTCCGCCATAACTGACCATCCCTCCCTTCCCCCTCTGCCTCTCGGGATGCAAATGTTGTACCTTTTCTCCTCCACATCTACACCCCTAACCGGATAAAGTTCCCCGCCTTATTGACTTCATGCACCATGGAGTACCTTCTCCCCTTTTCCTTCCAGCCCTTCTCCCATTTGTCGTCTTTCCCATCCTTAACGCACTGGTCCAACCCTTCCATAAAAATCCCCGCGCTTGCCAGCCCCAATCTAACCCATGACGAAACTCCTCTTTTACTTTCCACAATGAAGAGTAGGGTTTTACCTTTTCTCTTCTCCACCTCTACTTCAAAAACCTTCGATTCCACCCCGAAACGCTTTCCTTTCCGTTTCATCTGTTTCTCCGTTTGGTTTTCTCCCTCGTCGCCATCGCCCTTACCCTCGCTCTCGCACTCTCTCGCTCTCTCTCTTAACATCACACGAGCCCCCCTTTTCACGTCCCAAAAAACAATTTTATATATATATATATATATATCAGTTGAAAAGATGTATCCTACATGGAGAAATTTTACACAAAAGGATATAGGTCCTTCCTAGAAATGTAAAAGAGGTGGACTAGAGAGACAATAATCAAATAATACACAGTCTCCACTATATCTCCATCCCATAAAAACTCAGCTACTTCTCCGGTTCCAAATAGCCCAAAAAACTATGAACATTATCACTATTCCCATAACTAGGCTTTTCAAGCCCCAAGCTTGGCAAGCTTGGCAGTACCAACTACCAACCATCTATCAGCTGAATCACAGAATGGGTCCTTGAGACTTAGTGCAAGAGGTAAGGTGTTGGGATTGGAGCTATGGGAGGGTTCTGGTTCAAGTCACAATGAGGAGTAAAAAAAAAATGAAAAAACTAACCAGAAAAAAGGCTTACCCATCAAATAAAAAATCACAGAATTAGAGACAAACTCAAAAAATCCAGAACTGCTAAAGAACTTACTCAAAATATCAAGCAGTTACCCAATTCAGGATGATCCTTTCTAGGATACATCTATTGCACAATGTCCAATTTCAACATATCAAGTTGTTCACTGCTAGGTTCTTATTAACAGCTACTAAGCCTGTTGGATACATTTTATCCAACAATCAAATTCTAAGACTTGTAAAATATATGCAACAAGGACTACAGACTAGGGCACTTCCCATCCTATTTAATAAATACCCGCACTTGCATCTTTCTCCATTGCCAAGTTTGTATCACATGAAAGGAAAAAAGTACATACCTCCCTTAATAAGTACCCAACCACTCAACAAAATCTATTAGATACATTGAACCATCACCTATCTACAACTTTACCCACAAGAGCAGATTACTAAGGAACATGTTTTTCAAACTTTGGATAGACATCTGCTCATTCTCAAATCACCTTCGATTTCTCTCTTTCCACAGAGTCTAAAATATGCACAAAAGAGCAACTCTCCATAACTTCTTCCAATTTTTACCAACAAAAAGAACCATACCACCCTAACAAGTCTCCCTCACCATGCCTACCTAAACAAAGAAAACAATAACTATGAAAGAACCCTTACGCAATGACAATGGAGAAGGATATGATCAATTGACTCTTCATCCATTCTAGATAAGAAGCATCTATTACCTACTGTCCACCCTCTTTTCTATAGTTGGTCAAGACTCAAAACCTTTCCCCAACAAGCTTTCCACCCAAAGAAACTTGCTTTAGATAGAACCTGAGGATTCCAGATGACCTGTGCTCAAAAAGAAGTTGAGCTCTCCTTCTCTAAGTTAGCATAAAGAGACTTCTTTGAGAATGTTTCTTTCATCAAAATCATCCACACTGCCCTATCTTCTTCTCCATTCACCAACATGCCTAACATTTTAGCAAAAAAAATGTTGTATGTTCTCAAGCTCCCAATCATTAAGATTTCTAGTAACACAAAGGTTCCAATAAACCCCGCTCCCCTATCTGCTCCCACAAATCTTATAGAAATAAAATTTCAAGTAATCCAGGTTTAATCTAAACCTTTAGTATGTTTTAATCAGGGATCGACTTGGGGTCTGTGCATCGTGCCAACTGCAGTCTCCTAAAAACACATTATTAGTTTCCTATTTCTAAATTCTAATAAATTGAAAAACTAGGTAAGATATCCACAATATTAGGAAGTTTTAGAATGCTTCATCTAAAATAAAAATATATCATGAAAACAAAGCATCTTTACGTCTGAAAAATGTAGACCATGCAATTATAACTACAATAGTAGACCATACCACTAATAGTAACTCTACAAGAAAAGAGAAAACAAAAAATCTATTCATAGTAGCAGTAATGAGATTGCAATACCTTGTTTTAGAGCAAATGGCAACTGGAGGTAATCAAAGGCTTCAAGAATCAGCTCTACATTCTCTAATAATACTTCTTCTGCAAAAAAATAAAACTACCTTTAGTGCTCTAGAATTTTGTTATCATGTCATTGAGCCTGCCCATAAAATCTATCAGCATATAATGCAAAGCTCGTAATCATGAATACTCAGTAGAACTGCACAATTAAAAAAAAAAAATTGGAATGATGAAAATTTTTAATAATTATAGAAAATAGAAATATCTATCCTTGTAACTTTGTTTCTTTATTAATACAGGTAATAAGCACTGCTTTAAATAAAAGCTGATTTGCACACAAATGAAGAAACACCAGAGCTAATTTTACACTGGTCATGATTGTAAGAATGAAAATTTAGTCCAAATGTCCCTAGAACTCAACTTTAATTCGTTCTAGAAACAAGTCTTAACCAATAAAGTTGAAAATTTAAAATAAATAAAAACAAATAAATAAATAAATAACCATATCTCAACTGTCTAAAAAACCAATAAATAAATAAAAATTCAGAAACTCCAACTAGGCCCATTTTCAACCCAAGGGAACACTCTTAATTCAACTTAAAATTAATACAATAAAAAACATTTGTTTTCAAAAAAATAAAATAAAATAAAAAACCTTTAAGAAAATAAAACACTAATAAACCACTGATACAGTAACTTGAGCAGTACCCCTCTACAGAAAATTGCTGCAATCTTGCAGGGCGGCTAATTGCTAAATCCTAAGTTATTTTTCTAAAAAAAACCCCACTTAGATTTATATACCAATAATTAAACCAACTGGTAAAGTCTCATTACAATGATCCAAGCACAGAAAACAAACATTATCAACATATTAGAGATTTTCAGATTGAGCTGAACCAATAAAAAGAAATTTGGATTAATCCAAGAAAGAAGGAACGGAGAAGTTAATCATTGTACCGTTCCAGAGTGTGATCTTGAGCTGCTCCTTTTGGATGTCTTTGATGTATCTACCTAGATAGCCCAAAAGCAACTGACGAACGAGTCCTTCGAACATTGCCGATAAACCCTATCCAGTCTTCCAATTTTCAGAAATTGGGATTTTCCGTTGAGGGTTTCGTAGGAATAGATAGATTGTAATCCGCCATGGGGATGAGTTTATCACGATGATGGTTCGGAGTTTGCTCTTTTGTGAGGATATCAGCGAAGGAGATCCTTCACAACGGCCAGAATCGGCCCGCTTTCCCGATTTTCCACAGTGACTGTAAGTTACGAAATTTCGGTGAAGCTGCCGAAAAAGAAGCGATTTCCGACGCCGGAAAATCTACGCTAACGGCACTGGCCGGAGGTGTACGAGAACAGGTTAGACGCCGAGGAGTTGCAAAGATAGAAAAATTTTCGACTTTTGTGTGGCCGAAAATTTAGGGTTTCCCACTCAGGAAATAGCATAATATCGCCGAGACAGTGTACTATCCTTCTCGGCTTCCCCCACTCTGTATTTTGCTATTTGCCTATGTCATACTTCTCGCAAGTTGCATCTGGCTTGAACCCTTCCTCCCAAGCAACTCATTTTGAATTTTGGCCGCTCCCCAACACGTGAGAATTTTCCTCCCTCTTCTGTCACCTCATAACCGCTTATTTAACATCTTTTTTAAAAACAATGTATATTGGTTTCATATAAAACAAAATGATAATTTAGATGACTTTAGATTCCTTTTTTCTTTTTCTTTTTTAAGAATAAAACTAATAAGTACAAATAAAATAAAAATGCATTTAAATTATTATTTATGTAATTCTACATTTAAAATTAAGTCCATAGTAATAAGTGAGAATGATTTATAACTTTTTCTCGTTTGTCCAAATTGAAAAACTTATGAAAAGTATGAACATATTATTATTTTAATATTTTTATATGAAAATTAAATAATTTTAAAATATATAAATTTTTAATAAATTTAATTATATTTAATTTTCCTTCATATTTTTTATACTTAAACCAAACATACGAAAAAAAATTGGGCATTTTTTTATTTCCTTTGTACTTTTCAATAATGAGGAAGTTATAAAGTTTATGATGCCTACTACCCCAAAAGTCATTTGATTTTCAATCTTGATAAAATCATTTATATATATTTAAAAGCACTAAATACTCTAATGTCATGTGTATGAGAATAAATAATGCAAATAGATATTTTGTTTCTATTTTAATTCTCCTTTACAGTCATATTTGGTACATGGGAATGAGGAATGAAAATGAAATTTTTCTTTCCATTCTTATTTCTCCTTGAATAGGAATGAATTTGGTGATTCAAATTCTCGTATTTGGATGCATATGGAAATGAAATGTTAAAATGATTATTTGTGTTCATTTCAATATTAACTAATGAGAGTGAAAGAAAAATAAATAAATTGACAATAATATTTATATATATAAATTAAAATAATTTTTTATTCTCATTAAAAAATATATAAAAAAAAAACATATCTGAGTGTTTTTTTTCCTAAATAATAATAAATAAAAACCTATTTGGGCTTGTGATTTAAGAACAATTTTTAAAAAATTAATATCATTGTTTGTTTGTAATTATTGAATGGATTTAAAAACAAAGTAATAAGTTTAATAATTTTTAAAAATAGTATAAGCAATTATTAAGTTTAAATTATTATTATTTATTTTTAACAAATTTAAAACTAGTCACTCATTTGTAAAGTCTTACCTAATTGAGTACCATTTGTTATTCAATAATTAGAGTAAAATATTTTGAATGCATTTGATTTGAATTTGATATGAAATTATTTTAATATAAATACGAAATTGAAAAGTTTTTAATGTTTTAGCATGTTTAAACTCAAAAGTTTTTACGAGAGGATTATACATTATATCTCCTATTTGCAAACATAATTGAAAATGTTTGATCCATTAAATTATATTAATATTTTCCTTATTAGGCTTTGAGCTCATCCCCTTCCATTGACGGTTTTTCAAGTACTCTCAGTTTCGGACAAGGAGTGATGGTTAGGATGGAAAATTATTTTTATTAGGATTTTGGTTTAAACTTTCCTCCTTGTGACTAGTGAGGATTAGGTGAGGGGTAGCTACCCCTCGAGCCCTAATTGGTTCCATCCTTGGTGGTAACTTTCAAAGGTTGATAACATTCACCTTGTTAAATGATATATACTAGTTCATAGAAAGCCCACATATAATGAATAGTAGGTCCTATATCCAAATTATAGTATCTCATTATAATATCATAAGATACTGGAGTATAGTTAATTATTTGTATTAAGATGTTGAGTCAACTTCAACATTTGATTTGAAGGGAACTCATATTTTCTTATGGGTCTTAGTGATCCCCACTCAAACTTATGTTCCATGGTGACATGATTTATGAGGGCTAATTGTGTTCTTTGTTCACATGTGTGCATAGGAGTATTTGGGTAAATGCATAAGGTTGCGTAAGAGCTAGTAAATGGTATTTCTCAACTAAGCTAATAATTGATTGAAACTCAATAGAGTAAATTAATCAATTAAGACCAAAGTAAAATAATTTAAGTGACTCAAACCTATGATAGACTCAAGTCACTTAAGTCTACAGGAAGCCTATATAAACCATTTGATAAAAATCTTTGATTTAAACACAATAGATTCAAGCAAAAGAATCACAAGTATAAAGAAAGAGGGTTAGAGAAAGCAAACTCAGATTTTATAGTGGTTCGACACCCCTTGCCTACGTCCACTATTCTCAAGCTCCTAACCAAGTGAGGGTTTCACTATACTTGAAGCTTCAACCAAGCTTCCAACACCCTTACACTTGGATTTTGGCTCAAATGGGCTCTTACACAATCCCTTAAAGTTTCTTCTCACTTAAAGCTTCTAACTCTCACAAAAATACTTAAGTACAAATTTAAACTTCTCAACTTAGCTCAACAAAAGCTTAAATACAACTCAGAGGCTATGAAGAATCACAAGAGTGCACTAAGGAATATGAAAATGGAGATTTAGTGCAATAAGGAAATAATGAGAGCTTTTTAGTGAAGAACAGGTAGGTAACAAATAAATGCAGGTGTTCTTGTACTCATAAATGAAGTGGAGTTTTCAATTTATAGATTTCTAGCATTGGGAACCAAAATGCTAAAAAGTAGCCTTAATCGGTCGAGTAGGGAGTCAATCGTTTGACTAGCCGTTGGACAATAAATGCACGGCAGATATCGTTAGGCCTCGATCGGGCCTTGACTGAACCTTGACCAGGAAGACATAGTAATCAACCAGGAATGCAAGGCTATTGAAAGAGAGAGGAGATTTTTGCATCTCTTAACCGTCCCTCGATCGGGAAAGTATAATCGGTCGACTGGTACCCTAACCGGTTGAGTCGGTTGACTAGTGTCTCGACCGGTTCACCATTTTTGGCTTGAAAATCTATCATTTTCTATTCCTTTTACTTATAACACTTAGGAAAAGTCTTTAGGTAAATGAATATGCCAATTTTGAAGTGATTTGCCTAAGGTTCATATATTAAAACTTAGGTTTTAATTGAAATTTAACTTTAATGCATAAATTGAGTTTTTAAAGATGCATGAAAAGATGTGAAAATTCTAAGGGTGTTAGCCCAAGGGTTCTCCTAATCGGGTTTTGATGATAACAAACCATGGTTAAGTGACTAATTTGTTTAATAGTTAAGAATCTCAGACATAAACTCGAAAATTCATCAAATGACCAAATGGATACAAGATCGAGACGTTTGGAAGACTTGTGATCATAGGAAACTAATGTAAGATGAATGCATGAGTGCACTTAGGATTTTCACATGTTTCATGTAACTTAGAAACTCAGTTTATTCTTTAAAACTTCGATTTCATTAAAACCCGAGTTTTTAACTAATGTACCTTAGGCAAAATGTTTTATAATTAGCTTAATAATTCACCTAAAGACCTTGTCTAAGTGTTAGAAAAGAAAGGAATTAAAAAAATAGGTTTTCGAGGCCAAAAAGGCTCAACTGGTCGAGGTTATGGCCAACCGGCTCAACTGGTCGAGGTTATGGCCAACCGGCTCAACCGATTAAGGAATCGGTCGACCAGTTGTGCTTGTCCGGTCGAGGGATGTCAAAAACTTTCTCTCTCTCCCAGTGACCTTCTCTTCCCGGTCGAGGTAATTCTCTTCCCGGTCGAGGTCCGATCGAGGACCGGTTGAGGTCCGGTCGAGGCAACGGTAACCTGCCAAGCATTAAATGCTCCAACGGCTAGTGAACCGGTCGACACCTAACTTGACCGAACGAGGTTGCCTTTTGCTGTTTTTGACTCCCGAGCTTAGAAACCTATAAATTGAGAGCTCGACTTCATTTATTGATAAGAGAACACTTGCATTCAATAGTCTACCTACCTGTTCTTGATAAAAAAGCTCTCATTTCTTTCATAGTGCACTAAATCACCACTTGCATATCCTTTAGTGCACTCTTGTGTGTCATTCTAACTTTATCTTGTATTTGAGCTATCCTTAAGCTAGGTTGAGGGATTATTTCTTGTAAAAATCTGAGTGTTAAAGCCTTCAAGAGGTTTGAATCTTGAAGAGATTGTGTTAGAGCCCATTGGAGTCGAAATCCAAGTGTAAGAAGATTAGAAGGTTGGTTGAAGCTTCAAGTTAGTGGAACCCTCACTCGATTAGGAGATTGAGGAGAGTGGACTTAGGCAAGGAAGTGTTAAACCACTATAAACCCGAGTTTAAATTCTCTAAACTCTGTCTCTTTATCTTGCTTATATTGTGTTTGAATTTGTTGTGATCGAAAAGATTTTAAAAACCCAATTCACCCCCCCCCCCCCCCTTTTTGGGTGTTTTTCTTAACTAAGCATAGCATTTGTTTTCTCAAAGGGCACCCATGCATTCATCTTAAATATGTTACTTATGATCGGTCTTCCATTTGTCTTGATCTTGCATCCGTTGGGTCCTTTGATGAATTTTTTGGACATCCTTTTGAATTTCCAAACTAAAATCTGAAATTTTTTATAATTCAAACCAATTAGCAACTTCATTGTGGTTTGTTATCATCAAAACACGATTAGGAGAACCCTTAGGCTAAAACCATTCCTTAAAGGTTTAAGGTTTTGCTTTTTACCACTCTCGTCTTCAAATCTCCAAATAGAAAAGAATCCTAACCACCAATCCTCTTAGAGGACTCCACCCCTCACGTATCAAGATATAAAAGAAGTCATCGTGTGAAAGGTTATTGAATTTGTAAGATCTGTCAGATGCATTATGCTAGGAATTGATTTTGGAATATGCATATTTGAGGTAAAGAATATCTTTCTATATCTAAATGTTTTTATATGTACATTGCTTCCATTACTTAGATCTAGAAAGGCTTAGGGAATTTTAGCATGCATCCTAACGATCTAGGGATAGGAATTAAGCAATCCAAATATTCCCTACACCTTTATATGTCTTTGAAAATAGTTTACTAAATCTCAAGTAACCAAGATATATTTGTGCCCTACAATCTTGAGGGAAAGACCATACATCAATGGGACATTCATGGCCTTTAATGTCATGATTTGTTGATATTGTAGAAAATGATTTTCATGGATTTGATGTTCTACCAAATAAGTTGAATTTTAGGATAGCAAATCCTTGAAGTGGCTATTGAATCATGTTTGAAGCATAAAAAGAATCTTAATAATTTTATCCAATATGCTTGTGACATTTGGTATCTTTATGTCCTTCTTGAGGCCTTATTCCCATCATTAATGAATCTACTAGTGTTCATAAGTAAGATCACGAGTTTCATGATTAGTTGAAGAGAACAACAATTTCCCAATTGACTTCGTTGATACTTTTCAATGATCGTGGTCGCTATCTAACTGATCCTATGAGAGAAAAGCATTGGAATCATTGAGCTAGGCACTTTTTCATCTTATGTTAGCCAAAGTTCATTCTCTTGTACCACCTATTCAATGGTTCTAAAAAAGGCCTTCACGATCTGCATGTTGCATCCCAAACTGTTATTGCAAGACACAATTATTCTTCCATGATAAATGTCTTAGCATTCTCAATGATAAAAGTTGTTTTATTTGAACCATTTCTAACTCTTTTATGAACTAACAACCATCAATCATTAGATTGGGGTACAAGATGACTTTTTTCATATTAATATTTTAAATTAAAATTATTAAAGAATAACTTAAATTTTATTTTTAACTATTGGATCCAAAATGAAAGGTTTAATATTGTATGAATTATAATTTTTTTCCTAGAATATAGATGTAATAGTATAAGAAATATATTATGTATATGTGCAAGAAGAGAATATAAAAAGACTGAAATAGAAGCGTTGGTTTGTGAATAATATCTTGATTTTAATATGAATAGAATGATTGCATTACATTATTAGCGAATTCAAATAAAAAGAAAAATTATGTATTAAAAGGGATGAATACCATAAATTTTTTTTTTTCAAAAGGTACCTATACATTTTCCTTGATTTGGGTTTGGGGGATAACAAAATAAGATTAATGTTTCAAATATTTCAATCAACTTACTTATTTGATGTTTTTAAGAAAACATGTTTAATTTAAATCAATTTAGTGCTCAATCAAAATCAATGAAGACTTTACATTATTCAAACCTTATGAATGGTTAAAAATCAATGTAAGGTTGCTCTAATTAGTGCTCTTGAGTCTTTTAAAATCATTTATGCAATTATAGTTTTCAAAATCATCCATATATGTTTTTAAATTAAATACACTTTTGTAAAATTAAATGATTTCATGTTTTTAAATAAGATTTAATATGAATTCTTTCAAAAACATATTTAAAGGGTTTATACGTTGGTATAAAATATTTCCATTAGGGTTTCCAATTTTAATCCAATCTCATTTTTACAAAGTTACTTCAACTGGTAGAGGTGTAGGGGAGAATTGTTGCTCAATTGATTAAGCTCTAGTTCCCAATGATCACATGTCAGAGCATTAAATGTCTAGTGATTAGTCAACCAATTGAATCGACTACTTGAGCAATTGAACCAAGTTTTGGGTTTTGGGGTCCCTGAGATGCTCAACTATACATTGACAATTTTAAGAGCTTTTATGAATAAAGGGCGTTGAACATTCAATTGCATACTAGCCAAAATTTTCATTTAAAGCTCTTTTAGTGTATTCATTCATTCATTTGTAAATCTTTATGTGCACCTTCAATCATAAATTTTTCTTGTATTGTGAGCCAAACTTACTTCACTATGTTTGAAGTTTCACTTTAACTTTCATTCCAAATTAGTGAGAGTAGTGGTATTCAAGTAAAGTAGACTGCTTGACATATTTTATAAAGGTTCATTGGAATCTTGAAATCTAATTTGTAGTGCAACATCCATAGTTTTTAATATTAATATTTTTCAAGTTTCCTTTTAATTACCTCATTTTTAAGGAAGAACATCACCTTCTTGCCTATCTCTTACCAAGAACGAGGTATTCATGGTAGGAAACTAAGCACGAGGTGTCTAAGGTGGGCAACCAAGCACGAGGTGTCTAAGGTGGGCAACCAAACACGAGGTATCTAAGGCAAGAAACCTAACACAAAGCGTCTAAGGCAGACAACCAAGCATGATGTCATGGACTTAGTCGTTCACTAAGCTCGTGCGGCACTTAGACAAGCCAAGACGCTTGATCTTGCTAAGTCAGCCTTGCTCCCCAATGCTTAGCTTGCTAGGCTAAGACACTCGCGACTCAAAAACTTAAGAAGCTTGGTAGGCAACTCCTTAAAGAATGGAAGCTCTATTAACTCAAGAAAGCCTTTACAAGTGCTTGGAAGCTCACTTGCTTGGTGCCTTGGCCAAATGAGGCCCTCACCTATTTATAGGCACCAATGGAACTCTCTGGAACCTTGGAGGGTTCCTTATAACTCAAGACTATTCTAGAATGTCCTACATCATTTTAGGTATAAGCCTATACACAAGTATATACAAGAGACTTTTGGAATTCTCTAGAAAGCCCTAGACTCCTCTCATGCCTTCCACCATAGTGTAGAATTGTGTGGATTCCTCCAAGCTTCTCTAGAACCTTCCACACTCTTCCCACTCTAGGAGTCTCCAGAAGCTTCCTGACTCTATATAAGGCCATAGGGAGGCTCATTTGAATCAGCTTGTGACAATGAGGTGTCTAAGGTAGGCAACCAAGCATGAGATGTCTAAGTTGTTGCACTTGCCAAGTAACTGTAAGGATTAAGCACATGCCACATGTCACACCTGCTAAGTAGTTGGAAGGATTAAAAACGTGCCATGTATCGCACCTACCAAGCAACTGCAAGGATTAAGCATGTGACACATGTCGTCTCCATGTAATAAGGAAGACACTAATCACTTCCCTTTGATCGACACCTAGCAACGAGTCACCTAGGTGTTTACTTGCTTAGGTTCCTATAAATAGGGGCATTCGCCCACCAAGAACGGAAACTAGAGAAGTATGAAAAGCTCTTATGGTGGTACTATTCCAAATGTTGGATCTTTGAGTCCTTGTAATAGATGTAGTGTGATAATTCCACTCTAAAAGGTGGGTGATCTTATAATGCATGATTTTATATGTTTTTGGAATTATATATCTCATGTTTCAAATGTTATATATGTATTCATTAGTTTTTTTTTAAAAAAATATATTGAGATATTCTTGAAAATATGTTGGTCAAATGTTATGTTTATGTTAAATATGTGTTCTTTACATCATTGATATATATGTATACAAATAGTTATAATGATTTAGTAATCATGAAGAAATGGGTATGGTTTAAGGAAACTTTGTCTAAGGAGGCTAGGTTTTAAGTAGGACCATTGTGACTCCTCTAGTCTTTTGTGGGAGTCTACCTAATACATACTATTCATTGAATATCACTAATATTGTCATTGTGGTACTTTACATTATTACTATGAAAGTGATTGTAATATACCTTGGACCTATATTGTGTCGTAGAGATGGCGGGGCGTACTATAACCGATTGACCAAGTGATCTTTTGTGCTGTGAGATGAAGAGGCACTAGAGCAGTTTGTATGAGAAGTGCGTCGAGAGATGTAGGGGCACTGTGTCTATAAGGCACCATGATATGTGAGACATATGTTGTCTGCGGATGCATATGTCATCTGTGGATGCATATGCGAGACATATGTCATCTGTGGATGCATATGTTATATATGCCGATGGATGAAGGGGCATTGTAGCAGTTATATTGCATGATATTGGGGTGTACCGAGAGTGGAGTGGCACCATAGCCATGGATTATGCATGTGTTTGATTGATTATACATCGGGTTATCGATATTGTATGCTCACTTGATTGTTATGCTCTATATTATATATGTTGAGTGTTACATGCATGATAAAAACTTTTTTTTCTATCTTGGATTGACCATCTTAAAACTTGCATTATACGATCATTCACTAAGTTATACTTTGTAATTTCCTAAAATTTTCATATGAGGACCTAGTATAACCAAATACTGAACAAGTTTTAAAGGACGGATAACAAGGCATATAACCAATGTTGCCCTTTTCCTTTTTGGTTCTTTTGGATAGACTGCTAGCATGTAGCCATTTCCTTAAGTATGCACAAATTTTGGTCCCATAAGTCCCACCTTGGTGTACTAAAAGCTTTGTATATCAAAAGAGTAATAATTTTATAGCACCTTTAATATGCTTCCTTGTGCTGCTTTGACATAGTTTATTTGATCACAAATTAAATTCCTTTTGTAGGATAATATCCCCGTCTCAGTTTTTAAACTAGAGAGGAGACACTGTTGTGCGGGGATGGCGCTTGCAAGGGCCGGTTGTCACATGTAGTCATTGAAAGTTTTGATTAAAGCCTATGAGAATGCTATAACCTTGACTCGAATAAGAATTTGAGGAAAGTGGTTATAACCAGGTTGTTGGATTACTATAAATCATGTTTGTAATATCTCATTTTTATTCTCTTTGTATTTGTCTATTGCATTATATTTATACTTTATATTAGTTGATTTTAATTTTAAAACGTAACCAACACCCAATTCCATTTTGGGGTGCATACTTTAGATTTGAGTTAGCTTATTTTCACAACCGTAAAAAATGGATTAAGTATTTTAAAATTTAAAATATAGATGTGATTGTATGAGAAATGTTTTATATATGGACAAAGGATATAAAAAAAATTGCATTGAAGGAATTAGTTTTACAAAGGTTATGTTTGGTTTCCTTAAAATATTAAGGAACGAGAAAGAAATTAAAAAAAATGATTTTTTAATACTTGGTTTATTGTAAAATTAAAAAAATTAAGAATAGTTAAATTTAACAAATAATTTATATATTTTCAAATTATTTAATGTTTATAGGAAAAACCAAATAATTGGAATGCATAAGAAAATATTATATAAAAATAATTTATTAATTTTAAATATATTTTTATGTTTTTTTGCAACGTTTTAAAAACTAGACCGGATCGGCCGGTCCAACCGGTCTGATAGTCGATCAGTGGCCTTCCCGGTTTGATCCCTTCCTCTAAACCGTTTAGCTATTGAACTGGTCACAAAAGTCTAAACTGACGGTTGGACCAATAAACTGGGTGAGTCGGACGGTTATTCAAGAATCGAACAGTTGAATGACCCTTTTTTTTTTTTTTTTTTCCGTTCAAAACAACACCTTTGCTCATTAACCTCTAAGTCTCCAACGAACTTCACCTCCAATCCACCAGAAGGACGATATCGATGACTGGCCGATGTCCACTGGAGTGGTGAGGCTAGGTGGGATGTGAGAGAAAATGGGTAGTAAAAGAGAGAGATTGTGAGCTATAAGAGAGAGAGAGAGATGATGAGATGAGAAGGAAGAAGGGGGTGGTTGGTCGGGGTAGTGCCCGTAACCGCATCGCTGACGGTGGTTGACGAGAGTGGCAGTAGTGGGGGCCGATGATGACAACTTGCAGTAGGTGTGGTGAGGGAAGAAAGAAGAAAGAAAAGAAAGAGAAGGGAAAGAGGGGAAATCAGGGTGGCTGATGGCAATTAAGGCTTATTTTTGAATGAACGGTTAGGTCGAAGCCTAAAAATGGAGGGTTTAGATTAGTTCTCTAAAAATGGATATAAAAAAAACGAGTTTGGACGTTAGACCAAATAAAAGGCCAACAAAAAAAAAGAAGATTAAAAACCACAATTAAAAATGAACTTGAAATAATTTTTGAGGTCTATAATTATATATATTATATTTAATAAAATTTAAAATATTAATATATTTATATTTATCTTTATAATTTAATTTAACATATCAAATATAAAAATAAAATAATATTAAAAATTTTAATTATATGTATTTTAAATTTCTTATAAATATTTTTTATTTTATATAATATATAAATTATATATTTATGACGTCACCGATTTGATCATAGTTAGACCGTTGGTCCGACTAGTGAACCGTTCATGAACCGTAAATCGGTAACTTTTCCGGTTTAATTACGGTCCCATTATGAAAACATTTGTTTTCTGCTCTCATTTGTGTGCAAGAAATCAACCCACTTACGCTCTGAGACGGCCCAAAGCTCAGCCCATTGTCACCGACTCACTTCTAAATGCCTAAAACACACACTGGTCACTACTTTTACGCCATGTTTGCTTGCAGAAGGCCCGGTCTCACTTTTCACATAAGCGTTTAATCATTTCTTCTCCAAAAGCTGCTTTTTGATCGATCTCTCAGTTTAAGGTACTTCTGCGTTCTCCATTCCCAAATTATTGAATCGGCTTTTAGGTTAGATGGATGCTGAGAAAATGATGACAAAATGAAAGAAAGTGAGAGAGATAACACAGGAATCAAAGTGTGGTTTCTCTTATTTTTCTTCGTTTTCTTGTTACCAAACAGAGGGCTCGGATTTCACAGAGTGAGTTTTGAATTATGGGGTTTCTTTTTGAACAACTGTGGAACTTTTGCAAAAGATTAGAAATAACATGGGTCATTGCCCCATTTTCTTGGAAATCGAACAGGGGGCTAGGGTTTCTCTTTGAATGCTTCTAACTTGTCAATGCTTTTTTTTTTTGAACATCTTTCCAACTTTGTTTGGTTTCCCATTCCTCTTAAGGTTTTTGGGTGCGAGGCTGTCGTTCATGTTCGTGAGTCATAATCGGAGCAAAAAGGATATAAATGCTTCCGTCTTCCTTGCAAAAAATACTTTGTTTCTATGGATGTCACCTTCTTTGAAGACAAGTCATACTTTATCCGAACTTCTCTTCAAGGGGAGAAGAGTAGAAGATCAGTTTTGGTTTGTTCTACCTATGCCTGTGCCCGAGAGTCCCTTGCTTGTGAGTCTTATATCTTTGCTACCAAAGAGTCAAAAGGAGAGTGTGCTTGAGAAAAATGTCAGTGTCAATTGTGAGGGGAAGAGTGTGCCTATTCCCAGTGAACCACTGCAGATGTACACTAGAAGGAAGAAAATGGCTAAAAATCTTCCTCAACATGGCCAGTCCTCTATCTTGACATGGTGGAATTGAACCGTAGTGAGTCACAATTTGATTCTTTCATCAATAAGTGTGATCTTGATGTGTCAATATCCTTTAGAAAGGGTTTTAGATCTTGTACTCAACACCATATCGCCAAGTTTATCTCTTATCATAGATTAAATTCAACTTTCAAGGCCTTTACCGCTAACCTTTCCAATATGAATACTCTTAAAACTATTAAGGATGCTTTGGAAAGTCCAAAGTTGGAAGAGACAGTGATGGGGGCTTTGCACAAGAATCAAACATGAGATCTTGTAGAACTACCCCATGGTAAGAAGGTAGTGGGTTGTAAATGGGTGTTGGCAACAAAATTCAAAGCAAATGGAAGTATCAATAGATATAAAGCCAAACTAGTGGCAACAAGGTTTACTCAAACCTATGGGATTGACTATTAGGAGACATTTGCATCAGTGTCCAAGATGATTATAACGTGGGTGCTCTTGTCTCTTGCATCCAATTTGGAGTGGCCACTACGCAAGTTAGATATAAAGAATGCTTTCCTCCTTGGTGATCTTGAAGAGGAAGTGTACATGGAACTCCCTCTAGGCCTTGAAGAAACCTTCGGAAGAAAAATAGTCTGCAAACTAAAGAAATCACTATGGTTTGAAACAGTTTCCAAGGGCATGGTTTGTAAAATTCACTAAATCAATTTGTAAGATAGGATATGTTCGAAGTCAAGGTGACCATACTTTGTTCTACAAGCATGTGGAGGGAGATAAATTTACAATCCTCATCATGTATGTTGATGACATAATATTAATTGGTAATGGCATGGTTGAAATGGAGCAGTTAAAGCGGCTACTTGCACAGACTTTGAAATTAAAAGTTTAGTTAACCTTATATATTTCCTTGGAATTGAAGTTGCTAGATCAAGAAACAGAATTTTTTTTATCACATCGAAAATATATTTTAAACCTCTTGAAATATACTAGCATGTTGGGATGCAAGCCTAGTGATACACCAATAGATGCAGACCACAAAATTGGAACATCAACAGCATGTACTGCAGTTAATAAAAAAAGCTGTTAGAGGCTAGTTGGTAAGTTAAGTTACTTGTCACACACAAGATCTGATATTGCATTTATTGTGAGTGTTGTTAGTTAATTCATGCATGCTCCAAATGAAGAACACATGAATGCAATGGTGAAGATATTGAGGTATTAAAAGGGGATTGTTGGGGAGGGTCTTCTATTCTCTAAGAATGATATCTAGAGGTTGAAGCCTATTCTGATGCAAATTGGGTAGACTCTATAATTGATAGAAGATCTACTTCTGGGTATTGTCGGTTTATTGGAGGTAATTTGGTGACTTGGAGAAGCAAAAAACAAGTTTTGCCTAGATCAAGTGTGGAGGCAAAGTTTAGGTGTATGGAACAAGGAATTTGTGAACTAATGTGGCGAAGTTCTCAAATGAAGGAACTCAAAATAGCCAATGGAGGGTCTATGATTTTGTATTGTAACAATAAAGCAGCTGTGAGCATTGCTCACAATGCGGTTTAGCATGATAGAACAAAACACGTTGAGATAGATTGACGTTTCATCAAGGAGAAGATGGGTAATGGTCTGATTTTTAAACCATTATTCTCAATGAAAGAACAATTAGCAGGCATTTTTACTAAAGACCTTCCAAGACAATTATTTCAATCCATGATTAGCGACCTGGGAGTGATAGATATATTTGAACCAGCTTGAGGGGGAGCGTTGAGGATATTATGCTTATTCTGTTGAGAGGACTATGTTATTTCCTGCTGTAAATGAGACTTAATTGTCGATACTTTGTTAATGTACTCTTAGAGATCAGAATGTTATTAGGTTAGGCTTGCTGCTAGCTGTTTTTCCTTATTGAGCTCTACTCAGTCATACATTTTGTATTATTTTTAAAGTATTCTACTCATTCAGAAAAGTAAGAAAGAAATTTTCCAAAGCTCTCTTCAGCTTTCTTCAACATATATATATGTATGTATTTAAAAATTTTCATGCTTTGTCTTGTTTTGGTAGGTGAAAATGGATTATCCTCTTGAAAGCAAAATTGTGTCTTGTGTTGGTTTGGTTGGTGAGAAAGTTTAGAGTTTGTAATTAGTTGCCAATAAATTGGAGGAAATGCTCAGAAAGGGTAATCTACTCTAACATATGTGTTAATGTAAAATTGCTAAGTGAGAAGAATTTATGTGAATAGAAAAATCTCTTATTTGAATCCCTTTGTATTTCCCTGTTTCTTCTTCTGATAGATTATGGATGATCTAACAAACTCCAATTGTAGGTAACTTGTAATCTTGGAGCAAGATCAAATTCACAATGGAAGGACAAATAGGAGACTTGGAAGTTGAGAAACATGTTCAATACATTTTATCAGTTGAAAAGGTGCGTTTTGTTTTATTAGCAATCAATTATTCTTTTCTTTTTTGGTCATGCCATATTTAATTGAATTTCAGATGATTTTGTTGTACTCAGAGGAAGGACAATTTTGAATCAGTGGTGATGGAACATCTAAGAATGAATGGGGCATACTGGGGACTGACTACTCTAGATCTTCTAGGAAAGCTGGACATGGTTGATGAAGATGAAATCATTTCGTGGGTAATGGAGTGCCAACATGAATCTGGTTTGTGAAGCTGCTATCATGGTTCCCTCATGGTATCTCTTTTTACTAAATTTTATTATAAAAGTGGATCACATGATAAGATCACACATTTTGTTTATGTAGGTGGTTTTGGGGGTAATGTTGGACATGATCCACATATATTGTATACTCTCAGTGCAGTACAAGTTTTAGCTCTTTTTGACAAGCTAAATGTTCTTGATATTGATAAGGTCTCAAATTGTATCCTTGGGTATATACAGTGGTGTGTTTTGAAATTTTATTCTAAATATGATGCTACGCAATGTTATTGTCTTTTTTACATTGCCAACAATTCTTACTAACAAAAGCTCGTGTCACTACTGTTATCCATCTTCAATTTTCAACTACTGGACTTTGTTGATGGAACTACGAGCAGGTCAACTTGCAGATCGTTTTTTTTTTTTTTTTTTTCCTTTTTTCCTTTTTTCTTTTTGCAGATCTTTTGCCCAAATATGGCCATAAACAGACATTAACAAGCAGTTCTAAGAAATTTATATGTTGGCAAAATTGAAATTTTGGTTTGCAATGTAAAACAGGGTAATTTCAGTCATTTTGTTGTTCTTGACCCTTGAGTTAGATATTGCGGGGCTGCAGAATGAAGATGGGTCATTTTCAGGTGACATGTGGGGTGAAATTGATACGCGGTATTTCTTTTGCCCCAGATCCTTTGTTATTCTGGCTCCATGCATCCTTTGAATTTAGTTTCCTAAAGTTGAGGAAGTCTTTAACTATATAAATTTTCTGTAGGTTCTCTTATATTGCAATCTGTTCTCTTTCTCTGTTACAACGTTTGGATAAAATTAATGTTGAGAAGGCAGTGAACTACATTGTGAGTTGCAAAAATCTGGATGGTGGATTTGGATGTACACCTGGTGCGGAGTCCCATGCAGGGCAAAGTATGTCATACATGTTACAATGGAGTTTTATTTTTCAAGTCTTCAATTTTTTTCTAGTATTGAACAATTCCAGCCTTTTTTTAGTGCTCCAGTGTCAGTTTTCTTTGTTTATTATCCTCTTAAGGGTAGGAAAATCTTTCCATATAAGCAATTGCTAAACTCTTGCTAACGTGTCAAATTGATTGCCACTTTAATGTTATCATCATTTCATCTTGGTAGCATAAATGCTTATCCAGGAAAAAAAAAAGTCAAAATCTGGGTAGCATAAACTTAGTCGAATGAATGTTCTGCAGATAATCCTTTTAGCTTCTTAATTAGATTTATTTTCCCTTAAACATCCTTCCATTTTTCAACTCTCAAAGTACCCTATAAGACTATATGTCTTTGTGGCAACCAGATTCCAAATCAGAATATATTTTTTCTTCTAGGATCAATATTCCCAGTGCCCAAAACATCCTTCCATTTTTCAACTCTCAAAGTACCCTTTAAGACTAGATACCTGTGTGGCACCCAGATTCCAAATCAGAATACATTTCTTCTTCTACGAAGTCCTATTTCACAACCAAAGGATTTGCATTTCAACCAAACAAAAATGTGACATTTTCTGATAAGAAACGTGACTTTGATGAAACTATTGAAGAGCAACCTTCCTTGAATTTTGAAAAAAGTCTTGCAAGTTGCGTGTTATTTAAATTTAGTGGACACTTCTTTACTCTTGGATGATACTGATGTATGCATCCCACTCCTTACAAGGAATTTGGTAATTTTCCCTGTGAACTTGCAGTAAGTAGTACCAAATTCTAACACCACTGTAACACATTTGCAAGAGCTATTCAGACTGTACCTGCACCCACTAATGATCTAAAATGGTGAGCTCTCCCAGTCGGAGAACCAACAAGCTGGAGTGAAAATTAGAAACCCAGTGTGAGCCTAAATAGTCTGTACGAAGTTTTTTAGTCAGCCAGATGCATGACTGATATTTTAATCGTCTGAATCATGTAAAACATAATTGCACACAATAAGGGTAGGGGTTGTTGGCTTTTGGGAATGAGGTGCTTTCACTCCAAAGGCTGAAACATTCTTTTGTATGTAATCTTTGGTCTTGGGTTAGGGTGTTTATTGTTTTGAGCCCTTTTTCTCTTGTTAGCTTTTTTGAGTGGCTAGGCTCTAAGTAAGGGTAGGGGTTGTTGTTTCTTTCCCCTTGGTTTCGAGTCTGTGGGCTGCTTTTGTATACTGCTTGTATACCTAGAGGACACTAGTTCGGTGTTTCCTCTTTCTGTTTATTATAATTCTCTTTACCTATCAAAAAATAAATAAATTGCACACAATAGACTTTTTATATTAAGATCTGAGATGTTGCTCCTTTCTGAGGCAGGTTTTGGTTCTGGGATGTTTTTATTGCCTTTATTTTACTATTTTCTTCCCTTGTTTCCATTTGGGGTATCTTGCATAGTGCATACTATAGACTTTTTACCTATCAAAAAATAAATAAATTGCACACAATAGACTTTTTATATTAAGATCTGAGATGTTGCTCCTTTCTGAGGCAGGTTTTGGTTCTGGGATGTTTTTATTGCCTTTATTTTACTATTTTCTTCCCTTGTTTCCATTTGGGGTATCTTGCATAGTGCATACTTTGTGTATTCAGGTTGAGCTCCACTTTTGCACCTTTTCTAATGCTATTATTAGTTGCTGCTTATTAAAGAAAATGAAGAACTTGTCAATCCAATGAATTAAGTTTGCAACTTCATTTGCTTATTTTTTGACCTTATCAAAATTAGCAAATTATCTGTTGATTTCTCATGTTACCCTTAGAATTCATTTTCATTGCTAATAAAGAACTTGCACAATGGGAAAAAAATGGTCCCTAGAACCAACTGTTATTTAGAGTAATTTATTTGATTGTGCTACTACATTATGTCTATATGTTCAAGTGGTTGAGAAAAGTCATCAATGGTTTCAAAAGCATCTACATATGTGTAATGTTATGTTTTCAAACTAATCAATAGGTTTGGCTTGAACATTTCAAATTTCTACTGCCTGTCCAAACTAGACTACAAAATTTGCTGTAAGTTTTATTTTGCCCCCATGATTGCAGTATTCTGTTGTGTGAGTGCTCTTGCTTTGACGGGTTCTTTGCATCATGTCGACAAGGACCTCCTTGGGTGGTGGTTATGTGAACGACAAGTTAAATCTGGAGCACTAAATGGTCGTCCAGAGAAGCTTCCTGATGTATGATTCTTTTTTTCTTCCATATATTTATTTATTTGTTATTTATTTTAGAGAAGCCATAATTTCCTATAAAAATCATTTTTATAGTTTTCTTACTATAAGTTCCTATTGTATCACTTCAGGTCTGTTACTCATGGTGGGTGCTATCAAGCCTGATCATGATTGACAGAGCTCATTGGATAGACAAGGAAAAGCTCATTAAATTCATCTTAGATTGTCAGGTCAGTTCTAAACTAAGTGAGCTGTTATTTAGATTCAGATAACCTACACAGAAATCCTAGCCCTTATTTAGATTTAGTTTAAGTTAAAAAGGTGGTTAAAATTCTCAGTTTGTGGAAAATGCAGGATAAGGAAAATGGAGGAATTTCAGATAGGCCTGATGATGCTGTTGATGTCTTCCATACATACTTTGGAGTCGCTGGTATCTAGCAAGCTCTCTCCCTCTCTCTCCCCTCCCCCTCAATACACCTTCCATCTTTGGTCTGTGCTAATTATTTATATAAATAAATGCTCATGGAAGTGTGAGACAGGAAGTGTCCATTGTGTTCCCTTGATTCATCTAGAGCTATTTGGACTTGACTTTGAATGTGATTCATCTAATATTTACTCATTCATAACTTTATAGGAGTGAGATAGTGTGGGGTTCCACCAGAGAGGTGGGGTGGGAATTGGAGTGAAAAAGAAAAATTTTGAGATCAAGAAGTTGGACCTCAGATGAAATTTGCATTTAGCCTCTATTTTTTACCCTGCTATTTCAGCAATGGGTGGAGTTTACTCTTTCTATTTTTTGTTCCCATAGTCTAGTTCGTGGTCTGAAGCCCCCATCCTTGCTATTCCACATGCAGTGCTGGCAGGCAATGGTCTCAGACATCCTATTATGAAATGAGCTTGGTCTTGTGTCGAGGAATGGAGAAAAATAGACATATATTTGTTTGACATGCTGTCACAAATATGATTATTTTCCCCTCTTCTCTGTTTGGTGTTAATGCAGGACTTGCACATCTTGAATATCCGGGACTGAAAGCTGTAGATCCAGCTTATGCTTTGCCAGTTGATGTGGTGAATAGGATTTTCTTCAGCAGATAATATGAGTTAATATACGTCCCATTTTTTAGCAGTGGTAAACCTTCAAACTTCTGCTTTTTATATTTTAGGAAGGTAAATTATTCATGTTACCAAAATAAAACTTACTTGGTTCTTCAGATATGAAGTTATCATTGTCACATTAGTTGTTCCCTAACTAGTATTGATTAATATCTTTTACCTTTTTAATGGAGGTATAAGTTTCTTCATTTGGTCCTTGTGCAATGAGGTTCTTTGGTAGTTCCTACTTTAATGAAACTGGTTCTGTCTTACTTTCTACAGACTACACTTATTGAGATCTCCCTCATATGTTAGTTATAAGTAGTGACCATCTTTTCTCTAAGAGAAGTTTTGGGTGAAAGGTTGAATATTTTGTAACTTCTTCAAAGATCCAACCATAAAAATTTCAATTGTGGGAGAGGAGTCTTTTACTGTGCCAACATCCAATGCAAATAGTGATTGTGCTTTTAGGAAATGATAATTCTTTCTTAGAACTTGGAACAAAACAACTTTTTTAAGTTTTTAAATTTTACATTGAAATCAGTATGAAAAACTGTTGAAAGAAATAGAAAGAAGTGGCATCTGGGTAAAAGAAACACCACTATCCATATTTATGCCACACAAATCCATTTGAGGTTTATGGGTTTGTTTAGTGGTGAGTTCTTTTACAGGACACATAGAAAATGTTTTGTAGTCTGCTACACCAAAATGTTATCCACATTCAATGGCATGTTTGTGGCTCACAAAGTTATGCTTATTTGATATCTTATTTCTATTTAGAGAAAATAATTTTTTTAAAAAAATGTGAAAATCAAGAGGCAGATTGACCTTTAGCAGCTGCTGAAACCGGCCCAAAAAGGCTTCCATTCCCTAAGAATTATTTCAGAAAGTCATAAGGAGCTCTTATTCCATCCAGCCATGCACTGGATAGACAGACGAGGAAGTGGTTCACATTATTTCAACTCTTCTTTGAGACCTCCATAACCATTAGGGAATTAGCATGAATGAGAAGTCAGAAGCAAACCTCCAATACGGAGCAAAGAAAACAAACCAATACTGAAGCATAGGCAACCCTTGCAGATATTCAAAAGCTGGTGATCATGGATGCAATGGTTGCTAAATTTGAGGCTCTCCGTATCACGGGAAAAGGGGTTGGCACTAATTTAGGGTTGGGCAGAAGATACGCTACTGAGGCTGATGAAGCTGTTGTTTTATCTAAACTGCCAATGGTTGTCTGAGGGAGGGGAAAGAGAAACCGTTGGAAGATTATGAACTATTCATTCAGTGCCTAAGGTGAAAACAAGGAGTCTTAAGAGGAAAGGAAAGCTCAAACATGTACCTCTCCACAAGCAATTTCAGAGAGGTGATCCAACAGCGAAGTCAGGAAGGCATAGGAAAGGAAGAACACTGCTCCACGCATGATTAAGATGACCATTAGGGAGATTCTTAGAAAAATTTCACCTGCTAAACCTATAAGATTCTATCAAACAGTAGGTAAGCATGGATATAAAACGTCAAAAGGATGATAATGAACCAAAACAAGGATCAGACTCATCGTTCAGCATGGGGAAGAAAAAAAAAAATGTAGAGCCTCAAACTACAGGGAGCTGACTGTGTTGACTGAAGAGTTTGCCAGGGGAGATTTGAGCCCTGAGATTACATTTCTCACTGATGAGCTGCTACATCACCGTAAGACCTGTGGGCATCTGAAGACCCTCCTGCTCAGCACTAATTCTCAGATGTTAGAGCTACAAGCAGTAGTGTAGGCTCGGCTGGTTACAGAACTTAACTCTTCACCCAACTGATGAACTCAAGCAGCTCTTCAGCATTTATATGCTCCCCTTTGAGCTATGAGAGGAGTTATTCACAACAGTCCTTCAATTACAGCATCCCTATGGTGGATCTTCATCCCAATGAGGTTCCTAATGGCTATAGCTTGAGGGAAGTTTCAAGAGCTCTTTATCTCAGTTATGCAGAAGGGTAGAAATCTGAGCAGAGATAGACAATTTTAAAACGTCCCTGATGAGCAGATCTTAGGGAATTTGGCATTTGCATGAAACATTTTTCCTTGGGGGAGGCAGCAGAGACAAGTATTGAAGAATTTATTTATTTATTTTTTTCCATTTTACTTGTTGCTCACTTGCACAACCTGGTTATCGTGTTAATACATATGAGATACGACAAACAAATAAGCATAATGCTTTCAACTAATCTATAGTAAAATAAAAGATGATGCAGCCATCAAAGCAGGAAGAGGGAAATATATTTCAGATGGCAGATCCGAATTCAAGAACAGAGCACAAGTCCTTAATGCATTAGCCGTCTAGTGGATATGAACTTCTGGGACATGAGAAATCTTTAGGCTAATCCAAGACCTATTTCTTTTTGGCAGTGACTTTAAGGTAGGGCAACGAATGGTTGCAGGTCGTGATTTCAAGTTTGGCCAAATAGCAAGACAAACATAATCCTCAAAAAATTTCATGCCTACATCATCCTCATTATGTAACAAAATAAATTCCTCCTGCAACAAAAGAAAAAATCTAACTTTGTAGCACAGCAAAATGTTCAATTCCCTGACACAGATGTAACTCTCCACATCCATAAATAAAAATATAAATACACAAACAAAATCTGGATTTCTAGATTGTCAAAATGAGTTTTGACACACTGTACTTACGTAAAATTCATGAGCAAAGTGAGATGCTCTCAACATGCGGATGGACAAGGAAGGAGGAGAGAAGATTCTCTTGTATTTTACAGATGCAGAACCTTAAGATACATATGCATTTGCATGGATGTTAGATCATCACTACGGATGCAACTTGCATAATATGGCAAGTCCAAGTACTCCAAAGCGTTTAGATCCAGAGCCCTATAGAATGTTGAGAGGAGGAAGTTAGCCCAAGTGTGATATTGATGAATCACTTGTGCTTGTCCCTCAACATGTTGGCCTGTGGCATATGAGAATCAATGAATCAAAATAGGAAAACATAGTGCAATACTTTTTCAACAGATTGATTCCAAAATGATAAATGACCGAGAGATCAAAAGCAAAAAGAAAGGCATATTAAGTTAACCCTTTCCACATCTAAATTTTATTCTACTCACATATGGGCATAAAGCAGAAGGAAGCAGGCGATGTAGAAAAATTCTTTCTTCATCTGTGCTAATGCATGAGAATCAGGTTCAAAGAACTGCAAATAGAGTATAACACTTGTAGAAATCGACTTAAATGGTTAAGAAAAAAATATTGCATTACAAACCCAAAATATATGGTACATAGCATGCTTGAAGTAAAGAGCAGAAGTCCTTTTGACTAGCATGCCATCATCATCCTCATGATCTACAAATGAAGCTCTTTGTACCATTTATTCTAAGGTCTCAAGGGAGTTAAGATGTTGAATCCATTGATACAGAGACATTAGGCTATCACACCTTAGGAGTTTCAAATATTTCAGAGAAACAAGGTGTGACAGCCACTAATACAAAGACATTAGTTGATGACTACCCTCAACTTTTAGTTGCTCAAGAGACAAAGGTGCCTAAGCCCCATCATTGTCCCTTTTTGCATTGACTTGGCAACAATTACACTTGCAATATAATAGTCAACCTAATAAAGTTTCCATAGATGAACAATGATAACACAAAGTAACAAGATCACTTTGGTAAACAATTAACAATCACTGATAATAACTCTAAAAGTACATAACACTAGCAATTGACTAAGATACCAAGTTCAAACTTTGCTAATCTTTGAGATTTTATAAAATGAAGGAAAAGGAATGACATAATTACTTTGTCTAACAACAACTCATTAACATTATTACAAGTACAATTTCGAACCAAAATGTTTAGCTAAAGTATAATTCATAACAATAAAGAGGATTGACGTACTAAGGGAAAAGATGAAAAAATTTCTATTAATACGACTCACTAAATTGTGTACATGGTTGCTACTAAATATATACATGAGTAAGGCTAGGATCAATGCTAAAAACTAGGAAGAAAAATTGGGAAAACATTTGTAACATTTTGTAGATAATTTATAGCTATAGAATAATCTAAATATAAGAACAAAATCAGCCTAATAAATCCCAACATTTTAGGCTATTCTACTAAATTTTGCTATAGAATAATCTAAATATAAGAACAAATCAGCCTAATAAATCCCACAATTTTAGGTTATTCAACTAAATTTGACTTCTTATCTTTGACAGCAAACTCCTCCAAGTCGTATGATCTAATTTGATTTCGAATTTTCAACACTCCCCATCAAGCTAGTTCCCATTGAAAATTCTTAGCTTGCCAAGGATTCCTTGGAATTATAGCTTCTATAAATCCTTTGTTAGCACATCTACTAATTGTTTTCAAGTTTACATGAATGGTGTCCAAATCGGCCTGTTATCTATTTTTTCTTTAATGAAATGTCAATCAACTTCAATATGTTTCATTTTATCACGTTGCACTGAATTGTGAGCTATACTTATGGTAGCCTTGTTGTCGTAGTTCAACTTCATAGGACTATCATTCTCCATCCTTAGTTCTTTTATGAGAGATTTTAAACATAGGAGTTCACAAATTACCAAGGCCAATGATCTAAACTTAGCTTCTGCACTAGATTTCTCCAAAATTGATTGTTTTTGCTTCTTCATGTCACCAAATTGCCTCTAACAAATGTGTAGTACCCAGAAGTAGACTGTTTCTCATTGTTACAACCTGCTTAAATAGCATCTATGTACGCCTCTACCTCTAGGTTGCTAGTTTTTGAAAATAGAAGTCCTCTCCTCGGTGCTCCTTTGGGACATCTCAAAATTTTGATCACTGCATTCATTTGTTGATTTGGTGAATGCATAAATTGATTGACAATTTCAAATGCAAAGACAATATTTGGTCTAGTATGGAACAAACAAATTAACTTGCCCACTAACATTTGGTAACTCTTTTTATTCACAATGGGGCTTATTTCCAATGTTCCCACTTTGTGATTGACATCAATTGGGTGTCCATTGGTTTCCACTTAAGCATTTCGATTTCCTTCAATAGGTTTAGAGTATACTTTCTTTGTGAAAAGAAGATTTCTTTCTTTATGATAAGATCCTTTTCTTTGATCTAACCACCTCAATGCCTAGAAAGTATCCTAACTCCCCCAAGTTCTTAATTTCGAATTCTTTAGCAAGGGAATCCTTCATATTTCTAATTTCAGCTAGGTTTTTTCTAGTCACAAATATATTATTTACATATACAATTAGAATAGTCACCTTACCTCCTTCATGTTTGTGAAACATTGTGTTGTTAGCTTATCTTTGCAAATATTGACTGACTTGGTAAAATTTTCAAACCAAACGTGTGGTGACTACTTCAATCCATAGAGATAATCTTTAGACTTTCCTTCTCCTAAATTTTTCCTCAAATCTAGATGAAAATTCCATGTATACTTCTTCCTCTAAATCTCCATGAAGTAAAACATTCTTTACATCTCATTGGTGTAGAGGCTAGTCTTGAGTGGTAGCAAGTGAGAGTGGAACTAGAATAGTGTTCATTTTTGCAATTGGTGCAAAGGTTTCTTGGTAGTTGATCCTGTAAGTTTGTGTGAATCCTTTGGCAACTGGCCTGGCCTTGTATTAATCCATTGTCCCATTTGACTTGAATTTTACTGTGAACACTCACTTGCATCCTATGACCTTCTTTCCACTTGGAAATTCCACAAAGTCCCATGTCCCATTTTTGTGTAGGGCTCTTA
Source organism: Vitis cinerea var. helleri x Vitis rupestris (assembly GCA_945999865.1). Classification (NCBI taxonomy): domain Eukaryota; kingdom Viridiplantae; phylum Streptophyta; class Magnoliopsida; order Vitales; family Vitaceae; genus Vitis; species Vitis cinerea var. helleri x Vitis rupestris. The sequence goes on along the minus strand of OX253931.1, from coordinate 196,932 downwards.
TTTCTTCTTCAACTACTTCTGTCCATTGTGGATCCAAAAAAGCTTCCTAAATATAACTTAGGATACTCACCTTAAAAAGATCAGCAGAAAAGACTTTAAAGGATGTGTTAAGCCGGCTATAGGAAACAAAATTAGAGATATGGTGTTGAGTGCGAGTTAGGACCACTTTTCTAAGAGCAATATTTGTAATACTAATCCGTGGATAATAATAATAATAATAATAATCATAATATTAGTAATTATCACAATTATAATAATTATTATTAGTAGTATTATTGTAATTATTTTAATATATTATTATTTCATTAAATCTGGTGGTGGCATGAGTTTAGGTAGTGAATGTGGGGCATTTTGATTTGGAAAATAGCATAAGGGAATGGAATAAAATTAAAATAAAGATGATACGAGATGCAATAATTTTCATATGTTTAACCAAATTCATAATTTTTAAAGCATAATATCAGTATTACAAATATTTTATTATACATGAGGTTAAAATAAAGCTCATTGGGTGCTAGTTATTGCGAGGTGGTCAGCATCCTGAGGTTTAGGTCCCATAGAGAGTCCTAAGGGTTTAGTCATGGAAGGTTCCTCGGTTATAAAAATAAAAATCATAACTTATATCAAAGGTAATATTTTCCATGTGTTTTAAAATTTTATATTAAGTTCTTTTTAAATATAGGTTTTTTTTAATGAAATTAATCAAACAAATATAATAAATCGTATACATATTACTTCCACAAGTCAATTCAAATAAAGCATAAGGTAGCTAAAACTAAAGGGTTTTTCAATCTCCGCGTTAGTCTTATCATAATGAACAAGAACGAAAGAGGTTTGAAGTGTTCCTTTAGATGAATTTTCTTTTTATAAAGCAAGGGCCAAATATTAATCTCTTATATACCTTGAGCATTGAGACTTCTAATTGTGCAATTATGTTTACTCTCTAGATATTGCTATTCTTAATTAGATTTATGTAGTTCTTTTATCCATGTTTTTCTATTTTTCATTTATATTTATTTGTTTGTTCCTTGTCAAAGGAACGTTTCTCATATAAAAGAAAATGGAAGCTAACTTTTAAAAAGGAAGAATCGAAGGGCCTTTAAGGAATAAAAGGGTGGGAGTAGTTGAAAATAACGACTCCGAATGTTGGGAATGTGGCTTTGAATGCCTAACTATGACTCTAAAGGCTTGAAAAGTGAACATTGGCTCTAAACACCAAATTGAGAAAAGAAGGTGGTTTTAAATGCCATACTATGAACCACAACACTAAACGCCAAATTATGAACTGATAGCTCTAAATGTCAAACTGAAAATGATGACTTTGAATGTTGTAACTGAGAAGAGACGATGGCTCTGAGCGCCGATTTACAAGGAAATGATGAGAGGGAAATATGCCCTAATGTAGCGTGCCACCATAACTCTTAATCCACTGAAAGTGCTTGAAAAACACTCTGTGAGTCTCAAAAGATGCTCTGCTAGCGAGTCGGAATGGTCAAATCGACTATAAATATAGCCTCTCAACCCATCTGACTAAATCATAAGGCATGACGAAGTTTCATAATAATCCAGATGCCTTTGACTCAAAATGCTTTGTTAAGAAGTCGAAAAGACGCATCCATCAATACCTTTAAAGCAGTGCTCTATCGAGATCTGTCTCTATCACCACGCATAATCTAATGAGAACTAAAGAGGTGAACTGATCTATCTCGAGGAATGACATACAAGAAAAACTATCACTGTCTAAAAGCTCCCAATGAAAACCCATATATGCATCTCAAAACATGCTCTGGTAGGGACTATCTCTGTCCCAGAAAGCGCTCCTCTAAGGATAGTAGTCACAATGCAATCATGTGACCCTATCTCAAAGCACTCCACTAAGGAAACTATGACTGTATTCAGACATACATGTTGAAGAGTGTCTATATCTTAAAATATGTTGCCCTAAGTTATGAAAATGTTGTATCAATGACACTCGACTAAGAAAATCATCACTACCTCAAAGAAATACTCTACTGAAGGAATCCATCGTTGTCTAAAATGAATGATCCATTGGGGAGTCTTAAGAAAAATAGTCCATCAGGGAAACTGTCACCACCTCAACATAACGATCTACTGAGGAGTCATAGATAGTGGGATAGTCAAAACCCAAAGGTCATGCTCCTCTGAAGGCTCATCTCAACAAAATCATCGAAACTGTGACCAATAATGCAAATAAATATCCCTCGGTCGAATAAAGAAAACTATAACAGCTCTGTGAGAAAACAATCATCTCCACATCAGAAAAGGGGAAATATGCCCTAGTATATCAATTGATGCATCCCATCATGCAGGTAACCAAATGGCTCGAGCCAATCATCTTTGTATCTAGAAGTCAAACTATTCACATCTTTGAAAGCATAAGCATATGGTCTGCCCTGGTGACTCAACAAGGACCCAATGATGACCTGAGAAGATCAAACTGTACTATCTCACTAAGAATCAATGTGTGGGATCACTAGCTCAAAAGTGCTCCACTAAGGAAAAATGAATGTGAATTTGCACATCAATGGCTCAACAATGACCTACTAAGGAAGCTTATTTGTCAATGACTCAAAAATAGTCCACTAAGGTAACTAATGAGAGAGTATGTCATCAACCCAAATGCTCCGTTGAGGGTGGTGAAAGTGTAGGAGTTTGTCATCAACTCAAAAATGTCCCTTTAGTGAGTTTGCTTGTCGCTGACTAAAGAACACCTCAATGGGGATGTATAGGATGTCTAGGAAGTCTAACATGTGCTTTGCTAAAACAACAGTATGGGAATCTATGCGCCTTGAGATAACTCCATCAAAGAATCACATCAATATCGGAAAGTGTGAGCCTGACTGAATGGCTAAAGGAAGGCTCCATTGGGGAATCGTAATGAAACAAAAATAGATCATCAACTTGACATGTGTCTCGTAAGTGGGAATGATCATGCAAATAAATGAAGATCTATTAATCTCAACCAAAATGAAATATGCCCTAATATGGCATCAGACGTGTAGTAGGTCAAAAAATCAGACATTGGATCATCCATCATCAAATGTTTAATCCTAGTCATCCATATCCACAACTGAATGGATCCAAAAATCAAAGAGGCATCTCCTAAAGGACGAAGCATGATGACATCTAAATATCGAAAAGTGTGAGCCCGACTGAATGGCCTAAGAGAGGCTCTACTAAGGAATCACGATAAAACAAAAACAAATCATTAGCTTGACATGTATCTCACAAGTGGGGATGATCATGCAAATCAATGAAAATCTATAAATCTCAACCAAAACGGAATATGCTCCAATATGGCATCGGATGTGCGGTAGGTCAAAAAATCAGACATCGGATCATACATCATCAAATGTGTAATCCCAGTCATCCATATCCACAACTGAATTAGATCCAAAAATCAAAGAGGCATCTCCTAGTGGAAGAAACATGATGACATCTAAATATCAAAAAGTGTGAGCTTGACCAAATGGCCAAAGAGAGGCTCTATTGGGAATCATGATAAAACAAAAACAAATCATAAGCTCGACATGTATCTCGTAAGTGGGGATGATCATGCTAATAAATGAAGATCTATAAATCCTAATCAAAACGGAATATGCCCTAGTATGGCATCAAATGTGCAATAGGTTGGAAAATCAAACATCGGATCATCCATCATCAAATATGTAATCCCAATCATCCATATCCACAACTGAATCGGATCCAAAAATCAAAGAGGCGTCTCCTAGAGGAAGAAGCATGATGACATCTAAATATCGAAAAATGTGAGCCTAACCAAGTGGCCCAAGAGAGGCTCCACTAGGATATCATGATAAGATAACAATAGACCATCAACTCAACATGCATCTCGTAAGTGATGAGGATCATGTGACTTCATGAAAATCTATAAATCTCAACCAATAGGGAATATGCCCTAGTATATCATCAGATGTATGGTAGATAAAAAAATTAGACAACATCGAATCATCCATTATCGAATATGTGATCCCTATCATCCATATCCACAACTGCATTGAATCCAAACATCAAAGAGGCATCTCCTAGAAGAAGAAGCATGATGATATCTAAATATCAACCAAATCCTAAATACTTGTCCAAGTGGGAGCTATCGAATACAACATCTGATCCTATCACCTCAGGGTGGTCTTAAGACACAAGACGTAATGTAGGTTAGGGTAATAAAGTAATAGAAATGAAGAAAAACTGGACCCAAATACCCAATGATCAAGACCCATGCCCTTATATATAAAATGCAACATGTATAGAAAAGCTTGTGAGCCACAAACCTAAGGATTCCTAATGTGAATATAAAAACAATAATGAGGCAATGAAGAAAATTGAACTAATAATGAGATGCATAAGAATGATGCAAAGAAAGTATCAAACCTAGAATAGGTCAATGTAAGAAAAGAACAACAGGGTGAATCAAAAGTAATGATGAGAATGATGGCGAAACAATGAACATATAGAGAGGAATGATGATCAAATCAAATCAAAATATGAAGTAAAGTCACATCAACAATGAATGTAATGATGGAAGAGATAATGACCCAAAGCCCCTAGAAGAAGGTCACTCATCTCACTCTCTAACAAAAGATGTGACAAAGGGAATACAAAGAAAAAATGATCTCAATAAGCTCACATGCGAACTCTCACCAACAAACATACTCGATAAAATGACCATCGGATATCAATATACATGCTCAATGATGGAGAATACTATGCACATACACACATGTGCTTATTTTTTATTTATTTTTTTTTATTTTTTATTTTTTTTACATATATACAAATGCACATACCCTGAACATAAACAAATGAGCTCGAAAGAGATAAGATCAATAATGGGTGGACGTGCTCTCAAGCATTAAAAGTACCATAAACTCTCTCCAATGAGATGACCTTCTCAAACTAAGGGTCTACGGAACAATGTATGTGGTATAGATAATGGAAATGATGTGACCATCCTCCATGTAATGAATTGAGGAGGATCACCACTCAAGGTGGAGAAAAGATAAAGTAGAACAAGTAGCAAATGAGACAAAAAAAAAAAAAAAGATGAAGAACACAACCAATGAGATATGATGGAATGTAGTAGTGCGATGGTAGGAAAAAAAAGGAGAGAAGATGCGCCTTTAGGCCCAAGGCTCATGGAAATCCTAAATGAAGCATACATACATTAAAGGGCCCCTATCCCGGTGTAGAAATGTAAGCAAGGCAATAAGAAAGAAAGGCTTTGATGCACATGTGAGGCTCAATGGGCTAGCAATGGTTTGTATGTCAAAAGAGGGATAATAAAGTATGTGGCTAACCGAAATGATGGCCACCCATCCTACGACCATGGCCTCAAACATAATACTTCTTTAGTTGATCTACATTGGTTAGCTCCGAGAATCGGTTTCTATCTAGATCCATCAACCATGTAGCGCCTGTTGGGATCAACTCCCTAATGAAATATTGTCCACTCCAATTGGGCCTAAGCTTCCCTTTGGGATCTTTAATCAATCTTCTAATGACCTTTAAAACCAAGTCACCTCCCTATAGCGGTCTAAGCTTGACTCATTTTTTGAATGCATTAGCCATCTTCCTCTAATAGGCATGAACATGGTCTGCTGCCCTCAATCTCCACTCATCTAGGAGATTGAGTTGGTTTAATAGAGCCTGAGCCCAATCTGCCTCAGAAATCTACTGCTCTAATGCTACCCTTAATGAACCTATCTCTATCTCAACTGGTAGCATTACCTCCATATCATACACCAAGGAATAGGGTGTGGCTCCTATAGAGGTGAGAAAAGAAGTTTGATAAGCCCACAATGCAAAAGGAAGCTTCTTTGACCAATCCTGAGAAGTCTCACCATCCTCCACAAGATCCTTTTAATATTCTTATTTGCAACCTCTATTGCCCCATTAGTTTACGACCTCTATGCAAACAATTTATGATGCTAGATACCGTATCTCTATAATAAAGTGTCAACATCCGCTCTGAAATGTACTCCTCTATCTAAAATCAACTTATGAAGAACTCCATAATGACAGATAATGTGTGATCTGATGAAACTAGTGACCCCAGATGAAGTCAATCTCACATATGAGGCAACGTCCCCCCACTTGGTGAAGTAATCAATGGCGACCAAGATGAACTCATGACCACTGGAAGACTTCAACGAAATCTTCCCAATAATGTCTATACCCCATATTAAAAATGGCCATGGTGAAGTCAGTGCATGTAACTTTGAAGGTGGCATGTGAATGAGGTCCCCATGTATCTGACACTTTGAACATTTCTAAACAAACTAACAACAGTTTATCTTCATGGTCAACCAAAAATAGTCAGTCCTCATGATCTTACGGGCTAACACATGCCTTCCCATATGTGGTCTACAGACTCTCGCATGAACCTCTCTAATCACTCGATCGGCAAAGGTGTGGTCTAAGCATAATAGTAACATCCCATCAACTGATCATCTGTACAATGTCTCCCCACAAATCACAAACTGAGTGGCTAACTGTCTCAATGCTTTCTTATTCTTGGCCATAGCAACCTCAAGATATGTGTCAAATCTCAGAAACTGGTATATGTCATGGTACCAAGGCAAGCCATCATCCAACTCTGCCTCATCAATCAAACAACAATAAGTAGGAACTGATCTTGACATAATCAATAAATGGTGAACAATGGCATCAACGGGAATATCGATCATGGAAGCTAAGTAGCTAACTCATCAGCAAACTAGTTCTGCGCTCTAGGCACATGTGTATACCTCAAATCATCAAATCTCTCAACTAGTAGCTCCAAGTATGCATGGTAAGGCAAAAAATTCATATCTCTAGTCTTTCAATGGCCCTGAATTTGTCTCAATACCATATTGGAGTCACCAAACACCTCCACCTGTATAATCCCGAGCTCAAGGGCTATCTCTAATCCCAAGATACAAGCCTCATACTCAACAATATTGTTCATGGTAGGGTGTCAATCAGAGAACCCTAAACCAACAAATCTAGGAATGTGGTCACCATGAGGGGATATCAACAGAACACCTATCCCGTATCCAGAATGGTTGGCCACACCATCAAAGTACATGCACCAACCTAACAAAGTAGTCACTACAGCGATATCCTCATATGGAAAGTCATCATCAATCATTCTACCATCAAAAACTAGTAATGAGGCTAAATGATCTGCAATAATGCTCTTTTTGATAGACTTTTGAGTGACATAATGCATATTGAACTTAGCCAGGAGTACCAACCATCTCATAAGTCGACCAATCAAAGCAGGTCTGCCAAACAAATATCTCAAAGAGTCCAAACGAGATATCAAGTGCATTAAATACTCTATCATATAATGTCTCAATCTCTAAGTAGCCCAAACCAATGCCAAGTAGAAGTGCTTAATCATAACATATCTTGTCTCATAATCTAGCATCATCTTACTCAAATAATAAATAGCTCACTCATTTCCCGAATCATCAAGATGAGCTAACATGCATCCCAAGGCTATGTCTGAGACTGACAAGTATAGGAGTAAGAGATGACCTGGTGTAAGAGGCACCAGAACTAAAGGCAACAACAGATACTCCTTGATCCTCTTGAATACGTGTTGGCACTGATAATCCCAAATAGTAGGTTGACTCTTCCTCAAGAGTCGGAAAATGGGCTCACAAATATCTATCAATTTGGCGATGAATCTATTGATGTACTAAAGTCTACACAAGAAACCTCTTATCTCTCTCTCAGCCCTCAGTGCAGGCATGTCAAGAATGGCTCTGATCTTATCTGGATCTGCCTTTATGCCTCTCTCACTAACCATGTATCCTAGTAGTTTCTCAGAAGTCACTCTAAAAGTGCACTTCTTGGTATTCAATCTCAATCTAAATTGACTGATCCTCTCAAAGAATCTCTCCAAAGTTGCTAGGTAATCTGCTCTTTCTCAGGATTTTACTACCATGTTGTCTACATAAACCTTGACATCCTAATGCATCATGTTATGGAAAGGGTAGTCGTTGCTCTATGATAAGTGGCTCCTGCATTCTTCAGCCCGAATGGCATGACTTTGTAATAATAAGTACCCTACTTGGTAATGAAAGATGTCTTCTCCATGTCCTCTAGAGCCATCAGAATTTGATTGTACCCGAAAAATTCATCCATGAAGACAACATCGAATGACTCCTCATACTATCAACTAGCATGTCAATGTATGGGAAAGGAAAATCATTTTTAGGATTGGCCTTGTTGAGATCTCGAAAATCAACACAGACTCTCATCTTATCGTCCTTTTTAGGAACAGGGACGACATTAGCCAACCACTTAGGATACTCAACCACTTATAAGAATCCCACACTGAGTTGCTTCTGAATCTCCTCCTTCACCTGCAAACTCCAACGAGGATGCAATCATCTCAATTTCTGCTTAATCGGTCTGATATGAGGTAGAAGTGGTAAGTGATGTTTGACTATGGATGGATCAAGGCTTGGCATGTCCTCATAAGACCATGCAAAAACATCTAATATGATTTGAGTGACTGGACGAGGTTATCCCTTTCATCTGTAAACAAATCCAATCCAATCCTCAGCTCCCTAGGTTGGTATGTTGTACCAAAATCAACAATCTCAGTGTCTCTTGTGGTAGGTGAAACTTTCTGATCACTAGGACTTGAATAAAAAACAGAAGAAGAGTCTTCATCTGAATCGTGTTGTACAATCTCATCATCTATATCAAATATCCGTGATGTGGGTGAATGAGGTGTAAATAAAGTGATGTCATAAGAGACAGGTAAATACTAAAAAATAATCATATCCATATATGAAGAAATATCCAGTACATCATCAAAACAAGAGACAAATCCCGACAGTACATCAAAAGAAAGTGGTGGGTCCATATGCTTGAACTTTACCACGACCAAGCTAGTAATGCCCTCAAATACATCATCATCATGAGCAACAACAATAAGCAGCCCAGGGGTGGGGACAAGCTGAACATCCTTAACCATCTCGATAGCAAGTACTCCAAATAGATCGAGTGGAGAAGCAGTCTCTGGTTGAACATCATCGATAATTTGAATCATGTCTACCATGAACATCTCATCGCTATACTCGTCACGTGGAATAGCCCCATCTATCACGTCTGCAATCTCAATAGATGTCCCATACTCATCAGTCTCCTCTAGGAAATAAAGTGTCAAGAGGCTTATACGATCTGGAGATGACAGGGCGGCCAATACAAACGCGGAAGTGCCAGGAGCTCCATCACTCAACTGCAGTTGATGGATTAGATGCTGAAGCTCAACCTCTTGAACAACATTGAATCCACTAACAATCCCTCTGAATGCATCTGTAGCTCTGATGCCCTCACAAAGTAGTCTTCCAAACTCATGTTGTATGGGCAAATAGGATAGTCAAATGGTATGTGACACAATTGGGCCTTCACCCTTTCCTTATGCAATCGTAACATGTATCGGTAATTTGTTTCACTAGGAATGAACCCAAGTCCAAATGGTACATCACGATCAATTACAACTATAAACTCACTGGGTCCATGCTGACATTGCCCTAACCCCATGCTAGGCAGAAAAGACATACTCCTCATCATGTTAAGTACCACTGTACTGTTGTGCTGATCAAATGACATAGCCACGAAGTCTCTACAAAAATCCTCAATCTCAAGAGTTTGCACCTCATCAAACATGAACCCATTCAAAAATAGGTCATCCTTACTATGACTCATCTGAAGCACTGACTCGAAAAAGGTAAACATATCTCTAATAGATGGTACCGTGATGACCTGTCCATCATGAATGAACTTCACCTTCTGATGAAGGGAAGAAGGAATGGCTCTAGCCCTATGAATCCAAGGTCAGCCTAGTAGTAGGTTAAAGGATGTAGGAATCCTTAAAACCTGGAACAAAGTAGGAAATGTGGTTGGACCTATTAATAACTCAATCTCCAAAGTGCCTATGACCTTCCTTTTAGTGCTATCATACGCTCTGACTGTCTGAGTAGAGAGACCAAAGTTTGAAGGTGCATAATTGAGGGCAATATTAGTAGTTAAAGGTCAGACGTTTAGGAGTCATTGTCCAAAAGGATAGATGAGACTCGATGACCTAAACAACCAATTGAGATGTAAAGAGGACGTGTATGGTTTGAACCCTCGGGTGGCAAATCATCATCATAAAACATAATGCAAGTGGCTCTACCAGCCATCATCATGTGAATCAACCCCTTTGGAGTAGTGGTAGTCTCAACCCTGATCTGACTCGAGGCTCAAATCAATGCATCTCTATGAGTGTTGGAAGATGCCAATAGGGTCCAAATGGATATACAAGCCTGGGTGCTCTACAACTATCTCAGAATCTCATCATCCTCTCTCATAATCTCTTCATGAGAGGTTGCACCCTCTAAGGGTCTAGCAACTGTGGAAGGTTGTTGTAGTACCACCCTACCCTTGCGAATAACGTACTGCATATATGGAGTATGAGCATCATCAACATTTGGAGTATGAACCTCATCAACATTTGGAGTATGAACCTCATCAACATCTGGGATAAAAACAAATGGAGTTTGAACACTGTAACATGGGAAAGTCAATGGCTCAACAGTGGTCGACTATACTGATGTCACATCAGGGACTAATCTAAACAGTGTGGGTGTCCGTGGGCCCAAGGTCACTCCACCTACCTCATAAATCTCATCCACTACTATGGGCTCCTACTCTGACTTGTCCCAACTCAGCATGTGAATATGATCATCAAGCTCAGCAACGTTAATGAAATGTATGCCATCGACCAGAAAGAGAATTGCGTGTGTAGTATGGGCCGATAAGGGGTCAGTGGTTACACTCAACTGACCCAAGTGAACCAAACCCCGATCAATCAAATCCTGGATGTTGTATCTCAAAGCAGTACAACAGTTAGTCTCATGCCCTGGTCGCTGATGATATGCACAATGTAAATCCATCTTGAATTGTGGCGGGATAGGCTGAGGCAATGACCTAGGAGCAAGAGCTGTCAATAACCCAACATCTACGAGCTTTCGAAGGGCCTGGCTCAACGACATACCCAACTGTGAAAACTGTCTCGGTGTCCTCAAAGCAAAAGAAGCGAAAACCTGTGGAGCTTTAAGTATAGGATATGAAGCTGGAGGTCTCGCTACAATCTGTGCTACTTAGCATGGTTGTACTGGGGTAGAATATGAAACCAAAGGTCTCTTTATACCCCGTGCGGCATAACAAGGCAGTGCTAGTGTGGGAGGCAAGTAAGCCTGATCATACAACTAAGAAAGTGTCTGTGGCCTATACTATTGAGATGGATAAGAAGGGTGAGTCTTAGTAGGTTGTGGAATTGGTTGATGACGCCTGGAAGGCCTTTGACTAGTGAAAGTGATAGTGTCCACATCAGTTGATCTCTATCCTCCAACTGGTTTCTTCTCCTTAGCATCAGTAGATGAATAATCTGTCCACAATCCTCTTGAAATGTCATCCTTTACATCATATAATGCTAAAAACAGAGATCTAAAGTCTATAAAAGGTACTTCGACCACATGTCTAGCAATCCTGGGTTGTAGACTCCTCAAAACCATCTGTATCCGATCTCTCTTTGATGATATATCAACAATCTCTACTATCTTCCTCCATCAAAGGGAAATGAATGAAGAAATGGACTCATCCGATCTCGGTCTCAAAGCCTCAAGCTCTCTCCATGACACATCTACTACAGTGTTAAATGAAAACTGTCGCAAAAACTCTTAAGCTAGGTCATCCTATGTCCTACGTCATGAGGACTCCAAAGATGTGAACCAACACTAGGCCACTCCACTTAGAGATAATGGGAACAGGGTGATCATCCATGACTCGTCTAACCCATGGGCCCTCATCATTATACTGTAAAGTTGAAGGTGTGAGGACAACCAACGTCCATGTACCTCTCAATGTCAGGCATCCTAAACTTGGCCAGTAAACTGGCCATTGGTATACCTTTAAGATCATCCCAAACAGCTAAACTATCAGGTACCCTCAACTGCCTGATACGCTGCTCAATACGATCCATGCGTGTGTGAATATCCTCAGGGACTGTGGTCTGTACTACTACAAGTGGGGCGAACTCATAATGACCATGTAATAGATAAGGTGGGACTTGTGGTATTGTCTGACCAGGTGGTGGTGGTGGTGGCGGTAGTGAATCATGATGCACCTCGTCCTGAGCTATAGGTTGTCTATTTTGATGACTATCCATCTTCTATCTAAGATTGGTCAAAGCCTCCTGAATGGAAGCCATGGTGACTGTGAATTGGTTAACTGTAACAAACTGTTGATCCATGTCTGATCTCATGGGAGTGCGAACCAATCTGCCCTCTACTCTGGCCAAGATGGTAAATCCAGACTGAAAATGAAGAGCCAATCCTAAAAAGCATGAAGCATGAGATAAGGTATGGCACAAGGAAAACAAGGAAGAAATGCTAATCTAAACTGGAAGAAACAAGTCAACACAAAGTAGAAGGGCGGTCCAATTATAACTCAAACTCGTAATGATCTCTAAGCACTCTTAACTGGAGACTAAAGGAAGAAGTATTGGATCCAAACTTTAACCAAAGAGGCTCTGAAGGCTCTTAGATGCACTCACATGTAGAGAAGGAAATCTTGATTGAATGATCTAAGGCTCGCCCTACAAGGTCAAGGTGGCTCTAGAAGGGGAATGGTGGACTTTAAAATATACCTAGCAAAAACGATGGTACCCTCCAGTGGTACGCAACCCTCTGCATGCCTCTGAAGAGATGAGACACTTCCATGCAAGGTAGTCATTACCTCCACATATGCACTACCTTGACATCCCTGGGGGTTTCCTATGGTGAAGCTCTTGCAACTCTCAGCACTCAATAGTCAACTAAAGTGTACAATGAGCGGTGTAGGTGAATCTAAAAATCCTATGAAGCTAAAGCAAAAAATGAAACACACTAGTCACACAAATATATATGAAGCCTAGCTTTGGGCTATATAGGTCTTCAAAGATCGGACTCCAATCAACATCAATATGCCAACCTCCTTCAAAATGCTCCCAAACATCGATATTGCCCGTCGCTGGACCTTACTCTTAGCCACTAGCTCGACCAGAGAAATAAGTACACACAAAGCCTCACACTTGCAAATGTAAGAACCGAAAAGAAGGGAATGATCGAAACTAAAGGGTTAGAGGTAAAGTGATAGATGTGTGACCCACACAAACAAGCAACATACAATCACACAAGAGGAGAGCGGTCATGCAACAAGTAGTCAAGTAGGGTGCAAGTATATCATCCATGTCAACACACAAGCTAAACGAGAATATGATAATCAAGATGAATAGCAACAAGGATAGCATGCTTAAAGATGATCAAGATAATATAAAAGTAAAGGAGTCAACACTAAAATAAAAAGATATACAACAATGTGAACATACATGTCAAAGTGAGCAGGATAATCATGGCAAGAGCATAATTAATATGCTAAGACAATCAAGAGAATCAATCAATATCATTAGCATGTCAATGTCTCAAATGGACATAGCAATCAATTAGAGGAAATCATCACATCAAACTCTCAATGTGCTATGAACACTCAATCATAGAAAAACACAAGGAGAAGGTATCCATCAACTCACTAATCAAATGCCACATTTGCCTCAAATTAAGTTCAAGTTTGACCCTCTAAATCCCTAATGGAGTCGCCATTTTGTGGACCCATATTTTTCACATGCATTCCCACTCGATGATAAGACTTGCTTTTTATTTATTTGGTGAAAAATATGATTTTTAGAAAAGACTTGGAGTCACTACTTATTTTGTTTTATTTTTAAGGAAAAACAAAATAAGAAAGAAAACCCTAAGTGTGACTCCTTATTTGGAAAAGACAGTCTTTGGAAAACCAAAGTCGAGTCTAAGGGTCAGGTTACCTATTGGGAAGGTACGATAAAAGACCGTAGCGCCCCTCTAAGTCCTTAGAAACGAGTCTCTACTAAATAAGGTGAGGCAAGTGTGGCAATTGATAAGAAAATCAATTGATACTAATGAAAGGATCAAACAATAAAACGAATCATGCATGAAAATAAGCAAGGTGGGAGTGATATCGTACCTTAGTAGCAAGTAATAGTGTATTATCATGAAACGAGATTAGTACACAATAACGAATACAAAATATAATGCATGCATCACAAAACAGAGTAAGAAATCCTTAATGGCAATTATGCACTTCACTCAAATCATTTTTAAAGAAAATATCATGGATGTTGGACCTCCACCAAAGCCTAATTTATTTTGGCATGGATTAATCCCATAAATTCCATTATTTTGGAAATATGAAAATTCATTCATATTTATTAAAAATCGAGAAAATCAAAAAATTATTTGAAGATCAAAGAAAATTTGTGAAAGTACTTATTTGAAGGGAAAGGTAAAAGGTTTATTAAAAAAAAAAATATAGGATTTTTGGTGACTCTAAACCCTAAGGAAGGAAGAAGATGAAAGTACTTATCTAAAGGGAAAGGTAGAAAGTTTATTAAAAAAAAAATAGGATTTTTGGTGACTCTAAACCCTAAGGAAGGAAGAAGAAAAGAAAGTACTTAAAGTTATTGGAAAACCAGAGTGGAATTAAAATTTTTTGAAAATCCGAAGTTTTGAAAATTAAATTTGAAGATTGGAGTTTTGAAAATTATTCAAAAATTGGAGTTTTAAAAAATATTTGAAAATTGAAGTTTTGAAAATTGGAGTTTTGAAAATTATTCAAAAATTGGAGTTTTAAAAATTATTTGAAAATTGAAGTTTTGAAAATTGGAGTTTTGAAAATTGAATTTGAAAATTGGAGTTTTAAAAATTATTTGAAAATTAAAGTTTTGAAAATTGGAGTTTTAAAAATTATTTGAAGATTGAAGTTTTGAAAATTAGAGTTTTGAAAATTATTTAAAAATTGGAGTTTTAAAAATTATTTGGAAACTGGAGTTTTGAAAATTAAATTTTGACACCAAAAGATGAAAAATCAAAGAGGATGACACGTGACCTATAGGTGGTGCATTGGAAGGTGGCCATGCATGGCCATGCTCACGTGGAGGGCTTGGGTGCAAAGGTGGGATTGCATGCCAAAGGTGGCCATGCATGGGTGTAGAAATGGGCCCGGGGTACCTTATCTGGAATGTAGATTTTGAGTGGGTGAAAGCAAGTCTTAGCAAGAATTTGCTAACACTAATGAGTCTATAAGCAAATGACGTGAGAAGATATCTTCCCTTCTCTTCTACCTGGATCTGTTTCTCATATTGAAGCTATAGTAGGGTCAATTTCAACAAAGTTGGTGACATCCTCCATCCGTGGAGACTTAGCCATACCCATATGCTCCATTTCCTTTATTATCTTCAACATATTTAGTTTCAAATAATAGTTTATGCTCCACCATTTGGCTATAAATACTTCAGGTTCTCGCCAAAATCAAGGTGGGTGATTTGCTTCCTTTCGCCGATGTGCTCTTGAATAAGATGAATTTGGTGAAAGGTACCTAGGACCCTTGTACATGCAAAACTACCCAAGATTGTGACTTGTTTAGGAACTTGGAAAAGAAAGTCCTCTCTGAACCCATTTCACAGCTCATCTTCGAGACTTTAGATCTTTGCAACAAAGCAAAACAATAGCAAAATGCTTTGGGTGGTGAGAATAGTCATTGACAGGATGCAAAAGGCTCTTCTTACTGGTGTTGGAAAGTATCGCTTGATTGATCATTTTCCAACTTCCGAGTTGGGATATCCACTGTCTGCTCATTTTTCACATTGTAATCATTGTGTTTCTTCATAAGAACTCCCACGACCCTCTATTATCATGAGGATGACCAAGTTCAGTTTGTTCGGAATCGCGACTTCTCCGTAAGACCCACATCCATTAGAGCAAATGACTAACCAAATTGCAATTTACTAATGATAACTTCTCAGTTGAGCTGAATTTTGCGATGCAATTCCAATGTGCCAATGAGAGATGACTAGTAGCCACTAAATTGATTCTTTTGAAGGTCATGGCTTATGGGCATTGAGAGCTATTTTCTGCGAGAACACGGAGGCAAGTTGCAACCTTCTTCTCATTGCATGAGGACTATCACCACGATCCAACTCCGTTCCTAGAACACTACCAGTTTTGATTTGAGCAAAACATGCTTCTTTCCAACAAGTTTTCCTTTCGTCTCCATAAACTCTTTCAGTGCTCGCTTTGGTGATCAAGCACTTCGTTTGAGGTTCTGAAATGTAGGAACAACAAATCATAAGCACAATAGTTGTACATCTTTCACTTTTTCGATCTTAAGGTGTGCTCTATGTCTTTCGGGCAAAATTTTAAGGTGCTCCTAGATGGTAGTTGTTGAGCTTCATAGGAATATCCATAGTCATTCTCCACATACTGCGCAATCTTTAGTTTTGGGATGGTGTCGGAGCACTTGTTGTACATGCATGAGATTTAAAGCAAGAACCCATGTGTAGGCAATCATCAACCGTAGATCAATCAAAGTAATGCGAGCCATCTGATTTATCTTCATACAAGTCGAGTAATGATCTACTAGTGGAGTAGATGAATCTCCTTCCTCACTTCTCTCATTGTAGAAAAGTCCCTCATTTGCAAGTTTGACAACACCAAACGACATAATGGTGTGGGCATCATGTCCACAACCATACATTCTCCCATCAACCCTGCTTTTGTGCTCCATGAAATCCAATTTCCACTAGGTTACCTTCCAAGATGACCAAATGAACTAGCCTCACAAGTGAACAAGAAACCAGTGTCTGAAACAAAGCTAGAGTGGCTTCGCACAACAAAAACATGAGTTATGACAAAACTCTTCAACTTAACATGCTTGGGTTGCAAGTCGCTAACCATGTCCTCATGACCTAGTTGACCAGATTTCCTCTTTCCCACATTACTGTCTTTCTGGATTGCACTAGTGATGCTAAAATGGCTTGCATTATCCCTTTATAATTGTTGAATGGTTTCTTCTTCACCATGCCCACAACTGAATTCCAACAAATCTCAAAAGGAACCTACGAGGGGGAAGTTGTGGAAGCCTCAGTGTGTGGGCTACATGGCAGTATAGGCATCCAACTTTTTTTTTTTTTTTTTTTTTTTTTCTGTGTGAAAAGTGGTCTATACAAGGTTCTCTTAGGAACATCCCAATCAAGATGGCCAACCTAGCTAGCCGAGATACTCATATTCCCAAAAAAAAAAAACAAAGGAATACAGAGGAGAGCATAGACCAAAACATAGTATAAATAAACAAACCAAAGACCATTAAACCTCGCACCATTTCATAGTTTGTCAATGAGCTTGCAATCTGATTGGCAGTGGCCAAAATGGACTTTAAATATAAATTAAAAAAAACATGGTTGCAGGCATCTTACAGAGAAACCAAAATAGAGCAAAAAAACAGAGCATGATTTCAAATTCTATATAAATAAAAGGAACAAATAGAAAGTGTATGCAAATGATTTCAAGTATGCATGTTTTCTAATGTCCACACTCAATCATCAAAGACAAACACAAATATTTGCAAGAAACATAGCAAAACGGTGTGAAAATGGGAGAGTATAGAGTATACAACGACTATACCTAAACGACTCCCTTTGAGCAAGGATTGCTTGGTTGCAAGCACTTGATTCCCTAGCTTCTTCAAACTTAGCAAAAGTCTCTATCTGCTTCCCCTCCACAACTCTCCTTCCAATCGCCCCCCTATCTTACTTCCCCGAGCTTATTTTCTTCCTCTCCAAGCCTCCACCAGCTCTACTACTTTGCACCTTCCTCTAATAGTTGCACCCAGAGTCCCTCCACTCCTCCATTCAAAGATGTCTCCATCCTAACCACCACCATGCCGAGGTAGCAGTGTCCTTGGCTACGCGTCCCATGCAACCTGCTCACTTGTGGAAGTTGTCCCCTGTTAGAAAAATATGGATACAATGGAGAAAAGAAACACTCTCAAACACTCACTTAGATACAATAAAACTCTCAAAGTTACAAAATAAGAACAAGAAGAAGAAGAACACAAGAAAGGCTCAAACAAGTTCTTGGAACTTTGTCCAAAGACTCTATTTCCTCCCACTTCTAGAAATCTTTAGGGAACTAATGGAAATAGTCTTGGGATTGATCAAGCCTTTTCACTTTCCTGCATAAGATTTCAAAAAGAAGAAAAGTCATATATAGCACTCTTAGGGTTGAAAAAAGGTTACAAGGATGAGAAAAAACCCATTGTCTTCCTCAATCTCTTCATCTTTGTAACATTCAAAAAATTAAATCATATGTTTAATTCACACATTAAACATGATTTAATGTCAAATGTGTAACTCTCTTACACTTAACCTCTTAAGTTTTATAAAGTTACAAAGATGAGAAGACTCATTGTCTTCCTTAACCTTTCAAGTTTTGTAACATTTCAAAACTTAATCATATGTGTAAATACCTCTTAAGTTTTGTAACATTCCAAAACTTAATCATGTGTTTATTTCACACATTAAAAGTGTAACCCTTCTTACACTTTATTTTCAAAGGTTATTTTTCAAAAGTGTAACTCTTCTTACACTTTATTTTTAACCAACAATATATATATTTATATAAATATAACATCCCCCACTCCCCTCTATAGAGATGGTGTTTCACCATCTTGCCCCAAAAAGAACCAAGCTTCCCGGGTGGTAAGAAAGTGGTGACAAAAAATCCCATAAAATGCAATCAATAAAGGTAATTAAAAAACAAATGTCCCTTGATCCAAAAAAGGGGTCTACAGTTTGGTTCTCAAAAAATTTGTGGGAGAACACGAGGTAAGAAAAAAAAAGAAAAAGAGTAAAAAAAATAAAAAAGATTTAAAATCCATAGATTAGTTTTATATGTCACTCCAAACCCATTTCACTTATTTTTCCTTTTCTATGTAAAAGTTAAATAATTTAAAAATAAATAAATTTATAATTAATCTTAATTATGTGCAATCTTCTTTGGTATTTTCTTAATGAAACAAAAAATGAGAAAAATGTTTTTCTCAACATTTTTTTTCTTTTGTACTTTTTGATAACCAAACATAATTATAATATTTATATAAAAAAAAATTAAAATAAGGAAACAATTTTGAAGTAGTATATAGAAATAAATTATTGACTTCAAATATTTTATTTTCTTTTATTTTCTTTCTCATAATTTTTTTAGAATCAATTATAGTCTTGATAATTTGAAAATATATAAATTTATAATTAATTTTAATTATATTTAATTTTCTTTCATATTTTTATGGTGAATCAAATATAAGAAAATAATTTTCTTTAATGTAAGAAAATATGGTGAATCAATCATATTTTTTCTTTAAGTGAATCAAATACCATTACAATGATTTAGAAGCTTATATATTTTTAAATTATTTAATTTTTATATAAAAGAAAAAATTCTTCCGTTGAATTTGAATAAATATATAAAAATAATTTATTAATTTTTATATTATTTTGCTTTTTTAAAAAATAATTTTTTTTATTTCATGCACACTATGGAACAAACAGTCCACTTACGCATGAAAGTGTACTTTTCTCGATATTAAAAACAACATCATGAATAATGGTGTCACATTTACATCTTCACATCCCGATTATATTTATTTGTTCATATCTTTATAATTTTAATTTTATTTATTTGTATATTTAATAGAGGATTATGTTAAAACATTGGTGGGTGTATTCTCTACAAGACGTTTTGTGCATAACTGATAGACCAAAAGAAGTCATAAAGAAAGAGAAGTTGAGGCCATTTCCTCACATTAGTCAATGGATGTAGCTGTCCGAGGTTGGTGTGAATGCATCCAAACACCGCAAAGATCTACCGATTTTTTTGAAAATAGTCATTGAATAAATATTTTTATGAAAAATAAATAAGAAAATTATTATTTTTAAATAAAATTTAGAAGAGTTTACTAAAAAGATGTAAATTATTGTTATATGAAAGATTAGCGATGATTTTTTTTTTTTTTTAATATTAAAAGAAAAATATTAGTTGAAATCAAATTAATAATTACTAGAAAAAAAACAAACCAGAGAGAAAGGGTGGGCTTGGGTTGGTGGGTGAAGCCTTGCCAAACATGTCATGTGTCAGTGTCCCACTCCTACCATAACCAAGAATGGCGAAAAAGGAAGGTTTGGGGTTGGTGACTGGGACCCACAAAACCTACCCATGAAAGTCTACATACACGTATGGCTTACTTCATCGTATGCCCATTCAACGATTTATTTTTTATTTATTTATTTATTTATTTTTATTTTTTTATTGCTGTGTGTACAAGGACTTCAATATAGTTGGAATGGAAGTGATATAATTAAGATTTAAAATTTAATCGTGGGAACTTTATTATTTTAATTATTACCATTTTAAGTTATATTTGATTCTAACAAAATACTAAAAACAAAAAAATATTAAAATTTATTATAAAAGTATAAAAAAATTAGATTTACTTAAAATTAATTAAAAATATATCTTGAATTTAATATTCTTAGAGCGGACAATATTTTTATTTGAAGTATTTTTAGTTAATTTTTTTTTATCTAGAAATGTTTTTTTTAAAAAAAAAAATCATGTATCAAGTGCTTTTTTAAAAAGTGGTATTTTAGGTTTTTAAAAATATTTCATAAATTTTATCAAAGCGTTCAATGTTTTTTCAAAAATAATTTTTAAGACTAAAACCGTTTTTTAATATAAAAAAAAATTATAATTTTCAATGTAAAATTAAAAGCCCGTCCGATAGTGATTTTAAGAAGCGTTTTTAATATTTTTAATATTTGCAAATTTTCATCATTTAAGTATTTAAAATATTAAAAATATTTTTTATGATCACTCCCAAATGCATTTTAAAATAACACCAAGATTTCATGGATCATGATCCATGATTTTTATTGTTACGTGAAATTTTCATTGTTGGTATTTAGAAAAACTTTATATTATAGCGTCGGATTTGTAATCCGTATGGTAGTGACATCCAACAACCCCCAACAAAACAGGACCATCGTTTTGTGTGTGGAAGTGCCAACCCAAAATCACATTTCTTCGTAATGTAATCACATTCCATTCCGCCCATATATAAATAAAGTGGGAGTGTAAGATTCATTCATATCTTATATCTTTCATTTATCTCACCTTCCCCGTGTCGGTAGTGAAGGAGAGGAAAATGAAGGTGATTGAGAAGATCCGCGATGCGGCCACTGAGGAAGGAAAGGTGGTCTTCTCCTTCGAATTCTTTCCTCCCAAGACGGAGGATGGAGTCGACAACCTCTTCGAGAGGATGGATCGGATGGTGGCGCACGGCCCCGCCTTCTGCGACATCACCTGGGGAGCTGGTGGCTCCACGGCGGATCTCACTCTGGAGATCTCCAACAAGATGCAGAACATGATCTGCGTGGAGACAATGATGCATCTCACTTGTACCAACATGCCTGTGGAGAAGATCGACCATGCTCTCGACACCATCAAGTCCAATGGCATCCAGAATGTGCTCGCCCTCCGCGGCGACCCCCCTCATGGCCAGGACAAGTTCGTCCAGATCCAAGGCGGCTTCGCTTGTGCTCTAGATCTGGTTTGTGTTTGTTCTCTTGCAATTCCATTCTAACCGAGATCTACTAGTTTTGCTTCGTTGCTCCATTTCCTGATAGTTTAACATGAATCAATTTCTGGTTAATTGATCGTTTAACATAGAATTTGTGGGTTAATGCAGTATCCCTAGTTTAATGGGAGTACATTGTGGGTTGATTGATAGTTTAACACAGTATGTACGAATCGGTTAAATGTACATTGTTATCCATTATTTTATCCTATGTTTGGCTTTTGGAAATTAAGGGAAAAAAACAAAAAGAAAAAGAAAAATGATTTTATCATTCATGTATTTTCAAATTATTCCATTCTTATATAAAAAGTTAAAATAATTAACATAAATTGGAGGGACTTTAAATCTAGTTTTTCTACTTTTCTTCTTTATATCTATTTTTTTTCTGCCATTCCTCTCTATTTTCTTTCCCTTCCTCTTTTTCTCAAATTTTCCGGAACCACACAGAGCCTCAAGATTGCTTATCACATTCTAAGAATGTGTTTGTTTGTTTACACAGGTGCAGCACATCCGGGCGAAATATGGAGATTACTTTGGAATAACTGTTGCGGGTTATCCAGGTTGCGATTTTGCTCTGTTTCTCTTTTCATTGGATCTGTTTTACCATCATTATGACTGAATTTTCTTCTCAGAGGCACATCCTGATGTGATACTAAATGGTGTGGCTACTTCGGAAGCATACCAGAGTGATTTGGCTTATTTGAAGAGAAAGGTATTGTGCTTCTACCTATTAAATGTTTCATGCTTATGTCCTACATTAATCCGAAGAACCCGTGTTTTCAACTGCCTAATTTTAGAGTGTCAGTACTTTTTAGGTCGTGAAAACATTGGAATTGTTGTTTTGATGGGTTCTGCTTTGTTTGAACATGATTCTTAGCCCTTCTTTCTCTAGAAAATGCTTGTAAAACTTATGGCCTCTGGTAAGGGAGCTAAACCTCATTATTCCAGTTCAGAGCTTGGTGCGTCATCCATTGAACGACCATGCTGTCCTGCATTTTCCTTTGATGTTTATGAATTCCGAAACATAATTTTAACTCATTACATTCTCTTATTCCTTGATTTTGGACATCATTGAGAAGCTGAAAATCTTTTTGCTCTGAGTAGATTGTAATCCCATCCATGACAAATAAGAGTTATATGAGAGAGGAAAGGCA
Source organism: Vitis cinerea var. helleri x Vitis rupestris (assembly GCA_945999865.1). Lineage (NCBI taxonomy): Eukaryota > Viridiplantae > Streptophyta > Magnoliopsida > Vitales > Vitaceae > Vitis > Vitis cinerea var. helleri x Vitis rupestris. The sequence goes on along the minus strand of OX253931.1, from coordinate 174,154 downwards.
TGTAACCAGGTTTCTTACGTTTTTTTCTTTCAAATTAAGAGAACATGCCTCCATAAAAGATTATTTTATTATTCATGATAAACAATAAAAATTAAGAAATTTGCTGTTAAGGATGGATGGAATAAACACGAACGACCTGGTTGCATCATTCTTGTGGAATTCCTTTGTTTTGGTTGTTCTTTTTTGTCTTGTTTTTACCTTTTCCTCATTTACTCATGTTGTATGCATTTGATAGGTTGATGCAGGAGCAGATCTTATTGTCACGCAATTATTCTATGATACTGATATTTTCCTCAAATTTGTGAATGACTGTCGGCAAATTGGAATAACCTGCCCCATTGTCCCAGGAATTATGCCCATTAATAACTACAAAGGATTCTTACGTATGACTGGTTTTTGCAAAACAAAGGTATGCAATTTCCTGTTGATTCACATTTCAGTATATTTGGGTTGAAAATCTTGCAAATGTTTAAGGATGATAGGTAGAGTGTATCATTTGTTTGAATGGACCATTTCTTAAGTCTTTAGTTCTTAAAACATTCAACAAACTTCAACTAGCCTGTTTTTGGTTGAATCTGTCAAACCAGGAGTTAAATAAGTTAGTTTCATAAACATTGTCCTACAATACATCATAATTAAGAGAATGATAAGAAGATGAAACTTGGATGAATCATGAATCAGTTAGTCGAAGAGAAACATGAGTAGCTTATTCATATGAAAGTTTCAAACTGCTCTGCCATGCTCATGGGAGATTTATGTCAACCTGCCAAGGACATGGCGCAGAATTTGCTAGCATCAGATTTGTTCAATGAGCTAGACCCTGAAGGTCCTATACTTCTTATCCTCACAAGTAGCCCATTCAATAGCAAGTGGATGCTTATCCCTAATAAAGAGCTGAATCCTGAATGCTTCTGAAAGTTAGCCAACTTCCTGAAGATCGTCATCAACACCAAATTGGGTATAAGGCAATCCTAATTATTTATAGTAGCTAGAATAGAGAAGCAGACGAGATTCCAACCATAAGGAACAGGTGCTACATGAGAATCCCATCCATTGCTATTAATGTCATATTATTTTTGTAGTTTTTCTTTCTCCAGAGGCTATTGACTTTCCCCAGTATGGTTTAAACCTCTCCTTTGCCTGGTTTATATCTCCTAAAAAGGGCAGCATCATTTTTTTTCCTTTTCTTTTTTCCCTTTTGGTCCTTAAGGGGATTTGAACCTTGAACTTCTATACCATTGCCACTGAGAAAAGGGCACCACCACTGGAAACATCTTGAAGGCACATATCTTGTTTGGGCACTACCACCTCTAGTGCTAGTCACCACAGACCAACCACTTTTGATTGTACAAGTTATATGTTTTATCACCACTTTGTGGATAATCATTAGATCTGAATATTTTAGATGCATGTGACTCGATTGTTCAAATACTATCTCTTAAAAAAAGGCATTCTTTTACCACTTTACAAAGAAAATATTTTCTTGCTAAGGAACAATGTTTAGGAGTTGTCCACACATAAAATCATAATTACTGATATGAGCTGTTTCTACAAATTTTTGTTGCAATAGAAGCAGAACTTATGTTGATTATTCAAGAGTCAAAGTTGATTTGTTATATATATATAAGAAGATATCAATGAACTTCTATGAAATGGTTTTATGGGATTCTGCCAATTGATAAGTCCATTACAATTCTATGAATCTATAGCACCATCTTGGCTGCCTTGCATTTTTTTGGGTAGTGAGTGGCAAATTTTGAAGGACATTATGATACAATTTTTTATGAAAATTGTCTTTCAAAAAAAAAAAAAAAAAAAAAGAAAAGAAAATTAAAAAATAATAATACATATGATGTAGCACCTGGAGATTGTTTTAATCCTTCTTTCTTTCTGGGATTGGGGTGGTGTGGTGGGGGGCAGTTTGGTGTTGGTGACGCATCATTATCATGTAATTAGATGCCAATATCAGAAATTTGGAAGAATCCAAATTAATGTGATTCTAGCTCTAACCATTTTGTTTTGGGACCTCTATAATTAACTTGTATCTAGCACCTAGTCATATCTTTATTTTGGCAATTTGAGTTGAATATTTCATAACTGGTAATTTTGTTGGTAGATATGATGGTAATTTTTAATAGGTAATAAGCATTGAGTAGTAGTAAATTCTGTGGTGTAATGCAATAAAATGAGTTTGTGCATATATGGAGAAAGAAGCTTTTAATTATTCCTCTTACCATTTCTCTCCTAATGTCAAAAATATTTTTCTTGAGTATTTTACTTTTCCCTTTTTCATCTTTTGTTGGTTGTTTCCAGACCCAGAAGAATCATAATTGTGTCAGATTTTGATAGCTGAACTATGCAACATAATCTGTTAATTATCAACAGCTATCGAAATGTTCGGAAATTGCATAAAAAGTTAGGGAAGTACTTGAGTTAAAAGTCTGGTCTCAAGCATGCTTACTATCTATCTATCTATCTATCTATCTATATATATATATATATATATATATTAATTTTTCTTCTAGCAGAGACAAAATATTTATGTTTAGCTTTTCTGTTACCATAAGAAAAGTGGTCTCTCAAATATTTTTTTCATGGTGTGCAATTTATGTTAACATTTGATGTAATATTTGCATCTAATGACATGTTGTAGATACCATCTGAGGTTACTGCTGCCTTGGAGCCTATTAAGGACAATGATGAAGCTGTCAAAGCCTATGGAATTCACCTTGGAACGGAAATGTGCAAGAAGATTTTAGCTCATGGGATTAAGACATTGCATGTTTATACACTGAACATGGAGAAATCAGCATTGGCTATATTAATGGTAATTTATTTATTTATTTATATCCTTATCTATTTTGGCTTGAGAATGTGCAATCTTGTTTTCATGGTAGCTTCTGTGATCTAAGTTTGGCCTTACTATGGACTTGCCTTGGCAGAATCTTGGGTTAATTGAAGAATCCAAAATATCAAGGCCCTTCCCATGGAGACGCCCGACAAATGTCTTCCGTGTTAAAGAGGATGTTCGCCCAATATTTTGGTATGCAGAATCTATGAAAATCTAATATCTCTGTCTACAATTTAATTATTGATCTGGGTTGCCTCATTATAATTATATGAAAGTGTGTACATCTTTCTGAAATATCTATTCTTTTTGGATCAATGATTATAGGGCTAATCGTCCTAGAAGTTATATATCAAGGACCATAGGATGGGACCAATATCCACATGGACGATGGAGTGATTCTTGTAATCCATCATATGGAGGATTAACCGACTATCAGGTAGACTTATGGCTTCTCTTTTTAGACTTACTAAAAAGGTTCATCAAGTTCCAAGTCTCTTTGTTTAAGAGATATTTTTTGTGGTTATATTTTCTTTGGAATATAATCTGACATGTTTAATGGCTTGCCATGTTCTTCTTTCAAAATAAAAACTAAAAAAGAAAAATGAAAATTGTGCATCAGATGATTTGACTTCACATACTGCTTGTGTTTGGGCCTGTCAAAATATAAAGGTTTTTTCCACCTGCATTGCCACTGTTCACTATGAAAAAAATGTGAGAGCATAGAAAACGGAAAAAGAAAGTTGATATGGAAGAAAGAAATAGAAATGACCAAGTTCCCAAAGAATGTGAATGCCTAATGTAATTTTGCTCTATATATTAAAATACCTCTTAGTTTTTGCACTACTTTGGTTTATCATAGAATATAACAAAACATTAATTGTCATACAATTACAAAAAAGCAAGGGGATTGTCTCTCTCCTTGTTTTAGCAATGGAGGCCTTGAGTTGCTTCATATTGAAGGTGGTGGGTGGTTACAGCCAAGGCATTAAGGGATTTTGGTTGGGTTTGGTTTAGGTGTGTGAGGGGAGAACGAATCATGAGTTGGAGATTTCACATCTGCATTTTGATGATGATCTACCATTGTTTTATGATTCAAATGCCAACTTAGCATTGTAAAGGGGGACTTATGCTCAAGAAGAGGACCCTCTGTAGCTTGCTGGTGTAGTTAATTCCTCTCTGATGTCAATCTCAAATCAAGCTATGTTACAGCAGCTTCTAAGAGATCTTTTCTAGGAACAGGGTTGCTGTGATAGGAAAGTGCATTTAAGCAACTGTTTGTTCTGCCAAGGACAAAGGTGGTTTAGGCATCCAAAGTTTAGTAATCATAAATAAATTTTCTTAGGGAGTTGGCTGTGGAGATTTGCTGTTGATGGAGTTGGGTTGTGGATGAAGGTCATTGTGGGGAAAGTTGGTAAGGGACATGGTGTTGGGTTTTGGAAAACTATTAGAGAAGTTCATAATGCTTTTCTCTCTTTGGTTCTGATTTTTATGGGATGGGCTTGAAGTAAAAAACAGTATCATATGTGGTGAGGAAATATTTCTCATAGGAAACGTTTCTAGATCTATTCTCCATTGGAATGAATCATGAAACTATGGTGGCGGACTATTGGAAAGTGACATTGGAGCTCAACCTTCATTAGAAGCTCCCATGATTAGGAATAAGAGATGGTGTAAATGTTCCTGACTTGTGGTGCTGCTTGTTGGTGGGAAATATGTAGCATGGAACATATATAAAGATGGTTGCCTTTTAGTGAAATCCTTGTGGAAGACTCTATGTCCAAATCTTAGCATCCCTTTCTCACCAATGATTTGGGTGTCACTCAGGCCTTCCGAAATTGGTTTCTTTGCCTCAGAAGCTATTTGAGAGATGATACTCGCTTGGGACTAGCTTAGGAGAAGGTTTATTATTCTAGAAAATTGGTGTTGCTTATGCAAAAGGACAATGGATCAAACTATCGGTTGCTTAGGCATTGTGGAGGCTTGAAGGTTGTGATCTCTATTGTTCCCATTTTCCAGTATTCTTTGGCCACTGCCTAAGTCAATCAAGGAAACTTTGATTAATTTGCAAGGTAGGTTGGTTTTTAATGTGAAGAGAAACATATAGAATGTAGTTCCACTTGCTTATTTTGGTTTTCATGGAAGAAATGAAATAGATGAATCTTTAATGATTTAGAGCAGTTTGATTTGCAACTGAAAATCTGCTTATTTTAGATTTGCAATGGAAAAATCTGCTTGTGAAATCTCTGTTTGTGTGTTGAACTCCCTTTTACTGGGAACCTATTAGTTTAATCTCTTATTTGCCTATGAAAAAGAAAGTACAATTACAAGAAATACCTTAAAAACTTTAATGGTTTTTGTCAACAATTCCTTGATGCTTTAATAATAAAATTGTGTGCTTTTGTGTGTGTGTTTCATAGAATCCTAGGAATAAGCAATCCATTGAAAATAAGAATAAAGGCAAGAAGAATGAGTTATCCTTACCTATCAAAAAAGAAAAAAAAGAAAAAAAGAATAAAAACGAAGAATGAGTTATCCTACAAAACAGGGAAAAAAAAAATGTACAGTTAAGAAGGGGTATGTGTTTGTCCGAGTGTAGAATCACAGGAAATAAGTGATTAATTGAAAAAAAAAGAATAGATACTAGAAGAATGAGTTATTCTTCAGGACAAAAAGAAATAGAGCTCATTCAAGAAGCAAAGTAGTTACACCGAAACCAATACTTGCATAGATGCCAACCTAAAACTCTAGAACAAAATGTAGTTCAAGGAGGCATAAAATCCCCATGAAACATTGCTAACATCTAAGCTGCCAGTTTAGCTAATGAATTTTCTACCTGGTTGGCTGATCCAGGAAACCAGGAGAAAGAACACCTCATAAACCTTGACATGTCTATAAATTTTCAAATTAGCATATCCTTCTTCCATGGACCTCTCTTAGGCTTAGAAACCAATTTGAGAATGATTGCTGAGTCCCATTCCATTAGCAGATTATTAGTCTCTCGCAAAGTCACTACCAACAACCCTTCTGATAGAGCTAAAATCTTTGCTTCACTATCTAGCCTTGAATTGACTGGTCTAGAAAAATGTGTGCTTTAAGTAACCTTCAATTTTTTATTTATGTTATGGACAAATCTCATTTAATACAAAGGATATATTTTTAAAAGTTCTGTAAAACCCCTAAAAGCCTGTAGAAGAATACTAAAATTCTTTTTAATTAATCATCTGCCCATCGGGTTTTCATTGTTTTGATTATGCTAATAATTCAACCTACTTGGTGTTGAGTACAATTTGCTGCTTGTTCAACGTTTTTTCATCCGGTTTCACTACAGGGCAATGCCCTAAGACTTGTAATTGAATGGTTTGGATTTTCCAAATGGTGCAAGTTTTGCCTAGATGGCTGATCAATGGATGGTAAAGTAAATGGATTAGTGGCATTATATGGAGTTTGGCCTTGTTGGGTTCACTTGTCAAGGCTCTTGATTCTTCTTGAGTACTTGTCTTTTATTTTATTCTATTCTTGGGATGAATGAAATAAAATTCACAAAGAGGAGGGAGGATGATGTCTCATGAGAGATGAGGGGAAATATGCAAAATTTGTGGTTGGGTAGGTTTTAAGAGAGATGGGGGTTCATATGGAAGGGTTTTCAAAGAGTACAAATAAGGAGTGGGTAATTTCTTAACATTTGTTCACTCTACAATCGGAGGTGGTGAGAGAATAAGATTTTTTTCCTGTTTTTGGTGTGGCGAATCTCCATAGGATTGGTATCTGATCTGTTATATTGTTAGTAGACAATAAAGACAGAATTGCAGGCTATTGGGATTGATCCGTAACAGGGGCCACTGGAATCCAGTTCTATGATTGGAAGTTGGATATGGTGGAGTCTCTATTAGATGTTTCTTCATGCACTCTAAATTGTGTTGCAGAGTTATACTATCCTAAGTGTTACTGGGAATGGGGTAAGACTAGGAGGCATAAGTAATTTGTGTTTGTTTGATATTGCTGTAAACTATTTGGGATACTGTGTTGAAGCAGAGGGCTAAAATGCATTAAGAGGCACCCTTTTTTTATTTTTTTCAATTATCCTGATATTTGATTGGGATATGCTTTTCTGGCTGCCAAATAGAACTCTATATATATATATATATATATATATATATTCTTCAAATTTAATTTTTTAAAATCAACTGTAGTAACTAGTAACCACAAGCTTGTTTAAATGACATCCCTCAAATAATTTTTGTTAAAAGTTCAAATCATTTTTTCAGTTGAAAATTCTCTCCTTTTTGTTGATATCTTTCTTATTAATAGTGGTCTTATGTGACCTAAATTTGATTCTCTTAACAGTTTATGAGACCACGTGCTCGTGACAAGAAACTTCAAGACGAATGGGTTGTGCCCTTGAAAAGCATTGAAGATGTTCAAGAGGTGCGGTTTCCAACTTATAATTTATTCTCTTTATTTTTGAAAGACAATTAAATATAGTTTCACACATAAAATGTGCCTGTTTTGGAATTGTTGAATATCAGAGATTTATAAAGTTCTGCCTTGGAAAACTGAAAAGTAGTCCCTGGTCAGAATTAGATGGGCTTCAGCCAGAGTCAAAGATCATCAATGAACTTCTGGGCAACATCAATTCAAAGGGTTTCCTCACCATCAATAGCCAACCTGCAGTTAATGGGGAAAAATCTGACTCCCTGTCTGTTGGTAAGTGCAGGCTGTCCCATATGCATGCCCTCTAACTTATATTCTTGTAAAAAGTTATTTTTTATGAAAATTTGTGTTTATTATTTTCCTTCTACAGTGGAAAATGCCAAAATTTGTGATGATATACATCTTGCAAAGTTTTACATTAACTAAGAGAAGATACAAATTTCTGAGAATATGGCAACAAATGGCTTAGTTCTCCATTCTATAGAGTAGTTTGAAGAACATGCCTTCAGTTCATGATTGTTATGTTCCTTGTATGGTATGTCAGGCTTGTCAAGATAATCGAGTGAAAAATTCTGTGTTAGAACATGATTCTAAGTGATGACACTAACTACAGAATTTTGCTTTACTAATTTCTTGGCATAACTGATATGGATTGCAGGATGGGGTGGGCCAGGTGGGTATGTTTATCAGAAGGCCTATCTGGAGTTCTTCTGCTCAAGGGAAAAGCTGAATGCTCTTGTTGACAAATGCAAGGGTCACCCATCTCTGACATACATGGCTGTGAACAAAGAAGGGACCTGGATGTCTAATGTTGGCCCAGGTGAGGTGAATGCGGTGACATGGGGAGTATTCCCAGCAAGGGAGATCATCCAGCCTACAGTTGTGGATCCTTCCAGCTTTATGGTGTGGAAGGACGAGGCATTTGAAATCTGGTCAAGAGGATGGGCTCTCTTATACCCAGAGGATGACCCATCCAGAAAATTGCTTGAAGAGGTTGGTTCTCGGGTTTTTTCTTATTTGTTTTATACTCTCTAGTCTCTGCCAAGGATGGAGTTCTCTAATGGTGAACAATATGGCACTCTCGTTATTTTACAGGTACAGAACAGCCATTTCTTGGTCAGCCTGGTGGATAATGATTACATCAACGGCGATTTGTTTGCCATTTTTATGGAGTTCTGAGACATGCACACTCCTCCCTCTCCCTTTGAGCCTTGCTAAAGACTTTGAAATTGATTCTTTGTCTCAAGTTGGATTAGAATTTCATTTCCATGGGAATAACTTGAATCATAATTCTATAATCTTACTATTATGTAATAATTGTTATTCATTGAGCTTTGTATCCCCCCACCTCATGCTGCAAAATGCATTTTGAAGTGGGAGCTGATTTACTGAAGCAATTGCATACTACTGTATTCTGCAGTAGCGTAATTCTTACAGAGATATTTCTGGTCCAAGAATCCCATAATGAATGGTTATGATTTTCCCTATGTTTGGTTGTCTGAGAATTTTACAAAAGAAACACAAGGAAAATAAAAAATAAATTTATTTAACGTTGATTAACTATTTTTTCTTAAAACTTATTTTATTTTTCTTTCTTTTATATCAAATTAAATAATTACCAATTGTATAAATTTTAAATTAATTTTGACTATGTTTGATGATAAACTAAATATAAGAAAATTAATTTTCTTACATTGCGTTTATTTTCCAAAAAAATTTTATGTTTAGTTCTCGGAAAGTATTAAAAAAAAAAAAATACTAAGTAAAATGATTACTTTCTGTTTGGTTTTATTATGAAAAGTATCAAAGAAAATTAAATATAATTAAGATTAGTTAGAAATTTATATATTTTAAAATCATTTAATCTTTATATAATTGAAGAAAATAAGTAAAATGAGTTTAAAAAAACATAAAAATAATTTATTGACTTTGAATCTATTTTTATTTTTCTTCACTTTTTCTTTCCTTTCACTTTTCCTTCTTATTTTCTTTCCTTTACTTTTCCCTCAAATTTTTAGGAACCAAACATAGTTTAAGGAAAAAAGAGAGAGAGAGAGAGAGAAATAAAAATAAAAAAAAATAAAAGAAAATAGAAAGGGACTTAAATTGGACAAAATATTTTTCAACACATTTTTATCCTTCCTTAATTATAGGTCCTTCGACATTAATGCATATTCTATACTTCCCTAATTACTTAAGAAAAATGGAGAATTGTGTTTTGGGGTTAAGTTGGGCCTGATAATTAGCCCAAGGTCTTCCTATTACCCATATTTAAACTCAAAGCCCAAAGAAAGAGTAAAAATTGAAATGAAGGATATTCCCTAAAATACCTGTGGACCCCGTATTTCGGCTCATGCGTTTCCCACTCGATGGCGAGCTCGATTTTTAATTTGAAAAATTGATTTTATTGATTAGGAAAAATGACTTGGAGTCGCCACTTATTTTTGTTTTATTTTTAAAGGGTAAACAAAATAAGAAAGAAAAACCCTAAGTGTGACTCCTTATTTTAGAAAAGGCGGTCTGCGAAAAACCGAATCGGGTTCGGGGGTCAGGTTACTTATCGGGAAGGTACGGTACAGACCGTAGCACCCCTTTAAGTCCCTAAAGTCGGGTCTCTACTAATAAAATGAAGCAATCATGGCAATTGATGAGGAAATCAATGAATACTCAGAGTGATCATGCACACGTGAGAATCTAAACATGCATACCGAAAATGACCAGAGCGGATGTGGATGCGTACCTGGGCAGTGATCCGCCATGCGCTATCAATAGAGGGGTTAGTACACAATTTAGGAATAATTTCGAGCATGTCATAGAGCAGGATAAATCAATCATGTATCATAATCAAATCGATCTATCTGTCAATCAATCGATCAATCACATATGTGGGGCCCCCACCAAAACCCGTTTATTTAGCATGACTTAATGTCACAGATTCCATTATTCTGGAATTATGAAGAATTCGTTCACGCTTATTAAAATCAAGAGGAGCGGAAAATCGTTTGAAAACCAGAGCGGAATTAAAACTATTTGAGAGAAAATTACTTTTGAAATTTAACTAAAAAATTTGGAATCTTGAATATCACTAGAAAATTTGGAGTTTTGGAGTTCATTTGAAGATCAGACTTTCAGAAACTAAATGTGAGAATGAGAATTTTTAGAAATTAAATTTGAGCGAGATTGGAAACTTGAAAACGATTTGAGAGTTCGGGATTTTAAATGAGAGGATGAGTGGATGAGTGAATAAGTAAAAGAAATGGAATAACAACGATGGCGAAATAATAAAGATTAGATAAATAATTACGAAAGATGAATTTTTAGAGACTTGAATATGTGAATTTTGAGTTTGAAAACTTAAGAATTTATTTGGAGATGAGATCTTTGGTATATGAATAACTGAATAAGTAAGTGGATGGGATAACATTAATAACGAGAATAATCATCGAACGTCGATATTTGGACGGTGGAGCTTTTGAGGTTGGAAATTAGATTTGGAAGTCGGGTTCTGATGAATTGAACTTTAATGATTGAAATAAATAGATAAATATGGAATAATAATGCTAATTAACGGAAATAACATTTAAACGAACAAAAAAATGAATAGTGGAATTTTTGAGATTGAATATTAAATTGGGAAGTCAAATTTTTGAATAACTGAACTTGAATTATTTGAATTCTTAAATGAAATAATGAAATAAATATGGAATAATAATAAATAATATTTGAACGGATGAAAGTGAATGGTAAAATTTTTGAGATTGAATATTAAATTGGGAAGTCAAATTTTTGAATAACTGGATTTGAATTATTGGAATTTTTAAATGAAATAATTAAATAAATATAGAATAATAACAATAATAATAATAATAAATAATAATAATGACTAAATAAACAAGTGTAAAAAAATTGGAATTGGGGATTAGAATTTGAAATCCGGAACTTGGAGGAATTATTTAAATGGGTACACGGTAAACTAGAAACACATATAATAATAATAAATAAATAAAACCCATGTCTCATAAGCTAACACTTGGACCATCAAGTGACCTGGGTTGTTTTTTTTCTAGTGCTACCTGAGAACATTTCCTTGGCTTGCACGTGGCCATTGACTCTTTTTAATAAATTAAATAATCTTTCCCCTCCACATTCTCCTCCATGCTTGTGCACCTCAATGTTCAGACATTCAACTGATGCACTCCCTTCTGCAGGCCCAGTAAAACGTCTAGAAATTCAAGCTCAAATATTCAGATTTTTTTTTTCTTTTTTTTAAAAAAACTTTCTAACACACCCTGCAGTCCATGCGCGCAAGCCCATTCCCACCCCAAACTTCCCACTTCCTGATCTCTTTGAGCCTTCCCTAAAACCCACTGAACACGGCTCTCACCCTTCACCTCCGAGTCGGCTGCAGCGGTAGAGCACTAGACGACGCCGTGCTCTTCGAAATGGCCTTGAACCCGATCTCCGGCGGACCATCCCGCGACCCCGCTGTTTGGTTTGCGGGAAAGGAAGAGAGCCCAAAACAGTTTTCCGGCGAGAGAAAGTATAGTAGAGAGAGAAAGGTGGAGGAGAGTGCACAAGGATGACAGTCATGCATGAAAAGAGAAAAAACATATTGATAAATCAAGCCTCCTTTCACGGAAACCACTAAGCTGAATACAGGTGGAAAGAAAAACTCGAGTCTATCCCAAGCAAAAGTGCGAACAGTGATCTTAGACACCTCGTAATGGACGTGATGAAGTGAACCTCACCAGTTTTTCTTTCAAAAAACCAATCAAGGAAACAGAGTAACCAAGCCAAAAATGAAAAAAACCTCCAAGAATATGGAAATACAGGGTTAACAGAGAACGTACCTCGGGTCCCTCCTTGGTCTCGGTTCCTTGCCTTTCTCAGCTTGCTCCTGGCATCAAAAACCCTCCCATCTCTCTCACCCACTCTCCTGTGGCTTCCATCAGCAGGCATGGCCCCTCTGAAATTATGGCCATCCCTCCCCTCTGCCACCTGCAGCTGGTCCCCCCTTTGTTTAAAAGAGAAAATGCCCTCCGAAGAGAGAAAACTCTCCTCCCGGACCCCCACCATAAAAGGGGTCTACAATACCTTTGGCTATTAAATAGAAAAGCCATACATTTTTCTCATTTTTTTTCCCACTCATTCACCTTCTCTCACCTATTTATTAATGAGGCCAAGTTGAATGATTTCCCAATCATTTTTTTTTTCTAACAAATTGAACATGAGAAATAAATGGTTAAAAATTATTATTGCCAAATACATTTTGATGTAAATAACTTTTAAATACCTCATCAAATATTATTCTTTTTTTTTTAAACTTACATAATATATAATAAATATTTTTTTAAATACCTTGAAAACTTACATAATATATAATAAATATTATTATTTATTTCAAACTTACATTATTTCTCATATATATTAAACACCTCATAAAATATTAAGATTCTTTGTTTGTTCTAACTTGTAAATTAGACATCATCAATTTTTTTTTTATAGAATATATAATAAATATTTTTTAAATACCTTAGCTAATATTTTTTTTTTCTTACTTACAAAATAATAAATATATGTAGACCCCTCTTTTGGACAGGAGGGTAGAGGTATTCTTTATAAAGGGGAATAAGAGACCAACAGTTGGAGGAATATTATGCAAAAGGTGGTTTTTTCTCTTTTTGGGTTGGTTAGGGAGAGAGAAGGTAGGCAAATGGTAGGGCGACACATAGAAAGGATATTCTGTAGGCCATTGGTAGCTTGAGAGGAAAGAAAGAGGGGGAGATGAGTTGAGTATGGTAGAGGAGTTTTTTGAGATTCAAGGGTTTGAGTGAGAACTGAGAAAATGTGTGAAATAGAGAGAGTGAATTGGTAGAGAGGGGATTTCGGCTTCAGTGAAGGCCATTCTAGAGAGAGTCAGAGAGAAAAAGGGGGGCGTTTGGAACAACAAAGACAAGAAGAGAAAGAGAGTAGCAAAAGAGAAGAAGTAGAGAAGTAGCTCGTCGTTCTTTTTCTTGCCCGAGTATGATTACAACATATTTTACATTTTCCCATTTTAGAATATTCTCTCCCGCTTCCAGCTAATTTTGGGTTCATCTTGATGCTTGAATGTGGACTTTAGATATTGTGCATATTTGTAAAATCTAAGACCGATTTTTATGCATTTTTGTGTGGTTCTAGTCTGACTCTTTTAGCTATGTTTATGAATAACTTGTGCATATCTCTGCTCACGAATAACTTGAATATGAATCCATCACTTACTTTGATTGTTAAAGATCATGCTCTTGCTTCCTTTTGATTCCACCTATATCAAGCCCATTGACACTTACGAAATGGAGCTAGGTTTAACCGTTTTTTTTTCTTGTTTTTGTATGCTTTGTTTCTATTTTTACTCTCTTCTCTGATTATGTTTTTGCGTGCTTGGGGGTGTTGAGTATCTCATTGGGGATGACCATCTTGTTTGGGGGGCTTCTAAGAGAGCCTTATGCGAGCCACTTTGCATACAGTTGGAAATTTCAGGGTGCTTGTAAAACCATGTGAACCACTGCAATGGAGATGGATTTAGAAGGTGAAGAAAATGATGGTCATTAGTGTCGGGTTGGTTTAATAGATTCAGCTGCAAAAGGCATTGGTAATGCACCATGGTCTTTGAGATTCAACATCATTTAGCTCCACTGGTACGTGTGATTCGTCCCCAATTGGTGTACCTTTGATTCAGTCCTCAGACGGGAGTTATCAACAAAATTTATAAACCTAATTCACCATATACTAGGGTAGCATAGCTAGCATAGCATAGTGGTTCTAGGATCGTCCACAGAGATGGGTTTTCATTTCACACTTGATATTAATTTAAAGAATTGGATTGGTGCTTTTTCTTTTACAAGTTAGCTTTAAAAGAAAACATAATCTTTGGTTGAAAAAGGTTGGTTTTAAGCTAACCAAAAATAGTAATTGATTTTAATTACAAAGAAAAGGTTTCTTGGATTTTCAGGTCACTAGGTTTAGGCTCCTTATACAAAAGGAAAGATTCCGGATCTTTTCCTCGCATTGGGGATTTAACCTATAGTTATCCTCCCAACTGGTGTGTTACAGCTGCTTCCCATTAATGGTTTCAACGCTAAATCCCTCTCACTGATGCATCTTGCAATGGCTCGTACCTCTCACCTAGCATTTTCTATTCAAGGTGATCCTTAACCTTGGATTACCCTTCAAAAACTCGCAAGAGATAACTAATGGATGTCTCCAGGGAGTCTAAAAGCTTACCAAGTGTTGGCTATTCTAAGTAATCCTACCTTTAAACCACCTCCCAGAGGCTTGCAAGAGATAACTAATGGATTTCTATGGATTGAGTCTGAAAAGTTTACCAAGTGTTGGCCCAGGCGATTATAAGGGATTTTAAGTTAACTAAAAATATAAAAACCATTACCGAGTCACAACTTCCTCTTCATTAAAAACCGAAACAAGGAAAACTTCCACTTTTGTATTCGGGTCCTTTACCTAGCTTCCTTCTGTCCAATAAACAAAAAGTCTAACCACTCATCCTTTGAGAAAACATCCTCAGAGGTTGTTTGGCTAGAAAGAAAAATACAATCAAGTGAGTAGGTAAGGCAGAGCAAAGCTCTGTATATTTCTTACTAAAAAATGTACAAGTGATCTCCAAGAATGTCTTCCGAGATTCTGAGATGATATTACAAAGAGATATCTTAAGATATATATAGAGAGATATTTTCAACCCCTCAATTAGATATCCTAAATATCTAAAAAGATCTTCAGTTGATTACAAGGAGAGAATAGATAATTATACAAAATATCTTGAGGTAAAAATCTAACAGAGTCGGTGCAAAAATATCTGAAGATTACATGAAGATTTCGCAATTGAGATATGGAGCTGCGAAAATTTCGCAAGAGGAAAAGGAGATGCGAAAATTTTGCAAGTGGTAAAAAGTGGCTGCGAAATTTCCTTCTGTCTTGCGAAAATTTCGCAAGTGGTTGCGAAATTCTTCAGTGTTAGATTCTTTCTCTGATTCTCTTCCTTGCACACTTGATTGATTTGGAAAAGGCTTTGAAGCTCTCCAAAACTTGGATTCTTCATGTAATTTAGCTTCAATCTTGCTTTGTCATGGATTATACCAAGTTCTCCCTCATTCTTGGCTTGTTTTAATGATAAAAAAGCTATCAAAAACATCCAAACTTGCCAAAAACTGATTAGCAACACTTGTAAGGGTCCTTAATGTGCCAATTGAGTTAAAAGGTAATAAATACTACTCAAAAGTGTTTAAAAGAGTTTATAAGAAGCTATAAAAGAGCACTTTTTGAGTAGTAATCACTCTCCCCAACCGACATATTGCTAGTCCCTTAGCAATGAAGGAGAGAAAAACAAAAATAAAAACAGTAAAATAATTTACAAAATCATGTTGATCACTCCAAAAAATCATAAGTGGCATGATTGTAAAGCATACTCTCACATGGAACATTAAAGAAGCAAAACTCATCCTTCAATAAGAGGATATCAAAAATCTTACCTGATCATAATTCATACAGAGTAGGCATTATACAAATTTAAGCAATGAGAGGATTTCCACTCTCCTAGGCTCAATCATTACTCTTCCACAAAGATCTATGTTTTAAGCTTATTAGTTTCCGAATATAGTACTCTGAACTAATCTCTCTCTCTCTCTCTCTCTCTCTCTCTCTCTCTCTCTCTCTCTCTCTCTCCCCCCCCCCCCCCCCCCCCAACCTAGTTCTTTCTCAGACTTTAGCAAACTGACGACTTCCAATAGGCTAAGAACGCACCTCTTTTATTTCACAATTTTTTTCTTGTAGGCATGCAATGCTTAAGGTATTGTTTTCTAAAGTGTCCATGTAACGGGGATCCATTGATGACTCCCAACCAATAAAGGTTTAGGGCATCAAGCTTTAAGGATCTTTTGACCACTAACTCCTTGGATTGTGCCCTGAACTTTTGAGATTGGAATTGAATACCCAAGCACCTACAATATGTTTGTAACGACCCGCACCCAACCATGTAGATATTGTCCCCTTGGGCCCAAAGCGGACAATATCTACATGGTTGGGTGCGGGTCGTTACAAATGGTATCAGAGCCGATCCCCGACCCCGGTGTGGGGGTTTGCTTGGCTCCGTAAGGGGTGTTGGTTTGTTTGACCCTGCAATCCCGTGGGACACAACAAGGACGTTGTGTCTGCATGGGGGGGTGTTTGTGATGTCCCACATCGGATAGGGGAGAATGTTCTTGGCGCTATATATGTAGAGGCTCCTCTTAACCAAGTAGACGCGTTTTAAAGCTGTGAGGGCCCCCTTGGGCCCAAAGCGGACAATATCTACACAGTTGGGAGTAGGCCGTTACAAATGGTATCAGAGCCAATCCCCGACCTCGGTGTGGGGGTTTGTTGGCCTCGTAAGGGGTGTTTGTTTGTTTGGCCCCGCAATCCCATGGGTCACAACGAGGACGTTATGTCCGCATGAGGGGGTGTTTGTGATGTCCCACATAAGATAGGGGAAAATGTTCCTGGCGCTATATATGTAGAGACTCCTCTTAACCAAGTAGACGCGTTTTAAAGCCGTGAGGGCCCCCTTGGGCCCAAAGCGGACATATCTACATGGTTGGGTGCGGGTCGTTACAAATGGTATCAGAGCCGATCCCCGACCCCGGTGTGGGGGTTTGTTTGGCTCCGTAAGGGTGTTTGTCTGTTTGGTCCCGCAATCTCATGGGACACAACGAAGACGTTGTGTCTGCATGGGGGGGTATTTGTGATGTCCCACATCGGATAGGGGAGCAAGTTCCTGGCGCTATATATGTAGAGACTCCTCTTAACCAAGTAGACGCGCTTTAAAGCCGTGAGGGCCCCATTGGGATACCATTTGTAACGGCCTACTCCCAACTGTGTAGATATTGTCCGCTTTAGGCCCAAATGGACCCTCACGGCTTTAAAACGCGTCTACTTGGTTAAGAGGAGCCTCTATATATCTAGCGCCAGGAACTTGCTCCCCTAGCCGATGTGGGACATCACAAATACTTCCCCATGCAGACACAACGTCTTCGTTGTGTCCCATGGGATTGCGGGACCAAACAGACAAACACCCTTACGGAGCCAAACAAACCCCCACACCGGGGTCGGGGATCGGCTCTGATACCATTTGTAACGACCCACACCCAACCATGTAGATATTGTCCGCTTTGGGCCCAATGGGGCCCTCACGGCTTTAAAACGCGTCTACTTGGTTAAGAGGAGTCTCTACATATATAGCGCCAGGAACTTACTCCCCTATCCGATGTGGGACATCACAAATACCCCCCATGCAGACACAACGTCCTCATTGTGTCCCATGGGATTGCGGGGCCAAACAGATAAACACCCCTTACGGAGCCAAACAAACCCCCACACCGGGGTCGGGGATCGGCTCTGATACCATTTGAAACGACCCGCACCCAACCATGTAGATATTGTTCGCTTTGAGCCCAAGGGGGCCCTCATGGCTTTAAAACGCATCTACTTGGTTAAGAGGAGTCTCTACATATATAGCGCTAGGAACTTGCTCCCCTATCCGATGTGGGACATCACAAATACCCCCCCATGCAGACACAACGTCTTCGTTGTGTCCCATGGGATTGCGGGGCCAAAAAGACAAACACCCTTACGGAGCCAAACAAACCCCCACACCGGGGTCGGGGATCGGCTCTGATACCATTTGTAACGACCCGCACCCAACCATGTAGATATTGTCCGCTTTGGGCCCAAGGGGGCCCTCATGGCTTTAAAACGCGTCTACTTGGTTAAGAGGAGTCTCTACATATATAGCGCCAGGAACATTTTCCCCTATCCGATGTGGGACATCACAAACACCCCCTCATGCGGACACAACGTCCTCGTTGTGACCCATGGGATTGCGGGGCCAAACAGACAAACATCCCTTACGAGGCCAACAAACCCCCACACCGAGGTCGGGGATCGGCTCTGATACCATTTGTAACGGCCTACTCCCAACTGTGTAGATATTGTCCCCTTGGGCCCAAAGCGGACAATATCTACATGGTTGGGTGCGGGTCGTTACAATGTTAAACTCCACCTTTTTACCCTTGTAATGAGCATTGAGGTCGGTGACTCCCAACCAATAAAGGCTCAGGGCATCGGGCTTTAAAGATTTTCACTATATATTCCTCAGACCTTGCTCGGGTTTCAAAGCAAGTATAACACTTTATTCTTTTTTTCTTTTTTTTTTCAAAAGCTCACTGGCCTTTTATTAGGTGTCTCAACACTATTAAAATGAGGTCAAAGGTACCAAGTCTACATTTTCCTAAGTTCAGGAGGTGAGATAGTTTTTCATCTTATAATCAGAACCTAATGTGTATAGTGTGTGGTAAGATTAAAGTGGAAGAAATAAGGTTGAATTCAATAGGAGTTTCAATAATTCATCAACTTTAGTAAGCATAATACAAACTCTAATATTTAAATAAAAAAGTAAGAATTCAATTTCTCCCATTTCATTTTGAGAATTTTTCCTTAATAACCATGGAAAGTAGAGTAAAAACTTTTAAAATTAAGAAAAATTTTAAAATTAAGCAAAAAGTACTAAATTAACAAAATAACTTAGCATTATTAACAACTTCCTTCCTTTACTCTCCCCCCAACCAAGGTCAAATTGCCCTCAATGTGGCAAGAACGTAAATAAAGGGAGGAAGTGGTACCTCCTGAGTGACATGGAGTCTGAGTCGTGTAGGAGAAACCACATGATTAAAAAAAAAACAAAAGATTAATGAGTAAGGGAGATAGAAAAGAAAATGCCAAGTATAAACCAAAATGATATGTATATATTACTTTGAGAAAGTACAATGAAATGATCATGTAAGACATCCAATCCCAGAATATAAAATATCAACACAAGTAATAATGTTTACTAATATACTAAGTAAATACAAAATAAAGAAATGATCAAGGAGCGGGGTTTTCTGGTGGAGATGATGGCTTTGTGGCTGCCTCGTGAGTGGCCTGGGACGGGACATCAGCTTTGATGGTCCCGGAATGTCAGTTTGAGGTAGTGTCAGATGCTGCTACATCTAACAAAGGATAGCAATATGTTGGTCCTGCTAAGCACGTTTGTCTCTCATCTTCCGGAATAAAGCATTGTGCGTAGCGGTTAGTGTCTTGAAGAACTGTATCATGGCACGAAACTCCGTGGCAGTTATGGTCATAGGGGCCTTCGATGTAGGAGGTGCAATTGGTGGAATAGGAGATGTAGCAGGAGGATCAGTAGAGGTGGCCTGAGGCATGGATGGTGTAGCAGGGGTGGATGGATAAAACTCTGTGGGATGCTCGTCCTGCTGTGCCTGCTCTATCTGTGTTAGCATTGGAGATGCTGGCCTGGGTGAGGCTGTTTGAGGTGCTGATTCCGTTAGATTCTTACCTGCCAGTTGTGTCCATTGGTCGAGAGTGAAATGCTCTTGACAATGGTGGCGGCGCTCAAGATGGGGCTCAGTAGGATAGCCCATATGCTCCAATATATGGCAAAGCAGCCTCGGAAATAGTAATGGGATAGTGTCGGCTCGCTGTAGCTTCTTCCTGTAAACTTTCTCCTTAAAGTATAGGAGAGCGGCCATAATCAGGTGATGTGGCCCAAAATAGAAGCCCTCAGATATCCTGAATAACGCGTCCAAGATGGGTCCTCGCCTCTGCACTGAATGCTGAAGAGGAAAAATGTTGGACCGTAACAATACATCTACCAGGAGCATCCTAGATGGAAGCTCCTTACGTAGAAGGTATGAATCTCCAGAGGTCCCTCTCGATAGAATGCGGACTATGTCTTGCTGAGATATAGGGGACCACTGTCTGAAATGTGCTGGATCCTCTGACTGAAATGGAATATGGAGAGCCTCAGCAATGTGCCTAGCCTCTAAGATACCCTGGCGCCTGTCTATGCTGAAACGAATGGCTGTGGGACTTTGGGCGCCCTGAGTAGTCATGGACTGATAGAAATCCATTGCCACTCTGGGGTAGAAAAACTCCTTGGGAGTCATCAGGCGCTCAAGATGGTACCTTTGGAGTAGTCCAAATGAATCCCTAAGGTTTGGCTGCTGTCGCATAGCCTCAATGTCGAAGTAGAGCTCAGAATGAAATGACCTAGCTCTACAATCTGAATTGCCCTCAATGGGCGGTGCAGTAACCATAAGTCTCTTGATGATGGCTTCCGGAGCAATGCCGGAAGAATGCTGAGAATCCTCTGTGCCTTGAGAATCAGGCTGCACATGCCTAGATGTCTCTTTGGGGCCTGAGGTCCTGGCTCTCTTTGGCGAAATTCGGTGTACTGATGGCTTTGAGGGTAGAGAAGTTGGCGGTCTCTGTGTTGAGTATCGGCGCTGAGGAGGGTTAGAGGGCACCCCACCCTCAGAAGATGGAACAGTCGGGGCCTAAGAAGCCTGAGATGAATCCTGAGGGGCGGAGGCACTTGGCCGAGCCTCGCGAGATGCGGACGGGTTTGTATGACCCCCTTTGATGCGCGCCATGGCTGAAATAGGCAAGAGATAGAGGTGTCTTCTTCTTCTTGGTGGTCGCGGGGCGTGGAATGGCGAGGAAATTGCTTCGCAAGGTGGCGGTAAGCTTCTCGCAACAGAGGATGGGTCGTGCAAAATAAACAGAAGCTTTGGAGGTCTTTAAATAGGAATTTTAAGTGACCTTTAGTTTCCCTCTTGACTGTTGGAATTTCGCATAAGTGACCGTTGGCATTTCGCAAGGCAAAAATGGGTTGCGAAATTGCTGGCAGCCCTTGCGAAAATTTTCGCAAGTGAATTTGGTGTTGCGAAATTTTCCCATTTGGACTTGGCTGGTGCGAAATTTTCGCATTTAGATTTGGCTGGTGCAAAATTTTCGCATTTGGATTTGGTTGGTGCGAAATTTTCACATTTGACTTTTTTTCCTGCGAAATGCTTTGTTTTCCTCTATTTTGGAATTCCCCTGTATTTGATCATCAAAAATTAAATTAAGTCATAATAAAATACTCCTCAAGCATGGAGTATTTGTTTGCTTGCTTGAACAAATCATCCATAGTTGTTGGAGACTTCTTGGCGATAGATTCAAAGAAGGGTGTACTCAGGCAGATACTCCTTTTAAAGATTTGTAGGACGACATCCATGTTGTAAGATTCCACTTAGAGTACTATCTACCCGAACCACTTCACAAATTCCCTCAGTGATTCATTTTCTTGCATTTTTATGTTTTGCAGGGTATTGATGTTTTGCTTATGCCATGTTGAGCACAAATATTATCCCACAAAGGCCTCCGATATATCCTAAAAATTATTCACGGAATTCATTGAGAGGCGGTGGAACCATGAAAGAATCTGGCCGTGGAGGCTAGCTGGAAAGACCTTGCACAATAGTGCGTCATTCCTTATGTCAAGGGTCATGAGTTGCCTATAATGTGTGATATGGTCAAATGGATCGTTGGTTCCATCGTACGTGGAGAACTTCAGGACCATGAACCCTCTTGGGGGCTTGTAGTTGATGATGTAAGGGATGAAAGGCGTGGAGAGCATGTCATCCAGCAGCCTGCCAACAGAGCCGGGGGACCTTGGTTGGTCAGATCCCCCGCTAGTTGTTGTGTTAGCGGATGGGGGAGCCAGCTTGTCATGGCTAGTACAGTAGAGAGACCAAGATATGCCTCCTAGAGCATTACTACATGTGGTTTTCCCCTCATACTAGGCACCTGAGGCCCTAGCCTGGCATGCATTGCGTCTAACAACTGTGACCTTTTATCATGTCTTCTTTTTGTCGAGACACGAGTGGAATCGGAGCTTTCATCTAGAGGCGCATGGTAGGCTGATGGGGATCTTTCTTCAGGCTGCATTCCTTGTTTCTTAGAGGGAAACTTTGCGTTCCCAAGATACGATACCTCCTCATTTTGCTTGGAGTTCGTTCGCTGACTTTTAGGTTGTCGGCTACAAGGAGGGCCTGATGAAGACACCTACATACACAACACCTCGTTCTCTTCCTTGAGTCTCTTTGCCTCATGGAGTAAGGCTAGCACTTGACGCTCACTTTTTCACTGGCGTCTCTCCATACTTTCACTCCAGTCGAAGTAGCCCTCGCTACCATGGTTGATGATTGGCTTCTTGAGGGTGTTGACATCTTTATTTCATTCCCAGATACAATGCCAATGTTGATACCGGATCAACTGAGGATGGGTTCCTCTTTAGGTTGGGAGAGTGAAGACTTGTGTCCAGCTACTAGAGTCTGATGCTCTCCCCTTTCCTGCACGAAAGATGCCCGGACGGGTTATCTGGACATACCCTCCGAAGCTTATGTCAAACACTTAAGTGAGTAAGAACCCTTTAAGAGAGAGTAGATAAGAGAACTCACAATGTTGCCTCCCCCTGAATTCTACTTCAATGGGGTTTTTATAGGGCTCAATGGGGGAAAAGCACAGTAGTGCTAAGCTGGCCCTTGACTTAATGCTGTAGTGATGATTACGCAGTAGTGACAAGGCAATCATCGCAATTGCAAGGTGGCTAGCTGTTGTGTCAAGCAGCATGTCATGACACAACTTGTCGTCCCTTCAATCCTGTTGAAGGTATGGTATTAGACGTGCTAGTCTACTGATGCAGAAGTAAGGATGGGAAGAGTCCCATCAGTCATTCCGGTGTTAAATAGCCATTGTCTTGCATATCAGAGAGGATTTGGGGCTGTCAAGAAGATGTGGTTTGAGCAGTGGCCCAAATGGTCCGGATATAATGTTTCTGAGTGCTTTGAAGGTTGTCCGATCAGTGATGAAAGGAGTGACACGTGGTCCAGCTAGGGTTCTGCCATGTGGAAAGATGCGTAGAGGCACATGTGGGCAAATACGTGGGAGAAGGTCCCCACAGTTATCTCTTACCACACTATGGCTTCATGGGAACACGTTCAATGGGCTAATTCCTAAGAACATTGGAGAATTAACTTCTTTAAAGGATCTGTATGGAGCTGGTAAGTCAAATTAGGCAATTCGAAGCTACTACACTAGGCTACTCAACAAATCTTCAACCTGCAAGTACTCAAGTATATGATTTGGAGACACGGGTGAGATTAATGGAGAAGTGAGATTGATGGAAAAGGAAAGGAATATACTAGAAGCTATATGTTTTTTATATTCTCTAGATTGGATAACCATAATGAAGCTGATACTGGACCCCACTTGTAAAAACTTTAGCACTGTGACAAACCTTGAATAAAGATGTGTTTCTTAAAGACCTCAATGAATTCGTTGGTACCATTTCGGATGAGCAATGTTCTGATGACGACACCATGCATGATTGGAATGATACCGATAGCTGCTAGTGTTATATAGAATAGTATGATTCATGGAACAAGGCAAGTACAGGAAGATCCACAAAGGTTAAAAAGACAGTTTAGAACCTCTATTTTTTTAAAGGTGTAGACCCTCAATTTTGTCTTTTGACACTTGCATTTATCTTAAGGGTGTCACATGCACCCATTTTTTTTTCCATATGGCACCGCCATGACCCCTTTTTAGGCTTGATCGATGTTCAAGCCTTGTGTAGGTTCATCTGCGATCCAATGTAGTGCGAGTGTGTAGTTCATTTTGGAGTGTTGTTATGGCCAATTCCCTAGTTGTTCACATCATGCTAAAGAAGGGAAGTGAGGTCTCCCTAAAACTTCAGTTCAGTTGGAGTTCATAGGAGCAGGTTTGAATACGGAGCACTTGGGCTTGTTTTGATCATATCTCCTTCATTCAAACTCAGAATTGCACACCATTTTTTTTAGATTCCTTATTCTTCAAGGAATATTGTATAAAAATTTGAGAATTTTTCTCAACCGGTTTGTCAAGTTTTTTTGAGGCGGTCGACTAGTTGCCAACCGGTTGACTGGTTCGTCGGGGCTACTAGTAAATGACACTGTTTTTGGCTCTTTTGATGCCCTGTTTCTGAATGGTTTGAGCCCGTGTGCTCCAGATAGGTTTGGGGAATAGTTTTAGGTCCGATTTTGGCCATTTTGTGGAGAGATTGTAACCCACGTTGAATCCATGTGGATTCTTGGTGAGTAAGGCATGTTAAAGTTACGAGGGGCAGCTGCCCACCTTGGGAAAAGGAGAACTAAATGTGTTGTGGGTTCCAAAGCTGAAGGGGTGGATTTCCAGAGCTAAAGGAGGAGGAAAATGGTGTGGTGCAGATGCTGAGAAAGAAAGTCCGAGAGGTTTTTGAAGGGGAACTAAGAAAGAGGGGGGAGAAAAAAAGAATCTTAAGAAAAGACACTACAGAAGGGAAACTAAGAGAAACGTGGGGAAAAAATTCCTAAGAATCTCTGAGGATTTGGGTGACCTGAAGAAAAATAGGAAGAAGGAAAAAAGAGAGGTTTGAGGGAAAAATTGTGGAAATTTTTTAAAGAAAAACAGAGATAACGAGAAAGGAAAGAAAAAAAAATCTTGAAAAAAAAATGAGCAAGCCAATTTTTAATTAAAAAAGATTTGAAATCCTTCAACATCGGTACCCTTGTACACCCTTGTACAGTTACCATATTTCACTTATACACTTAGTGTAAATAGCTTGTACAATGCCATAAATTGGACATAGCAACACCTGAACGTCTGCTCATACACGGGTTAACCATATTTGTGATGTCTTGGTTAATTGAATAGAGGAAAACTGAAGTCTAAATTTGTTCCCCAACTACTAGTCATCATATTATTAAAAAAACAACTACTAGTCCATGAGTCTTACACAATAATCATACAAACAGATCAGTGAATGATGCACATGAAAAACCTTTCTACTGACTTCCTACATGCAAAACATTTAATATTCACAAACAATTTTCCCTATTATTATTGTCCTACTCAAACATAAAGGAGTTTCAATCATACAATTAATGGGGTCTTAAACATAAAGAATTTTTAACAAAGATGGATGTGACAATTCATCCCTAAAAGTAATAAAAACACTCTCAATCCTCCACAAAACTGGGTTCCAATTCCACAAATTGTACTAACCCGAAAACCCCTACTAGTGTTGCAGTGGCTTTAGATCTTCAAGGGAATTCTTGCTTTTCAAATCCGTTTGACCTGAAGGAATTGTCAAGACATTGCATGATCTTCACACAATCTTCTTCCCTAAACTTTACCATTTCACTCTATGAACCATACTCAAATCCTCTCTCTGAATTTATTATATTGAACAATAGACCTAGGTCATAGCCACATACACATTTTAAAGATATCTAACATGGCGACTTCAATTGACCACATATGAAACCCAAAATTTACAAACATTTAGTATGGAAATTTGAAGGGTATATTTGTTTATTGATATTTTATATCCTCTCTCTCAATTATGCAACTTATATGGACAAAAGGTTAATTTTTCATTGGAAACGAGTGTGCGAGTTCTTCAAAAGTATTCGAAAACCTTCAAGATAGGTAGACGTGTACACCCTTGTACAGTTAGCACATTTGCCTTGTACACTTAGTGTAAATGCCTTGTACAGTTGCAGAAATTCCACATAGGTACAACTAAACAAGTGCTTAAGAGTGGGTAAACAATGTTTCCATTCTCATGGATCAAGAAAAATGAGGAAAAATTTGACCCTAATTTTGGTTCATATTCATGATTAGTGGAGGAGCTAATAGAATGAATGAACATGGTGGACATCAAATAAAATGCATGCAATGGGTGTGTGGTCAAGCAATGTGTGTGAGGAATGTCCCCCATGATTGGAAATAGTAAATGAGTAAGTTTTTGAAAATCATTTCAAATCCCTTAAGATAGTCACCCTTGTACACTCTTGTACAATTAGTATATTTGCCTTGTACACTTAGTGTAAATGTCTTGTATAGTGGTAGAAATTCGACATAGCTACAACTAAATAAGTGCATATAGGTGGGTTAACCACATTCCAATGTCATGGCTGAGCGAATAGGAGGAAAATGAAACCCAATTTAGGTACATATTTAGCATTACTACAGTAGCTCATCCAATGAATGTATACAAAGAGAAATGAAGAATGTATCCTTAGAAAAAGGGAAATGAGCAAGCCAGTTTTTCAAAAGGATTTGAAATCCTTCAACATAGGTACCCTTGTACACCCTTGTACAATAAGCACATTTATCTTGTACACTTATTGTAAATGCCTTGTACAGTGGCAAACATTTGACATAGCTACAACTAAACACATGCATATGGCTGGACTAACCATGTTCCAGTGTGATGCCTAAGGGAAAAAAGGGAAATGAAACCCAATATAGGTTCCTATTCATCATTAGTGCGGGAAGTCATCCAATGAACATGTATGAAGTAATAAAATTGAATAGGATGAGTGCGTGATCAAGAAATGTGTCTGATGAATGTCCCTCATCCTTACAAAATGGAAATGATTTTAAATGGATTTGAAATTCTTTAATATAGGTACCTTTGTACATACTTGTACAATTAGCACATTTACCTTGTACACTTAGTGTAAATGTCTTGTATCAAGGAAGAAATTCCACACTACTACTGAATATCTGCTCATACATAGGTTAATCATGTTTGTAATGTTTTGGTTCATAAAATAAGGAAAAACTGAAGTATTATTTTTTTCCCCAACTACTAGTCATAATATTATTAATTTTCAACTCAAACATAAAGGAGTTTCAATCACACAATTAATGGGGTTGTGCTTTAGATCGTAGTAGAATAATTTTCAAAAATATGAATGTCACAATTCATCCCTAAATCTAATAAAAACACACTCAATCCTCCATAAACCTAGGTTGGAATTCCATAAAATATACTTACCTCATATATCTACTCCAAAAGGCCATACACCCTATTTAACATATTTTCATCTTCATAGGATGTTGTTGGGTCACTGCTATCATCATGACCACACTTGTAGCCGCTTTAGATCTTCATCGAAGTTCTTCATTTTCTCCGTTTTGTGTGGTGGACCAACCTCACAATCGTGACAACCATCTTCTCTGCTTTCAAGATACGTTTGATCCGAAGAATAGCTATTCTGGAGGAATTGCATCATCATCGGAGAATCTTCTTCCCCAAGCTCACTATCTCTCTCCGTCGACCATACCCATTTGTTCTCTCTGGACAATTAACCCAGCAAGCAGATTCTAAAATCGGATTTTTAAGACAGATGACATGCCATTTTTTAGGAGATCTTCTCCATTTTTGAGTTGTTTACAATCCTCA
Organism: Vitis cinerea var. helleri x Vitis rupestris; assembly: GCA_945999865.1. Classification (NCBI taxonomy): domain Eukaryota; kingdom Viridiplantae; phylum Streptophyta; class Magnoliopsida; order Vitales; family Vitaceae; genus Vitis; species Vitis cinerea var. helleri x Vitis rupestris. Next base: position 146,690 of record OX253931.1, on the reverse strand, counting down.
GTTGCTGAAGGAACAAATTCGAAGACGTTGGAGTTGAGGGAGAGAAAGGGGTAGGGGGTGGTGATTGGCCTTTATTTCAAATTTTAAAGACTAGTGACATGACATTTTTTATTTAACAAGTATGAAACCCATTAATTTAAAAGCATTTGAGTTGGAAATTTGAAGGGTATATTGATCTTTTCATATTTTATATCTTTCCCATCAATTATGGAATTTACATGGACTAAATCTTAATTTTTGGACCCACTTAGGCCCAAAACACAATTTTCCTAAAGTTCAATAGGTATTTTAGTTTATCACTATTTTATATCCTTTAAATCAATTAGAGATGATATATGTATTTTTGATCAATTTTGCCTCAAAGCGCAATTCTCCCTTGAGAAAAAGTGGGCGACTGGCCAAAATCCTCAGAATTTATCAACGCGTCATTCCCAGAACACGCCAGAGCCACGCGTCCCTACCTTCCATGTGTTGTGTCATCAGCCGTGATGTCCACACTCGCAGGGAATTAAAGCTCAAACGTCTCCAGGTCTATTAAAAAATCCCAACTTCTGATCCAGCCACCATCCTCCCCTTCTTCACCACCCAAAACATGGATGATTCATAGAAATTAAGCTCCATCCGAGGTAAACCCAGTTGCGTTTTTCAACTTTCTTGATTTCAGGGTTCAGATTTCTATTTCTCAAAATGTATTGCTGCAATTTGTGCTCATATCTATCTGGGTTTCACAGTCCTTGAGTCTTGCCTTGTCATGGAGACTAATACCGTTTCATAGAGTCATCAGAATTCTGTTCTGTTCTACCTTATTTTTATTTGAATCCGCACACATGTATAATTTCCTGTTTCCATACCGTTAGTCGAAAAATCAGCAATTGGGATTTACTGTAATAGCTATGCTATTCGACTTCTGTAACTTGACATTTTAGTGGGTAACCTCCACTACTCATTATTACTGAGGATGAATGCATGCTTGTCTTTCTGGCACTTAAGGAACTTCCTTGAAATTGTTATGAATTGTTTAACTACTTCATTCTTCGAATGCACATGTGTTTATGTGCCTTTATGGCTGGTCTGGTTCTGTGCCAGAAATAAAATTTATTTTCTATTTAATAGGAATTAGTGACCTTAGATAATGCAAATATGATTTTGATCAAATGAAAAGGCTTGGGCCTTTTTTTTTTTTTTTTTTGTGAATGAAAAACCTTCTTTAAAGCTTGAGAATTGGTGACTACTTTCAGAATTAGTGACAATTGTGGTCAATTAAGCTCCTATCTCTCTTCATATGCAATAAAAAATGACAAAGAAATACCCTATTGGCCTAAGTCAGAGTCTTGATAATTTTTCCCAAGAGAATAACAAGATGACATTTTACTGTAATAGATGCTACTCATTGTTGGGCGTCATAGAGACTCCAGAGGAAGGTGGAAAACACAGATGACCCTTGGAGGTATTTTGGATTTTCTCACTATGAAAATGTTGTTAGCCACCAAGATGTTGGATGATGGTATCAATGCATGGCAGGCTCACTGTAGATGGACAATTAGTTTTTTGAGGATGTGTTATGATCAGGGTGCCTGTTTTTCGTGAAACTATTTGCTCAATATTTAAGTTATGATTATGGGTGTGGTTTTAAATATTATTACCACTGTTATTATTATCAAATACAAATTAAAATGATGAATTCAAATAATTCTTATATCATGCCTGCATGATAGTGATTAACAATTTTCCATGACATGATTAAATAACGATACACTAACCTGCTTTCGGTGCATACGTGTTTATATTGATGATAAAACCGCTTGTGTGCTTCTTGTATTCTTCATGTGTACATGAGTTGTATCTCTTTTTTTGTTAGACTCTTATTCTAATACATTTATCTTAATTTCCCTATATAAAATAATAATAATAATAATAATAATAATAATAATATTCAAGGAATGTGGTTTTGTTTCACTGATTTTGATAAGAACTGCATTGAGCATGTGAATTTCTCAATTGAAGAAAGATGTGGGCCTGCCCACAAAACTGACGGACCAAAATGTGGTTTTTACCTAGCTATTTTGGTTCTTATAGGCAGGTATCAATGTATCCAAGATTTTTTCTAGATGTATTATTTTGGAAGGGCACTTGCTTTTCTTACCATTATCTGTTGTTAAAATGACTTTGATGGAGCAGTGATGCTAGTAAGTTAAATTAATGGGCTTGACAGGGTGATATCCTTGGAATATGAAGAAGAATTCTACATGGAGTTGCAAATTTTCACAGGGTAACCTATAAAAGGTGGAGAACTTAATTAATAAGGGAAGAAACATGTGCGACACCATGAAGCTCTTTGATTCTCATTGTCACCTCCAAGATCCAAGAATCTTGAACATGGCACCACAACTGATTGAAACAGCCCTTAATTCTGGCATAAGACATTTTGCTGTTAATGGAGTATCCGAGGTAGTATATCAGTTGAATATCATCATTAAAATTCTTCATCTGACAGATACAGATAGTTAGTTGACAAGTTTTGTTGTTGTTGTCGCAGAATGATTGGCATTTGGTGAAACAAATGAGTGACACCTATCAATGTGTAGTTCCATGCTTTGGGCTTCATCCTTGGTAAAATCAATTCTTCTTGTAATCATTTTCAGATAGACTACTAATAAGTAGGTACTTATTAGTAGAGTGAGTCACTTAGTCTGAGGAGGGTGGCAATGTGATGCTTCTGTTATGGTTGTATTTGCAGGTATGTTGCAGAGAGGACTCCCTTCTGGTTCAATACTTTGAAGGATTTCTTTCATGCTACTCCTGCTGCTACTGTTGGAGAGGTTTTTTTTTCTTCCTTGTCTGATTCTTATTATTTTTGAATTACCCAACTTGTATGCCTTTTATCATAAAGGAGAGATTGATGCAAAAGATTCGAATGTGAACCTTTCCTTTCAAAATCTTTACCTGGCTGATCCATCCATGTCACCTCTTTGTTAGTCATAAATCAATATTTAAACTAGTGGTCCTACTTTGAAAATTAGCCTGAGTGCAAGAGTTTGGTGGTGCATCCAAGATTTAGATTCTATGATCTTCATGTTCATATTCATCTCTTGTTTTCAGATCTTAGATCACACAACAAGACAAGGAAAAAAGTGACATTGTGACACAATGCTTTATGATATTACAACTATAAAGCAAGGTTGTAGAGGAATTAGGAACATAAAGTATACATATTTTAGGTATAAGTTGGGAGAATCATTAGCATCTCTTATTATAAAAAATTGATCAAAATACTCTTACTAGAAATAGGTGATAAAGAACTATTAGAAACTGTACTTTTATCCTTGTTGGAACAAACAAAATGTGGAAAAGAGAGAGGATACTTCATAAATCTGTCATGTGATGGGATGCTTGTGACTTGAGGTAGAGGATAAAGGGACAGAAGGACTAGGAGCAAAGGGCTGCATTATGTCATTTGTGTGGATGGCTAATAGAAAGGGCCTATTGCAGCTATATTTGCTACTGTTTGAATCATTCTCTTCCATAGACAACATGACCTCTGGAGCAGACTGATGAGTTGGACTTAAAATTGGTGGTTGAATAGAGTTGCTATGAGTGGTTATTCCCCAGAAGGAACACCCATGTAGATATGGATGTAAATGCGAATTGAAGCTTTGGTGGTAAATTCAACTGTTTCCCTTTGCATGGTTAGCCATTAGGTTAATTGTAATGTTCCCATCATATGAGTTTATCCAATGTCCATGAGTAGCTATGAATTACTTACCACCTTACTTTTCTCCCCTTTTGTTAGATATAAACATAAGCCCCTTGAATCTTAGAAGAAGGGACCTTTCCTAATGGTTTATCTGCTGGCTTGTTCTTATTTAGGATTCAAAATCATGCATAAATTTCTTTAAGGGAAACCCTCTTATTCAAGAATCTTCCAATAATTTATATATCTTCATTATAAATCAAAGATATATGGATACTTAAGGTAGATCAATCTCTTCTAACAAACACAGGCTGGAGAAGTAGACTGATAACAATTAATCCATTTGTTCACACTAACAATCAAGCAATAGTTCTTGCTTAGGAACAAAGCTCAGTAATAACATGCTGTACTTCCTTATTAGTCCTTGGAAACATAAAGGCATTGCTTTTCTCTGGTTGCATGTACCAAAGTATCCATCGCATGGATCTATATCAAACTCCCATCTCTCATACAAAGGAGTAGATCCTTCTGCCTTGATGGTTTGACGCTATCAATTTAGTTAATTCTTTTACTTGTTCTTCTTCTTAACATAGCCAAGGTCCCTCTCTCCATAAGGCAATCATTCTGATTTACTTCATATTAAATATTCAGTCACCCTTAGTTTTACGGATGTCAGCTGAACATGCTCACACTCCAAACCAATTTTAACCACATTTGAATTCCAATTGATGGATGTAAAATGCTTGAATACTACTACTAGACATATTTCCCCTTGTATCAGGAATTACAAATCAGAAAAGGAATTACTCTCACCCAAAGTCACAAATTTATGACTGAACAAGAGACATCCAAGCACTTTGACTGCATGAGGGCTACCAAACCTCAACCTGAAGGATGATAACTAATTCTTTTTACAATTAAGTAGTCTAAACAAGTTATAAGTAGGTTCACACTATGAAAAAGAAAAAGTAGCAGTTCCTAATCAGCAGTGCCAAAAAGCAGAAAGATGAGGAAATTGAGGAGAAAACTTGCAAATGCTTTCCAACCCCAAAATAAAAGCCTCTCAAGGAAAACCTGACCACATAGCAGTGATCTGTGGGCCAAAAAAATTTCTACAATAGGAAGGTGTACCCCCATGTTCAAAAAAGATCTTGTTTGGTTTTGGTTTTATTATTATTATTATTATTATTATTATTATTATTATTTTTAAGCAAGCATACAAATTCCACACAAACACACACACATAGAGCTTCCCTCTCTCTCTCTCTCTCACACACACACACACACACACACACTCATGCACACACATGAAGAGAAAAGAGAAGTTACAATTATGACCCTTGTTTATTAAACGGCTACACTCTTAACAACTAACATTTATAACATAAGTATGGACATATTGCATGATTAAAGTGAAGTCTAATGTAAAACTTACATATGAATTTTTTCAGATTGGTCTGGACAAGGGCTCACGTGGAAGGGAAATCGATTTTGTGAATCAGGTTTCACTAACTTTCCCAACCTTTTGTTGGTGGTATGAGTTTTTATGTTATTTTTCTTCATGATCTTGACACTTGAAACCACTTCGAGCTATGTGAACATTTCCATGTGTAATGCATTTGAAGCTCAAATTATTCTGTCTTATCTATTTGTAATTTTATGCACCCTGATTTCTAGATTGTTGAGAAATTTTATTGTAGTATGCATAACTGCATTTGGTGTTAACAATAGTTCCATTTGGTGCACCTCTAGTCAATTGCGTGAAAATTGTTACATTTAGCTTTTCCAACATTTCTTGTTTGCTTGCTAGTTGATATTTTTCTTTGGTCGTTTGACTGTGTGTTGAAAGACTCCTTAAAAGGCAACTGTTAAAGGATCTCTTGAATTTGATTATCTCAAATGTGGACCTGAGCAAGATTCTATTACTCATTCGTACATAAATCAAAAGGAGGTGTTTGGAAATATTAGTTGACGATAGACAAAATTTCATCATTTATTCATATATTGATTTCTAAAGGATTAAATATTCTTACTAATGAGGCTACAACTAAGCTTAATAAATCATAATACAATAATTTTTCCTGGAAATCAAAACTCTCCCAAATATTTGGGCCTTTGCTGGGTTAGTGGTTAATAGAATAGTAAATATTAATGATCTGCTTCAACTAAGGCAATCCTATAAAGAAACCAATAATAAAAAAAAAGAATATCCCATAAAATCATTACCCTGTATCGCTCCCAGGATCGTTTAAATTATGATGGTTATTTCTTCCCTCTGTTTTAAAGTTGTGGCAGAGACTATGCTTATGCATTCCTGCTATGATGGTTACTTTCTGGGCATGATTTATAAATGAAACCTGCTACTCTTTAATCTGAGTTTTGTGCTCTTAGCTAGGGTCTGTTATCACTAATGGAGCATAACTAAGTCACGTATTGCTAGCATCTCTGGTTCACTTACCATGCTTAAATTTGCTTGTTAATGTGCTGTAAAAAATCAGTAATTGAACTGGGAATTCAACTAGGCAAAAAAGTTATATAATGGAATTTGCAGATACTTAACTCCCTAACAAAAAGGAAGAGTACCACAACCCTTCCCTATCGAAAATCTCACAAACCTGATATTTGATCCTTTTCCAACCTGATGAGGGAAATTCTGATTACCCTGTAAAATGCCTTTCTTTGGCAAAAAAGAAAGGTTCTCACCACTAAAATGGCATCCAATCCTTTCTCCTACTCTCCTACTTGCTTCTGATAATAGAATGCTAAAGAGATGTTTTCCTTGAAGATGTTTTGTGAAACAGTTTTATTTGTTTAATTTTCTGTTCCAGGTTGAAGTTTTCCAGCAACAGCTTGAACTTGCCAAAGAGTTGAAAAGACCAGTTTCTGTCCATTGCGTTCGTGCTTTTGGTGATCTTCTTCAGATAATGCAGTATGGGTCTAAACGTTATTTGTATTTCACTTAATAGTTATTGTACTAACATGAAAATTCTTAGAAAGATAGTTGAATTAGATTTCATGACAGAAATTGATAATTACAGGCGCTTTACGATTCAATCAAGGGAAACAGAGAACTTTATTGTGGCTGGAACATAGAAGTTTAGAAAATATGCTGACATCAGTGGGTAATATCAATATTAATATAGAAGCACGATGGAAACAGTAGCAAACATAGAAATCTTCTATGAATGTATGAGAAACACTGAAATAGAGTTGAAAATAAACTGCATGGACAATGCATAAGTGTGTGGTGTAAAAATGCTAGAATGAACCTGACTAAATATTAATGTTCATTACAAAAAAAAGGCTACAATGTTCATCTTTCTTTTATTCAATACAACACAAGTGTTTTTTCTTATTAAAAACACTATAGTGAACCTTAATGAATATTGCATTTGTTCACCTTCTTTTGTAAATATATCATGTTAATGCACAAATCTTTTAGAGGTGAGATGTTTAATCAACTACTTCATGCAGTGGCTGGCAGTTAATAATAAAAGATTTAGGGAATTTAAAATATTTCTTTTGGAGCGAAAATCTTAAATGTAAGAAGGGGATTTTTGTTTCTTTGTGGAACTATGTACCAGCCATACTGAAAGGCAAGAAGTGTTTAGATGTAAAACATCTAAAATGGCAATCAAACAAAAATCATCCCTGATGAACTCCACTATTGCAACTGTTGCCATAATTTCCACCTCCATAACAAGGCCATTGTTGCCATCGCCGCCATCACCATTATTGCTACCACTAACAATGTACATCCTTCTTCTCCCTCCTGGGCCACCGTGCAATCTATGCTACATGGAATTCAGGTTGGGTGTCTTGTTTGAGTGCATCTCTCTGGGTGTTTCAGGTTCCATAGCCACACACATCATGTTTGATGTGGATACTTCGTACCTTTGGAAATATGAACGTAATGTTACCTGTTGATGATTAACATCACCATTTTCATCACCAGTTCCACCACCATTGCCATTAAGTCCACAACTAGAACCATTATTCTCCTCTTTGTCACCACTATCATGATTGACATGTTCTGTTATTCTCAATGTTGCCCACTACCTTCACCCCACTTTTTAGAAACTCTTTTTCAAATTGTTGATGCACCAATATTTGGCATAATCTTTCAGTTGCGACGTAGTTCATGTCAAAATCCTTTTGAAGCACAAACTTAATGTGTAGGTCCCAACCTCATGAATTTTTTAGCTGTATATTTCTGGGTTTTACATCTGGACCCCACCCCATATTTTTGTAATTTGTTAACTGTAAGTTGTGACCATGAAAAGGTGTACCCCAGTTATTTCATTTATTATTATGTTGTGGTTGCATAATTGTATGTTATACATGCTTACTTATTATAAGTACATATTTCCTCAGACATGTTGGACCTTTTCCTGCTGGTGTGATTCTTCATTCTTACCTAGGATCCGCTGAAATGGTTCCTGAATTTGCCAAACTTGGTGCTTACTTCTCATTTTCTGGGTATCTTATGTCCATGAAAGAACAGAAGGCAAAGAAAATGTTAAGGACGGTTAGTTCATCAATGCCATTGTTATGTGGTAATGTTAAAATGTAAAATGTTTCTATTTTCAAATGTAAATCCATTATATGCACTTGAATTCATTTTGTAGATACCTGTGGAAAGGATTTTATTGGAGTCAGATGCACCTGATGCTCTACCAAAATCAGATTTGGATTCTCTGTTTTGGGTTGAAAGAGACTCTTATGCTTCTAAAGAGCTTCAGACCAAGGACATAAACCCAGCTTCAAGTTCAGGCAATCTTTCTGATAATCCTGCTGTGAGAAATAAATCAGTACTGCCACAAGAAACACTTAATCATCCGGCTAACATTCATAGTGTATGTCTCTAGTTGTCACCCTTTTTCTTTCACTTTTTCCTTCTATATTTTACTTTATTTTATTACCTGTTCTGGAATCAATTATTCAACCATATTTAGTAAAGCATGGAATATTTCATCTTTTGCAGACACAATGCTGATCGAGTCCCTTGCTTTCATGTTTTACTTGTGACAAGTTTAGATTGAAATTCAACTATTTCTAAAGGAACAAGAGACCCTCATACCATTTTCTAAGGAATAGAAATATTTCGATTTGCTAGACAAAGAAGCCACCATCATAATTTCCGAACAAAATACCCTCCCAACCTACTGTGGCCATCCCATCTTGAATATGTGCCAGAAAAGAATCTAACATTCACAACTCCCGGTATTGAAATCTTCTATTCAACCTAGGATTCCAATGACCACTAATCCCTTCTACAAACTTACAGAGGGTTACAACAGCATCAGAGTATACTGCTATGTTAGTGGCTCTAACCATAACATTTTTCTATTTTCTATTTTTTTTCTGTCTGTTCATGTTTTGTTTTGTTCTAGTTGAATATGTGGGTTTTGGTTATGGGTACTCTAAATGGGTTTGGGGAACACTTGACTGCAATCTTCATTCATTAAAGCTCTTTGCTTGTCCTTTCCTGTAGCTTTATTTTGCTATCTTCTCCTTTACATGAACAGCTGAATTTTGCTTGCCTCTGAGTTCCTATCTGGGTCTTTCTGCCAACGCTGGAGTATGGGCATTATACAACACAATCATCTTTTAGTAGTTTATATATTAAAGCGTATTGTGTCTCTCTAACCACCATATCTGAAATTTCATTTCCCCCCACCCAAAAAAAATTGGAAAAAAAAAATCATCTTATAATGAAAACAACATAAGGTCCTGCCTCGTGCATTCTTACAGCTGTTATTGGTATGCTATATTGAACATTTTTAATGTTGTTTCCTATATTCCAGGTGCTCCTTTATGTCGCATCTTTGCTTGAGATGAGTAAGGAGGAGCTTGCAGAAATAAGTTACAGGAATGCCGTACGCCTGTTCTCTTTTGAGGGTTCAAAAATATCCCTTGAAGCTTAGTTTTTGTTTTTAATTTCTTTACCAAATCTATATGCAGATTTGGAGTAAAAATCTTTACCTCTGCTTTAATGTGTAATGTTTTTCCATGAATATTTGTAAAACAGTAATAGTGCAATGCTTAAATCCCGTTGAGGCCACTAGATCTGAAAACCAAATACAAACTATTTATATTCATCAATGCAGTTTGAGCATTTGAGCATCTCTCAACATAGTATGAATTTCATTTAGGTTTTTGTAACTATAATTTCTTTGAGAAAACAAGAGATTTGAGTGTATGAGCATCTGCAGTTTGGAATTTGAATGTGTATCATGGGTCATATGGCCTACCAATATTCTGCTATTGATGCCTTTTAGCTTACTGATCTCGCTGGGTTATGAATTATAGCTAATTGTCGCCATTTGTCTCAATTTTTGGTACCAGTCTTGTGGTAGTATCACTTATTCTATAGTTTTCCTAAGAGCCATGGAAGATCCTGGTCTGTGCCCAGAACGGAGTGTGATAATATTTCCTTTGAAATCATGTTCTGAGAGACCAACTAGAAGGGGAAAAAAAATCACCTGTACATTTATTTTGTTATTAAAGTTTCCAGGGGCGGATGAATCTTGGTTATTGGTGGTGTAACCTTCTTATGCCTCCTCTCTAGTGGGTTGTTCTGTGGATTTTTAGATTCTGGCATATAATCAAGATTTATTTTATTGCTCTGCCATACCCTTGACCAACAGTTTTTTGATATGATTAAAGCGCAGAGGGTGAGTGAGTGTTAAACTGCAGTAGCATGAATGTATGTTTTGAGTCCTTAAACAGTGATTTTGTTACTGATTGATTGATTAAAATTTAAGGCCAAGTCTTCACATAATAACATTACAAATATGAGGGGGAGAGAGAGGTGACAGCTGAGAGGACACAGAGAGAGTGAATCGTGAAGCAAAGCAACAAGAGGATGAGTATCCTAGTTGTGGAACTTGAGGCTGGTTATGATATTGTTGTTGACAGGGTCTGCCAAATGGTCCAGCAGGTTTTGGAAGGGCCCGACTCCTGTCACAGGCCCTTGTGCAAAGTAGCCCAATATGGCCAACATAGCCAATCTCCCATTCTTAACCTCTTTGAGCTTCAGATCCTTGAGGGATTTCTCATCTTTACCAAACCCGAGAGGGTTGAACAGTGGGCCTCCTGGGTAGGCTGGGTCGCCAGACCCTCCCAAGTATTTTTCAAGCCCGAGGAAGTACTGCTTCCCCATTGACCCTGGGTTGGCCCAGTCTTGGAATCTCCTGTGCTCTGCAAATCCCATCAGTGCCATCTCGAATACAAACAGTGTGTAAGGGTCTGCCCAGTAGTTGTATGTCCCCGCTGGGGGGAATACCCCGGTTTTGAACCAAGGCAGGGCGGTCTCCGGTGGGATGAGGCCCAGCTTCCCCAGTATCTCAGGCGCAATCGCACCAACAGCACCCAGCATGGCATACCGCCCGTTGATGACCTCCCCGTAGGCTAACCATCTTGGCTCGATGAACCCTCCTGTGCCCTCAGGGTCTGAAAGTCCCAGTGGATCGAACCCATAGTCACCTGGAAGACTGTGACATGAAAAACCACCCAATCAGTAAAAGTAGCTTTGTTTTGTATACCATCAGTCATATGGAAAAATGTATACCTGCCATCCAAGTAAGAAAGGCTCTGCTTGGATGCAAACCAGAGGGGCCTGTCAGCTCCTTGCTGAAAATGAGCGCCACCAACACAACCCAACCCAGAGTTTAGAGAGTTTGTTGAGTAAATTGGAATTCGGGATTTAAGAGTAGCGAGTCAGTTAGTCAGATAGTCAGTTACCTTGACTGGTGGAGTAGAAGCTGCCCTGACCACAAAGGAAGAAGACTTCCTTGATGCAGATTGCAGAGGCCTTGACCCAAGTATCTGTCTGGCAGTCTCCACTGAGGAAGTAAGAGAAGATGAAACCAAGGCCTGAGCAGCCATTTCTTGTTGTGTCTGATTGAGTTTTGAGTTTGGACGAAGATGAAGAAGAAGAAGAAGAATAAGACCAAAGAGCCCTGGATAGAACACAAAACACAGGGCTTAAGAGAAGTCAGTGGCCACTAGTACTTGTGGTGGTGGATGATGAGAGTGTGTTCCAAGTGTTGGAGATTAGATTAGGATCCCATTGTCCAACAAGGAGTGCGCACCTGGCATGAGTAGCTGGATAAGGAACCTCTCACACTGCTCCATTGCCACATGGATGCCTCACAGCCACTGCTCCTTCCCTGCTTGCCTCAAAAGATCTCGGATTCTATCAAGGGGAGACACACATTTGACATTTAGCTCAATTCTTCACACTCCAAAATCTGACTCTGTCCCATTTGCTTTTCATCACACCCACTGTCCCACACACACCCACCATCCTTTCATAACCCAATGCAACATTTTAACACACACATGATAACAAGGATAAATTATAAGATTCATCCTTCCATTTTATCTCAATCTAGCCCACACGTTTTTCTATTAAGCAATACCCACTCTATATTATGTCTGAATATCAAATAAATCATTATATTAAGATTTTTTCATGAAACACAGACAAGGAAACCCATATGAGATTTTTCATTAAATTCTGGTAAAATTTTAATACAAGGACATATGAAATTGAGACGCACCCAACAGTATAAGAGTGATTTTTAAAAATATACCTTTCGTAAATGCTTGCTCTCTGTCATGATTTTTTGACTTGCTGGCCAGCAAATCATATAGGTGGTGTACCGGTTATAAAGTGGTAATATATCCTTTCGCTGTTGAGGGGATTTGAACCCAAACCAAAAGGTTTGAAGTTCAAACCAATGAGCATCCGAGTAAACTTAACCTTATTACATAACATGTACTAAACATATATATACATAAAAGAATATTTTAAAAAGCAAATTAATTATAATTATTTTATAATTGAATGCAAAATTTTTCTTTTAATTGATTACCAAAAATATAAAAATTATATAATTTTCTTCACAATGTTTTTAATATCACTAATAATTAATTAAATATTAAAAAATTATGCATATATCATAATTTATTTTATATTGTTTAATATAATTGAATTAAATGGATTATAATTTTAATATTAATATATATATTAAAATTAGACATATTATAATCAAATATCATAATATTAAATGTAATTTAATAATAAATGTACACTTATAAAATTCATATTTTTATCGATGCATACGATATTATTATCAAATATGATAAATCATATTATACATATATCAAATTATTTAATAAAACAACTTAAAAATATCATTATATTTCTTATTACATTTTTATGAAGTTTTTCTTATATTTTTATAAATTTTGATCAATTTTAGGCTTATCGATATTTTTTTTCAAAATATCCACCTATATATATCCGATATATCCGTAAAATCAAAGTACCGATATATCCGTGATTACCGATATTTTCATCCTTGATTACAACCAATGTTGTCTTTCTAAGAAACAAAATCCATCAAATCCCATCCATAACCTTCCACGTCAAAATGGACCTTCAAAATATTTTTGAAAGGCTACAAACAAAACAAGCAGAGATTGCTAGAATAGAATGAGGGTAAAACTAAAAACCCAGCCTTTAATGGCTTGTACGGTTTTTCAGCCTATTTAAGTGATAGTAGGCTAATAGCCAGAGAAAACAAGACAAGAGAAAAGGGATACCTGGAGAGAGAGAGATAGAGAGAGAGAGAGAGAGTGTAAAATTGTTTTTCTGAATAAATTTCTATTAATTTTGTTACCCTATTTGTTAGAACTTAATTTTTAAATTATCTTCCTAGGGCTCCTTACCCTTTAGAGTGAGTCCATTAGATATCTGCGGGCCTATGAATGTAAAGACACACCATGATGCCTCTTATTTACTCAAATTCATTAATGATTACTCATGTTTTGGTTATGTATATTTGATCTTTAATTGCTTTAAAGCATTAGATTGTTTCAAGTGCTTTTTAGCAGATGTGGAGAATAAAAAAAATGAAGAATTTAAAGATTCTTCAAATTGATAGAGGTTGTGAATACTTGTCACATAAGTTTCAAAAACTATATAAGGAGAAACTAGACGGTTAACAATTCTTGGCACTCCATAATAACATGGTGTAGCATAAAGAAATGATCATACTTTACTAGATATGGTTAGATCAATGATGGTGCAAGCCACCATCTTAATATCTTTTTGGGGGGATGCTTGATTAATTGCTACCTACATCCTTAACTAAGTGCTTTCTAAGTCAATCCCTACAACTCTATATGAGCAATGAAATGGTGCAAAACCAAATTTAGAGAATTTGCGACCTTGGGGTTGTATAGGTTATGTTTCATAACACTTCTCACAGATATGGGAAGTTAGGCCTTAGAGCAAATAGGGATATCTTTTATAAGATATTTTGACTATTCAAATGGTTATGTAATGTATGATGAACATCCTAATGAAGGATTGACTGAAATAAAGTCATGTAATATTGATTTTATAGAAAATGATTTTCTGAGTATTGGTGAAGTAAAGAAGAGTCTTGAACTCTATGAGTTGCAAAAGGAAGCAATACAATCTTTGAATAAGGGTAGGGAATTACAAGCCCATTTTGAAATTGCTAATGATAGTAAGACAGACTTGCCTCCTAGTCGGAATATGCCACTAGATGACTTTTCACAAGGTCTTGAGTTATGTAGAAGCAAACAAAGCCAAATTTCCCTTCGTCATTTTTAGATTAAAGGGGAATTTTATGTGTACTCTATTAGACCTTGATGAACTTGCTTCTTGTGAAGAAGCTTTGACTTCACTTAAAATCGACAAAATAGATGGCTACAATGAGGGAGGAAATGAGTTCCATAGCAAGGAATCATGTTTGGGAATTAGTTGATCTTCTGCTTAAGCGTAAGACCATTGGACATAATGAGTTTTGAAATTTAAAGGCAATGTCAATGGTTCATTCAACAAATATAAGGCTCTTTTAATGGCGAAGGATGTACCTAAAGAGAGGTATATATTATGAAGATATGTTCTCCTTGGTGGTGAGATTTGCCTCTATTCGCCATATTCTGGCTATAGTTGCACATTTAGACTAGGAGCTTTTCCAAATGGATGTGAAAATTGCATTTCTTAATGGAAAACTAGATGAGGAGATCTATATGGATCAACCTATTCATTTTGAGGTCGAGTGAGAAGAACTCAAAGTATGTTGTCTCAAACGTTCCATTTATAGCCTAAAACAATCATCTAGGTCGTGGTACTTTAGATTTCATAAGGCAAATTATTTCTATTGGTTTTGAAATGTTAGAAGAAGACCACTATGTGTAGGCCAAAGGATTAGAGAGAGACTTCTCATTCTATTTTTGTATATTGATAACATTCTATTAGCTGGAAATGACATGGACATGATTATCACCACCAAAGGGTGGTTGTCCTCCATTTTTTATATGAAGGACATAGAGGAAGCAAATTTTATGCTTGGAGTTAAGATCTTAAGGGATTACTCAAGAAGGCTTATTGGTTTGTCTTAGGAGACTTATATTAAGAAGATTTTATAGTGGTTTTAGATGAAAAATTACAAACCTATTAACACTCCTATCGAGAAGGGTTACGCCCTGAGTTTCTTATGAGATTGCAATTGAAAGTCTAATGTATGCTATGTTGTGTACTTGACTTAACATATGCTTTGCAATTAGGTTTGTTAGTTGTTACCAAAGTAACCCAGACCTTATTCATTGATGAGAGACTAAGAGGATTTTTTGTTATCTCCAAGGGATTAGGGATTTTATCCTCTATCATTAAGGTGGGGACTTGAGATTAAAAAGATACTATGATGTGGATTGGGTTAGTGATAGAGATGAACGTAAATCCACCACAGGATATGCTTTCTTACTTAATGGTGCC
The DNA here is from genome assembly GCA_945999865.1 of Vitis cinerea var. helleri x Vitis rupestris. NCBI lineage: Eukaryota > Viridiplantae > Streptophyta > Magnoliopsida > Vitales > Vitaceae > Vitis > Vitis cinerea var. helleri x Vitis rupestris. Next base: position 131,178 of record OX253931.1, on the reverse strand, counting down.
ACTATTAATTGGTGTGGTAAAAAGCAATCTTGCATTGTTCTATCCATTATAGAGTTAGAGTATGTCACTTGTTCAATAATCAAACAAGAGGTTGTCTGGTTGAAGAGATTCTTCTAACACCGAAAAGTCACAACTCTAGCCAAAGAGCCCATCATTATTTTTTGTGATATCATGGTTATTCTAGCATGTAGTAAGGATCTTAGATATCATGGTAGAACCAAACACATAGATATTTGTTTTCACTACATTTGAGACATTGTTGCATAAAAAGAGGTAGTCCTAAAACATATCTTGACTAGTAGAATGATGGTTGATCCACTTACTAAAACCGTTGTTGTGGATGTCTTTTGAAAAACCGAAAGTCCAATAAGGAACTGTTGGGAACCCTGAATTACTCTGTTCCCATGCCATGGATCTCATAGGGTGTATGCATCTATCCTTAGGTCTCTTTAGATATAACATAATAGAAAATAATGACTTCAAAAACCATTATAGAATAAAGATGTAGAGAAAAAGTGCTCATACTTGGATCTGGGTATTCCCAGATCAATTCCTTACAGTGAAGAACATGCCTAGAAAAATTGGAGAATCTCTCCTCATGTTGCTACCCAAGTGAGCATCTCGTGCAAGTCCCGTGCACACAACATGTGTGTATTCCGTGTAGTTCTCATGCATGCAGCTTGTGTGATTATAATGTGTTTATTATATACCTAAGATCTTCTACTTGATGACTCTTCCTTGTGTCTAGGTATTGAGATGGTGGAGATCTCAAGGGTGGAGGCTAAGGTTTTCTCTTTGGACTGAAAAAGGAGAATGGTAAGACATAGAAACTTTAACCCGTAAAAGAATATTTATTGGTTTCCTATTGAGTTTAAGTAACTTAAGCCCACCATTGGCTTGAGTCACTTAATCTAACCCAAAAATGTTGCTAATTGATTAATTAACCATACAAGACCCTAATTAATCAATTAGTCCAGTCTAGACATACCACTCACTTATCCTTGTCCAACCTTGCATAATTACCAAAATGCCCTTATGCACAAAAGTGAACTAAAAACCCATCCAATCCTCATAAACCCTACTATCAAGGAATATGAGCTAAGAGCAAGGACCATTAGGACTCATAGGAGTACTGACTCCCTTGGAATCAAATTCTGAAATTAATTCAACATCCCACTATAGAGAGTCAATGGCACTCTAGTACCATATGTATATTACAACGAGACACCAAGTGCTTGGGTCTGTGACCTACTATCCACTGTATGCAGACTCCCCATGAACTGGTATCCTTAATCTAACAAGGTAGTGATATCACCTATCAAGATTACCTCTCAAATCCTTGAGTTACAAATCCCACTTATTATGTGATCAATTGACATACTCTAACTCCAAGGATAATATGTCAAATTCCACTAAAGGAATTATTGTGGCCATAGATTTCATGATCACATGTCTTTCGGATCATCCAAGGGGACACATTGTCTCAATCCCATAAGATATCATGGTGCTAATATTGAGAATACATATTGCCACTAGCCTCCATCAACAATGAATCTATAGGGATATATGACCACTTTAAGGTCTCACCCATAGGTCAAAGCCTCATGTTGATTTTGGCACAGACTCAATATCCTTTCAAGGTTGAGAGTCCATGCAGTATAGTAGCTTGGTGAATCATGACAATTGGTAGTCTTGTGTCATGATTCACAATAGGTCATGTCCAAAGTGCATCATGTTAAGATAAAACCCTTAAAATTATGACATGATGCAATAAATTTGGAATTCATTATTTTTTTAATGATGTTCCAATTTCACTTTTATCTATCCTTATTCCATGTATTATACTTTATGAGCATTCTTGCCTACATCTTTTGCATTATATGTGACTTAGGTACATTAGGAGTTGCATAAAAGATCTAAGTCATGGTTCCCTGCAAATAGATGACTTGTTCACAATCGGTTCATGGGTCTAGGAAACTCATTAGAGGTTGTAGTGCACCACCTCCTAATTGGAAGGATGACTGGTCTTGGCTATTGGGATGAGTTTCCCATGGTGAGTGCACTAGTGTATATGGTTGCACATTGGATAAGACCTATACTAAGTTATGACTTAAGGCTATTAAGTAGTCATGACTTCACCAAGTTGCTTCATTGTATTGTCTCTCAACCCTGAGAGAATATTGAGCTAATACTGAAGCTAGCAATGGCTTTAACCTACAGGTGAGATCGTAAGCTGATCATATATTCCATATGGATTGGGTCACTATTGGTGGGAATCAGTAGGAATAGGTATTCTCAATAAAGGCACCATGATATCTCTTAGGATTGAGACAGTGTGTCCCCTTAGGTGATCTTAAGGAGGTGTGTTCATGGAAACCATGGTTATAGTAGTTCCTTAAGTGGAACTTGACATAAGCTCTTTAAGAGCTACGATATGTTAATTAAACACACAATAGGAGGATCTATAACTCAAGGATTGTAGAGGTAGTCTTGAAAGGCTGATAGCTTTCACCTTATTAGACTACGAACACCAGTTCATGGAGAGACTAAACACAATGGATAGCAGGTCACGGACTTGAGCACTTGGTGTCTCGTTGTTATTTACATAGGATACTGGAGTTCAATTGATTCTTTGTAGTGGGATGTTGAATCAACTTTAGAATTGGATTCTAAGGGAACCAGTATTCCATAGGTCCTAGTGGTCCCTACTTTGAGCTCATATACCTTGTTGGCATGGGTTATGAGGGTCGAATTGACTCTAGGTTCACTTTTGTGCATAAGGGTGTTTTGGTAATTACATAAGGTTGCGTAAGGGTAAGTGAACAAGGTCTCTAGATTGTGCTTATTGATTAATTAGTAGGCCTTATTGGGTTAATGAATTAATTAGAACCCATTTTGGGTTAGATTAAGTGACCCAAGCCCATGTGGGCTCAAGTCACTGAAGCCCACTTAGGAACCCTATAAATACCCCCTAGGGGTTAGGGTTTCCATACCTTTTGTCTTCCACCATCCAAAAAGGTAGAGAGCAATAGCCTCCACCATCTTTTCCTCCCCACCGAAAGTGTGCTAAGATCAAGGTTCGAGTCATCGAGCGGAAGACTTTGGGTTTACAAGACTTTTACGATTTCGATCTTCATCTTCACCATGTGGATTTGATTTGTGAACATCCGAATTTGAGGTATGGTTTTCGTTAGCACTTTCTGAATCCTTTTAAAGTATAAAAATTTTATTTTTCCATTGTGCATAGGATTTATAAAAATCCTAGGATAGTTATGCATGTTCTTAACCTAATTCGATCTTGGGAAACGGAGAGATCTGAGTTTTTCCCATCACATCACATACACTAGTGCACTCACCATGGGAAACCCATCCCGAAAGCTAAGGCAATCCATCCCTCTAATTAGGAGGTGGTATTATACAATCTCTATTGGATTGCCAAAACCATGAACCAATTGTGCACAACTTATCTACTTACAAGGAATCCATGGCTTGTATCTTTCGTGCAACTCTTAATGCACCTAAGTCATGTACATTGTAGACATGAATTGAATACTCAAATCAATGTCAATACACCAAAAGGATCGCAATGGGATAGTTAAGTCTAACTTTGTTACATCATGTCTTACTTTTAGGGGCTCAATCCCAACAAGAACACCTTGAGGATGAGTGAATGGGTGATTTAAAAATTTTCAATAAGGATTTACATGTTATACCCAGAGGAGGCTCAGTCATTTAGTGATCTTTAACCCTCAAGGAGTTAAAAGAGAGGTATTTATAGGCAAAAAAGGCCTAAGAGTTTTGGTTTTGGAAGAATTCTAAATCAAACTTATGTGACAAATCTCAATAAAACCTGCATGACCGCTCGAGCCAACTCACTCACCACTTGAGTGGCTCAAGCACTTGAGTAGTCCTATGCGCTTGAGCGCTCCAGAATGCTTGAGTGGTCCTGCCCTATTTCAAAAGTCAAAATTTAAATTATTTTAAGTTCAAAACAAAACCAATCCTTTTAATACCTCAATAAAGCCTAATTTTCCACAAGCCAAATCTTTTTAGACATACTTGTGATTTCCTAGTTGGACGAACAATAACTTTTGATCTTCAATGGAGAGTAAGTCATTATCTAAAAATACTTTTATGGCCAAACGTAAAAAGAACAAAATTGCCAACATATAAACAAGACTCGGTGTCTTAACATCTTTTAAACTCATGTGAGGAGTTTAGGACTTTGTAGACTTTGATATGTATTTTATTTTTAGACACCTCTTGTGTTAACATTTTGTGGGTATCTTATGTATTTATTCCTCATAGATGTGGATTTTTTTTTAGTTTGATTAATATCACCAACATACATTATTTGATTGTCACTAGGCTTAAATTGGCCCATTCACATGGACAATCACATTGGCGCTTAGATGACAAGTAGGATGAGACGATATTTATTTTGGTGCTAAGAAAATGAACAAAATAAACTATATATTTAGAACGTCGCTTTAGCTAGGCTAAGATGAGACATAAAAGTCAAAAATGAAATTATTTTGTAAATTCATATTAGCCTAAACAAATTCGAATGTGAGATCTTAGGCAGGTGCTTGATGAGTGACTGTGCTAAGAAGCTTAGGTTAGGCGCTTAGGGAGACTACTAGGCTAAGATTTGTATAGTGTTAGAAAGCGACACACTCGTTCTTGTGGGAGCTCCGCGATAACATACTTATGATATTATATGAGCTATTTGTGACTATTAGAGGGAATGGTTGGATGGATCTCTACTCCAACATTGTGTGAACCCTTATAAACTACTGTAAAGTTTACTCTATACCCTTGAACCTAGGACTATGCCATGAAGTAAGGGTAAGATGTCAATACTTTAATATGTAACCTAAGGTTCATGAGTGATATGTTTTAGTGGAATATGTTTGAAAAGTAGTCAAACCTAAATGGATTGACGTGGGTGGTCAGGGAAAATTGTTAGTAACACACTACTATTTGTAGCTCATAGTCTGAAAAATTATATCAACTTTGTGTTCAATATAATTATGAGTACAAATATGTATATAAGTTGGGATTAAGCATTTTTAATTGAGATATAACTCATTGAGGGGTTTTTAAAGGTGCTCGAAATAGTGTGATTAACAAGTCTAGGGTATAAACGAGATTTTTTATTTTGAGTGATGTTTATGCGACTGAGATGGACACTTAGCATAAGCACTCCTACTTTACAATTCTCTTCATATCACATGCTTTCCTTTTTTGTATGAATTAAAGGACTTGATGCAAGATTAAGAGAAAAATGAGAGAGATTTTATCCATTGTGGATGAGTGAGAAATGTTAGAATGTATTTTTTTGTGTTTTTTAAATTCGTCGTCCGCATGTGGGTTAAATAAAAGGAAGATGAATAAGCATATAAGATTCCATGAAATTCAAATTTTTTTTTGAATTAAATTGGTTCAAAACAAAATAGAGATAATTATCCATTCAATTCAGAATCCTTATCTTTCACCAATAAGGTTGCCTATAAATAGTCAGCTCATTAGTGAGTCCAACAATATTTTCTCTACAAAGTTTGAGCTTCTCCATATCTCTTATATTTTCTTTCGATCAAGTTTTTCCTGGTATCCATCTACACTTAAAATTTAGAGAATAGAGCAATAAAAAACTGTAATAGTTTCTTTAAATAAGGAAGTTACCAACATTAGAAACTATAATTCAAGCTACAAAGATCTTTCGCATGTATTTATTTAGACTATGGTTTTAATTTTTATCTTACATTAATTATCCATTCAATTTGGAATCCTTATCTTTCACCAATAAGGTTGCTTATAAATAGTTGACTCATTGGTGAGTCCAACAATCTTTTCTCTAGAAGGTTTGAATTTCTCCATATCTCTTCTATTTTCTCTAGATCAAGTTCTTCCTGATGTCCATCTACACCTTAAATTTGGAGGGTGGAGTAATAAGAAACTCTAGTAGTTTATTGGAAGAAATAAGCTACCAATAGAGATCAATCTTTTCTCCCGAAGGTTTGAGTTTTTCTATATCTCTTCTATTTTCTCCGGATCAAGTTCTTCTTGGTGTCCATCTACACCTTAAATCTGGAGGGTGAAGTAATAAGAAACTCTAGTAGTTTCTTTGAAGAAGGAAGTTACCAACATTAGAGATTATAATTCAAACTACAAAGATCTTTCGTAGGTATTTATCTGAACTATGGTTTTAATTTTTATCTTACATTATTTATTAGCTTTGAGTTGAAGTTTTAAATTAAATTGCATTAAATTCTTCATCAATAATCCAAAGGTAACACATGTAACTATACTAAGAATAATTTTATTGGTAAACTGCCATGACCATACTTTTTTCAATAGTATCCTTTACAAGATTTTTAAGTTAAGATATTTTATTTTATTTATGAACTTTTTTAATATAATAGATGGTAATATTTTTGTGAATAAATTTGTTAGATTATAACATAATAGTATATGTTGAATATCAATTTCATTACTCTTTTTAGAACTCATGAATCTAAAAGAAAAAAAATCTAGTAATATATGATTGCTTCTTTCGCTTTTGTCATACCCTCTTTAATTCATGTAAATTCATTTTCATACAAAGTTTGTTGAGATAATTTTGATAGAAGACAACACAATCCAAAATATGTTAATCCATAAATCTCAACTACATGTATCATGAATTGTTTCATGGATTATGAATATCCTTAAATGATTTTTAAAACGTTGTTTCCTTTCTAGACATACATATTATAATACTATTGTTGCACATAAATACATATTCTATTTGAGATTATGTTTTGTGGCAAGGGATAACCGACTTCTGCTTATCAAAATAATTGAGTTTTTACTCCATTTAAATAAAATAAACTTGTATTAATTGTAGCACAAGGTATATTTGCCACCATTCCAATGTCCTTTAGTTGTCCAAATTAAGTTGTATTTTGCTAGTAGATTAATAGAGAATGTACTATTTGATTATTTATTATTTACAAGACATATAAGGATGGAAATGATATTTATATGTTTTAAGTCAATGAACAATCCTTAGGAAACTTGCTAGGTGTGCTTTATCTATGTAAAAATGTTTTAAGGTTTTATTTTGTATTTGCTAATGTATAGACAAATACTTTATTTTAATAGTATTCCAAGTCAAGATTTTTTTTTTCTTTTTGTAAAATCTTTCCTTTTCAAATTTCTCTTTTAAATCATTAATGAGCTCTTTTAAAATTCCAAATGCCAAAATCCACTTTTACAATCTAGCTGAGAAAAGTATTTACATCCTTGAATGAAATTCATTAAAGAATCTTTATTTGGAATTTCATAGGAATCGCTATATGTATTATCATTTAATATTTTATAATTAATAACCATCCTAGTTTTTCCTATTTTTTCTTCATTATGGTTTCTTACTAAAAAGGTTGAAGATCTATGGGAACTAAAGCTTGGTCTAATGAGGTTATTCTGCAATAGTTCTTCTATTTGAATTTTGTATTCCTTTGTATCTATAAGGTTTCATGCTATATCTTTCGTTTTTATTGTTAAATCTGGTTTTTAATTGGTAATTTACAAGTTGTTTTATTTATATGCCAATGTTTTTGTGGGTCTTATCCTATAATTCCTATTTTTTTGCTTCTAATATAAGGTTTTATAACTTATTTGCATTCCTTAATTGTTCTGAATAATCATTTATTATAATATCCTTTTGTGCTTCTATTTTGTTAATTTGATGAGAGGTTACATTATGATTTTTATTTGATGTATTTTCTATGTTTATATAAACAATTTTTGTGGTTTTAGGATGAAAACTAACTTGGTTATTTTGTATTGTTATCCCTCATTGTAAAGAATGTACAAAATTTAATCCTAAAATGAAAGGATATAAACTTATAGTGGGTACAAGATAAGTTTGAGGTAACACTAAGGTTATGTTGTTAATTATGATTGGTACATTTGAAATATACTAGTTAATATTGGTTTTTGTTGATTATATTGGACTAATTCTACTGGTTGAACTAGTGTTTGCTAGTCTTCTCGAGGTACTAAGGTTTCAAATAAAAGGTTTTTACTAGCTCTAATATCTAACATTGCAAATGAACCTTAGGCAAAATGTTTCAAAATTGATATATAATTTTACCTAAAGATCGTGCCAAGTGCTAGAAGCAAAAAGACCAGAAAAGATAGGTTTTCGAGCTAAAAATGATGAACCAATCAAGGCACTGGCCAAACAAGCTAGTGTACCGGTCGACCGGTTTCCCCTTCCCTGTCGAGGTCCAGTCGAGAGGTGCAAAAAACACTCTCTCTCTTCCAGTAGCATTTCTTTCTTGGTTGAGGGATTTGCCTTCCCGATCGAGGTCCGATCGAGGGTAACAATCACCTGTCAAGCATTAAATGCTCTAATAGCTAGTGAACCAGTCGACCCCCAGCTCGACCAATCGAGGCTGCTTTTTGGTATTTTTGGCTCCCGATGTTAGAAACCTATAAATAGAGAGCTCCACTTCATTTATGAGCAAGAGAACACCTGCATTTATTTTTTTACCTACTTGTTCTTACCTTAAAAGCTGTCATTCTTTGCTTGGTGCATTAAATCTCCATTTGCATACTCTTTAGTGCACCTTTGTGATTCATCCTAGGCTTGAGTTGTATTTGAGTCATTGTTGAGCTAGGTTGAGAGACTTAAAACTTCTTATTTGAGTGATAAAGCCTTCAAGTGAGTTGAGACTTAAAGAGATTGTGTAAGATCCCATTGGAGCATGAATCCAAGTGTAAAGGTGATTAGAAGCTTGGTTGAAGCTTTAAGTTAATGGAACCCTCACTCGATTAGGAACTTGAGGAGAGTGGACGTAGGTAAGGAAGTGTCGAACCACTATAAAATTTGAGTTCGATTTCTCTTACCTTATCTTTTTATATTTGCTTCTCTTATGCTTAAATTTGTTGTGTTTATTAAACCTCAACTCAACCCCCCCCCCCCCCTTTTGGGTGTTTGATTCATGCCTATTTGGTGTCTCAGCTGATTTGTGTCCAGTTGGTGCTCCTTGATGGCGGGAGTAATCAACAAAATTTATAACCTATAACACCATGAACTAGGGTAGCAAAGAAAAAGCTACTATAGCATAGTGGCTCTAGGATCGTTCACTGGGAAGGGTACTCAAACTAAAAATGATACCAATTCAAAGTGAATTGGTGCTGTTTCATTTCAAGATTAGCTTAAGAAATAAAACACAAACTTTGGTAGAAAAAGGTTTGGACTTAGATTAACAACACAACAAGTGATGGAAATTACTTAGGAATAAAAGCATTCCTTGGAGATTCAGGTATACAAGGGAGGTTCCTCATGCAATAGCATAGCTCCGGTCAGTTGGTTCAATTCCTCACATTAGAGAATTAACATAAAGTCAATTCTCTAACAGGTGCTGCACAAATGCATCCCTCAATTGGATTTCAGCTTTAATTCTCTCACTGATGCAACTTGTAATGGTTCGAGCCTCTCACTTAGCCTTCACCATTCAAGGTGATCTTCAACCTTGGATTACCCGTCAAAAGCTCGCAAGAGATAACTAATGGATGTCTCCTTAGAGTCCAAAAGCTTATCAAGTGTTGGCTATTCTAGAAAATCCTACCTTCAAGTCACCTACCAGAGGCTCGCAAGGGGTAAACTAGTGCATCCCCATGGTTAGAGATCACTTGCCTTACCAAGTGTTGGCCCAGGTGACTCCAAGGCGTTTTAAGTTAACTAAAAACATTAGAAACCATTCACGGGACACACTTTCTCTTCATTCATAGCTGAAACCACAAAGCTTCTGAGTCTTGCACTTGGAACCTTTCCCGGCAACCTTAACTCCAAGGAACTAAAAGGTTTAGTTACTCATTCTCTGGGGAAAACTCCTCAGAGAGTGCATAACTTAGTAAATAAATAAAAAACACAATCAAAGTGAGAAGGTAAAGCAGAGCTCAAGCTCTGTATATTTCTTTCTTTGAAACTTTTACAAAAGGTTCATCACCCTCAGAACAGGCTCCTCGGGCTCTATTTATACCAAAATTACATTAACAGCTATTACATAGATATTTAGCCAAATTCCTAACTTAAAAGCTAAGGAATCCTATAATTGGTGGCTTACAAGGAGAATTTGGGGATTTAGACAACAAAAATCTAATGAAAAATATCTCCAAGTGTCGGTTACAAATATCGGGAAGCACTAAGGACCATTTCGCAGGTGAAAAATGAGGTCTGCGAAATTTCGCAGGTGCATAAGAAGGGCTGTGAAATTTCTTTGCAGCAAAAGGCTGATTCAACACCTCTGCGAAGTTGGCTTCCATCTTGTGGTGTTTGGCTTCCATCGCGGCGTGAAGCTTCAGGGGAAATCCATAGCACTGTGCAAAAGTGTTGCAAAATCATTCCGCAACAAAAGGCTGATTTCGCAACACTTTGCTGAGTCCTTCCTTCAGCTTGGAGCAGTCATCTTCCAAAAGCTGTAACTTCCTCATTTCAACTCCGAATTGCACACGGTTTGAAGCATTGGATTGTTGACTTCCTAAGCTTTCAAATGACATATAGCATGAAAAAATTGGACATCAGGAAGTGCTCCAAAAGTGGCTGAAATGACTGTCATCAAGAATGCTTCATGGCTGGATTCTCTTTGCTTTCCCTTGCATTCCAGACTTGTTTATGGCAAAAGTGCTTCAAAGATTTGATTCTTCATGCCTCTAAGCTTCCCATTCTTTGCCAAGGATTCCAAATAACTCTCCTCAATCTCATATTGCTTTGGTGATCAAATTGCTAACAAAAACACCAAAACTTACACAATTTGATTAGAATTGATTGCAAGGAGCCTTAACATGCTAATTGGGTTAAAAGGCACTAACTACTACTCAAAAGTGTTTAAAAGGATTAATTATAAGCTATCAAATAGCACTTTTTGAGTAGTAATCAGTGTTTTCTCTTTTAAGATTAGCTTTTATTTTCTCAATGGCTTATGTGGTTAAATTTCATATATATTCTCTACATGATACATGAATTATTTACATTTTGTTGTAAACATTGTTATAAACAACAATAAAATACTTTGTTGTTTCTTGCTTTGTGTTTGTGTTGCAAATTAGTTTCTCATAATTGGAAATTGAAAACTAAATTATATTGTTTGTTATAATTGAGGCATTTGAAAAACAAAAGTGTTTATATATATATATATATATATATATATATATATATATGCACAATAGTCAGTATAGAAATATGACTCTTGAAAAAGGAAACGAAGACGTGATCAAACATAGGGGGATGACTACTAAACCTGAAATAACAAAGAATAGAAGCAAAGGAGTAAAGTTTTCTATCAAATACAATGCCCGAGGTACACTTATTGGGAAGTATTCTACAAATCTAACAAACTACTTAGGTGTTTTGGCAAGTACAATGGTTCCTATTAATTGTTATGTATAACAGATTGAACACTATAATGAAAGTTTTGCCCTCATTGCAAAAAACTTGGTGAGTTTCCTATTAATTTCTTACTTTTATATCATTGATAATGCTAATTTTCCTTTATTATTGTTTTAAATTGCACTACTTCCTTGATAATGCAAAGAATTACCTAGAAAATTCTTAGTGTCATTGAAAGTCACAGGTTTCATATGCTGTGCAAAGTAGATTGTTTATCGAGCAAAATCACAGGCTATAAGAGATTTTTTAATTTTGTTTATAGATTAATCCTTTTTTTATATATGGATATGTTTTGTACATATTCAAAATACTATAACCACAAACCAGGGACAACATATTTTATAAATTTATTAATTACTTGTATATATGTTTTGTTGGTTTTAAAGTTTCTCAATGTTCAATAATTGTTTTTTCCTCTCATTATCATATTATATTTAGTTGAATTAAAAATAAGAGTGATATACCATAGTTGAAATTAAACAAGTTCACAATAACATTGTAACAGGTCTCCAACAACATTACAATAGGTTATAATATTTTATTTATTTATTTAAAATTAAATTTTTTATCATAATTTTTCATAGTAATTAGCAAATGCATAAAACAAAGTACAAATAATTATTTTCAAAATACTCATTGTATAATTATAATGATTAAGGAAAAAAAATATTAGGTCAACATGAAAATAGTCATCAATGAATAAAAATGACAGGTTAAAATAGACATTATTAAGAGTAGATGTAAGAAGAAATAGACATTATTAAGAAAAGATGACCGAAATAAACAGTCAACAAATGAAATAATGATAGTTAAAAATAGACATTATTAACAAAAGATGATTGGAAAGAATAGACATCATTAAGAAAACATGACTTGAAGCAATAGTTAATAAATAACCCCCAATTGATGATTGCTAGAAAGATGACTTATTTTCCCTGTCATTGTCTCATTTTTTCCTTGTAGTGATTGCAATTAGTTTGATTATTGAAATACTTTTTAGTTATTAAACACTTATAAATCAAATCTGTGAGATATTTAAGAAATATATAACTTTAAATTATCTTTTTCATATTTGTTTTGTTATGTTATATATGTTATCGTTGCTTTTACACAACTTATTAAGCTAAATCGTCATTAATGACTAATATTTTTCTATTGATTTTAACTCTTCCTTTATAATAAGATTTCTTCAATTCTATAAGAGCGAGGTCTTTATGATGTGTTTTATGACTTGTTATTTTGATGAAACTCTTTCTCATTAATTGCACAAAATTGATAACAAACTATGTTAATCCTATATCAAGTAATAGAAACCTAATTAAAAGTTTTATAAGAGCTTATTGTCATAGACTTAATCTTTTCCTAAGCTCATGCGACACTTAGACAAGTCAAGACCTTTGATCTTGCTAAATTAGCCTTACCCTCAATGCTTAGCTTGCTAGGCTAAGACTCTCACGACTCAGAAGCCTTAGAAGGCGTAATAGGCAATTCTTAAAGAATGAAAGTTTTATTGCTTTCAAAGGAAGCTATACAATGATTGGAAGCTCACTTGTTTGGTTAGGAAGTGATTTGGGTGGTGCCTTGGCTAAATGAGGCCCTCACCTATTTATAGGCACCAATGGAACTCTATGAAACCTTGGAGGGTTCCTTACAAATCAAGAATATTCTAGAACACCTTACACCATTCTATGTACAAACCTATGTACAAGAAATCTCTAGAATTCTTTAGAAAGCCTTGGACTCCTCTCATGCATTCCACCATAGTGTAGAGATGTGTGGACATCTCTAAGCATCTCTAGAACCTTCTACACTCTTCCCACCAATGGCTTAGTGTAGATGACTCCAAGAGTCTCTAGAAACTTCCCATCTCCTATATAAGCCCATGGAGAGGGTCATTTGAAGCATCTTGTGACATTATACTATGTTACTAGCAGTATTTGATTCCATATGAATGACACTTATACTTGTTGGGATTGAGTCCCTAAAAGCAAGATATGATGTAATAAAGTTAGACTTAACTATTCATCCTTTTGGTGTATGGACATTGATTTGAACATTTAGTCTATGCCTCTTATTAGGGGTCTCCAACGGGCGGGCCGGGCCGAAAATAGGAGGCCCGCGGCCTAGCTCGGGCGGGGCCTATGGGCCCGTTGACTAGTCAACGGGCCCGGCCGGCCCGGGCCATGCTAAAATGCTAGGCCCGCGGCCTGGCAAGCTGGCGGGCGGGCCGGGCCGGCGGGCTTTTTGAATTAAGCCAAAATGGCTTTCAAAAAAGCCAAGGGAAGGGAGAGGGGGGGATTCGAACCCCTCCCCTCATGTTTAAACTTTAAGCTTCTAACCAGCTAAACTACATTCTTTTTATGTTTATTAATTAAGTTAGTTATATATATCTGATTTAGATAAATATCTTAATACTGATATAATTTCATTTGAAGATCAAGAAGATTTTGATATTTTAATATGATGGAAATCACATCAACACAAATATCCTGTGCTTTCTATAATTGCTTGTGATGTACTAACAGTTCCTGTGAGTACAGTTGCATCATAAGCTGCTTTTAGTGCAGGTGGAAGAGTAGTTAGTAAAAAACGATGCAACTTAGCGCCAGATGTTATTGAAGCAGGGATATGTGTGAAAGATTGGGAAATAGCAGATAAAAGGATGTACGATTCCATTCGACAAACAGAGATGCTTGCCGATATGGAATCTTTAAAATTATCAAGATCTTCATGGATGCATGATAGTTCGCCATCACCGCCAGAAAATAATGACTAAACGTATATTATATTTTTATTTTTATTTTTTGTGGTTGAAAAATACAGATGATTGACAAATAAATAGGTGCCAACCTAGTTGGGATGTATTTATTTGGTAGTGATGTAAACTTTTTTCACATTTTCAAATGTAATTATACATTCAATGAATAAAATTTTGAAATGAATATTTTTTTTTATACTTTTTATTTTTGTAGTTTTTTTTTAAAGGGGCGGGCCTACGGGCCGGGCCGGACCGCCGGGCCTAAAATTAGGCCCGCGGCCCGGCCCACCCAGAAACGGGCTCGGGTCGGGCAGGCTTGGGCCGGGCTTTAGCTCGTCGGGCCGGGCCGGGCCTAAAGCGGGCCGCGGGCTTTTTGGAGACCCTTACCTCTTATAATATAAAATGAATTATTATTATTTTATTTTATAAAATCAAAATATAAAAATCATATTTAAAACCAACTAAAACTAATTTATATCAAAGAGTTTTATTTTATTTTTTTGAAAACTGTTTTTAAAAGCAATTTGTGAAACCCCTTAAATTTAAAGGACAAAAAAAAAAAAAAATACTGTCTACTTTTTGGCTTTTAGCGAACAAGATGAAACGGCCCTCCTCCCTCGCCAGTCTCGATTCTCCATCCTAGACTCCAGAGCACTTACCTTGACACCTGGGAGTAGATTTCTCAGTGCCCCGTTTTCCTTGTACAGAGTTGTTTCTGAGATCTCCTACTGATTGCAAGTTGCGACTCGGATCATATTCTTTCAGTCATTTTCACAAACACCTTCTGCTCCCAAGTCCCTGTGCAAGTCTAACTGCTCCTCTTCCAATTCCAACAAATTCAATCCCTAAAAATGTGGAAAATATCAACAAGGCCGCCTACCAGGCTTGTCGCTTTCTCTCTTCTGCTTCGTTCCCATCTTCCCATTCAATCTCCCAAGCCCATACTCGTTTCTATCGACTTTCGGCCTTCTCTCACTCAAACCCACACCCCAACTCAACCTCTCCCGAGTGCCCCAACCCTCTTCTCTTCTCTCCGTTATTGCTCCAACAATGTAAATGGGAATTCAGACACCAACAACGGAGAAAACGGGGAATTTGTGAGGAGGATAGTGGACATATTACAGGAACCAGGGAGCAGCAGTATGTCCTTGGTGAAACATAAGCTTGAGAACTGCGGCGTTGCTGCCTCCTCGGAATTGGTGGTGGAGGTCCTTTCTCGGGTCCGCAATCACTGGGAAGCAGCATTTACCTTTTTTCTGTGGGCTGCCAAGCAGCCTGGTTATGCACATTCCCTGCGCGCATACCACTCAATGATTTCCATTCTCGGGAAAATGAGAAAGTTCGACACTGCTTGGGCCTTGATTGATGAGATGAGAGGAGGTAGGACCGGCACTTCTCTTGTCACTCCGCACACCCTCTCCATCATGATCAGGAGATACTGCGCTGTCCATGATGTCGGAAAGGCTATAAACACTTTTTATGCTCACAAGCGGTTTAAGCTTGGTGTTGGGATTGTAGAATTCCAAAACCTTTTGTCTGCCCTTTGCCGATACAAAAACGTTCAAGATGCTGAGCAGCTGCTATTTTGCAACAGAAATGTTTTCCCCTTTGATACCAAGAGCTTCAACATTATTCTTAATGGATGGTGCAATGTGATTGGTAGCATGCGTGAGGCTGAGAGATTTTGGAGGGAGATGAGCAACCGAGGAATCCTAAGGGATGTAGTCTCATACTCCAGTATCATATCTTGCTACTCTAAAGCCAGTAACCTTAATAAGGTGCTCAAGCTTTTCAACCAGATGAAGGAAATGGAAATTGCTCCAGACAGGAAAGTTTATACTGCAGTTGTTCATGCTCTTGCTAAAGCTAGTTTTGTGAAAGAAGCTCGCAATCTCATGAAAACAATGGAAGGCAAGGGTATTGCTCCAGACTCTGTTACTTATAACTCATTGATCAAGCCTCTGTCTAGGGCCAGGAAAATAAATGAAGCCAAAGAGGTGTTTGATGAGATGTTGCAGCGGGGCCTTTCCCCCACAATTAGGACTTACCATGCCTTTTTTCGGATTCTAAAGTCAGGAGAAGAAGTGTTTATGCTCTTGGAGAAGATGAAAGAGACAGGCTGCCATCCAGATAAAGATACTTACATCATGTTGATCAGAAGATTTTGTCGATGGCGCCAACTTGATAATGTCTTTAAGCTGTGGAGTGAGATGAGTGAGAATGGAGTTGGTCCTGATCGTAGCTCATATATTGTACTGATACATGGGCTGTTTTTGAATGGAAAGCTGGAAGAAGCATACAAGTATTATATAGAGATGAAGGAAAAGCAATTTTTGCCAGAACCAAAGACAGAAGATATGCTTCAGGCTTGGATTTCAGGTAAGGAAACTGCAGATGTGCAGATGATAGATTTAAAAGACAATCAATCAGATCATGGTCAGTCTAGCAAAAAAACCCTAGTCACCTCCAAGAATGTTGATTTGGGAAGTGATTTTCGCCAACAACCTGAGACCCGAAAAGTTACAAGAGAGAGGGGCTTTTCTTTCTGGGAATAGTGTATGAATATGAATAAGGCAACTCAATGATCTTCAGCAGCAAGGTGCATGCAGGACTCCATACAGGTGCATAAGATTTTCTGTAATCACTTTGTTTGCCGGATGCCCTCTTATATATCTAACCGTTCCATTTCATTATTTACTACTGATAGTGAAAAAAATGAGATTGTGGAATCAATAAAGCCTTAGAAATCCCAACTAGCTAATGTTAGAAATGCTACTATTCAGTTGAGATTCTTGAGGCATAGCCCAAAGTACATAGGATGTATCAAATTTAATAAATATAGGAGAAGCTAGCAGTTCTCTGGACCTTCTGATCCAACTGCTGCATTTTTTAATTTTTGGACGGTTATCTGTAAATATTTTGGGACGTGCATATTAGGTTCAATAACACATCGCTGTTCAAATGAGTCTGACTTTAAATTAGGTTTTTTTTTTTTTTTTTTTTTTAAATAAAAAATTATAATTCCATATGATATCATTACTTAATGACATGATATTGCTCCTAGTAATTATAAAATCTAACCAACATCTGCAGACTTTACATGCTTGACTTGGAACTTGTAATTTAACAGTTCTGGCTAGACTACCACATTTCATATTGCATAACAGGTTCAATTTTTTTTTTTATCAAATTGCCATACTTTCAAGTTCTGACACAGCTCAAACCTGAACGCAGCTCAGTTCTTTCGTAAGAAACTAGGATTTCCTTTTTCCTTCTTTGTGCTGTCCATGAAAGGTAGAAGAAGAAAAATGGGATTGACACAAGAATCTCAGGCTACCTGAAAATTTTTGGGGTGAAAAACTCAGTGGTAATGGTGTAAAAACATTTTATGAAAGAGGTGATTAGTGTGAAGATATTGGGCAGTAGCCAAACAAACTCAAGAAAATGTTTGAACTCTCTCTTCACCTTTTCTTTTCCCCCATTCATTTTCAGTAATCTTCTTTTGCGGTGTTGCACTCGGGCACTCCCAAAGCCCCAAAAATGGAAAATTAGGCATCTGACCAGTGTGGTGGTTCATTTTCTCTAAACGTAGTTCCCACTGAAGCTACTTGAGCTTGCAATTAAAACAGTATAAACAATTGGATGGTTAGAGAACACGGGCTCCCCATCAGACAGCTGCCTGCATTGTCACACTTAACTTGGGCCCTAGGGCAACGACAGTCTTCATGTGCAATGAGTCTGAAGGTCCAACATGGAAATGATGCATAAAACAATTGCAAGTAGTAAATCAAACAAGCTATTATTTGTTTTAAGCATAATTTTCATGTTGGGTCTTCTGATTGATATAAAATGACGGTCATGCCCTTGGATTCCTGAGTTCAAGGAATGATATATCAAATTTGAAATCAAATTTATTTTAAGCAAAAAACCGGTCACTAGCATGATTCTTGACTTTAGCAAGCATGCCTGTCTCCTTAGTGAGTGAAAAAGAGATCAATGTAGAGAAAAAATAGAAGCATAGGTAAATTGAATCAAAGACCTAGATTTCATCAGTGTAGCAATATTATAGAAACCATAAAGTTGCACAGGTCTAGGATCCGAAGCTTGCAGCCAAGTATGCTAAGCTTCCAACTAGAGGGGCATTGATGTATGTTGCAGGCTCTGATTGGGCATAGTTATCTCGATCATCGTAGAACTCGTCATCATGGTTGGGCCCCCCAACAACTGCTCCAATTAAGATGTTAGGATTTGGTTCAGAAGTGTAGTAGTAGGACTGGAAAGCATCGCCACAACCAAAGGGCTCAGATTTCTGTTGAAGACTAGGCAAGGAAGAGCCTCTATGGTGGATCCTCTGAGGATATTTCTCCCCATACCCGACCATGTATGACATTCCTTTTGGGTTGTCACCAAGTATGTAATTTATCTGTAGGTAACCACAAGAATAAGATGGAAACATACACAATAGAAACATGAGTTTCTACCATCTGAAACACAAAAGCTAGCTCATTCTCCATTCCATCAATATAACATTGTGAATTTGAATGATAAGGGAAATGTGAACCTGTACCATCTAAAACAACAAGAACTTTTTAAGAAGCATTAGAGCTATTCACAAACAAATAACCCTTCAAGTGTGCGCTGAAGTGAAGCAGCACATCAACCAACTCTAATAATAGAATGTAGTTTGCTCAAGCCATCCAAAAGCATGTTTTGATCTCAGTTCATTTGACAAAATAGAAGAGGTGTGTTTTAAACTAACACATTATTCATTTGACATTGCAGTGTCAAAGAGCTCTTCTTACATTGCTAACTGATTTTTATATGAATGATAACCTTTCCCTCACAGATTTGTATATGATTAATGACCTATACAATTGGACACCACACACACACACACACACACGCACACACACATGTGAAGCATCATTTTTCAATGTTTAAAGATCAAGTGGCAACATGCACAGTGAGAAATATTTTCAATCGTATTATATATGCACAGGCTTATTGTTTGTATATCATATTTCTATACAATTTTCTTTTCCATTCTCATTCTTTTGCAATTAGTTTACAAAAACATATCTGCCTCTTTGCATGATGCCTCAACAGCGATGGCGTAATTACCATACTACCACAGCTAAAGGTTTCTTTGGAAGTCTTCAAGTAGCATAGGCAGTGAATAGAAAAGTTGAGGTTGTCACATTCTGTAAATTGGTGGCATTCATCTTGTACATAAGTCCACCTGGTGTATATTGCAAGTTGGGTAACACGCTGCATATATACCTCTTTGCTTCCTCACCAAATCTGGCAGCAGATTTATCACCCCCATCTGCTACCAATGAATACTGCAATAACAGTAATTATATGTTGATCAATTTGCTATACAGTTTAATTACTCTTACCTCTTCTGTTACTGTAGGTTGATTGATTACTTCAAAAATTGAATGGAAAAATGGGGAGTTAATTTCCAAATTAGTGAAAAACAATGAAGGTATACTCGTGATAATAGCACCCTAGTTCCTGGCAGCTTGTTATCCCAACTGAACGCGTCACAATGGTTTTCAGCTGCTGTGGAAATGGCATACTGGAGGTAGGAAGAATTTTTGGTAGCCTGATAAAGCCATGCTGCAGCCCATTGTAGTTCATCCTGGAAATTCCATAAAGACAAGTTAATAATGAAGAACAGTTTATTGCTCTTATGGAGAATGAGAACTTACAAGGTAGCCAGAGTATGAGCAGTAGAAAGGACAGACAGCAGAGTGGAGGGAGTCACTGTATTTGGCCCTGTCTGTTGGCAAAATCGAAAGCCTTCTCTGCAGTTTCTAAGAGTGTCTTAAGAGTAGTGAGCGTCAAGATGTTTGAAGACGCGAGAAGAAGCAGCAAGTGCAGCAGCTGTTTCACCCGCAACATCTGATCCAGGATCTGATGGTGTAACCTTGTACACAGTTCGTGGAGTGTCCATATCCTCTGGCCGTACCCAGCACTTGTGGTCGGCTACCGGGTCACCTACCTGCCGAAGAATTGATTGTTTTTTCTTAAATCCATTTGTTAGATCTGTCTGCCTCCTATTTCTGTATTAGGATACGACTTTCTTACTGAAGTTTTAATTTTTTTTTTTTTAATTTGTTTTGGATCCTAATTACTTGCGCTCTCTGATACCTAAACAATAGGATTTGATCTTGTAAATTAGGTTAAACTAACAACTGCATAATCTTAATGCCAAGTGGTTGGGTAAATTTTTTCAGAATCGAATCCAATTTGATCATTGACCCGAAAAATTAATTGGGTCAGGGTTCAATAACTTAACCAAATCGATAGTTCCAACAGCTAGCCCACCTGAACATAGAGAGCGTGTGGCAGCTGAGCAGAGGCCTTGAGGAGGTAATCAGTAGCCCAACGTATGGCTTCATGCACGTTGTCCACCACCTGGTTAGGCATTTTTTGACCGAAGTCTAAAACGCTCCAAGCAAGCATGGTGGTGGTGAAGGCCATGAGCAGGCCAAACTTGATGTTATCTCCGGCATCATAATACCCTCCAACCAAATCCACCTGATCCATATTCCATCCATTACATATCATATACTATATGTGTATATGTGTAGGCACAACCAAAACTAGAGAAATTAAGAATGTCAATAATAATATGCAGCTACGTACGTTTTCTAAAGAGCCATCCGAAAGGCCTGAATCGGGAACGCTACTTAATGGTCTGATTGGATGGAAGCTTCCCGGATCTCTGGCCTTGAAAATATGTGATGGACTTGGAAAGCGCATCTTTGTAATTGGGGTCCCTGCTGCTGTAGGCAATGGAGCTTAAGCTTGATATGCTCAGAATTACTGCTAGAGGTCGCAGCCGGGCATATGCATATGAATGTTGGCTCAAACCTTTGCACTGTTCTTCCTAAATCTTTTATGGAAAAAACAAGATGATGGAGGCAAGAGGAATTGAAGACGATAAACAAGGATCACAACCCGCATTTACCCACATTTACTCAATTCTGTGATTACTTTGACCTCTTAGTTTCAATTATTTCACTTTGGATCATCTCTTGGCCAGCATTTTTTATGAAGGGTTTTTCCTAATATTTTCAGAACCGGACCAGTGATTTAACCGAAAAAATTACCGGTTCACGATTCACTGGTCGGACCAATGGTCGGATTGTCGTTAAATTGATGACGTCATTAAATAATAATTTATAAATTATATAAAATTTTAAATAATTATAAGAAATTAAAATGATATATAATTAAAAAATTTAATAATATTTT
This sequence comes from Vitis cinerea var. helleri x Vitis rupestris, assembly GCA_945999865.1. NCBI lineage: Eukaryota > Viridiplantae > Streptophyta > Magnoliopsida > Vitales > Vitaceae > Vitis > Vitis cinerea var. helleri x Vitis rupestris. Next base: position 109,711 of record OX253931.1, on the reverse strand, counting down.
ATTTTTATATTTGGCATATCAAATTAAATGATGAAGATAAATATAGATATATTAATATTTTAAATTTTATTAAATAGAACATTTATAATATTTAAATATAAATATATATTTAAAATGAAAAATTATAATATTTAATTTTTTTTGCATGTCTTTTGTATTTTATTATTTTGAGATTGTTATATTAATTAATTTATATTATTATTTTTAATTACATTATATAATTATTTCAAAAATAAATGTGAAAGTGTTTTATACTTTTATACAATAAAATTTTGAAAAAAAATATTAATTTTGTTATATATTCTTTTTGCAAATATAATACAATGAAGAAGTTTCATAGCTTAATAGTTAAGCTTCAATTTTTACACTTGAAGGTCCCAAGCTTGCAAATTTTTTTTCTTCTCACTAACTAGTCCCACATCGAAAATGAATAATATAAGGATTGTGGGGGTATAAAAGGCATGCAAGAATCATTAACTTGTAAGATAAAAACTCATTGGGCTTGATGACAAATGGGTTGGATGAGCTCCTCATAGAGTGATCCAGTTCCCTTAGGAAACGTCATTTTGGTGCAAAATGCATAAAAATGTTTTTTTGGCTTAAAAAAAAGTTTTTTTAGCTTAAAAATAAAAATAAAAATCGAATCGACCGGTTCGTTCGATTCCAACCATCGGTTCAACCGATTCGATCGTCGGTTCAACCGGTTCGACCACCGGTTCAATCGGTCCGATTGTCGGTTCAACTGGTCCGATCGTCGATTCAACCCTTGGGAGACTCAATTAGTCGGACCAAACCAAAACCATGACCGATCGGTCTAGTTTGATTTTGAAAACCATGGTTTTTCCTATTTTCTTTCTCTTTCATCATTTCTTCACTTCACATATATCATATAAATAGTAACTTAACTTATCTTCTTTTCAAAATTGATTATTTTTTTAAATTCTAATGAATACTATTTAATTAAAATTGTTCTCCTCTTATATCTTATCTTTAATGTGTATTTTTTTGTTAGACACAATATGCAAACATTTTGCAGACATTGGAATTACATGACACGCCATAATGTTTGCAAATAGATAGTCTAAAAGAACTAATGACATTTACCAATTGAATATGGATACAAGTACATGAAAGTTAAAAAAGAAAAATTATATTTATAAAGAGGATAAATGAATTGTTTGACCCAAATTATTTATTATTTTTTAAAAAGTCAATATTTATAGAGTTTAGGTTTGGATAAATTACTTTTTTGAATTTGATTACGATTATAAAACTATTAGTTTAGGATTAACCTATAGGATTTCTAAAGAGAGTGAAAAAGTAAGGCGTCGAAAAAGTGAAGAGAGATAAACAAAGAGTATATCAGGTCTTAGATAGAGAAAGATTGAGAGAGTTTTATTGTGTATTTTTAAAATTTATTAATAAATTTGATCTTTCTCTTCCATGAATGTAGGTTATTACGTCAAACCATGTAAATATTTTTCTTCTCTATTTCACTTTATTTTTCTTATTGTGCTTGAGTGTTGCGATTTCCAACGAGTGGTATCAAAGTCATAGTGTAAAAATCGTGGAAAAATTATTTGAAGATGATGTCTAACATAAAATATTATATTAAGCACTTTGATGGAAAGAATAATTTTAGTACTTGACAAAGTACCGATGAAGATGTTTTAGTGCAAGGAGTACATCTCAAAGCATTATAAGACAAGAAACCAAAGAATATGAAGGACGAAGATTTGGAAAAATTAGAAGCAAGAGGGGTAAACATTTTTGGTTTAAGTCTAGTTTTTGAAATAAAAATATAGTATGTTAAATAAGAAATTTACTTTTGATTTATAAAAAAAATTAGAAAAAATTTATATGTTGAAGTTCTTAGCAAATAGGCTATATTTGAAGAGGCATTTATAAGAATTAAAGATAGATGAAGGAATAAATTTTAGGGATCATATAAATAAATTCAATAATCACATAACTCAATTATCGAGTGTAGAGCTCAAAATTGATAAGGAAGATTAAGTTATTATTTTATTATCGTCCTTAACAAATTCATATTAGACTTTGGTGACTACATTATTAGTTGAAAAGATAACATTGAGTATGGATGAGGTCTCAACTACTTTTTTAGAGATAGAAAATATTTGGCAACCTAGTAGTTAGCCTCATATTGAAGAAACACTTGTAGTGGAGTCTGAATAACTTCATTGTAGGAGTAAATGGTGCAAGAGATATTATGATAAGAGACATGATTGACCCTAATAACACTTTTGAAGGGATGTGGAGTGTTATCACTACCATAGCAAGGGAAATACCAAGAAGTATAGTAAAAAATTGATGAAGCACCTAAAACAAAGAGAAAACCTAAATTCCAAGAGAATTTAGATTTTACTAATATTACTAATGAAAGTTTGGTAAGGATGATATTTTTATTTCTATTATAGTTGATGACAATTTTTCTGACTATTGTATTTTAGATTTCAAATGTTCTTTTTGTATGTGCTTGTATAAGGAGTGGTTTGATATTAGTAATGAAGCTACTAAAACTTCCTTGAATTGTTTTTCTATTTTATTTTATTTTTTGGCAGTAGGATAAGGAAACTCTTTTCTTGACGTCTTTCTTGCCTTAAAGGCCCTTTTATAGCGTTTCTTTACATGGAAAGGATAGGGTTTATTCTACGCTATCCTTAAGCCTTTTTCCACAAATAGCTAAAGGTGGTTGAAGATATTTTTTCAACATCAGTGGTTCAATGTGATTTTCGCTAGTTTAAAACAAAAAGAACAAAATATGAAAATGATTTGACAATAAAATTTTATTAGAGCAAAGTTTAAACTAGCTTAGTCATTGAAACTTTTAGTTCTTGAACCAAAGAAATAAAAAAGAACTAATAGTTGTATAGCAGTTAGATCATCTTTATAGAGAACTTAGGATTAATAATACTAGAGGTAGGAATCTAGGTGTGAGTGCAAGGAATGAAACATATTTTTGGTAATTTTTGGGAGAGGTAGGAAACCTAGAAACTAAAAAAGAAAAAGAACATAAGCTTCCAAAGAGGAAAGTCACTGAAATTCCTTCTCTCAAAATCAATTCACTCACTTGGTCTTGACCTAGTGCTTATGGCTTTTGGATTAAACCAAGGTGTTGGCATCTTAGATCTAAGCAACAGAAGTAATATCAATATTTCAAAAATCGATCTTTTAGGGTTAAAGTACTAACCTCAAGGTATGGATGTTCCCAAACCTTAAATTCCAAGTGTTGAAGATGACTTTGAAGTTGTTGGAAGTCTCGTAAACCCACGATCTTCCGCTCGATGACTCAACCTTATTCTTAGCACACTTTCGATAGGAAGGAAAGAAGGGTGGAGGTTGTGGTTATCTTTTTCTCTCTGGATGGTGGAAGAAAAAAATGATGGAAACCCTAATCACTAGGAGGTATTTATAGGGTTCTTAATTGGGCTTAAGTGACTTGAGCCTACATAGGCTTCGGTCACTTAATCTAGCCCAAATTGGATCCTAATTGATTAATTAATCCAACAGAACCTACTAATTAATCAATTAAGTCAATCTAGAGAACTTGTTCACTTACCCCTTTGCAACCTTGCATAATTACCAAAATGTCCTTATGCATAAAAGTGAACCTAAAGCCAATCCGACCCTCATAACTTATGCTAATAAGGTATATGAACTCAAAGCGAGGACCACTAAGACCATAGGAGTATTGGCTTCCTTAGAATCCAATTCTGAAGTTGATTCGACATCCCACTACAAAGAATCAATTGAACTCCAATATCTTATGTAAATAACAATGAGACAATATGTGTTCAAGTCCCTATGAATTGGTGTCCATAGTATAACAAGGTGAAAGCTACTAGTCTTTCAATACTATCTCTACTTTCATTAAGTTACAGATCCTCATATTGTGTGTTCAATTGACATGTCTTAACTTCTCAAAGAGCCTATGTCAAGTTCCACTTTAAGAACTACTATGACCATAGTTTCCATGAACTCCTCCTTAGGATCACCCAAGGGGACACTCTATGAGATTTCATGGTGCCTTTATTGAGAATACTTATTGCTACTGACTTCCATCAGTAGTGACCTAATCCATAGTGAATATATGATTAGCTTATGATGTCACTCGTAGGTCAAATCCATTGTTAACTTTAGCACAACCTCAATATTCTCTTAAGGTTGAGAGACAACATAATGAAGCAGCTTGGTGAGGTTATGACTACTTGATAGCCTTAAGTTATGACTCACTGTAGTTGTTATCCAATGTGTAACCATACACACTAGTGCACACACCATGGGAAACCCATCTTGATAGTCAAGACTAGCCATCCCTCCAATTAAGATGTGGTGCACTACAACCTTTAATGGGTTGCCTAGACCCATAAACCAACTAAGATCAAGTCATTTAATTGCAAGGAATCCATGACTTGGATCTTCCGTGCAACTCTTAATGCATCTAAGTCACGTATAATACAAAAGATGCAAACAAGAATGCTCATAAAATCTAATGCATGGAATAACTATAGATAAAAGTGAAACTAGAATATCATTAAATAATAAATTCCAAATTTTGTTACATCATGTTATGCCATTAAGGGCTTTATCCTAACATTCTCTCACTAGCCCTCAAATCATAGTGCTATCAAAGCATACTAGATACTCATCCGAAACCTATGTTATCCTTATGACCCATAAAGACTCTCCCTATTAATGTCTTGGTGAAGGGATCTGTCAAGTTCTCCGTAGAAAGTATCTTGTCAACCATTACGTCACCCCTCTATACTATCTTAACACTTTAGAACACAAACACATAATCCTTCATTCTTCTAAGATACTTGGGTATATGCTTGACATAGCACAATTTTCCTATTCTTATAATCCCTAAGGACTTTAAACCCAAGAATATATTACGTCCCTTCTAGAACTAAATAGAAAAACTAATCTTGATTGATGATAATATTTCTACAAGATCTTAGAGCACCACCACACTTCCCCCTTCTTGTACACACAAGGCCCTTTGATATGAAAATATCTAGTTACATCATGTAGATGTTAATATCAAGATAATCATTTAAGAACACTATTTTAACATCTTATTACAATATCTCATAAATGAGATACACCAAAATGGATAGGAGTACTCTAATGAATTTGAGTATGGCTATTGTTGAAAAGGTTTCTAATAGTTGAAACAATGTTTTGAGTTATAACCTTTAGCTACAACCTAGTCATATAAATCTCAATCATTCCATCTACTCCTTTGTTCCTCTTGTAGACTAACTTACACCTATGGGTTTATCCCTTCAAGTGCTTCTATAGGAACCCAAACTATATTAGAATCACAAGGACTATAACTATCATTTCATAGCTCATTGTCGAGTTATGAGCACCAACACGCTCATTGCTTCATCATAATCTGTGGGGTATAAACCTCTCACTATGATGAGGTACTTATGTACTAGAAGTAATAGGAATAGTGTGTCTCTATACCTTTAGATCCATAGTGTCTTGTGTATAGTGGGACTATCTTCTAGTATTCTCCAATCTATGTCATTGTTTGCCTTATTACATATCATATAGTTTTCATAAAAAAATCTGGTATTTGTAGCAACAAACACCTTTTGATATTCATGACCATAAAGTAATAATCCTGAAATCCTCTTGGATATCCTATAAATTAATATATTTCTTACTGTTAGCCCAAGGGTTCTCCTAATGATGTTTTTATGATAACAAACCATGGTTCAGTTACTAATTGGTTTGAATTATAAAGAATTTCAAGTGTTAGTTTGGAAATTCATCGAATGACCTAATGGATGCAAGATCAAGACTTTTGGAAGACCTTTAATCATAGGAAACATATGTAAGACGAATGCATGGTTGCACTTAGGATTTACATATCATTTCATGCATCTTTGAAAAACTCGGTTTATGCTTTAAAGTTACATTTCCATCAAAATCCGAGATCTATCAAATGAACCTTAGGCAAAACATTTCAAAATTGGCATATAATTCTACCTAAATACCTTGCCTAAGTGCTAGAAGAAAAAAGACTAGAAAAAGATAGGTTTTTGGGCCAAAAATGGTGAATCGGTCGAGGCATTGGCCAAACCGGCTCAACCAAGTAGGGTACCGGTCAACCGGTTCCCCCTTCCTAATCGAGGTTCGGTTGAGAGATGCAAAAAATACTCTCTCTCTTCCAATAGCAATTCTTCCCTGGACACATTAAATATGATTGCCCTCTCTACAAAAGTGAAGCCAAGAAAAGAAATAAGAAGGCAATTATGGCCACTTGGAGTGAAAGTGAAGATGAATCCTCCAAAGAAGAAAAAAAGAAAGAAGTGGCAAACATGTGCTTCATGGCAATGAATGAACTTGATGAGGTAAACTCTAACCTTAGTGATGAAGATATACATGATGCATTTGAATAATTGTATGAGGATTTTGAAAAACTTAGCTTGAAAAATATTTCTCTTAAAAAGAAAGTTCAAGAACTTGAAAAAGTACTTGGAGAAGTAAAAGAAAAATTTTCAAATTTTAAAATTTCTAAAACTCATCTTGAAAAAGAGAATGAGATTCTAAAAAAGAAAAATGAATGGTTGATCTCCTCTCTTTCAATATTTTCTTGTGGACAAAAATCTTTTGAAATGATTCTAGCTAGCCAAAAATGTGTTTTTGAAAAACAAGGGCTAGGATTCAAATCTTCAAAAAATCAAAAGTATTTTAAAAACTATTTTGTAAAGGAATCCACAAGTGTAAGTCCTTCCACTACTTTCAACTTTTATGGAAGATGAGGGCACATTAGTAGTACATGTCCTTTATAAGAAATGGTTCTCAAAAGAATTCAAATGCAAAAGTAAAAAAGATTTGGATTGAAAAATCCAAGGTCACTAACCCTTAAGGACCCAAAAGGATATGGGTACCTAAATCAACTTGAGTTTTATGTTGTAGGGTTCAAAAAAGGATAAGTGGTTATTGGATAGTGGATTCTCAAGACACATGACCGGAGATGAATCCAAGTTTGCTTTTCTTACAAAGAAACAGGGAGGATATGTTACCTTTGGAGACAATGCAAAATGAAGGATCATTGGTCAAGGCAACATTGGTAATGGCACATTCTCTCTCATTGAAAGTTTTTTATTAGTAGATGATTTAAAACATAATATTTTAAGCATTAGTCAACTTTGTGACAAAGGTTTTAAAGTTATTTTTGAAGCATCTCATTGCATTATCAAGGATATTCAAAATGATAAAACCATCTTCATGGGTCATAGATGTGATAATGTTTATGATATAAATATTTCAAAATATGATGGCCATGATAGATGCTTTTCAACCATGCATGATCAAAGTTAGTTGTGGCATAGGAGGTTGGGACATGCTAACATGGACCTCATTTCCCAACTCAACAAAGATGAACTTGTTAGAGGCCTTCCCAAAATAAATTTTCAAAAAGATAAATTTGTGAATCTTGTCAATTGGGAAAGCAAATCAAAAACTCTTTTAAAAACAAAAACTTTATTTCCACATATAGGCCACTTGAGTTGTTACATATGGATTTATTTGGTCCCTCTAGGACACCAAGTCTTGGAGGAAAGTCTTATGCATATGTTATTGTGGATGACTTCTCTAGATACACATGGGTCTTGTTTTTAAGTCAAAAGAATGAAGCCTTTTAAGAGTTTTCAAAGTTTTGCAATAAGGTTCAAAATGAAAAAGGTTTTTCAATTACTTGTATAAGAAGTGATCATGGGAGAGAATTCGAAAATATTGATTTTGAAGATTATTGCAATGAGCATAGAATTGACCACAATTTTTCGGCCCCTAGAACTCCTCAACAAAATGGGGTAGTTGAAAGGAAAAAATAGAACTCTTCAAGAGATGACAAGAACCATGATAAATGAAAACAACCTACCAAAATATTTTTGGGCCGAAGTAGTTAACACTTTTTGTTATGTTTTAAATAGAGTATTATTGAGGTCCATTCTTAAGAAAACTCCTAATGAGCTTTGGAAAAACAATAAACCCAACATTATCTATTTCAAAGTATTTGGATGCAAATGTTTTATATTAAACACCAAAGACAATCTTGGAAAATTTGATGCAAATCGGATGTTGGAATTTTCCTTGTTTACTCAACTTCAAGTAAAGCTTTTAGAGTTTTTAACAAAAGAACCATGATTGTAGAGGAGTCCATCCATGTTATTTTTTATGAATCTAACAATTCTCTCCAAGAAAGAGAGAGTGTTGATGACGATTTAGGTTTAAACCTCCATAGGAAGATTGCAAATTGAAGATAGAAGACAATAAGAAGAGAATGGAGAGGATCTCAAGAAAGAAGGATCACCATTGGCACTACCCCCTCCTCAACAAGTGCAAGGTGAATCAAGCCAAGACCTTCCTAAAGAATGGAAGTTTGCCATCAATCACCCACAAGATCAAATTATAGGTAATCCATCTAGTGGGGTAAGAGATAGATCCTCTCTTAGAAACATTTGCAATAATCTAGCTTTTATCTCTCAAATTGAGCCTAAAAATATAAATGATGATTTAGATGATGAAAATGGGATGATTGCTATGTAAGAAGAGTTAAATCAATTTGAAAGAAGTGAAGTATGGGAATTAGTACTAAGACCTTCATATCAAAGTGTTATTGGAACTAGATGGGTCTTTAGAAATAAAATGGATGAAAATGGCATAATTGTTAGAAACAAAGCAAGGTTGGTAGCCCAAGGTTTTAATCAAGAAGAAGGGATAGATTATGAAGAAACCTTTGCCCCCGTAGATAGGTTGGAAGCCACTAGGATGCTACTTGCCTTTGCATGTTTTAAACACTTTGTTTTATGTCAAATGGATGTGAAAAGTGCTTTTTTAAATGGGTTTATAAATGAAGAAGTATATGTTGAACAACCACTTGGCTTTCAAAGTTTAAATTTTCCTAACCATGTTTTTAAACTTAAAAAATGCACTTTATGGTTTGAAACAAGCACCTAGAGCATTGTATGAAAGATTGAGTAAATTTCATTTGGAAAAAGATTTTAAAATGGGAAAAATTGACACAACTCTTTTCATAAAAACCAAAGAAAATGATATGCTCTTAGTTCAAATATATGTTGATGATGTCATTTTTGGTGGTACTAATGTCTCTCTTTGTGAAGAATTTTCTAAGTGCATGCATAGTGAGTTTGAAATGAGCATGATGGGAGAACTCAACTTCTTCCTTGGACTTCAAACCAAGCAACTAAAGGAAGGACCCTTCACCAATCAAGCAAAGTATATAAGAGATCTTCTCAAAAGGTTCAACATGGAGGAAGCCAAAACAATGAAGACTCCAATGAGCTCATCCATCAAGCTTGATAAGGTTGAGAAAGGTAAATCCATTGACTCTACTATGTATAGAGGCATGATAGGTTCTTTGCTATACTTGACCGCTAGTAGACCCAACATTATGTATAGTGTATGCTTATGTGCTAGATTTCAATCTTGTTCTAAAGAATCTCACTTAAGTGTCGTAAAAAGAATCCTTAAATATTTGAAAGGGACAATGGACATAGGCTTATGGTATCCTAAGAGTGATAACTTTGAATTAATTGGTTTTTCGGATGCCAATTTTGCCGGTTGTAGGGTTGAAAGAAAAAGAACTAGTGGCACTTGTAATTTCTTAGGACACTCACTTGTCTCATGGCATAGTAAGAAGCAAAATTCGGTAGCTTTGTCAGCGGTGGAAGCCGAATACATAGCAACCGGTTTATGTTGTGCACAAATCCTTTGGATGAAACAAACACTTAGTGATTTTGATTTATCTTTTGAGCATGTGCCTATTAAATGCGATAATACTAGTACCATAAGTATATAAAAAAATCCCATGCAACACTCTAGGAATAAGCATATAGAGATTAGACACCATTTTCGTAGAAATCATGCACAAAAGGGTGACATAACACTTGAATTTGTAAGCACTAAAGATCAACTTCTTGATATATTTATAAAACCTCTAAGTGAAGAACAATTTATTAATATTAGAAGACAACTAGGGGTGATTTCTTTATGATCTAATGTTTGCTTAATGAATTCTTGATAAATATACCTTATGATTGCATGAATTTATGTCATATGCATCATATAGACATATACTTAGATAATGGTCAAATTTTGACCAAAAATCAAAATTCCCTTGGCATTAGGCATAAAAAATTGGGGATTTCAACTGAAAAGGGCAGGAGGAGGATCACAAAATGAAAAAGTGCACAAAATTGAAAATCCAAAATCGTTGACCACATTGACCATGTGGTCAATCGGACTAGGACCGGTCAATTAGTTCTTCGGGATTTGGGGATATTAAGAGACTCCCACGCTTCATTTTCTGCACCGTTCTCCTCCGTTTCTTTAGGGTTTTTTGGTTTTGGCTTCTAGAGATTGGTTTTAGTGTGTTTTGGACGAATTGACCTAATTTTGGGAGAGTTTTAAAGACTTTGAAGGTTAGGGCTTCCGTTTTGGATGGTCTTCTCTTCCTTAGGCATGTCACCGTTAGCTTTAACACTGTTCTCTCTCCATTTCTACATGCCCAAGGTTTCAGGTGTGAGCCTCTCTCTCTACCGCCACTACTCCCTTCCTTGCTCGAGCTTCATCTTCCATATGGCTCCTAAATGAGAGCTTATTGCCTCTAGAGCACAAGGCAAGAGCCTAGCTGAGCCATCTCAATCGGAGGCATGTCGAAAGGCGAGGTTTGACACTACCTTGTTCAGTTTCATGGAGGACTACCAGCGGTACAAACAACACTTTGCTTAGAGATGAGTAGTTCCCAGGGAAAAATATTAATTTTCCCCAACTTTAGCACTTTGGATTCGAGGGTCTATTCACTAGGATGGGCTGGTTGGATGTGGTTACTATTTCTGAGCCGGTTTTCCTGACTTTGGTGTGAGCTTTTTACTCGAGGGTGACTTATGGCATGGGTGGCCTATCATTTCTATTGTTAGAGGTGTTGAGATTCGTCTGGACTCGGAGAGCATCTGTCGTATCTTCGATATTCCTCTGGTTGGACTTAGAGTATATGAGTCCAAGATGTGGTCCATTGTGCCAGGATTTGAGCCTAGAAAGGCCATTCAAAGGATTTGTGGACTTCTAAACGACCAAGGGATGGGCAAACCCTCAGCACATAGCTTGACGGTCATCAGTAGAGTACTACACCATATGCTGTGCTCTATCTTTTTACCACGAGGAGAATAATGAGATGAGGTCTCTTATTATGAGGCATTCCTTATTGACTCCATTCTGACTGGAAGACGGATCCATTTGAGGTATTTGATGATGATGCACATGATCTCATGTTACGAGAGCATGACTCGTGTACTCCCCTATGGCCGCTTCCTTGCCAAAGTATTCAAGGATGCCAACGTTTACTTGAGCAGAGAGACGGACTTTGAGGCCCCCAACACTTATGATACGTATGATGATTAGTCCATGGGGAGGATGAAATTTGAGAAGGCCCCAGATGGTTCTTGGATAAGGAAAGCATAGAGAACACTAGCACAGGCCCGGGGACAGGGACAGGCACATCCCAGAGTTGAAGAGGAGGCAAAGATATGAGAGATGGATGGTGGAGTAAACCCTCAGAGTGGCTATCAACAGAGAGAGCTCGAGCCTAACATTCCTCCACTCCAGTCAGAGAGTGTTCAGTTTGAAGCTACCTTCTCTGAGCCGATGTTGTCTGAGCCAACTTTTATAGTGGGTCTATCTACTCAGTCATCATTCACTGAGCCTCATCACATTGAGATACCATCTCCTTAGGCACCTCTCGCTCCTGACCATGCTCCATGGATAGATTTATATGCTTAGATCAGCTCTCTTGGCACTCGTATGGAGGAGCTTGCTATGGTTAGTGATACTCATTTATACTCAATGGAGGATCGTATGGATTAGTATTAGGCTAGCTTCACTTCACAGTTTGAGTATCTCCAGCAGAGGATTGAGTGTATTAAGGATCGCTTGGAACATCAGCATAAGGAGATGATGGCTTATCTGTGCTCTATGTTTCCACCTCCACCTCCTCAGCCTTTATTCATTAAAGACCCTCTTTTTTCCTTTTTGATGTTGCCAAAAGAGGGAGATATATTATAGGATCTAAGAGAATATAAGAGACTTACATGAATATCATTGTTGGGATCGTACATATTGGACATTGATACATTTGACTTATATATGATATGCCTATATGTTTGATGAGTTACATTGTTTCTTATTGCAAATTCTCTCTAGCATGTCTTGATTATCTTGGTTTAACTTCATAAATTTTGATTGTTGATCCATGATTGGTTTGAGGGGGAGATTCTTCTTCTCCTAGATAACTAAGGTTTGTCATAAATAAAAAAAAAGGAAAATTGTTAGCCTAAGGGTTCTCCTAATCATGTTTTGATGATAACAAACCATGGTTAAGTTACTAATTGGTTTGAATTATAAAGAATTTTAGGTGTTAGTTTGGAAATTCATCAAAGGACCTAATGAATGCAAGATCTAGACTTTTAGAAGACCTTTAATCATAGGAAACATATGTAAGATGAATGCATGGGTGCACTTAGGATTTACATATCATTTCATGCATCTTTGAAAAACTCGGTTTATGCTTTAAAGTTACATTTCCATTAAAATCCGAGATCTATCAAATGAACCTTAGGCAAAATGTTTCAAAATTGGCATATAATTCTACCTAAAGATCTTGCCTAAGTGCTAGAAGTAAAAAGACTAGAAAAAGATAGGTTTTCGGGCCAAAAATGGGGAACTGGTTGAGGCATTGGCCAAACCGACTCAACCGGGTAGGGTACTGGTCGACCGGTTTCCCCTTCTTAATGGAGGTCCGATCGAGAGATGCAAAAAACATACTCTCTCTTTTCTAGTAGCATTTCTTTCTTGATCGAGGGATTTTTCTTCCTGGTCGAGGTCCAATCGAGGTTCGGTCGAGGGTAACGGTCACTTGTCAAGCATTAAATGCTCTAATGACTAGTGAACTGGTCGACCCCTAGCTCGACCGGTCAAGGTTGATTTTTGGTTTTTTGGCTCTCGAGGTTAGAACCTATAATTAGAGAGCTCCACTTCATTTATAAGCAAGAGAACACCTGCATTTATTTGTTTACCTACTTGTTCTTGCCTTAAAAGCTCTCATTCCTTTCTTGGTGTATTAAATATTGTTTCTTCTAGTCGCTCCTTCTAGGTGACCAGGTTTGGTCAGTCATTTCAAATCACCTCTTTATCAGTCATACATGTACTTAACATGCCTACACTTGATGCGTGTCTTCCTTCTTTCTTTCCAAAGGTTTAGTCTCTCACTCCTGGAGAGCTTCTTTCTATTCCTATTTCATTGTATGGTGTTCCTCAAAAGCTTCTTGCTTATATTCCATAGGCTAGCTTTTCCAAGCCAGCTTGGATTCTAGCTACTTTCTTGACATATTCCTTTTACCCTTCTTCCCGTTGTACCAAGATTCATCGATCGACTACTCATCAATCCATGTCATTCTATTTGGACAACAGTTCAATATTGGTTAAGTGATCATCAATACCATCACCCTTTATCAAGACTTTTCCTTCTGTTGTGATGCACTCCCTTTCACCTCATCTCTAAATTATTAAAGCATATTGGCTTTAAGATTGCTATTACACATAAGGCCTATTTGTAGACCCCCATTTAGGTCATTCTTTGCTGCAGCTGATTTTGCCACGTGGAAGAGCCTTGGCTAGCCACGTGTCGGCTCCTGAGGGTCTGCTAGGGAATCATGGTAGTGACTTGAGAGAACCTATGGGGGTGCGACACCTATTAAGAAGGTTCTAGAAGGAGAATCTGCTGGCCGTTAGAGGAGCAGAGGCTGCCAGCTGCATGGGGGTAGTGGAGGCTTGCAGCTGCAGGGTAGTGGAGGCAGAGGCGGCCGTTGGAAGATATTTTTTAGAGAGAAGAAGCAAAAGAGGAAGGAAGAGAGAAAACAGAGGGTGACTGGAAAGAAGAAAAAGGGGGAAAAAAAAACGGAGGGAGGAAAAAGAAAAGAAAAATGAGGGAGATGGTAGCGTTTCGGTTACAGAGGGAGAAAGAGAGCATTGTTGAGTAGTAGCAGGGGAGCACAGTAGAAGAAGAGGGGAGTCTGCTTGCTCATTTCTGCTAGAAATGAGCTCTCCCAGGTGCGGGCATGGTGGATTTTCAGTTCATATTTTCCTATCACATCGTTTTTCATGGTTTTTCTACGTGCTTAACATTGTTTTTCATGGTTTTCCTATGTGTTTAACCCTCATTCACTGTTTAGATATACTTGCCTTGCTAATATCTCATTGTCTTGGGTTTCATTTGAAGCTACCACGTACATGGATTGTATGAATTGATTTAATCTTCTCCTTCATCCCACCTGTTTTGAGGCCATAGATTGATTTTGGGATGAGACTATATGGGTGCTCTGTCTTTCATGATTATTATTTTCTTTTTTTTTCTTCTCTTTCACTATTTGTTGTTGCTCAAAGAGATGCTTCGGTTCCCTAGTAATTGTTTCATCAATGCCTCGCATGAGTTGGGATTTATGGAAGGGCAAAGACGGGTAAGCTTGTGTTAAAGGAAGCTCATAGATGCCAACGAAAGGACGAGACATGGGATGATGACTGGTTTTATTACGACATGGTTTTTAGAGAGAGAACTGGAATGAAAGCCAAGAAGAAGGGAGGAAGAAGCTGCTGGAGAGGGGGAGATGTTTGCTTGGAGGAGAAGTTTCTTTCCTGGGGGAGGTTCTCAGAGGATTTGCAGGCTGGTTCCTAGAGGAGAAAACCAGAGGTGTCTGAAAAGAGTCTGAGCATTATCTTCACTGGAGGATTCAGCAATGCCTTGGCTACCGCGCATGAAGATACTGGTGAATTCAAGAGTATTGACGTTCTGTTAGACAGTGTTCACAACGGCGGTGCTGGAGTTTTCAGGGGAGTTGCTGTTGGGAATCCATGTAACAACATATATCACTCGGGCTGTATTGTTCTTTGGTTGGTTCAGCGCAATTCATGCCTTGTTTTTCATCAGGAGTTGTCTCAGTAAGTTTCTGGCAGTGTTCGTGGTCGACAAAGTTCAAATGATGGGTCAGCAACCACTGATCTACAGTTTTATGATCCGTGACACGAAGATCCTTGCCAAGCACACCGGAATTTGCATGGTCCAACTGCTGGTGCAGCACTTGCAGGCTGTGTATATATAGGCATGCTAGCTTTCATCAGGGCAACTGGCACAAGGGACAGTGTTGCTGCGTTTGGGTCGTGCAGTGTGAGAGATTTTTCCACCTCCAGGTCAGGCAGAGTTGCTTGTTAAGTTCCAGTTTGGGTTGTTCTCTGGTCCTTCTCTGATACCATCTCCAGTCCCTGCAATACAGATTGGCTCCATACAGATGCCTCTCCATCTACATCCCCAAGTTGGTCCATCACTTACCCATATACACCCATCATAGCCTCCTCTCTTCCAGTTTGGTCAACTCAGGTATACATCACCTATCTCCCAGGGAATTCTACCACTGGCTCCCCCATCAATGTCTTTCGTTCAGCCCAATGTCCCTGCCCATTTTACTGCCGATCAGAATCCTGGAGGTTCTATTCCGGTTCAAGCCATTCAAAACACTAAGATTGACATAGTGTCTCTTCCAATGGACAGTCAACTTGGTCTTGTTCCAAGGAATTTGGATCTATCACAAGACAATGCATCAAAAGAAGTAAAGTCATTGCCCCTGAGAGTAAGTGCAGACGGTAATGTTATGACAAGTCATGCCCAAGCTGATATGTCCCATATTGTTGAAAACAGTAGCAAGTATGAATTAGGACTCCAAGTGACAGATCAAGGGCACCATTAAACAGTTAAAAAGAACTACATTTCCTTGTCCAATGCCAGAGGATCTGAAGGCCTGCCACAAAATGGATCCACATCATCCCAATCTTTTTCAAGGGAGAGAGATTTAAGTGGGTCAAAGGCTCAGGGTCCAATATCTGCTGGCAAAGGCAGAAAATATATGTTTACAGTTAAGAATTCTGGGCCAAGATCATCATTTCCAGTTCCTAAGTCCTCTCGGGCAGATTCTGGTGGATTTCAGAGGAAACCTCGATGTATCCAGCGCACTGAATTTCGAGTACGTGAAAATCCTGATAGGAGGCAATCATCAGGCATGGTTTCATCTAACCATTTTGGCTTAGATGATAAGTCAAATATCAGTGAAAGGGATAGCAGGAAGTGCAGCGGGAGCAGTCACCGGTGCTGCTGTAGTCGGAGCGGGCTTCCAAGAGGTGGTCTGGCTCGAGTTTTTGGGCTTTAAAGCTGCAGTTGACCGTGATGAGAAAGAGGCATTAGAGTACGCGGCTGATGAGTGTCCTACGCTGAAAGTTTTGGAGCTGCCCTATGATCTACTTAAGAGGGAATTATCCGTTATTCCAGAATTAATAAGCAAGTGGAGAAATCTAGAACAACTGAGACTTGAATGACCCTTTAACTTGGAAGAAATCCTACACTCAGTCAGCTGCCATTACAAGAGTTTCTAAAACTGATTTGATGCCCAACGCAGATACCATGGAGATCTCTGCAGTCGACAGTGATGAGGAAGAGGAGGAGAAAGACGGCGATGACGATTTCATTGTGGATATTAAAGGAATTTGAGAAGCAATTCGGGCAGCCACTGCACTGTCCCACTAATCTCATGCTTTAACAGCGGGGAAGTAAGGCAAGAAAATACTGGGCTGCACTTAAATGGCATTTTCAGTTTAACCACTAAGAAGGAAAATCTGCATGTTGCCCAAAGAATAGTGAAATTTGCAAAGGAGATTTTGGATCTTATTGATGCCGCAAATGCTACTGCGCAAGCAGACATTGCACGTGAAGCTCTTAAGAGGTTAGTTGCTGCAGAGGCTAACACCCTGTTGAAGTATCATCCCTCTCTCTTGGTGTCTAAGTTGTGATAGAGGGTACAAGGCTTGCTCTAGAGCAGAAATGCATGCAAGCAAATCCATGTCAGATTCTTGTAGCTATCCTTGGACGGCTAAAGAACCATAATGAGAACATAGCAGGATTTGCAACTCCTTCCAGTTGTTTGTGAAAGCTCTAATAATTTCAAGGTAATCAGGGAAAGCACAAATGCTCTTGATGAAGAGGATGTTGGAGATTCAGAATCAAGGTATTAGGATGTTGATTGGGAAACGGGCTGCCCTTCTGTTTGAGGAGAGGATCATCAGAATTTCAGAAATGCGCAAACAAGCAGCTACAAATAACCAACTTCAGAGTAGAGTATCGTTTGCACCTCAGGTCCACGTGCATGGCCACCTTTAAGCCACACGTCCTTTCTTTCCTTTTTTTTTTTTTATTATTTTGTTTTATCTATTTTACTTAATTATTTTTATTTTTATTTTTTTTATTTTTTTTTTGTTTCATGTTATTTTATATATTTATTTATTTATTTATCATTTTTCACCATCTTTGATCTTAAAAGAACCCTCCAAGTTCAAATTTTAAAATATTTTTTTTTCAATTTCTAAATTTTTCAAATAATTTTAAAATTTTCATCTTTAGGGTTTTCAAATCCCAAAAATCCGATTTTCAATAAAATTTTGCCGCCATCTTTATTTCTGGCAAACAATTTTCATATCTTCTCTATTTTTAAAATGTTTTGAAATAAGCAAGAATTAAATTCCGTAATTCCGAATAATGGTTTTATTGGAATTAATTCATGCAAAATTAAATCGGGCTTTGGTGGGGGCCCCACATATGTGATTGATCAATTGATTGACTGATTGACTGATTTGATTATGATACATGATTGATTTATCCTGCTCTCTGACATGCATGCTATTGTTCTTTAATTGTGCGCTAACCCCCTCTCTTGATAGCGCATGATGGTTTGTTTGATACCAAGGTACGCATCCACTTTCACTATGATTATTGTCTATGCATGTTTTGGTTCTCACATGTGCATGATCGATTTAGGTATCCATTGTTTTTCTTATTGATTGCCACGTCAGCTTCATCTCATTAGTAGAGACCCGACTTTAGGGACTTAGAGGGGTGCTACGGTCTTTACCGTACCTTCCCGATAAGTAACATGACCCCCGAACCCGATTCGGTTTTTTCGTAGATCGTCTTTTCCAAAATAAGGAGTCACACTTAGGGTTTTTCTTTCTTATTTTGTTTACCCTTTAAAAATAAAACAAAAATAAGTGGCGACTCCAAGTCATTTTCTTAATCAAATAAAATCATTTTTCAAATGAAAATCGAGCTCGTCATCGAATGGGAAACGCATTAAGCCGAAATGCGGGGTCCACACTATGCCACTTATGCCTTGTTGGATGAGAGCTCTTGGGCCAAACACGATAGTCATGTGTATAGTCCCATGGCTCTTTCGGTTCCTGATGGCCCCCAAGATGTTACACCATATTAGCAGGCTACTCAAGAGGCACTTGCTAAGGAGGATGAGATTTGAGCTATGGACTAGGATACACCCATTCTTGAGGTTGCTCTAAGGACTCACTCTAGTCAAGGACATGCCAGATCATCTAGAGCTGCTCATAGAACATCATCTTCCGCACCTCCAACCTCTCAGGAGATGGATTCCTTGTCTATAATGCTTCAAAGGTTAGACTCACAAGACACTCAACTCTATGAGATTTAGGGTTAGTTAACCTACATCATTTCGTGGATCCTTGCTCAAAGTGGTCTAAGCCCCTTTCCTCTTCCACCTCCTCCTGATGTTTAGCTATTTGTTTATTTTTATCTTTTGTTGATTTGGATGTTTATTTCATGCTTATTTTATGTATCCAGAATCATATTTTTGATATGTATATATATATATATATATATCAACTCATCTTTCTCCTTCTCTCTTGCGTGCTTTCTTGTGTTTATATTTCTATTACTTTGTTATTTTGTGACAAAAAAAGGAGATAATTGCATATTTAACTCTCTTAAATTAAGATAAAGGGGAGAGAACATTGAATATTTAATTCACTTAAAAAGGGGAAGTTAAAAGGTTGAAAATAAAAACTTCTTAATTTAGGAGGAGTTAGTTAATTTTTGAATTTTTGAATTCTTTAATTAAGAGAATTTAAATTAAATATCGAAGAAAACTAAACATGAGACATTGGAGTAAACCAAATCAACCTTCAAAAGCATGACTTTAGAGTTCAAGAGAGATACCTGACAGAGATGCTTCGTGCAAAATACTACTATTAGAATTGTCTCTCTCTAGAACTAATCTCAGTCATAGAAGTTTCTTCCTAGGGCTTTCACTGCTTATGTTATGGTTAGTGAACGCCCCTGACACTTTACTGTTAAATTATTGGGTCTTATCTAGATTTTATTCTATTGAGTTTATTTGCATACATCTATTTTCCTCCTGAGCTTTGCTTTGTACCTTGTTTTTTTTTCATGCTTACACAATGCATCAAGCTAAGTCTCTAACTATTCTGTTTTGCTTTCACAATATTATTTTATCTCTCACACTATTTTACTTTTGGTATAGTTTTTTGTATGTGTACAAGTTAGAAGATTAGAACATAAGTACTACAAAGCGTTGCAAAGCTTCCCCTTAGTTTATTTTTAAGTGAGCATTAATGTGTGTTATGTAAACTCCTTTATGAGATTATCAATGGGTTTATGTAATGATGTTTTGTCACAAATTTTCCAAAATGGGAGATTGTTAAGACATTGAGTCTTGTTTATATGTTGGCATTTTTGTTCCAATTTATGTTTAGCCATAGAAGCCCTTTTAGATAATGACTTGCTCTCCATTGAAGATCAAGGGTTGTTGTTCGTCCAACCAGAAAGTCACAGGTACGTCTAAAAAGGTTTGGTTATGGCATACAAGTCTTATTTGAGGTATAAAAGGTTCGATATCATTTTTGAGCTTAAAATGTTTTTAAAATATTTTTTTTCCAAAAAGAAAAGACCGTTCAAGTGGTTAATCCCGCTCAAGTGGTTAACCCTTCTCAAACGGTTAATCTTACTCAAGCGATTAGACCGTTAAAGCAATTAGAGCGCTCAAGCAGCCTAAGTCCGTTCAAGCAATCATGATAGTCTTGCCAAGTTTAAAAATGTATTTTGAACGAATTTCAATCAAACTCTAATTTGGAAACTTGAGATATCGAAATCATTATGCCTTTTGCATATAAATACCTCCCTTGCAATCCTTTGAGGGTTAGAGATCAAAGATTCGAAAGATCATAGAGATCTTAGAGATTGTTGAAAGACCTCTCATTCTTTAAAGAGGGACTCCTTATGAGAAAAGTCTTCTTGCCACACCATTCCCATTCTCTCATTCAAGGATTTGAATATTTGAATTATTAGTTGAAAACCGTAGTCCCTTCGAAGGGACCGAAGGATCTACTAAGGAGCAACAGGTGATTGTTGCGTTGCAAACGTGGATCAAGTTGTAGATACTAGAGAGTAAGTCTTTAGGGTAAAGCGATCAGGTAAATTTGTGTCACTTGATTTTGAATAGTGGATTTAGATTGATAGGTCTTAGACCTCATGGTTTTTTATCTCCACAGTTTACGGGGGGTTTTCCACATAAAAAATCTTATGCCTCATTGTCTGTCTCTTTATACTTGATATTACGTTTGAACTATCTAAAATAGGATAATTTGATTTTTCTTACTATCTTGCAGTGAAATCCTAAAAGGTTCATATTTATTTATTCCTACTTAGATTATTATTGAAGATATTTAATATATTATATTGATGGTTATGGTTGTTATACCTATAATCAATAATTGATTTGTTGAAATTATTGTTGAGTTTGTTAGGTTGGTTATTTTGGTGGTTATTGTTATCCCTAACATATCTCAACATGTATTCATCTTTATCCCTAACCAACTATAGGGCATCCCTAAAAGTCAAAAATCATATTTTTATATTCCTAAATATTTTAGGTATAATAATTTATTTGGAATATCCCTGATATCTATTGGAGTAAGAAAAGTTGGTTGTAATTTATAAATATTTATTTAAAATTTTAAAGTCACCTATTCACCCCCCCCCCCCCCCCCCTCATTTCCCCCTTCTAGGTTTTCCCTATTGGACTTTCGGTTATTATTAATGGTATTCAGAGCAATACCCATTTTTTCAAGGCCTTTTTCAACCATAAACAATGAAACCATGGTGAATAAAACTAAGATTGGGGACCTCAACCCCTTCACAGATTGAGAAGCAAACACACCAAAACAAAGGAAAAGACTAAAAAACACAAAGATAGAAACATAAAACTTTATTGAAATTAAAACAAATGATAAGAGAAGTAAGAAAAGAAAACTAACTTATTCTCCTAACATCTTTACTTTAGAGGAAGAGAATGAGTCTCCCCTTTAAGAAATAGAGTGTCATCTCTAAGAGAGTTCTCCTCGAAAAAGAGAGTTACTATTTACAATTCCCTTATTTATAAAAGAAAAATATCTCTCTTCATTATTGCTTTAAAGTTATCCTCTTTGAGTTTTGCCTCTTGCCCATGCTGGTGATGTATTGGCATGACCATCTTAATTGATGTTGTCAGCATGGTGTAGATGTTGTCCACACTTCTTGTTGTTTTAGTGTTGAAACATGGTGATGTGAATGATGGAACATTTAGTAGCCTTAAGGGCATTAATTGGTGTATAGCTTGATAAAGGTGCAATGTTTGGAAGATGTAACTTATGTGCAGGTGAAGAGATCAAGGCAATGCATTGAGATGAGCTCCAAGGTGCACTTCTTTGATGAGAGAGAGAGAGCACTTTATTATGAGGCAAGTGAACTGAGTTATTAATGAAAAAATTGTGCACTAATGATGTGGGGAATCTTGGATCTCTTTGTTCCCTATACTTAGATTAGGTTAGGTACATGTGAATCTTCATAGGCTTTCTCTAAATCCTAAGCATAATAGAAACATGCATATAAGAAATAGGTTTAGATAATAGTGCTAGAACGTTTTACCTTGATTTAGATGTTCCCAAATCAAACCCATGTGATAAAGAATTTGAATGAAGTCCTAGGAAGTCTTATAAACCCATGATCTTCCACTTGATGGCTCTTCCTTGATCTTGGCGCACAACCAATAGGAAGGTTTCTCTCTTTTCTCTTTAGTTGGTTGAAGATAACTAACTTGAAAGCCCTAACCCTTAAATTGGATATTTATAGATTGGGAATTAAATTCATTATTCATTATAGGGATTATTGTATCTCTTTTAGAAGATTCCATGTGACTTGAGCCCACCAAGGGCTTAGGTCACTTAATCTAGCCCAAAATGGGTCCTATTTGATTGATTAAACCAATAGGGTTGTCTTATTAATCAATTTGCTCAATCTAAAGACTTTATCACTAACCCTTTTGCAACCTTGCATAATTACCAAATGCCCTCATGCACAAAAGTGAACCAAGAGCCAATCCAACCCTCATTATCATGTCATCAAGGTGTATGAGCCTTAGTGGGGATCATTAGGACCCATAGGATAATACTAGCTCCTTCATAATCCAATTCTAAAGTTGATTCAACATCACACTATAAAGAATCAACTACACTTCAATACCCTATGTAAATAACAAGAAGACATTAAGTGCTTGAGTTCGTGTCCTGCTATCCATTATGTTTAGTCTCCCAATGAACTAGTGTCTATAGTCTAACAAGGTAAAATATATTAGCCTTTTAAGACTACCTCTACTATCCTTAAGTTATGGATCCTCTTATTGTGTGTTCAATTGACTTATCTTAGCTCTCCAATAGCTTATGTCAAATTCCACTTAAGAAACTAATAGGGTCATAATTTACATGAACACACCTCCTTAAGATCACCCAAAGGAACATTCTATCCCAAATCCATGAGAAGCCATGGTATCTCTATTGAGAATGCCTATTACTATTAGTTTCCATCAACATTGGCCCAATAAGGAATATATGATTGTTTTATGATCTCATCTGTAAGTCAAAAGTCATTGCAAACTTTAGCACAAGCTTAATATTTTCTCAAGGTTAAGAAACAACATAATGAAGCAGCTTGATAAAGTCATGACAACTTGATAGCCTTATGTCATGACTCATCATAGGTCCTATTTAATGTGTAACCATACACACCAGTACACTTACCATAAGGAGCCCATTTCGATGGCCAAGACCAGTCATCCCTCCAATTAGGAGGTAGTACACTACACTTTCTAATGGGTTGCCTAGGTCCATAAACTTTTTGTGAATAAGTCATTTCTTGCAAGAAACCCGTGACTTAGATCTTTTGTGGAATTCCTAATGTACCCAAATCACGTATAATACAAGAAATGCAAACTAGAATGCTTACAAGGTATAATGCATGGAATGAAGATAGATAAAAGTGAATTGAGAATTTTATTAATAAATAATAAAATCCAAAATTTTATTACATCTTGTCATGCTTTTAAGGGCTCTATCATAATAGATGAATGTTGATGTGTGCTTGATTTATTGTTAAATGAATAACACACTTATGATTGTTGGTTTTGTGAGAACTACGCATTCAAATGAAGTGTACTTCCCTTTTAGCGCGCTCAAGTGGTGCACACTTTATCGAGGTCCTTTTAGTGTGTAATAGGAGGAGCACTATGTAACCTGACTTCTAAGTGCACTATCCAAACCATTACTCAAGGGTGCACACTTTAAGTGCACTTTTCTAAGTATATAATGTGGATTGGTGCCTTTAGCGTGCACAGCCTACAAAAGGTTCACCTGTGTCCAGTGCACCATCGTTGGAATGCTTAAGGAAGGTACAATATTTAACCTTAGCACAGTATAAGAAGAGTCCTCTAAGTGTGCAATGTGATGGTCCCTTGAATGCATCATCCACACCACCACTCAAAGTTGTGCTAGTGTAATGTTTCTCCTAGTATGCAATATGGTTTGTTGCCCTCAAGGTGTACTATTCTCATTAGACTTGGCTCAATGCATAATTTAAGGTTGTTAATTAGTGTGCTATTGGTGATAGTTGTAGGCAATCCCGAATCTCCCCATTCTCTATCCTAGGTTAATATTAGGTGCATAAAACTTTTCCAAGGCCTCTAGATATCAAGTAATGAAAGAAAATATAATATTTTTAACAATCAAAGGATTTAAATGCGTGTAATAGAAAACTTTACCTTTGATTTGGGTGTTCCTAAATCATTTCCTTTCGATGAAGATGAAAATTAAAGAGTTGAATGCCTCATAACCGACAATCTTTTGCCCAATGATTAAATCGCAAAACGGTGGTGTTTAGGAGAGTAGGGGTTAAAGCTCTCTTTCTACTCTTTGGAGGTGGAAAGAGTATTTATAGGGAAACCCTAACCCATAAGGAGGTATTTATAGGGTTGCACATTGGGCTTAGGTGACTTGAACCCCCATCAAGGCTTAGGTTACTTAATCTAGCCTAAAATAGGTCCTAATTGATTAATTAACCACATAAGGTCATCTAATTAATCAATTAGCCCAAACTAGAGACCTTATTCATTATCCCCTATGCAACCTTGTGAAATTACCAAAACACTCTTATGCACAAGAATGAACCTAGAGTTATCCAACTCTCATAAACCATGTCATCATGGTATACGAGCTTAGATCGGGGACCACTAAGACCTGTAGGAGTACTAGCTCTCTCAGAATCCAATTATGAAGTTAATTCAACATTCCATTAAAGAGAATCAACTATAGTTGAGTACCCTATGTAAATAACAATGAGACAAAGCTTGGGTTCATGACCCATTATCCACTGCATGTAAGAGAATCAACTATAGTTGAGTACCCTCTTGTTGATTTTGCAAGAGGCTCAACATCCTCTTAAGGTTGAGAGTCCATGTGGTATAGCATCTTAGTGAATCATGAAAATTGATAGCCTTGTATCACAATTCACCATAGGTCCTGTCCATTGTGCATCACATACACTAGTGCACTTACCATGGGAAACCCATCCCGACGGCTAATTTCCCAATACGAAATGAGTACCAACTCATTGCAAAGACTCACAAACATATAATCCTTCATTCTCCTAAGATACTAGAGTATATGTTCTCCATAGTTGAAATAAAGTTTCAAACTATAAACTTTAACTACAGTCTTAACCATATAAAACTCAAGTTTTCCATCTACTCCTATGGTCCTCTTGTAGACCAACTTACACCTATGGGTTTTATCCCTTTAAGTGCTTCTATAGGAACCCAAATTGTGTTAGAATACAAAGATACTAACTAATTCTTCATAGCTCCTTGCCTTAAGTGAGCACAAACACTACTTACCGTTTCATCATAATATGTGGGATATAAACCTCCCACTATGATGAGGCACTAGTGTACTAGAAATCATAAGAATGGTATGTTTTTAACCCTCTGGATCCATAGTATCTTATGTAATGTGAGACTATCTTCTATATATCCTCCCATTTGTATCACTCTTTGTTTTATTCCTTATCATATAGTCTTCATAAAAAAATCTGACATTTATGTCAACAAATATCAACTAGTGATCTTGATGTTGGGATTGAGCCCCTAAAAGCAAGACATGATGCAACAAAGTTAGACTTAACTATCCCCTTGTTATCCCTCTAGTGTATTGACATTGATTTGATCATTCAGCCCATGTCTCTTAATTGTACATGACTTTGGTGCATTAGGAGGTACATAAGGTACAAGTCATGGGTTCCTTGTAAGTAAATAATTTGTCCACAGTCTGTTCATGGATTTGGGCAATCCAGTAGAGATTGTAGTGCACCACCTCCTAATTGGAGGGATGACTTGTCTTGGCTATTAGGATGGGTTTTCCATGGTGAGTGCACTACTATATGTGATGCACACTCGACAGGACCTATGGTGAATCATGACGCAAGGCTATCAATTGTCATGGTTCACCAAGCTACTATACTGCATGGACTCTCAACCTTGAGAGGATATCGAGCCTGTGCCAAAATCAACAGGAGGCTTTGACCTATGGGTGAGACCCTAAAGTGGTCATATATCCCTATGGATTGGGTCACTGTTGATGGAGACTAGTGGCAATAGGTATTCTCAATAGAGGCACCATGATATCTCATGGGATTGAGACAGTGTGTCCCCTTGGGTGATCCAAAGGACATGTGATCATGAAATCTGTGGCCACAATAATTCCTTTAGTGGAATTTGACATATGCTCCTAGAAGCTAGTATGTCAATTGATCACATAATAAGTAGAGTCTGTAACTCAAGGATTGGAGAGGTAATCTTGATAGGTGATAACACTACTAGTTAGACTATGAACACCAGTACATAAGAAGTTTGCATGAAATGGATAGTATGTCATGAACCCAAGCTTCAACTCGTTGTTATTTACATAGGGTATTGGAGTGCAATTAATTCTCTTTAGTGAAATGTTGAATCAACTTCAAAATTAGATTCTAAGAGAGCCAATGCTCTTATGAGTCCTAGTGGTCCCCGCTCTGAGCTCATATACCATGATGACATAGTTTATGAGGGTTGGATTAACTCTAGGTTCATTCTTGTGTATAAGGGCATTTTGGTAATTTTGAATGGTTGCATAGAAGATAATGAACAAGGTCTCTGGTTTGGGCTAATTGATTAATTAGATGACTCTACGTGGTTAATTAATCAATTAGGACCCATTTTAGGCTAGATTAAGTGACCCAAACCTTGATGGACTTAAGTCACTTAAGCCTAATGGGCAACCCTATAAATACCCCTTTAATGGTTAGGGTTTCCTAATGACTTTTAGTGAGAGTTATCTTCCACCTCTAGAAAGAGAGAGAGAGGAGAGAGTCGTAGCCTCCTCCCTTCCAAAACCCACACTTTGGAGTGCCAAGATCATGGTTCGAGTCATCAGGCAAAAGATCTTGGGTGTACGAGACCTCCTTGGATGCAAGGCTATAGCACATGTGAACCGCACAGGACACACACAGGCCTTGTGCATGGGAATCATATGGGATGCGCACTTGGGAAACAACATGAGAGAGAGACTCTCTAATTTTTCAAGCATATTCTTTAATAGATGAATTTTGATCTGGGAATATCCATATCACAAGTATGAGCTTCAAATCTCTAAATCTTTCTTCTATAATTGCTTTTGAAGCCATTATTTTATGTCGTGTTAGATCTAGAGAGCCTTACGGATAGATGCATGCACCATATGAGATCCAGGGCATGAGAACAAAGTAATTCAGGGTTCCCAACACTTGACTATGAAGGTAATAACCCAAAAATCCTTTTAGATATCCTATAAACTGATATACCTCTTAAGAACGAGAGGTATTACACAGTTTATAGTACATATACCTAAAAGAATCTAGAAAAAAATGAGAAACCTATCCACGATCTCACTATGTCCATCTAAGTTTGATATCTTTTTTCTACCTCTCCATTTTGCAATAAAGACCCTAGTGCACATAACTAGGAAATAATCTTATGCTCCATCAGAAAGAATCAAACTTATTAGACATAATACCTTGATCTAATTGAAGTGACTTAGTATGTATACCCAATAGGCTATCTGATCTTGCCTTAAATTCAATGAATGTATGCTAGGCATTGGATTTCCTATGTACATATTCAAACCTAGAATTTTCCATACCCTCCCCATGCATTGACACTAAAAGTTACATACATGTCAATATGCATTAACTCCAAACATTCCTTGGTTATAGTCCTCTTGGTCATTTTATAATCTAAACAGGATTCGTAGACTAGAAAATCTTTTGAAAACAAAGAGTCTGTACTTTACCAGTCTCTAGATCCTATTTAGATTAATATAACCTAGGTTTAGAAACCAAATGTTTAATTATTGCTAGGTTTAATCTTGAGATCTAACTATTCTCATTAGTTGGCAAAGTGATAATGGAATACATATAAAAGAAGAAGATATTAACTCCCACTAACCTGCATAACTAACCTTGCAATTGAAGCTAAGGTAAGTAATCCCATCATTTAACCTTTTCATTTGTTGAATATCCTATAAGTACTTACAAACAGTGGGCCTGGAATCTATCCACCATAAATGGTGAAATCCACCACTAAATACTCAACGATGAGAAAATAATGTATACTTTCCTTTTTCCTTTAGGTAAAGTGTACATTCCTTTTCTAATGTCCTAAAAGGTCACAAAGGAATCATTTGCCCCTAAGCTTGCTCTCTTATTCCTTCTCTTGAACTTTCCTTATTTGGTGTTAAGAAGAACTTGAAGAACCTTTGACTTTCATATGAATACCCTATAATCTTTAAGAATCTCCTTAGCCATCTCGAAGGAAAATGGCAAGGTCTTTAAGATCATATGAATATTGGTGTTCATAACAGTCTTAACAGTAGCTTGTCAAAGCTTACCTACCCTTATCACCAAATAACCATTGCAAACTAGAAATAGAATATTAAAGTCTCTAGTAATAGACATGTGTTGCTATTGCAACACATTATCCAAAGTATTAGACACTTGGTCTTCTAATCCGTTTAATACCATCTTGATAAACCACTCTTTCTTTTTGCTAGGTTAGTTCATAAGGAATAGCTAGCTCTACCTAAACTAGCTTCTATGAAATTAGTTACTATATCTAGAATAAAATTAAGTCCAAATGATTAGTTGGGCTTGGTCCAAAGTGAGAAAGAGAGTGATTATCAATAATTACTAACATGATATTTGTAATAAAGAATATAACCAAGCATATGACATAATTGAGCATTCAAGGCAATTGGCAAGTAATTTAGCAAAAATGTAGTGCTCTCAAACTACATGTCCTTTTGTAAGATATCCTAGTATCATAAGAATCAAGCCTACATGGGGCAGGTCATGACCTTATAACTAGTTAGAGACCCTCTTAGATTGATCTTCCTATCTTAACCTTGAAGTTATTTAAAGGCAAGATCAACATACCTTTTATTTAGCCTATGGACTATGCAAGTGGGACCACGTGGGGCAATTCTACCACTTCATATACAATGTTAAGTGTATAACCATTGCCCTTGAACTATCAATGTCACCAAGTAAAGAACCCCATCGTGGGGGTAGTCACTCCTACTATAGACATATCTAGTCTCGTCCATGTGGAGAGTCCATATCTCCTCATTCTTAGGGTTAACCCACCATAGGAGTGGTGATGAACCCAAATCAAGATGGGCCCGACAATGGAGGACATGGGCTTGCCTAAGGCCCTCTCCCACTTAATCTTTTGAGATATATAAGAGCATTTTAAAACCATTAGTAATTTCCCTAATGAATAAATTATCTACTATGGGAATTTCCAAAAATATTTATTTCTTAATTGGAAATATAGTCTAATAGGAGAATACCAACATGAAAAATTTAAAATTTACATCAGAGTAATTTTCAGAAAAGAATTTTGATAAAATATCCACTCTTAAAATTTTAAAATCTATTTTCATAAAATTCTCCTTCTATACACAATTCCAATTAATAAATATTTTTATCTAGGAAATGTTTCAAAGAAATTTATTTCCATCAAATTACTAAGTCTTTTGACAATAATCTTTTAATGATAAATTATCTCTAATGAAAATTTCCAAAATATTTATTTTCCAAATTGGAAACTCTTGTGTAATAAGGAAATTACCAATTTATGAGATTTTGAATAATCTTGAGAGCACCTTATCCAAGAAAGGAACTTTTGTTTTTCATATTAAAAAATCCTCATAAGATTTACTTTCCTCATTCCTTACACTTTTCCAACTTAATAAATATTTCCATGGAAATTTCATAATAATTTATTCAATTAAATACTACCAAGAATAGAACTTTTAAGTTATTCCTTAATGGATAAAATATTCTCCATGAAAAACTCCTAAAAATGTTTATTTCCAAAAAAACACTAAACAATCTATTTTGGAAAGTACTTTCAAAATATTTTTATCTCCATTAAATTACTAAAACTTTCCAAAGTTATTTTGGTAACCCTTCTTATCATAAATTATCTATCATGAGATTTTCAAAATCGCTCTTGTGCTAAAAGAATTGCTCTCTTATTCTTTATCGTTGAACTATCCAAACAGAACGATTTTCTCCTTTTCTTTGGGATGGAGAGCTTGGAGGACCAACTATAGGTATAGTTTTCCTTCTCTCACCAAGAAAGAAAAGGAAAACCTCCTAAAATTTAATAAACTTGGTAAACAGATAGTTATAAAGAAATAACAATCTTCTTGGCAATAACCAATTTAAATAAATAATCTTGAAAAATATATTCTCATGAAAGTTTACTAAGAATACCAAAAAAAAAAAACTTCTTTAGGTTCTAATACTTATTTTGGTAACCATTCTTAATTATAAATTATCGATCTTGAATCTCTAAAATTAACTTATTTTCTCTAAATTGGAATCCTGTGCAAAATACAAAAAATACTATTTTATAAAGATTTGGAAAAATAAGAGTTTTTCCTTAAAAGAAGGATTTTATTCTTAGAGATCTTAAAGATTTGAGAAGATTTTAAATAAAATTAAAATCTCTAAGAATTTATTTTTAAAAAAAAAAAATAAGAAAGCTCTTAAACCTTTTCCAACTTATCTTTTCTTTAAAATAGAATTTCCTAACCATGTACATTCCAATTTAAATAAGTTCTCCAATTTTCAAAAATGCATGAAAATTGGTTTCTAATTAAGAATACCAAAATATCTTGAGGCCGCATATGCAATTAATCAAGAGTATATAATAACAACAAGGGAATAAATAAATAGGAAATTTTTCCCATGGCCTTTAAAGATCTTGTTGCATATTTGGTAATTAAAATTTGCATAAAATCCAAATTACCAAAAATAGCCTTGCAACAAAAATTAAGGTTAGTAAAAATAGAAAGCCTAAAAGGCCCAATTGCCACAAAAAAATTGAGCCTAATAAGAGGCCCAAAATTCAGCCCAAACAACCAAAAGGAATTGGACCCGTACACAATCCTGTAACAGCATGCTCTTTGTGTAGCATTGCTTCGATTAGCCATATCTCCCTCGTTTCAACTCCAAATTGCAATCCGTTTAAAGCGTTAGATTCATGACCTCCTAAGCTTCAAAATATGTGATTTTCCCTTAGAAAATTTATATAAGTAGTCCTGATTTTGAGTTAAAGTTTATGTCATTGTGTTGCCATGGAATGCTTCGTTTTTCTTTAACCACCATAGAATCTCAAAAAGAACCTTCAAGATTATTTCTTTTCTCTTGAGTCACCATAGATGAATATAAAAAACTGAAATTTTTACAATAATAAAAATTCCTATGCTCCTATAATGGAGCTTACAACCTATCTATGGAAAAGAAAAGATTTTTACAACCAAATAAAAATCTTATACCCCTTATGGGTGTACAACCAAATCTAGAGAATCAAAAAGCATAGATGATATCCAATCATATTCATTCATTCAATTGAATCAATAACAATCAATTAGATTCAATATATGAATAATTAATAAAATTCATTCATCCCCTAGGGCCATGAGAATTAAAAAAATAAAAAATACCCTGCAAAACAGAATTAACAACCTAGAACATATTTAGCACACCCTAAAACAGATCTAACATGTTAGAACTTACCTAAGGCTTTAATACCAATTGTTGGGAACCCTAGATTACTCTGTTCCCATGCCTTGAATCTTGCATGGTCCATACATTTATCCTTAGGGTAGTCTAAATCTAACGCAATAGAAAATAATGGCTTCAAAAACCATTACAGAATAAAGAAATAGAGATTTGAAACTCATACATGTGATCTAGATGTTCCCAGATCAAAATTCATCCACTGAAGAACATGCCAGAAAAAATGGGGAGTCTTTCTCCTTATGCAACTGCCCGCGTTTGTGTCCCACGTGATTCCTGCACACGCAGCCTATGCCTGTCTAGTGCAATTCTCATGCACATGTCCTATGCACGTCTCATGCGCTATAGCCCTACATCCAAGAAGGTCTCATACACTCAAGATCTTCTACCCAATTACTCAAACCATGATCTTGGTATTCCAAAGTGTGGGCTTTGGAAGAAAGGAGGTTATGACTCTCTTTCTCTTTAGAGGTGGAAGATGACTAACTAAAAGTCATTAGGAAACCCTAACCTGTAAGAAGGTATTTATACGATTACCCTATCAAGGCTTGGGTCACTTAATCTAGCCCAAAACGAGTCTTAATTGATTAATTAACCACATAAGGTCATCTAATTAATCAATTAGCCCAAACTAGAGAACTTGTTCATTATCCTTTGTGCAACCTTGCTAAATTGCCAAAACACCCTTATGCATAAGAATGAACTTAGAGCCAATCCAACCCTCATAAACTATGTCATCATGGTATATGAGCTCAAAGCAAAGACCACTAGGACCCATTAGAGTATTGGCTCCCTCAAAATCTAATTCTGAAGTTGATTCAATATTCCACTAAAGATAATAAACTGCACTCCAGTACCCTTTGTAAATAAAAAAAAAAAAAAACGAGACAACTTAGGTCCGTGACCTACTATCCACTGCATGCAAACTCCCCATGAACTGGTGTTCGTAATCGAACAAGGTAGTGTTATCACTTATCAAGATTACCTCTCCAATCCTGGAGTTACAGATCTCAC
The DNA here is from genome assembly GCA_945999865.1 of Vitis cinerea var. helleri x Vitis rupestris. Taxonomy (NCBI): domain Eukaryota; kingdom Viridiplantae; phylum Streptophyta; class Magnoliopsida; order Vitales; family Vitaceae; genus Vitis; species Vitis cinerea var. helleri x Vitis rupestris. The sequence continues at coordinate 77,196 of OX253931.1, read as the reverse complement.
TTATTATGTGATCAAGTGACATACTCTAGATCTAAAGAGCATATGTCAAATTTCATTAAAGGAATTACTCTAGCTACAAATTTCATTATCACATGTCCTTTGCATCACCCAATGAAACACATTGTCTCAATTCCATGAGATATCATCGTACCTCTATTGAAAATACTTGTTGCCACTAGCCTCCATCAATAGTGACCCAATCCATAGGGATATATGACCACTTTAGGGTCTTACCCATAGGTCAAAGCCTCCTATTGATTTTGGCATAGGCTCAACATCTTCTCAAGATTGACAATCTATGTAGTATAGTAGTTTGGTGAATCATAACAATTGATAGCCTTACATCATGATTCACCATAGGTCTTGTCTAATGTACATCACATACACTAGTGTACTCACCATAGGAAACCCATCCTAACGACTAAGACAATACATCCCTCCAATTAAGAGGTGGTGCACTACAGTCTCGACTAGATTGCCCAAATCTATGAACTGACTATGGACAACTTCTCTACTTAGAAGGAACATATAACTTGTATCTTTTGTGCAATTCTTAATACACCCAAGTCGTGTACAATATTAGAGACATGGGTTGAATGCTCAAATCAATGTCAATACACCAAAAGGATAGCAAGGAGATAGTTAAGTCTAACTTTGCTACATCATGTTTTGTTTCTAGGGGCTCAATCCTAATACCGTGCAACTCGTAATGCACCCAAGTCATTTACAATGCAAAATATGTAAGCTAGAGTGCTTACAAGATATAATGCATGGAAATAGGATAGATAAAAGAGAACTGAAACTTTATTAAATCAATAATAAAATCCAAGAGTTTATTACATCATATCATGCTTTTTTGAGTTCTATCTTAACAATCCTTTACTAGCCCTCAAAGCATCGTGCCTTTAAAGCATACTAAGTACACATCTAGCATATATGTTATCCCTATGATCATCAAAGACTTTTCCTTTCAATGTCTTGGTGAATAAATCTATCAGTTTATCTACAAAAGGTATCTTTTCAACCACTACATTAACCATTTGAACTATCTCAAGAATTAGGTTATACTTCCTCTCAATGTGTTTACCTTGTCGGTGGTTTCTTGGTTCTTTAGATTGTGTCACAAAATAGTGTCATGGGTTGTACAGCCAAGGGTACAACCCTAACTTCCATGAGAAACTTCCTAAGCCAAATGGCTTCGTTTGTTGCTTCAGAAGCTGCAACGTACTTGACTTCCATAGTGGAGTTAGCAATATAAGATTGCTTAACACTTCTCCAACTAACAGCCACACCACCAAAAGTAAAAAAAATAAATCGGAGGTAGACCGATGAGAATCCTTATCAAATTAGAAGTTTGAATCTGTGTACCCTCTAGGTACTAACTCATCACTCTGGAATACAAGCATATAATCCCTCATTTTCCTAAGATACTTGAGTATATGCTTGACAGTTGTCTAGTGTTCTCTTAAGATACTTGAGTATATGCTTGATAGTTGTCTAGTGTTCTGGGCCTAGATTAGATTGATGTCTATTCACCATACCCACTACAAAGCAAATATCTAACCTAGTTCATAGCATCTCATACATAAAGCTACCCATTATAGAGGCATAGGGCTTTCTTCTCAGGTGTTTTAGGACACTGATCCAAAGAAAGAGGAATTCCATGCCTGAAAGATAACAAACCTTTCTTGGAATACTACATCACATACTAGACCAAAAGCTTATCTATGTAGGTAGCTTGAGATAACGTTATTTTCCTATTCTTGTGGTCCCTAAGGACCTTAATCCCAAGAATATTCTACACTTTTCCCATATCCTTCATCTGGAACTGAGTAGACAATCAGATTTTGATTGATGACAATAGCCTGATTCGTCCCCAATTGGTGTACCTTTGATTCAGTCCTCAGACGGGAGTTATCAATAAAATTTATAAACCTATTTCACCATATACTAGGCTAGCATAGCATAGTGGTTCTAGGATCGTCTACAGGGATGGGTTTTCATTTCACACATGATATTAGTTTAAAAGAACTGGATTGGTGTTTTTTCTGTTACAAGTTATTTTTAAAAGAAAAACATAATGATGGTTGAAAAAGGGGTTGGTTTTAAGCTAACAAAAAATAGTACCTGATATTAATTACAAAGAAAAGGTTTCTTAGAGTTTCAGGTCACTTAGTTCAGGTTCCTTATACAAAAGGGGAGATTCTAGATCTTTTCCTCGCATTAGGGATTTAACCTATAGTTATCCTCCCAACTGGTGTGTTACAGCTGCTTCCCATTAATGGTTTCAACGCTAAATCCCTCTCACTGAATCATCTTGCAATGGCTCGTACCTCTCACCTAGTATTTACCATTCAAAGTGATTCTTAACCTTGGATTACCCTTCAAAAGCTTGTAGGAGATAACTAATGAATGTCTTTAGAGAGTCCAAAAGCTTACCAAGTGTTGGCTATTCTAGGTAATCCTACCTTTAAACCACCTCCCAGAATGGATCTCTATGGACTGAGTCCGAAAAGATTACCAAGTGTTGGCCCAAGTGATTATAAGGGATTTTAAGTTAACTAAAAAATATAAAAACCACTAACGGGTCACAACCTTCTCTTCATTAAAAACTGAAACAAGGAAAACTCCCACTTTTGTATCCAGATCCTTTACCTAGATTACTTCAATCCAAGAAACAAAAAACCTAGCCACTCATCCTCTGAGAAAACATCCTCAGAGGTTGTTTGGCTAGAAATAAAATAAAATCAAAATGAGTAGGTAAGGCAGAGCAAGGCTCTGTATATTTCTTACTAAAAATGTACAAGTGATCCCCAAGAATTTCGTCCGAGATTCTGAGATAGATCTTACACAAAGAGATATCTTAAGACATATATAGAGAGATATTTTCAACCCCTCAATTAGATATCCTAAATATCTTAAAAGATCTTTAGCTAATTACAAGGAGAGAATAGGTAATTACACAAAATATCTTGAGATAAAAATCTAACGGAGTCGGTTGATTACTACTCAAAAAGTGCTATTTTATAGATTGTAATTAACTCTTTTAAACACTTTTGAGTAGTAGTTATTACCTTTTAACTCAAGTGGCATGTTAAGGACCCTTGCAATTGTTTCTAATCAAATTATGTTAAGTTACTATAGAGATACCACTTGGAGCACCTGATGACTCCAAGGGATTTCTTCTATCCCCGAGTAGCATTAGACTTTTATCAGTCTATGACTACACATCGCGTCTGGGATCCTACTGTCATCCACTTCACTATTGATGGACGCCATGGTATCTTAGGAGCCAGACACATTGCAGAGGCCCTGCACATTCCATATGAGCCTTTGAGTCCAGCAGATTACAGAGAGTGGGCTCATTTTTCTTAGAGAGACATGGTCCGTATATTATCTAAGGGGACCTCTACACGCTCATTTCTTTTTAGGATGGAGCTTCCTCCTGGGATGTTTCTTCTGGATGTGTTATTGTGCTCCAACATATTTCCACTTCAGCACATGGTGCAGAGGAGAGGAGCTATACTAGAGGCCTTATTCAAGATATCAAAGGGTTTTTACTTTGGCCCTCATCATTTGATTATGACCTTTTTTCTTTACTTTGAAGAGAAGGTCCATAGGAAGAAGCTACAGAGAGCAGAGGCCATTCCACTACTTTTTCCTAGGCTACTCTGTCAAATATTAGAGCATTTGGGCTATCCTTCTGAGCCTCAGCTTGAGCGTCGATGCATTTTCCAAGAGATATTCACTCTCAACAAATGGAATCATATGACGGCTTATGTTGCACCTCTAGGAGCCCCAGCTAAGCCAGCACATCCAGAGATACCATAGGACGAGCAGCCATAGCAAGCTGAGATACCTACGGAGATCATACCACCTGCCCTTGCAACACCTTCTACGGTGCCCACACTTGAGGCTACATCTTCTGCTCCTCCTACCACTCCTGGGACTCCACCAATCGTACCAGTTGCATCAGCGCCTCCGCTATCTGAGTCTACTATCACCATATTCGCTTCACACTTTAGAGGCCTATGTCATACATTGTAGACATTGACTACTACTCAGAGCGTTCTTGCCCAGTAGATGGCAGTCATACGTGCACATCAGGATCAGCTTATTGCCGCGCAGACCCACCATACTGCCATCCTTAGGCAGATACAGTAGCATTTGGGTATTTTGTCGCCACTTGAGCATGATATGCCTGGTCCATCAGAGCTTACAGATCCATCTCAAGAGGCTCCTCCAGTAGAACAGACTGTGCCCCATGAGGAGACTACTACAATAGAGATCGAGACTCCGATCCAGAGCACTCAGACTACCATAGTCGAGCCATCGTCTCCACACAATCCTCCCACCACTACCTAATCATCTATCTACTTTTTGTATTTACTTATTATAGTAGAACTCGTAATCCCATGTTTTTTTTTTTATGTTTTATATACTAGGATTGGATGTATTACTTGTTCATAGTTCATATTGTACTTTCTTAAAGTAATACATATCCATCATTTTTTAGTGTACTTGGCATACTATTGTTTTATTTCCTTTACTCATATTTTGTTTTTTTTTTTTTTTTTTGTTTTTGAATCATGTTGTTTCTCCTAGACGACTCAGACTCCATGTCACTCAGGAGGCACCACTTCCTTCCTCTATTTTCAATCGCTCTTGCCACATTGTGGGCAATGTTCAGCTTGGTTGGGGGGAAGAGAGTTGAGGAAGGAAGTTTTGTTATTAATGCCAAGTTATTTTGGTAATTTAGTTGTTTTTTGCTTAATTTTTAAAATTTTTTAAGTTTTTATTCTACTCTTCATGGTTATTAAGGAAAAATTCTCAAAATGAAATGGGATAAATTGAATTTTTGTCTTTTTACTTGACTTAGAATTTGTATTATGCTTATTAAAGTTGATGAATTGTTGAAACTTCTATTGAATTCAACCTTATTTCTTCCACTTTAAGTTATTCACACACTGTGCACACTAGGTTCCAATTATAAGATGAAAAACTATTTCACCCCCTTGACTTAGGAAAATTTAGACTTGGTACTTTTGACCTCATTTTAATAGTGTTGGGACACCTTATAAAAGGCCAATGAGCCTTTGAAAAAAAGAAAGAAAGAAAAAATGTTTTACTTGCCTTGAAACCCGAGCAAGATTTGAGGGGTATATGGTGAAAATCTTTAAAACCTGGTGCCCTAAGCCTTCATTGGTTGGGAGTCACCGACCTCAATTCTCATTACAAGGGTGAATAGGTAGAGTTTAACATACTATAGGTGCTTGGGTATTAAAATTCATTCTCAAAAGTCCAGGGTAAAATCCGAGGAGTTAGTGGTTGAAAGATTCTTAAAGCTTAATGCCCTAAACCTTAATTGGTTGGGAGTCATCGATGGACCCCCGTTACATGGACAATTTAGAAAAGAATACCTTTAAGCTTTGTACTCCTACAAGAAAAAAATGTGTGAAATGAATGAGGTGCGTTCTTAGCCTATTGAAGGTTGTCAGTTTGCTAAGTTTTGAAAAAGAACTAGGTTGGGGGGAGAGATTAGTTCAGCATACTATATTCGAAAACTAATAAGTAACACATAGATTTTTGTGGAAGAGTTAGGATTGACCCTTTGGGAGTGGAAATTATTTTGAAGCTTAAATTTGCATAATGCCTTCTTTTCACGAATTGTGATTAGACAAGTTATTTGATAACTCTTGTTGAAGTTTGAGTTTTATATCTTTAATGTTCCATGAGAGAGTTTGATCATCATGGCACTTGAAATTTTTTTTGAAGTGATCAGCATGATGTTGTAAATTATAGTATTGTTTATTTTTCTTTTTCTCTCCTTCATTGTTAATGGACTAGCAATATGTCGGTTGGGGGGAGTGATTACTACTCAAAAAGTGCTATTTTATAGTTTGTAATTAACTTTTTTAAACACTTTTGAGTATTAGTTATTACCTTTTAACTGAATTGGCATGTTAAGGACCCTTGCAATCTTTTCTAATCAAATTGTGTTAAGTTTTGGTGTTGTTGATAACTTTTTTATCACCAAAGCAATCCAAGAATGAGGGAGAGCTTTGTATAGTCCATGGAAAAGAAATGGAAGCTCATTTACATGAATAATCCAAGCTTTAGAGCTTCGTAGTCCTTTGCCAAACCCAACCAAGAATGCAAGGAGGGAAAACAGAAAGAGGAATCTAACATGAAGAAATTCAAGAGGAGAGCAGCTACAGGACATATTTCGAGCACTTCTTGGAGTCCATTTTATACATACTATATATCGTTTCGAAGCTCGGGAAGTCAGGAGTCCAACGCTTCAAATAGTGTGCAAATTGAAGCTGAAATGAAGAAGTTATGGCAATTGGAAGACAACCACACCAAGCTGAAAGACAATTTCGCAAGTTGCGAAATTACAAATTCAACTTGCGAAATTTTCGCAAGTCATGTTTCAACTTGAGAAATCCACCTGTGTAATCCCAGATATTTGTGACCAACTCTGTTAGATTTTTTCTTCAGATATTTTTTGTTTAAATCCCTATTTTGTCCTTATAATCCACCAATCATAGGATTTCTTAGTTAGGAAGTAAGAAGGAAGGGTGAATAACCTTTCTATATAATCTATTTAATTTTCTTAAAAAGCATCTCTCGGGAGTTTTTCTCAGAGACCAACTTTGTATAGTTTTGAAGAAAGTAAAACACAGAGCTTTGCTCTACCTTACCTACTCATTTTGATTGTATTTTTCTCACTAGCCAAACAAACTTTAAGTATGTTTTCCCAAAGGATGGGTGGCTAGGCTTTTTTTTGTTTCTTGGAGTGAAGGAAGCTGGGTAAGGTTCCGAATGCAAAAATTGGAAGTTTTGTTGTTTCAGTTTTTAATGAAGAGAAAGTGTGACCCATTAATGATTTTTATATTTTTAGTTAACTTAAAATGCCTTAAAATCACCTGGGCCAACACTTGGTAAGGCAAGTAGACTCCGTCCATTGAGTTACACTAGTTTATCTCTTGTGAGCCTTTGATAGGTGGTTTAAAGGTAGGATTTTCTAGAATTGCCAACACTTGGTAAGCTTTTGGACTCCAAGGAGACATCCATTAGTTATCTCTTGCGAGCTTTTGATGGGTAATCCAAGGTTAAGGATCACCTTGAATGGCCATTACTAGGTGAGAGGTATGAACCATTGCAAGATGATTCAGTGACAGGGAATTAGTATTTGAATCCATTAAGGGGAAACATCTGTACCACACCGGTTCAGGAAATAACTATATGTTAAATCCCCAATGCGAGGAAAAGATTCAAGTGACCGAAACTCTCTTTTTGTATAAGGAACCTGAGCCCAGTGATCCAAAAACTCCAAGAAGCACTTTTCTTTGTAACTAATTTCCGTTACTTTATTATTGGTTTCACTTAAAAACCAACCTTTTCGAACATCTTCATGTTTTCTTTTAAAGTTAACCTTCAAAAGAAAAAGCACCAAATCATCTTTGAACTAATATCAGTTATAATTTGAAAACCCATCCCAGTGAACGATCCTAGAGCCACTATGCTATGCTAGCTAATGCTACCCTAGTACATGGTGAAATAGGTTTATAAATTTTGTTGATTACTCCCGTCTGAGGACCGAAATCAAGGCACACCAATTGATTGAACACCAATCAACAAGAGATACACCAGTTGGGCACGAATCATCGGTGCAAAAATATTTGAAGATTACAGGAAGATTTCGCAAGGTTGCGAAAATTTTGCATGGGGTTGCGAAATTCATCAGTTTCGTAAGGTTTGCGAAATTCCTTCTTGGCTTGCAAAAATTTCGCAAGGGGTTGTGAAATTCCTTCTTGGGCAATTCACAAGCTTGCAAATATTTCGCAAGGGCTTGTGAATTTCATGAATGTTAGATTCCTTCTCTGATTCTCTTCCTTTCATACTTGATTGATTTGGCAAAGGCTTTGAAGCTCTCCCAAACTTGGATTCTTCATGTAATTTAGCTTCAATCTTGCTTTGCCATGGACTATACCAAGTTCTCCCTCATTCTTGGCTTGTTTTAATGATTGAAAAGCTATTAAAAACATCAAAACTTGCCAAAAACTAATTAGTAACACTTGTAAGGGTCCTTAATGTGCCAATTGAGTTAAAAGGTAATAAATACTACTCAAAAGTGTTTAAAAGAATTTATAAGAAGCTATAAAAGAGCACTTTTTTAGTAGTAATCATAGCGCCACATCATTACTAATGAGTAGAATACATACAAGACCATAAAGACCGCCATGCTTCCATGCACCTTCTTGTATGCACAAGGTTCATCCTCATTTTGATCAAAGTCAAAGGTCTTGACTGCTTGGTCGAAGCGTTTATTCCATGAGCAAGATAATTGCTTTAATCCATAAATAGATTTATGCAACTTACATGCCATATGCTCTTGACCATTTGCTATGAAACCATCTAACTATATCATATAGATGCTCTCATCAAGATTTCCATTTAAGACTGCAATCTTAACATCCATTTTCCATATCTCATAGTCAAGATGTGTTGTAATGGATAGGAGTATTGTCATGGACTTGAGCATGGCTTTCAATGAGAAGGTCTCCTCATAGTCGAAACCAAGTTTCTGACATAACCCTTCCCTACAAGCCTAGCCTTAAAAGGCTCAATCTTTCCATCTACTCCTCTCTTCCTCTTGTTGAACCACTTACACCCTATGGGTTTTATCCCTTCAGGTGCTTCTAAAAGCTCCCAAACTTGGTTAGAATACATAGATTCTAACTTTGCTTTCATAGTTTTTTTCCAAACATGTGCATCCACATCGCTCATTGCTTCATCGTAATTTATGAGATCGGTCTCATGTTCCACTACAATGGCCTCAAAAGACTCTCCCAAATACATGAATCTATCAGATTATACAACAACCCTCCCACCACGACGACAATTGGTGTGCTAGAAATAGGTATGGTTGATACTGGATCCATAGTATAATGTTTTTTTGTGGGAGTCTTATCTAGATTTAGAAAAACAACCTTACTTCTAACATTATTACTCATCATATAGTCATCTTCTAGAAATTTGGCATTTGTACTCACAAATACCTTCTAGTCGAGTTGACTATAAAAGTAATAACCTAGTTCCTTTTGGATACCCAACAAACTGGCAAACTTATGATCTTGGTTCCAACTTATCTACCTTTGGTTTCAACATGTGTGCTAAGCACCCCCATATGCAGACATGGTGTAAACTAGGTTTACGTCCTATCCACATCTCCATAGGAGTCAAAGGTACTAATTTAGATGCAACTAGATTAAGAAGATATCATATAGTTTCTAAGGCATATCCTTAAAAGGATATGGGAAGTGTTGAAAAACTCATAATGGATCTCACCATGTCCAACAGAGTTCGATTTCTTCTTTTCACCACTCCATTTTGTTGTGGAGTATTAAGAGTAGTCAATTGGGATATAATCTCATGCTCCTTAATGAAAGAATCAAACTTGTATCTTTAGATAATGTGTTTCAAAAGCAACACATGTCTATTACCATAGTCTATGATATTCTCTCTAAAGTTGCAAGAGTTATTTGGTGATTAGGGTAAGTCAACTAGACAAGTTGCCCTTGAGACTATTATGAACACTAGGATTCAAGTTATCTTAGGGATCTTACCAAATTCCTTTGGGATGGGTAAGAAGATTCTCAAAGAGTAAAAGGATGTATGTATGGAAGTCAAAGTTCTTCAGGCTTTTCTACCAAGAAGAAGAAGAATAACACCAAATAAGGAAAGTTCAAGAAAATGAATGAGATAACAAAATCATGGGCAAAGATTCCTTTGTGACCTTTTAGGACACTTAAAAACTGAATGCTTGGAGTGCCTAAGGATAGACAAGTATACATCATATTCTTGTTGTTGAATACATAGTAGTGGATTTCACCAATTGTGGTGGATAGATTCCAGGCCCACTATTTGTAGTTTTTTTTATAGTTTTTTAACAAGTGAGAAGGTCACATGATGGGATTGTACTTACCTTAGCTTTAGTTGCAAGATTAGTTGTGCAAGTTAGTGGGAGGTATTACCTTTTTTATGTAAGACTCTATTATCACTTTGCCAAGTAATGAGAATAGTCAAATCTTACTAAAAGAAAGAACCTAGCACTAATCAAACATTTGGCTTCTAAATCCTATGTCATATTAATCTATTTAGGATCCAAAGACTAATTAAATTAGACCTTCCTAATCCAAAATATCTTTCAGTCTATGAATCCTATATAAATGGTAAAATGACCAAGAGGCCCCTTTATTTTTAAAGGACTTGGAACCAAGGAATTTTTGGAGTTAGTGCATACTCAAATATATGAACCTTTTTGTGTTTATATATGGAAAGTATGGGTATTAGATCATTTTATTGATAAATACTCTAGTTTTGGATATATAGATAGGAAATCTGATGTCTTTGATAAATTCATTGAATTTAAGGCGGAATCAGATAACCTATTGGGTAAACATGTCAAGACACTTTGATTAAATTGAGGTAATGTGTCTAGTAGGTTGAATCCTTTCCATAGAGAGCATGAGATGATATCTTAGTTATGTGCACCAAGGACTCTATTACAAAATGAAGTAATGAAAAGAAGATATTGAATTTTGATAAACATAGTGAGATTGGTGATTGGTTTCTATTACTTCCCATATTCTTTGGGGATATATCTTAAAGGATGTATAATACCTCTTTTTCTAAATAGGCATATCACTTTATAAGATATCCAAGAGGATTTAAGGATTTTTACTTTATAATCAGGATTATCAAAAGATGTTTGTTGTTATAAATACTAGATTTCTAATGAAAATTATATGATATGTAATAAGGCAAACAATGATATAGATTGGAGAATACTAGAAGAGAGTCCCACTATACACAAGATACTATGGATCCAATACCAACCATTCCCATTTCTAGTACATTGATGCCTTGTTGTAGTGGGATGGTTGTTAAACAACTAGACTAATTCATGTATTTGGGAAAGTCATTCGAGGCCTTTCAAAAGGAACATAAGATCGATCCCATAGATTATGATAAAGTAATGAGCAATGTGGATGCACATATTTAGCAAAAAGTTATGAAGGTAGAGTTTGAATCCTTGTGATTCTAATGTATATTAGGTTCCTGTAGAAGCACCTGAAGGGATAAAACCCATAGGTGCAAGTTAGTCTACAAGAGGAACAAAAGGGTAGATGGAAAAATTTGAGATTTATGTGGCTAGGTTGTAGTTAAAGATTATAGTTTGAAACATTGTTTCGAATATAGGAAACCTTTTCACCAGTAGCCATATTAAGGTCCATCAGAGTACTCCTACCCATTATAGTGTATCTTATTTATGAGATATTGCAATGGGATGTCAAGATAGTGTTCTTAAACGATTATCTTGATATTAGCATCTATATGATGTAATCAGATATTTTCATAGAAAAAGGCCTTGTGTGTACAAGAAGATGCAAGGAAGCATGGTGGTCTTGATGATCTTGTATGTTGATGACATTCTACTCATTCGTAATGATGTAGGGCTATTGTCATCAGTCAAGATCGGGTTGTCTACTCAGTTCCAGATGAAGGATCTGGGAGAAGCATAGTATATTCTTGGGATTAAGGTCTTTAGGGACCATAAGAATAAGAAACTAATGAGATTAAGGTCTTTATAAGCATATCAACCTAGGTTTTCCCATCGATTTCATCTCCAAAGATCTCCATCTTGTTAAATAGTGTAACCATAAGAATCATAAGATCTCTAATGGGAGTTCCTTCTGTCATCTTGGTGCTCATGATGGTCCTTAGAGTTGTTATGATAGAGCCCTTAAAAGCATGACACGATGTAATAAATTTGGAATTCATTATTTATTTAATGATGTTCCAATTTCACTTTTATCTATCCTTATTCCATGTATTATACTTTATGACCATTCTTGCCTACATCATTTGCATTGTAAGTAACTTAGGTGTATTAGGAGTTGCACAGAAGATCTAAGTCATGGGTTCCTTGCAAATAGATGACTTGTTCACAACTGGTTCATGGGTCTAGGCAACCCATTAAAGGTTGTAGTGTGCCACCTCCTAATTGGAGGGCTGGTTGGTCTTAGTTATCGGGACGAGTTTCCTATGGTGAGTGCACTAATGTGTATGGTTACACATTAGACAAGACCTATGGTAAGTCATGGCTTAAGGCTATCAAGTAGTCATGACCTCACCAAGCTGCTCCATTGTGTTGTCTCTCAACCTTGAGAGAATGTTGAGCTTGTGCTAAAGTTAGCGATGACTTTGACCAAGGGGTGAGATCATAAGTTGATCATATATTCCCCATGGATTGGGGTCACTGTTGATGGAAGCCAGTAGCAATAGGTATTCTCAATAAAGGCACCATGATATCTCTTGGGACTGAGATAGTGTGTCTCCTTGGGTGATCCTAAGGAAGTGTGTTCATGGAAACTATGGCCATAGTAGTTCCTTAAGTGAAACTTGACATAGGCTCTTTGAGAGCTAAGACATGTTAATTGAACACACAATAGGAAGATCTGTAACTCAAATATAGTAGAAGTAGTCTTGAAAAGCTGATAGCTTTCACCTTGTTAGACTATGGACACCAGTTCATGGGGAGACTAAACACAATGGATAGCAAGTCACAGACCTGAGCACTTAGTGTCTCGTTGTTATTTACATAGGATATTAGAGTTTAGTTGATTCTCTATAGTGGGATGTTGAATTAACTTTAGAATTGGATTCTGAGGGAGGTAGTATTCCTATGGATCCCAATGGTCCCCGCTTTAAGCTCATATACCTTGTTAGCATGGGTTATGAGGGTCGGATTGGCTCTACGTTCACTTTTGTGCATAAGGGCATTTTGATAATTACGCAAGGTTGCATAAGGGTAAGTGAACAAGGTCTCTAGATTGGGTTAATTGATTAATTAGTAAACCTCATTGGGTTAATTAATCAATTAGAACCCATTTTAGGTTAGATTAAGTGACCCAAGCCCATGTGGGCTCAAGTCACTTAAGCCCACTTATGAACCCTATAAATACCCCCTAGGGTAACCCCTAGCCTCCACCATCTTTTCATCCCCACTGAAAGTGTGCCAAGATCAAGGTTTGTGTCATCGAGCAGAAGACTTCGGGTTTACGAGACTTATGCGATTTCGATCTTCATCTTCACCATGTGGATTTGACTCAGGAACATCCGAATCTAAGGTATGGTTTTCGTTAGCACTTTCTAAATCCTTTTAAAGTACAAAAATGTTATTTTTCCATTGTGCATAAGTTTTAGAAAAAGCATAAGATAGTTATGCATGTTCCTAACCTAATCCGAACTTGGGAAACAGAGAGATCCGGATTTTTCCCTTCAAGAGCAGCTTGCTTAGCTGGCCTACCCTTATGACCAAACAAAAAAAAAAAAAAAACACCTCTAGTAGTCACATTTTGACTCCATAAATGATTAACTAAATTTGGGCTATTTATAAAATTTTTAAAATACTTTTCATACTTGGATAATGTTCTAAACTTCCTATATATACCAAATAAATTTTATTTTGAATAATAATCCTTCTCTAAGCTAGTGAATTAAATTTGTTTTCCAAAATGTCCAAATTTGGCCCTATTTTTTTTATTTTTTACATGCTTGTGTTATATCCTATTGTTGTGTATCTTGTGTATTTTTATTAATTTAACTTCCTTTTTGCAAGATTTTAAACTTCTTTAACATTGTAGCTATGTTGTACATGATAGATGAATTTTCCTTTGTATCACAATTCCTCTTTTGATATTTTAATTGAATTTATTTTGTGAGTGTATGCCTATTGGCCTATTATAAATCTATAAACTTGATTGTTGCACCTTATCTTTAGTACACTATCATTTCTTTACTACCTAATTTGAGTTGTATTTATGTTATATATTGTGAGACTTTTTTCATGATTTTATATCCATTATTTTACTTGTGAGCTATCTTTATTTTCAATATAAGTGTGTTGTTTGCTATTGAGGTACACTTCCTTTTTTCCTCATTTATTTGATTCTATTGATATGCCTGACTTGCTTTGAGTATTCTCCAGCTATGCCTTCATTTGTTATCACCATTGCCCTTTTCTTGTATATATCATTTGGTATCCATTGCTTTACAAATCAATTACTTTGGTTTCCTCCACTTGCTTAGTAGAGACGTCTTTAGGGCTTATAGGAGTTCTACCCCATGGTACATTCAAAATAAGTAACCTGACCCTCAGATTTAGACTCGATTTTCATAACCATGCTTTTCCTTTCAAAAGGAGTCACTCTTAGGGTTTTATTTCTTATTTTGTTTTCTCTTAAAATAAAATAAACAAAAATAAATGTCAATTCCAACTTTTTCAAAAATCAATTTTTCACGAAAGCAAGTCTCACTGTCGAGTGGGGATGCAAGTGATAAATGTGGGTCTACAAAATGGCAACTCTATTAGGAATCAAAGAGGATCAAGCTTAAACTCTAGTGTATGTCATCTCTTTGTGTTTTTTTTTTTTTTTTTTGTATGTTTATGTGTTGCTTACACATTGAGGGCTTTAGCATAATGATTTATCTATGATGCATGCATATTCATTATATTCATTTGTGAGCCTTAGCATATTTTTTCTTCTTGTTGTGTACATATCTCACTCATCTCGTCTTGTTGATTATTCTAGTTGTATTGTTATCCTATTCATCTTAGTATTGTTGTATACTTACTTTGCTCATCTTCACATGTTAATTATTCTTGTTGTATTCTTGTCTTACGCATCTTATTCTTGCTTAGCTTATGTGTAGATATGGATGATTTACCTACTTTGTATGATTGTATGTTGCATGACTACCTTTCTCCTACATGATGCATGTTTTGCTGGTTTATATGGGGCAAACATTTATCTCTTATCTCCGACTCCCTAGTTTCAATCATTTCCTTCTTTTCTTGTTCTCACATTTGGTGTACGTGGGAATTTGTATGTGTTTGTTTTCCTGATTGAGCTAGTGATTAGGAGTAAGGTTTGGTGATGGGTTATATGTATGTTTCAGAGCATTGCGGAGGAGGTTGTCACATTGATGTTGATTTGAGTTCAATCATTGAAAACCTATATAGCCTAAAGCTAGATTTTAGGATACTTGTGTGGTCAGTGTGTTCTCTTTTTTACTTTAGTTTCATAGGTTTGTTGAATGCACCCACTATGCAATTTAGATCATTGTTGAGTGTTGAGAGTTGCAAGATGTGCAAGCCAATAGGAGAGTTTTTTCCATTAGGAAACCCCTTGAGAGGTCGAGGTAATGCATGTGTGAAGATGATAACAACCTTGCATGGACTTGTCTCTTTAGAGGCGTGTAAGAGGTTACGTACTACCAGAGGGTATGATTACTTCTACTAGGAACCCTTTTCAACCAACCTTCTTTTTTAGAGCTACCTTGACCTTGTAGGTTGAGCTTTAGATCCTTTGACTAGGATCCCTACCTACATGTGAGTGCAATCTAGCTTTTAATGTCGCTTTAGTCACTTCGTGGATCCAACACTCTTTCCTTTTGGTCTTTTTTTTACGCTCAAAGATTAGTAGGAGTTTGAGTATTAGTCAGACCACTCTTTATTGAGTTGTGTTGACTTTCTCTTTTCTCTCGTTGAGTTTAGCATGCATTCTCCATAGGACTTTTATCAATCTTCCTCTCTTAGGTTGTCACATTCTGCTTAGTGCTTTGGGATATGCTCATTGATCATGCTTACCTTTTTATATTCTACACTTATCATGGACTCGGTTCCTTATTCTTTGTTTAATGCACTTGATTCCATTTTCACCTCATTGCTCATCATGTTTATGAGTGTTTAGCTAGGTTGGCAATTCCGGACAAAATTTCTAAGTGCCTCCTAACTCAGTTTTTCCAATTCTTCTTCAGACTACTAGCCTAATGAAGGTCAAGTTGTTCAATTTGTTAAAAGGAAAAGGTATGTAGTTGAGGTTGGAGTTGGATGGAATTAAATCAACCATATTATTTAAATGTTGTTTTTCTCGAAATATTTTTAAAGGAGTTAGGAAGTCTTGGGAAGCATTTTTTTTTTACTAAGTGTTCAAAATGCCTTATTCCAGGATCAATCTAGCTTTAGGTTGGATCGATCTAGGTTACACTTTCTTGATGAAATCTCATCCGTTGGATCAAGGGTTTCCTTCATTTAAAAACTCAAAACTTGTTTCTTGTTCTGTAATGAGAAAGAGATAGCAGTAGCCATCCATTTTAGTTCTCTTTTCCTTTCCTATTTTAGGGTGTTTGGTTGCCAAGAAAATCAAACTTTCCTATTGTTTTCCAAACTATCTTTAATGGATTTTCTTGACAAAAAATGGGTTGATTCTTCATTCATCTCTCAATTTCTAATCTATTTGGGTTTGGGTAAAAAAAAAAAAAAAAAAAAAAAACCCATTTTCTTCTTATGTGGATTAAGAAGAGGTCGAGATCGAGCTTGGTGTGGAATCCTAGTGTGCTCCAAAAGAAGAAGGTAAGAAATTGAAAGGAAAAGGTACTAGTCAAGTGATCTGGGAAGGATTGGTAGGCTTGAGCTAGGTAAAACCTTGTATTCAGTTTTTGTTCTTCATAATGGACGTTTTTGGATCAATTGTAGGCTTGTGGTTTTTTATCTCTTTGGAAGTTTTCCACGTTAAAATTTGGTTTCATTATCTCTTTCTCTCTTTCTACTCTTTGATTTATTTGCATTTTTTTATACCATTGGTTCTTGGGCATATATGTTGAATGAAATAAAAATGAGTTAAAATAGGTGTGATTATTCATTAGATAACTTGAATAATTTTTCTGTTCATTTTGGTTAATGATATCTTGTGGTAATTGGAAATGAGCTAAGGAGATAATTGTTTTTAAGAATTAATCTTGGGGAGTGTTGAAACATTTGCATGTGACTTGCATTTGAAATTTGTTAGAAGAGTGTTGTTGCATTCGTATTTGTATATGATATTTAATTTGTGTTGCAAAGTGTTTGAAGAGGAAAGTAGACATTTGTAAAAATTTCTAAGGTTAGATATATTGTGTTGGGAGACCTTTTTAAATTGTTCAAAAACACCTATTCACCCCCATCCCCTCCCCCCTCTAGGTGTAGTCCATCCTTGAGATTCACTTTTCAATGTTCATTAAAGAAATGTGAAAGGCACGTTTTCACATTTACATTTTTTTTTAGGGATCCGCTTTGATCACCTTATCATTTTCCTTTATGGAGTTCGAGTTGAAAATGATAGTATTGTTCTTTACACCTCATTCATTTTGGATTATTGACAAAAATTCTCTAGTCACATTTGTAGCCATCTCGTAGTGGACACCTTTATGAATCTAGAGTTTCTATCATACATCTAGTTTTTTCATTATTAGAGCCATATGGTTCTTGTGTGACTTATGTTGTATTTTTGTCTTTAGTGTCCTTTTTTATGTATCTCATCTATTGTGCTCTATCATTTGCATCATAAGGAGTCGGTTTAGGTGTGAGTCAGTCAAGTCTGGATTCGCAGCATTGGAGGATGGTTGAAGACAAATTGGTCAAATCATCTTCATATTAGAGTTTAGACAAATCAATTGAGATGTTGGATGAGTTAGCTTCTATACTAGCTTCCATTCGGGAGTTCATAGCATGGGTTAGTCAATATTTAGATCAAATAGAGAGTTCCTACCAGGATCACTAACCAGTCAGTATGGGTACAGATGAGATGACTCTTCCTACATCCCAAACTATGCGGAAACCTTGATTTCTCCATTCCTTATCCTTAGATCTCAAAGGGTGCATGCATCTATCCCTAAGCATCTCTAAATCAATCATAGAGAAATAAAATGATAATAAAAATCACAATTAACTATAGATCTAGAGATATTGTACTCATACATACCTTGATCTAGATGTTCCCAACTCAATTCTATATAAAAAAGAAAAAGTTTGAAGGTCTCATACACCCAAGATCTTCCATCCGATGACTCAAGCCATGATCTTGGCATTCCAAAATGTGAGTAATGGTAGGAAGGAAGATTTGGTTCTCTCTCTCTCTCTCTCTCTCTCTCTCTTTGGAGGTGGAAAAAGGCTAACTGAAAGCCATAAGAAAACCTTAACCCTAAGGGGGTATTTATAGGGTTGCCTATTGAGCTTAAGTGACTTGAGCCCATCAAGGCATGGGTCACTTACTCCCAAAATGACTCTTGATTAATTAATTAACCACACAAGGTAATTAATCAAGTAGCCGTTTCAAAGATCATGTTCACTATCCCTTGTGCAACCTTTTGTAATTACCAAAACACCCTTATGCATAAGAGTGAATCCATAGCAAATCCAACCCTTATAAACTGTGCCATTATGGTATATGAGCTCAAAGCAGAGACCACCAGGACCCATAGGAGTACTGGCTCCCTCGAAACCCAATTTTGAAGTTGATTTAACATTCCATTAAAGAGAATCAACTACACTTTAGTACTCTATGCAAATAACAATGAGACAAAGCTCGGGTCAATAACCTACTATCCATTGCATGTAGACTCCCCATGAACTAGTGTTTGTAATCTAATAAGGTAGTGTTATCACCTATCAAGATTACCTCTCCAATCCTTGAGTTATAAATCCTGCTTATTATGTCATCAATTGGAATACTCTAGTTCTAAGGATCATATCTTAAATTCCACTAAAGGAATTACTACAACCATAGATTTTATAATCACATGTCCTTTGGATCATCTAAGGGTACACATTGTCTCAAGCATATGAGATATCATAATGCCTCTATTGAGAATACATGTTGCCATATGTCTCCATCAATAGTGACCTAATCCATAGGGATATGTGACCACTTTAAGGTCTCACCCATAAGTTAAAGTCTCCTATTGATTTTGGCACATGCTCAATATCTTCTCAAGGTTGAGAATCCATGCAATATAGTAGCTTGGTGAATAATGAAAATTGATAGCCTTACGTCATGATTAAAATGGATAGCAAGGGGATAGTCAAGTCTGACGTTGTTGAATCATGTCTTGCTTTCAAGGGCTCAATCCCAACAAACTCCCATTAGCCCAAAAAGTATACTAGGCATTGTAAAATGATGATGGCAAAATCTTGTATCTATCTATCTCCTAAGCTCGGATCAGGTCAAGAACATGCAAAACTATCCTAGGCTTTTCTAAATCATATCCACAGTGAAAAAATTGCATTTTAATCTTTATACAAATTTAGAATATGAAAACTAAAAACATACTTAAGATTCGGATGTTCCCAAATTGATTCCATGTGAAGAAAATGAAAAACAAAGTTGCAGGAAGTCTTGTAAACCCAGAGTCTTCTGCTCGGTGACTCGAACCTTGATCTTGATACACTTCTAGTGGGGATGGAAGAAATGGCGAAGGCTCTGACTCTCTCTCTCTCTCTCTCTCTAAAGGTGGAAGATGACTCTCTAGAAAAAACTATGGAAAATCTAACCCCTAATGGGGTATTTATAAGGTCCTCTACTAAGTTTAAGTGACTTGAGCCCACTAAGGGCTTAGGTCACTTAATCTAACCTAAATGGATCCTAATTGATTAATTAACCCAATAGGACTTGCTAATTAATCAATTAGACCAACTAGAGACCTTATTCACTTACCATTGTGTAACCTTGCATAATTATCAAAATGCCCTTATGCACAAAAGTGAACTTAGAGCTAATCCAACCCTCATAACCCATGCCAACAAAGTATATAAGCTCAGAGTGAGGACCACTGGGACCCATAGGAAGTATTGGCTCTCTTATAATCCAATTATAAAGTTGATTCAACATCCCATTAAAGAGAATCAACTAAACTTCAATATCCTATGTAAATAACAATAAGACGACATATGCTCGAGCCCGTGTCATGCTATCCATTGCATTCAGTTTCCCATGAATTGGTGTTTATAGTCTAACAAAGTGAAAGTTATTAGCCTTTCAAGATTACCTCTAATATCCTTGAGTTACAAATCCTCATATTGTATGTTCAATTAACATGTCTTAGCTCTCAAAAAACCTATGTCAAATTCCACTTAAGGAACTACTATGGTCATAGTTTCCATAAACACACCTCTTTAGGATCGCCTAAGAGGATAGACTATCTCAATCCCAAGAGATATCATGGTGCCTTTATTGAGAATACCTATTGCTTCCTGGTTCTGTCTATAGTGACCCAATCAATAGGGAATATGTGATCAGCTTATGATAACACTCATAAGTCAAAGCCACTACTAACTTTAACCCAAGCTCAATATTCTCTCAAAGTTAATAGACAGCACAATAAAGTAGTTTGGTGAAGTCATGACTACTTGATAGACTTAAGTCATGATTCACCATAGGTCTTGTCCAGTGTTTTATGAGGGTTGTGCACTAGTTCACACACCATGGGAAACCTATCCCGTTAGCCAAGATAAGTCATCCCTCCAATTAAAATGTTGTGCACTACAACCTCTAATGGGTTGCCTAGACCCATGAACTGGCTATGAACAAGTCATTTATTTGTAAGGAACCCATGATTTGGATCTTTCGTGCAACTTTTGATGCACCCAAATCACATACAATGCAAAAGATATAGACTAAAGTGATTACAAGGTATAATGCATGTAAATAAGATAGATAAAAGTGAACTAGAACTTTATTAAACAAATAATAAAATTCAAGAGCTTATTACATCATGTCATGCTTTTAAGGCTCTATCCTAGCAAAAGAGTCTGCTCCACAATCATGTCACATTTTCTCTTCCAGTCATACTTTAGTCCTTTAAATTGTGCTGCCATCCCACTATTATCAAAAATAGGATCTTAAATGATATAGCCAAGGGAACTACCTGTAGTTCTTATAAGGAACATCTTAAGTTAAAAGGCTTCCTTTGATGCTTTAGAAGAAACAAAAACCATGCATACACATACTTAGAGGTAGACCTATGAGAGTCCTCATCAAACTAAAAGTCTAAGTCCCAATACTTAACGTGTACCAATTCATCACAAAGACTCAAAAGCATACAATGTCTCGTTCTCCAAAGATATTGAGTATATGCTTGAGCTCCACTCAATGCTCTAATCATGAAAAATACTAATATCTACTCACTATGCCTACTACAAAGCATAAGATATCACCTTAATGCGATCTCTCTCCTCTGATGTCTAAGGACATTGGTCTTAAGAAAGACAACTCCAAACCCAAAGGGTAGCAAGCCCTTCTTGGAGTTCTACATCATGCACTTTACCAAATGCTTATCAGTGTTTGTGATATAGCGCAATTTTCCTGTTCTTGTAGTCCTAAAGGAACTTAAACCTAACAATATATTATGGCCCTCCTAGATTTTCATCTAGAACCAAGTAAACAAATAGATCTTAACTAGTGAAAATATCCCTATATCATGCCCAATAAGTAGATTGCCATCTACCTACAAGATCTAAGAGCACTACCATGCTTCTCTACACTTTCTTGTACACATAAGGCCCTTTGCTATGAAAATTTCTGGTTGTTGCATCTCATAAATGATATGCACTGCAATGGATAGGAATACTTCAATGGATTTGAGTATGACTACAATTGAAAAGGTTTTATATAGTTAAAACAAGGTTACAAACTATAACCTTTAGCTACGACTAAGCCACATAAAACTCAAACTTTCCATATATTCCTTTGTTCCTCTTGTAGACCAACTTACACCTATGGTTTTGTCTCTTTAGGTGCTTTTATAGGAACCTATACTATGTTAGAATACAAGGATTCTAACTATCCCCTCATAGCTCCTTTCCAAGAATAAGCATAAAAACTGCTCACTACTTCGTCATAATTCCTGGGATATAAACCTCCCACAATGATAAGGTACTGGTGTACTAGAAATCATAGGAATCAATTCAAAGAAAACATTTGAGGCCTTATTTCTTATTGAGGATTTTTGTCCTTGTTAAGGATGAATTGCTATTATCCTACAACTTTTTGCAACAATTGTTCAAATACAATAACCAGATGATGACTAATCAACTTTCCATAGCTTTACCTTTTGTTTTCAAAAACTAATTTTGATAAATGAATAAGTAAAATAAAATATATAAAATTTGTTCCATGGAAAGGCAAAAGAAATATCAGGCTTTAATGTGTTATTTATTTATTTATTTTATATGTATCGTTAATTTTTTGTTATTAACAAAATAAAGAAGTTGGAGATACTTAGCTATTAAGGCTCACATCTTAAGAAGGGAAACATTGCTTAAATTTTTATCATCTAATATTATAGAGATTTGTTGTGTGGTTTGATTTATGTTGTATTCTTGGTATTTCCTTTTGAGTGATTCATTGGTCCTTTTCTTATAGAGACACTCAGAGTTATGTTGTTAGATTGTGGCACTAGGAAGTTGTATTGTGATTATAACTTCATTTAAGATGATGTTTATTTGATGATGGCTTTACCTGCCTCCATAGAACAAAAAGAACTCTACTTCAACCAATCCAAGATCAAATCCTAGCGAACAAGACTACCAATCTAAAGTCATAAATGAGGTAATAAGAGCAATCTATCATATGTTGGCCTTGTAAGTTTGATAAAAACCTGTGGTTTGAATTAAAGTCATGGATTTCCTAATATGTGCAGCTCAAAGTGAAGGCTCGGAAACTTAAGAACACAAGAGATTACTCTTTTCTATTATCTGATGATGCAAAGTTTTTGGCTCCTAGAAAAGAACCTCTACTTTGAAAAGTTCTTGTCCTTAACTCTAGTATATTGCTACTTTACTATATCAAATCTATTTTGTGGTCTATGAGATTTAAAGCATGCTACTTCCATTGAGAACTTATATTGGTCTTCTTCTGATGTTGAAAAGGTATGGTCAGTTCAATTTAAAGCATGTTGTGTATGCACACATGCTTATGAGTGCATGTATTTGCATACACAAAATCACTTGCTCAAAACTTTTAGAATGTAGTGGTTGTAGCTTCTAATTGCTTAAATTGATAAAATAGGATAAATGATGCTCCATAACAATTTTATGATTGTTTCACATCCTAAAGGTTTCTTTGTGAATATCTTACTAGTGGCAAAATATGTATATTGGCCATATAACATTGTAAATTAAAGATTTTGTATCCCTTATTTATAATTTCTCTAATCACCATAGTATTACAGAATCTTATTGATGCTAAACACTGATTTATTTGCTCACTGCACCAAAGGATTTTAGCAATACTAATGTACTTGCATCACTACTCATGCCTCACTTTCAAAATCTTTTTCAACAGACCTCATTTCAACAGGTAAAGGCATAATGGATCCCCCACACAATGTTTGTTTCCATACATGGAAGATATTTTTTGCCTTGAAGCTCAGGTTTTTAAACTTATTCTTATAGGAAATAGTTTTATGATACCAAGATCTCATTATGAATTTGTTAAATACCTTGCAATCATTTGAGATAGTAGATGGTGAGTGGACCATCCATCATTTCTAGGATATCTTATCTAATTGTGTTGAACTATTAGAGAAAGGGATGTTGAAAAAGTTAGACTGAAGTAATTCATTGTTGTTTCAGTTTCTCAAAATGGTAAATTAGCCCCATTACCTCGGGGTTTAGAGAGGAAAAAACACTAGAGAAAAGTCATCTCCAAATTGATTATGCATTTGTCTTTAAATTAGCAACTTGATGGTTTATGATTTCTTTGTTGATATGGTCTATTGTCTTTAAATTAAAAATCCTAATAATTCTTTGACCATTTCTATGCTTGTTTCTCCATTCAATTGGACTAAAGGCACCACGATTAACTATCAACCAGAAACTTCATCTATCTAATATGCTAACTTGACAAGTAGATCCAAGGGCTTCTGAAAGGGAGCACTTGCTACTCTTCTGAAAGGGGCTTCAAATAACCAATTGGGTATACATACCAAGTTACTTCAATTAGATCAAGTTGATATGTCTAGTGAGTTTGATTCTTTTCATTTGAGCAATAGATGATTTCCCATTTATGTGCAGCAGGGTTTCTATTGCAAAATAGAGATGTGGGAAGAAGATATCGAACTTGGATGGCCATGGTGAGATCGTGGATAGGTTTCTCATTTTTCCCAAATTCTTTTGGGGATATGTCTTATAGATTGTGTAATACCTCTTTTTCTTAAGAGGTATATCAGTTTATAGGATATATAAGAGGATTTTTAGGTTATTACCTTTATAGTTAGGATCATTAGAAGATATTTGTTAACACAAATGTTAGATTTTTTATGAATACTATATGATAAGGAATAAGGCAAAAAGTGATATAGATTAGAGGATATATTAGAAAATAGTCCCACATTGCATAGGATACTATGGATCTAAAGGATTAAAGGCATACCATTCCTATGATTTCTAGTACACCAATGCCTCATCGTAGTGGGAGGTTTATATCCCACATATTATGATGAAGCAATAAGTGGTGTTTATGCTCACTTACGGCAAGAAACTATGAAAAGGTAGTTAGAATCTTTGTATTCTAACGTAGTTTGTGTTCCTGTAGAAGCACCAAGAGGGATAAAACTCATAAGTGTAAGTTGGTCTATAAGAAGAACACAGAAGTAGATGGAGAGCTTGAGTTTTATGTGGCTAAGATTGTAGCTAAAAGGTTATCGTTTGAAACTTTGTTTCAACTATGGAAAACTTTTTCAACAGTGGTCATTCTCAAATCCATCATATTACTCTTATCTATTGCAGTGTGTCTCATTTGTGTAAGATACGATCACCAAAATTTTTCATAGCAAAGGGCTTTGTGTGTACAAGAAGGCATAGGAAAGCGTGATGATGCTCTAAGATCTTGTAGGTAGATGACAATATACTCATTAGATATGATGTAGGGATATTGTCATCAGTCAAGATCTAGTAGTCTTCTTAGTTCTAGATGAAAATCTAGAGGAAAACGAAAGATATTCTTAGGGTTAAAGTCTTTTAGGACTACAAGAATAGGAAAATTGTGACATGTCACCTACATTGATGAGCATTTGGTCAAGTACATGATGCAGAACTCCAAGAAAGGTTTGTTACGCTTTGGGTTTAGGGTTGTCTTTCTCAAGATCAATGTCCTTGGACATCCGTGGAGAGAGATAGCGTTAAGGGGGTATCCTATGCCTCTACAATGGATAGTCTTAAGCATGCGATGTTATGTGCTAAACTAGATATTTGCTTTGTTGTAGGAATAATGAGTGGATATTAGTTCATTTCCTTATTAGAGCTTTGGGTGGATCTCAAGCATATACTCAAGTATGTTTGGAGAATGAGGGATTATATGCTTGTGAGTCTTTGTAATGAGTTAGTACTTTCGTACTACGAATTGGACTTTTAGTCCAATGAGGACTCTCATAAGTCTACCTCTAGGTATGTATACACTCTAAGTGGTTTTTGTTGCTTCTATAGCAACCAAGGAAGCCTTTTGGCTTATGGATGGCTCCCTTAGCTCTATCGTCTAAGATAATTGTTATAAAATCGGAGGGTTAGCCATGTCCATCAACTCCCCTTGTGTTCGTTGTGGGCACTTGGGTGAATGCACTATAAGGCTAGGGTATGTGCCTTTCCTAATAGCAATTGCTTTTAAGAGAGTTGGTAGCGCCTGAGTTCCTACAATAATGTTATGTGATAACAGTGGGACGGTGGCATAGTCTAAAGAACTAAAATACCACAAGAAGAGGAAACACATAGAGAGCAAGTGATACCTTGTTGTGAGATAGTACAAAGAGGCGATGTGATTGTGGAGTAGATTCTTTTTACAATACCCAATCTGCTTTTAAGCTTAGTGGGAGTTTGTTGGGATTGAGCCCGTAAAAGCAAGACATGATGTAAAAAATTTAGACTTAACTTTCCCTTTACTATCATTTGTATTGACATTGATTTGTGCATTCAGCCTATGTCTCTCACATTGTACATGACTTGGGTGCATTAGAAGTTGCACAAAAGATACAAGTCATTGGTTTCCTATAAGTAGATAAGTTGTCCACAATTAGTTCATGGATTTGGATAATCTAGTAGAGACTATAGTGCACCACCTCTTAATTGGAGGGATAGCTTGTCTTCACCGTCGGGATGGGTTTCTTATGGTGAGTGCACTAGTGTATGTGATGCACACTAAACATAACCTACTATGAATCATGACACAAGACTATCAATTTTCATGATTCACCAAGCTACTATACTTTATGGACTGCAAACCTTGAGAGGATATTAAGTTTGTGCTAAAATCAATAGGAAGCTTTAACTTATGAGTGAGACCTTAAAGTGGTCATATATACCTATGGATTAGGTCACTGTTGATTGAGGTTGGTGGCAACAGGTATTCTCAATAGAGGCACCATGATATCTCACGGTTTGAGACAGTGTGTCCCCTTGGGTGATCCAAAGGACATGTGATCACCAAATATATGGCCATAGTAATTCCTTTAGTGGAATTTGACATATGCTCCTTGGAGCTAGAGTATGTCATTTGATCACATAATAAGTGGGATCTATCACTCAAGGATTTTAGAGGTAATCTTGATAGGTGATAGCACTACCTTATTAGATTATGAACACCGGTTCATAGGGAGTCTGCATGCAGTCGATAATAGGTCATGGACCCAAGAACTTGGTGTCTCATTGTAATATACATAAGGTCACGAACCCAACAAATGAGATTTTTCTCGTTCGTTGATTGATTGCTATGCAGGGTCCACACCTAAGATATTCATATCATATCCAATGGGATATGATATCCTAAGATATACATATCCTATCCCACCAACCAAACGTAGCCTTAAGAAGAAGAGCTTAAAAGACTAGGTGGTTTCCTCTTTCTCTCAATGTGAGAGAGCCTAGAGAACCATATATTCAAATCCAAGTGGATTGTCCAAAAAGGAAAGCAATATGACTTTCAATAATAACCGATTCAAAATATAAAAAAGAAAACAATGGAAAAATACTTCTCATGAAAAATAAATATAGTATATAAATAAATAATAAAATAATACAATCACTCCCAAGGCCTTAGGGATCCTATTACATGAATTTGGTAATCCATTTGCGTAATCATCCTAATTCACCAAAACCAAACCCATAACATAAAATAAATTAGTAAACAAATTACAATCAAACCCTACACTATTACAAAAGTGCCCAAGCTGCCAAAAACCATTTCCTTTCTATTTGTGCTTGAGCACTCAAACATCTAAGAAGGGTGTTGAAAGCAACTTTCACTGTCGAAAGCAATATTTGAGCGCTCAAGCTACTTGAGCACTCAAGCTACTTGAGTGTTATTACAAAAAACTGTGTACCCAAGGCCATTTCTTCTCAAAATTCCAATCATTTGCTCCACCGAGAAAGTTACCCTTACTAGAGTAGGAGCCACCATAGTTGTGAATGATGTTGTGGCCCGCTTTCTCCTCAAAGTTGAAGCTTTTACAATGAAAGCTCCTATACTCCTCAAAATACAATCTAGTAATTAAAAATCGGATTTTTACAAAGTAGAAAAAATCCTATGCTCCTAAACACAGAGTTTACAACCTAATTTAAGAGAAAGCAAAAGCAAATCACAATAACAACCATCAAATTAGAAGATTAACCATAAACATTCATCCCTAGGACCATGGAATGAAACAAACAACCTTGTAAAATAGAGTTAGCACACCCTAGAGTGGATCTAAGATGAAAAATCCTATCCTAGGGCTTTGATACCAATTGTGGGAAACTTCATATTACTTTGTTTCTAGGCCTTAGATCATATAGAGAGCATGCAATCTACCCTAGGCTTCTCTATAAATCAATCTAACGAAACATGGCTTCAAAAACTATTTAAATTAATAAAACTAGAGAAAAAGAACCTCACACTTAGATATGGATGTTCCCAAATCATTGAAGAAGAATCTAAATCCGTAAAAGACATCATAGATCTTGTCTACCCACTAATCTTCCATCCAATCTCTCCTCACATGTAGCTAAGCACGAAAAAAAAATGTGTTTTTCTCTGTAGAGAGTGGCTATAGTTTCTCTTTGGAGGCTTGTTATGGAAGATGACAAGTAAAACTAAAATTGTAACCCCTAACAAGGGTATTTATAAGGCACTCTGTGGGTTCAAGTGACTTGAGCCTAAATTAGGCTTAGGTCACCTAATCTAGACCAACTAGGTCATAATCAATTAATTAACCCTAACAAGCTCCAATTAATTAATCAACCCATACCGAAAAGATAATTCATAAGATCTAGTGTAACCTTGCGTTTTTACCAATATGCAATTATGAGCACTTACAAACCAGAAACTCAAATCCTTCAAAATGAACGTGTCTTTATGTAATAAGAGCTCAAGTGGGTACCATTGAGACCCATAGGAAAATATTGTCTCCCTCATAATCTAATTCTAAAGTTGACTTAACACTCTACTAAAGAGAATCAACTACACTCAAGTATCCTATGAAATTACAACAAGTATAACTCGAGTCCATGCCCTACTACCCACTACATGTAGAACCCTTATAAACTGATGTCCATAATCTAACAAAGTAGTGTTATCACCTATCAAGATTACCTCTTTAATCCTTACACATCTTCTCCTTACTATATGATCAATTAACATACTCTAACTCCAAGAAGCATATGTCAAAATTTCATTAAAGGAATTGTTTTGGTCATAGTCTTCTAGATCACATGTCCTTTAGATCACCCAATGGAACACACTATCTCAATACCACGAGATATCATGGTGCCTTTATTAAGAATATATATTGCCACCAACCTCAATCAACAGTGACCTAATCCATAGGAATATATGACCACTTAGGGTCTCACCCATAACTCAAAGCCTCTTATTGATTTTGGCATAAGCTCGATACCTTTTCAAGGTTAAGAGTTCATGCAGTATAGTAGTTTGGTGAATCATAACAACTTATAACCTTATGTCATGATTCACTCCAAGTCCTATCCAATGTGAATCACATACACTAGTGCACTTACCATGGGAAAGCCATCCTAATGACCAAGACAAGTCATCCCTCTAATTTGGAGGTAGTGCACTACAGTCTCAGATGGATTGCCTAAATCCATGAACCGATTATTGAGTACTCATCACTCTATAAGGAACCCATGACTTGGATTTTTTATGCAACTTCTAATGCACCCAATCATGTACAATGCAAGTGATTTGGGCGTGTATATTTAAATAACCAATTAATGCATATGGGATGATAAAAAGGAAGCTAAAAAACATAGATAAATAAATTTATAAATGAGTCTCAATTTGTTACATCATATAATGCTTTCTAGGGCATAATCCCAACAATCTCTAAGCCTCCTTGGCTTTAAGTTGCCTCCTCCTTGAGATTGCCTCCCTTGTATGCTTGAGGAATTAATATGTTGAAACTATTGTTGAGACAGTTGGTATGACTCTTGATGAATACTTGCATATTTCCTCCTAAGATATCCTAACTTGTCTTATTCATAACACCTCCTTGTTCCTCGAACCCAATCAATAGACCCACTATACTACTCTTGCTTAATGGGTAGTTGTTAGTGATGAGTCACCTTTTAGCGCTTAAAATCTCACTTTCATTTTTCATAACCAGTAAACTTAAAATTTTTAATTCTCAATCTTTGTGCTTCATTCATATCCCTTTCTATAATAACAACCCTTGCCACAACCTCGCTATAAGTATGGAGTATGAAGGGAACCTGTAGACCCTCTATTTTGTCCCATCGACACATTTTATCCAAAGTTTGTCCTCCTTCATCTTATGTTCCCTCATTGCACGCTTTGGACCTATTTTTTTAGCTTTTATTAAGTCTTCTTTGGTGGTCTACTATTACTCACCTTATCTTTATTTTTGGACCTCTTTTGGAAATATATTTTGAAGGGATTACGTGGATCCTTAATATGATGATTAGTGACCTATAATTTTTTAGTTTAAGATTTTGTTTGGTTTTAGTGAGGCCTTATTTTGTTATGTTTGTTTACTTTAGTGCTTTTAGATTTGAATGTCTTTTTTCTTATTACATAATTTTAGTATTAAAGGAATATTAGATTGGTTTTTGTGATTTTTAATTGTATGTGAGCTATTTTGATATTTGATTGCATCTGATGGATATTTTGATTTTTTTTTTTTTTTTTTTTTGTGTCATGATGTGGATATTTTGACCTTTGGTTAAATTGGTTTAATATTTTGATTTTTTTTAGTTACATACTTTTTATTTTTATTTTTAGTTACATGAAATTGATTTTTTATTTTTATTTTGAATTGCATGTGGGTGTGCTTTGATTTTATTTTGCATGATGTCATCTTTGATTTGGATAATGAAAGATTTGCATGTTGTTATTGATGCATGGTGCATTTTTTTTTTTTAGGGTCATGTGAAGAAATGTGAGCTTAGAGATTAGTGGAAGAATATTCTAGAGAGGATTTGAATGGGAATGAAAATTTGAGAAGGAAGGGAACATTATAGAAAAAGAATAATTTTTTAAATGAGAATTGAGAGGGAAATGTGGAGAACTTAGAGGTTTCTAGAAGGGGAATATTTTTTAGAGGGAATTTTAAGTGAATTGGAGAACTTAGAAGTCCCTAGAATGAGAATATTTTTGAAATGAGAATCGAGAGGGAAATGTGGAGAGCTTAGAAGTCTCTAGAAGGGGAATATTTATTTGGAGGGAATTTTATGTAAATTGGAGAGCTTGAAAGTCTTTAGAATGAGAATTTTTTTTTTAAGGGAGTTTTGAGTGAATTAGAGAGCTTAGAAGTGTCTAGAAGGGGATTTTTTTTTTTTTTTAAGGAAGTTTGAGTGAATTTGAGAGCTTGGAAGTCCTTAGGATGAGAATATTTTTGGAGGGAATTTTGAGTGAATTGGAGAGCTTAGAAGTCCCTAGAATGAGAATATTTTTTAAATGAGAATTGAGAGAGAAATTGGAGAGCTTAGAAGTTTCTAGAAGGGGAATATTTTTTAGAGGGATTTTTGAGTGAATTAGAGAGCTTAAAAGTCAATATTTTTTTTAAGGAATTTTGAGGGAATTAGAGAGCTTAGAAGTCTCTCGAAGGGGAATATTTTTTTAGGTAAGTTTGAGTGAATTTAAGAGCTTATAAGTTCCTAGAATGAGAATATTTTTTGGAGATAATTTTGAGTGAATTGGAGAGCTTAGAAGTCTCTATAATTTTGGAGACTTAAGGAGATGGCTATAAATGGGAAACTTGAGGATGTCTCTAGAATTTTTTTCTAGGAGGTGAGAAACTTGGGGAGACAGAATTGAGAGAGGTCTCTAGATTTATGGTGAGAACTTTGAAAGAAGAGAATTTTTTTAAGGAGCCATTGAAGACACTTTTGGGTGTGAAGAGAAAAATAGCTTAAATGGATGAAGAATTAGTGCTTCAAATTTTGAAGAAACTTGAGGTAAGCTCATTGTACATCTTTTTCTTATTTTCCTACTTCTTCTCATTTACATGATTTTGGATATATTAGTTTAGGTTTGGTATAAATGAGTAAGCCACATAGCTGTTAGGATATAGCCCTTAAAAGCATGACATGATGTAATAAATTTGGAATTCATTATTTATTTAAAGATATTCTAGTTTCACTTTTATCTATCCTTATTCCATGCATTACACTTTATAAGCATTCTTGTCTGCATCTTTTGCATTGTTCGTGACTTAAGGCTATTAAGTAGTCATGATTTACCAAACTTCTTCATTGTGTTGTCTCTTAGCCTTGAGAGAATATTGAGTTTGTGCTAAAGTTATCAATGGTTTTGACCTATAGGTGAGATCGTAAGCTGATAATATATTCGTCATCGATTAGGTCACTATTGATAGAAGTCGGTAGCAATAGGTATTCTCAATAGAGCCACTATGATATCTCATGGGATTGAGATAGTGTGTCTCCTTAGGTGATTCTAAGGAGTTGTGTTCATGGAAACTATGGCCATGGTAGTTTCTTAAGTGGAACTTAACATAGGCTTTTTAAAAGTTAAGACATATCAGTTGAACACACAATAGGAGGATTTATAACTCAAGAATAGTATAAGTAATCTTGAAAGGTTGATAGCTTTCACATTGTTAGACTATGAACACTAGTTTATGGGGAGATTGAACGCAATGGATAGCAAGTCACAGACCCAAGCACATAGTGTCTCGTCATTATTTACATAGGATACTGGAGTTCAATTGATTCTCTATAATAGGATGTTGAATCAACTTTAGAATTGGATTCAGAGAGAGCTCATACTCCTATGGGTCCTAGTGATCCCCACTCTAAGCTTACTTTGGCACGAGTTATGAGGGTCAGATGGGCTCCAGGTTCACTTTTATGCATAAAAGTATTTTGGTAATTATGCAAGGTTGCATAGGGATAAGTAAACTAGGTCTTTAGATTATGCTAATTGATTAATTAGTAGGTCTTATTGGGTTAATTAATTAATTAGGACCCGATTTGGGTTAGATTAAGTGACCTAAGCCCATGTGGGCTTAAGTCACTTAAGCCTAATTAAGAACCTTATAAATACCCCCTAAGGGTTCGGGATTCCATCACTTTTGTCCTCCACCATCCAGAGAGAAAGAGAGTCATAGCCTCAACCCTCCTTTCCTCCCCACTAGAAGTGTTCCAAGAACAAGGTTGAATCATCAGGCGGCAGATCGTGGGTTTACGAGACTTCCAACAACTTCAAGATCATCTTTAATAATTGGAATTTAAGGTTTGGGAACATCTAAACCTAAAGGTTAGTACTTTAACCCTAAAAGATCAATTTTTAAAAAATTGGTATTGTTTCCATTACTAAATCTAACAGGCAAGAATTGGTTGTTGTTATTCATTGATCGAATGATTGTTGAAGATGATTGATTGTCTATGCTTAGGATTTATTTCACTTATCGTTTTTTATGACCTTTGTCATGAAAAATTGGAATCAAGACACTTGGGGTTCTTTTAAAAATATTTTGATATTTCTATGATGTTCTTAAGTTTCTAACTTGTCAAACGAATTTAATTTGAGCTCAAAATCATTTTTCAATTGAGAGATCTAAATCAGTTTTTACACAAGTTCCGTTTTTACTCAATTTGGGACACTCGAAATGTTTTTATAAAAATAAATTATTCAATGATATTTTAAATATATATATATATATATATATATATATATATATATATATATATATATATATATATATATATATATATATATCATTGATTTTATACTTCTTGAAATTGATTATAGACATACAAAATATTAAAAAAAAATTCCTAATTGAGAGAAATATTTTTTTTTTCTATTGTACCCACTACACTATCCAGATTTTGAACCAAAAGGTTATTTGTTTTATTTTAAAATTAACTTGTGTGCCTTCTGACCTTGCCATTTGTTTTATTGTAAATTAGATATTTTAAACATGATGTATGATCTTTTATATGATTTTATCACACATTTGGGTTTGTTAAATAATTTAGTTTATGCATGTCTTAGAATTTTGACTTATTCTGGACCTCTTTAGAGATCTTGTGTATTAGAATTAATTGGAGCTTCAATAAAAATTTTGGCCATTTGGGTGACAATCCAGACATATAGGATAGGTTCTATGATTTTATTTTTATTTTTTTGGAAATTAAATTCCCATTCTAGATATTTTTTAGCATTTGTATTGTGAAGGCTTTTGTTTTGACTGTATGCTGGAAATTTTATACAGTTTTCATTGGCTTATAAACACTTGATTTTCGATTTTGTTTTGTAATATAAACATAATGAAGATGTATGATTTTTTTTCATGATGAAATAATGCTTCTAGATATTTATTTATGATTTTTCTAAAGAAATTGACTATTCTATCCCTTTACTGGATATTTTATCTTAATCCTTAATTTGATATTTTCAACTTTCTTGTACATTAGTTTAACTTTAATAACATATTGTATGCATGTCCAATATGATAATTGATATTTCTTTAGATTCTTGTCATTCAATTCAAGTTGAACATATGTCATCTATAATTGAAGTTGTTTATGCTATCTAGGTATGTCCCTTACACCTTTCGTTTCTTTAATTTTGTAAATATGCAAACTTTGTTTGTGAACACCTTGGTACTAACTTTAATGCCTTCATAATTTTTATTACAACTAAGGTACGCTCAAATTCTTTCCCATGTGATTGATTTTAATTTATATGTTTGACTTAGTGTGAATAGCATCTTGTTAAGCTTTAAACATAATCACTTTTACTATCTTTGATATCCATTGATTTATAAATCAATTGTCATAGTTACCTTAACTTATTTAGTAGAGACCTATTTTAAGGCTTAGAGGGGTGCTACCTTATGGTACCTTACCAAAAAGTAACCTAACTCCCGAAATAAGGAGTTATTTTTTAGGGCTTTATTTCTTTTTTTTTCCCCCTTCAAAAAATAAACAAAAATAAGTGGCGACTTTGATTTTTCTAAAATCAGTTTTTCACTAAAAAGCAAGTCTTGCCATTGAGTAAGAACGCACGTGAAAAATGCGAGTCCACAGCCACTTGTACTCTAATGTTCAATCTCAACCCTTCTTTGAATTGTTTCACTCGCTTTTGTTCATCTACTAACACATGTGGAGTATATTTACATACTAATTCCATCTTAATGCTATTATATCTTACATAGTAAATTAGCAATCAAAATATCATCATTACATTAAAGACACAATCCTAACATTAAAATATCATCATTACATTAAAAACACAATCCTAACATTAAAAATATCATCATTAAATTAAAGACACAATCCTAACATTTATTATTTAGTCTTTCATCATAATGCCATCACATCTTCGAAAATATTACTAAGGCCTTCGGTTCATCTATTGTGTACCAACCTCATCTAATATCTATCTTAGGAATCTAATCCCTTATGATATGATACCAAGTTGTCACACCCCAAATTTTAAACTCACAAAACGATCTTCAAACTACAAAATTAGTGCTTTCGACACCTGAGATGGATAAAATGATGAATTTCAAGTGGTTTTTAAAAAATAATAATAATAATAATGTGGAGACCTATTATAAGGAAGTAGACATCCTATGATAAACCTTTGAAACAACTAATTAACAAAGTGTAGACCACTAATTTTGGTTTTTAGGAGAGACATTCTTTTTTAGCACTTTTTGTGACCTTTTAGAGACTTCTAAAGATAGCTGGAGATGACACTTGTACAAGGGGGATATTCTGGTGGTTCATTGAGAGTAGCAGAGATGCTCTACAAGTGAGGACATGTTTCAAGAGGTGATTGCTTCTTCTATGAGGTGGGTTAGTGATCTGAAAAAATGAGGATGAAACCATGGTGAGTGAAGCTTAAAGAAAGAGTTGAAAAAAAAATGGTAAAAGAGAACAATGAGATTTTGGATCTCGGGTAGCAAGCAAATGGGGAAAAAGAGAGTGAGGTAGTTGTTTTTAGAAAGCCATTCATGAGAGATAACAAGTTTGTGAGAAGTCTAGAGGGAGCTAAGGAAAACATGAAAAACATAGAGGGTGGAGCAAGCTGTGAGGGAGTCATTTTTTAGAGGAGAAGAAAAGGGAGCTTAGGGAAGAAAAATAGAGAGAAAGCTAGAGTAGAGGAAGAAGCCAGAGCAGAGAGTAAGCAATGAAGGATTCATCAACCTACATCTTCTAGGAGGTAAGTTCTTCACTGTAAAATATTTGCTTCTTTCTACATTTCTTTCATTTACCACTATTAAGGCTTGTTGGATGCTTTGGTATTGCCATCAAAGGCCTATATTGCTTGTTGTTGATTTTGGGTATGGATATCCAGTCATACATTTAAGCCTTTTTGTTGATCATTGGTTTGTTTGGGTTGGGTTATAGTGTGTTCACGTTTCATTTTCATTTGGTTTTGTTGAAATTGGTTTGAACATGGTTTTAAAAACCAAACCGGACTAGCCGGTCCGACCGTCGACCGATCACAATTCTGGTCCGATCCGATCAATTGGACCAAAAATGAGTTGAACCGGGATCGGACCGGCTGAACCGGCGATCCAACCAGTGAACCTAACTGTTCGATTATTTTTATTTTTAATTTTTTTACAATATCAAAACGACGTCGTTTTGGTGAATATAAAATCTCATTAACTTTCAACCCACTCTTCCCCTCCCCAAGCAACCTCTATGGAGCCGCCCATTGTCGTCAGCATGGAGTTGCTACTGGTCGGACGTCGCTCCCTCAATGGCAACCTTTGACAATAAAACGCGTCCCCGACAGCATCCTTCCAGTGTTGTGAAAGCCCGCCACCCCGACACCTGTTGTAAATCCCCCATCCTCTTCGCTATGACGATCACTATAAATCCCCCACCCCCCTTTACTGCAACACCAATTGTAAGCCCAACTCCCGCAATCCTCTCCTTCCCTCCCCTTCCGGCGCCATGGTACCTTTGCAATGTTGTGATGCTCTCCTCCCCCCAGCGGTGGCTGTGACACCAACTCTAAGCACCCAACCCCGACGACACCAACTGTAGATCCCACACCCCCCTCCTCCCTTTCCCTATAGCCGAAGCTACGTTTGATTTTTATTTTTTATGTTTTATTACTTTTATATTTATTATTTAATGTGCTATTTTTATTCGTTGATCATAATTTTGATAGATGTTGTAAAAATTTAGATAGAATTTATTTTTTTTAATTTTAATAACATATAAAATGATAACATATAAATTTATGACATCATTGGTTTGACCACCAATCCGACCAGTGAACCGTGAACCAATAACTTTTTCGATTCAATGACCGATCCGGTTCTGAAAACATTAAGTTTGAACTCTATTTTAAGCCTCATCATAATATTTGGAAATCCTTCCCATGCATCCTTAATACAAGTTTATTGCCTCTCAATTTATAGAACATGGCTTGGTGATTACTCTACATTTCCCTCATTTTCTCTTTGTTCACGCTTACTCTATTTTTGTTTCAACTTTTGTCTAGTCTTCCCTATGTACTGTGTCTTTGGTTTTGCACACCATGTATGCAGATTTCTCATGCTCGACTAGAATCATAAGGGCAAGCAAGACACCATAACACCATTGCCCGATTCGATGACCATTTTTGTACCCTCAAGGAGAAGGGTTTTGTCGACTTTGCCATTGGTTTTCTTATGGGTATAATTTCTAAATTTTGGTTGTTGTTGTTTCATTGTTCATGGAGATGCTGAGCTTTTCTTCTACCCATAAATGGTGACAACCATCTCGAGGTGTTAATGTTATTTCATGTCTATTGATGGTTCATGCATCTATGCTACTGGAGCTTAATGGGGAGATCACCAAAATGGATTATAGTTTAGGAAACTGAATGGGGAATTTCTTCCTGGTAATACCCTTCAAGTTGAGTAAGCTACAAATGCATATTGCCAGAATGATGAGTATTCATTTTCATTTCGGGAAGATAAATCTAAGGGCATGTGAACAACTGTTGATGAATGCATTCTTGGATCTACAACATGAGTTAACAGTCATGATCCAAAAAAAATACCCCCATCATACAAATGCAATCCATGTCTCTAGTGAAGAGAAGGAGATTTGTCCACTCCACCACTAGAGTATTTCCTATCTTGTATGAAGATAAGTTAGGTGGCTCATGTTATTTTTAGTTGCTCTGCAGTTGGTGATTGTATACACACGGGTTCTTTCTTCAAATTCCATACATGGCCTTAATTACAAATCAATGAAATTGAAAGAATTACCTCTAAGTTAGTTTACTGATTACAATATTGTATAGGCAACCTAGACCTACCTGATGGATGTATTATCATTTCTAATATGGAATAGCTTGTTATAGAAGCTAGCAAGTTGTGTAACTTTGACATCATTTCTTAAGTACAACAAGTCATTTGCTCTGCCTTCCATGACAACAAGCTATAGATGGAAAACCATGGTTTAGCACTGCATGGAATTACAATGCTGCGTGGGTCTGACCCAGATACAAACTGATATTATCAAGAGAAAAGCCTGAGTTGAGAGCACCAAGGACCTATGTTGATCATCTGTCTAAACAACTGGAAGTCTTCTTCGCAAGCTAATAATCATCCTTTATACGATTCTTTTGGAATACCCATCTAAAGAAGAAGTTGTCTCCAAGTTTCAAGACGAATCCTATTTGGTTTGAGAGGGATGACAACACTATCAATGGGATCTTCAGTGAAAGTGGTAACAAGGGAGATGATGATATTTGTCATGATAAGGGCTCTAAAGGTTATAATTCATGTTCTAGGTCCTCAGAAGTATGTGATAGTTTTTTAAGTGAATCTAAAGTTGTTGTCATGTTCACTCCAAGTTTCACTTGCACTGAAACTACATGTTCCATTAAAGAGTGATGCACCTCACCCTTTAGATTTATTTTCAGATTTAAATTTTTGGAGTCAATGAGAGAAAAAAGTGTT
Organism: Vitis cinerea var. helleri x Vitis rupestris; assembly: GCA_945999865.1. NCBI lineage: Eukaryota > Viridiplantae > Streptophyta > Magnoliopsida > Vitales > Vitaceae > Vitis > Vitis cinerea var. helleri x Vitis rupestris. Next base: position 38,859 of record OX253931.1, on the reverse strand, counting down.
TGGGTAAACCTATATGGCAAAAGAGAAACAATTGGATCATTACTTGCATGCTACTCTATTGAAATTACACCCGATATGCCATTTCACAGTTCTTAACTTGAGGGATAGCTTGTAGATTCTTCTACTTTTTCTAAACAGAACTTCCAACCAATCAGAACCTTGAAATTGCTCTTAGGGCCATGTTACCAAAACCCCATCCCATGCTTTCTGCCACCTCTTAAACCCATGGGACCCCCTCTCACATGGCGTGCATGACCACCCAAGTCTTTGCAAAACCCTCCATCAAAATCCCTCATCCATCAAATCCAAAGCCCAAGCCAAATAACTCTCTGCATAAAGCCTCAGGACAAACCCACCATTTCCCCAACCTTCACACCCTCCAAACTCACCACCTTCCCATCTTTCATACCCACTAAGCTCATCACAATACCAACCACAATCAACTTATCTCCAACACCATACTCACCACCATCAACTTACCCCATATCATCATGCCCACCAGTCACTCCTCATTCCTACACAACATTGACCACTATCTAACTTGGGCTCGATCCGAGTTTGAAGGTTCGCTTGAGAAGATCTTTTCATTTTCAATGAGGGATTCATTCATCAAAGTTGGTCCCTTGAAAGACTTTTGCCTATGGTCTATATTCAGTTGATGGGAATTCAACAAGCTGGAATTTCCTCGCCATTGGATACAATTGAGTAGCCTGTGTTTGTTCATGCAAAACAATATCATGGCATTTTACGTCAATGGAAATTTTGTGTAAAGGTTGAACCATAAAATAAAGATGTTAAATCTTGGAAGCTACACTTGCATGACTTTCAACACTTGCATGTATCAAGAATAGCAAGAAGATGTGGGGTCGGTTCCTGAATTGAAAGAAAAATGAATCACAATAGAAGGTTGCCACGTTGCCGACATGCAACCTCATCAATCTCAAAATATTGAAGGGCCCGTGAATGATTTCTTCCCGAGTGTGCATGATCCTTCACATGCACTATTCCCTTTCCCAAGAAGCTCGACATGTCCAATTTCCAGCTAATGTTTTGCACCATCAATCTCTGAAAGCTAGTAGATAAGCAGCCTAATGCAGTGGGCCATGAAAGATAAGGGTCAGCAGGTCGGTGACTTGTCAAACAGCAATGGTCAGTAAGTGGAAGCTGAATTTCAAAGCCTCTGCGTATTGATCAAGTTAAGTGATATTAGTATATGGGAAATGAGAAGGATAAAAGGTCGAGTTGACACTCAAAAGGTGATCATTGTTTTAATGGAGTTGTATTTACATTGACTGTCCAAGAGAGTCTTGCGACAACTGAATTTGAAGCTCAATTTTCTATTGAGCCAACACCGAATCAAGAACAAGCTTTCATCGATGTTGAGAATGACTTATGCAGATAGAGAAACTCCAATGAGTAGATTAGTTTGTGAGGATTAAAGTTGGAGATCCCTAGAAGTACAAGTCTGATGCAACACCTGGCTTAGGCAAGCTGAACAGTTCATCGGTTGCCACAATGACCTTCAATTCGATATAAGATTGAAGTGAAAAGTGAACCAAAACTGAAGCTAACCAGGAAACATAGATAGGTTGGCAGAGATCTCCTGAACACAAGGTTTGGGGAGGAGATAAATGACTATGATGTTGTTATTATAGAAAATGGTGTGCCAACAGAGTAGTCACCTTGACACCCTCGGGCCCACTTCTGCACCCATGCATAGCCACCTTCGACGTGTCCTAAAGGCCACATGTTCTCATCTTTTTAATTCTTCATTCTTGCTTTCAAAAATTGGTTTTTAAAAATCTAGTTTTCAAATAATTTTAACTCTTCAGTTTTTTTTATTCATCCTTAGACATCTTTAAGACTCCAAAGTCATTTCAATAAATTATTTGCTGCCATTTTCTCTCCATCAAGTATCTTTCACAACTTTCCTTGATTTTTAAAATAATGATGGAATTTATGGAATTAATTCAAGTTAAAATAAATTGGCCATTAGTGGGGCCCAACATATGAGATTTTCTCGTTTGTTGATTGATTGCTATGCTTGATTGATTTATACCCTGCTCTGTGATATGCATGCAATTATTCTATACTTGTCCATTAATCTTGTTTCCATGATAGCACATTATTGATTCACTACTCAAGGATGCATCCTATCTTCCCTCATTTGCTTGATATTCTTTTCCAATATGAATTTTGTCCATAATACATCTTTGATCATTATTTGGAATCCACGATTAATCGATCGATTGCCACACTTGTCTTGACCTATTTAGTAGAGAACCATTATTTTTTAGGGGCTTAGAAAGGCATTATGGCTTATCACCATACCTTTCTAATAGGTAATCTGACCCCCGAACTTAGACTTGGTTTTTTATAAACCTGCTTTTCCTTTATAGGAGTCACACTTAGAGTTTTTCTTTCTTATTTGTTTTCCCTTTAAAAATAAAACAAAAATAAGTGACGACTACAAATAATTTTGAAAAAATCATTTTTTTTTTCAAATAAAAAGTGAGTCATGCCATCGAGTGGGAACGCATGCGAGAAATGCGAGGTCCACACAAAGCATAATCCATTTCACAAAATGAAAACCTGTAAAATATTATTTTATACATATCAAAACCCTATATTTCATTAAAGGTAACCCATATCACAGGTGTACAAAAACAAACATAGATTACAACCTTTCTTCAAAAAAATTCAATCATCCTACGATACAAAGGCATGTCAAAAATACTTTCAACATGAGCAAAGCAGCATCCAATTAGCATCACGTGTAAATCTCAAGCATTAATATATAGTAGCAAATGTCTCATGACCTGCATCAATCTAAGAGGAAAATGGATAAGGTGAGTTTACAACTTAATAGAAGAGTTTATAATCATCCCATGTATATCCATAAAACTTAATCAAATTATAACAAATATACAAGAACATGTACTATAAGCCTTTCTTTTAATAATCACTAGCAAAATATGCATAAATGTCACTAATGGTTCTATCTTTGCTTTTCCTCATATATTTCCTCACATATAATGAACTAATAATTCCTACCAATGAACATATCATATTTTCATGTTTAATACAAAAGTTAAGCTACTAATTAATTGTAATTAGCTTTAATCAAAGTTTAACTCATAATTAATTATGATTAACATTAAATTAGTTTTAACTTCTAATTAAATTGGTTTAAGGTTAAGTATTAAACTAATCATTATTATTCATTTAATTACTACTAGGTATTACACATTGGCATTAGTGTTTGAAAGTTATTTGATCCAACATGGGAACATCTAGGGGAGGTGAATAGGTGTTTTTGCTCTTATTAGCCAAAAATTGAATCCTTTTAATGCAATTAAACCCTTTGAGAAATTAGAAAAGATCAAACCAATACAACACATAAGACAAGATTTTTTATGTGAAAAACCTTTAAAAAAAAAGTGCAGAGCTAAAAAAACACAAAATCAGAGACCTCAAATCTAAATCCACTACATGAGAATGTAATGCACAAATTTACTTAACAAAACATTACCGTTAAACTTACTCTCCAATGCCTACAATTCATTCCATATCCATGATGCAACAACCCATGTGCTCCTAATGGATCACAAAGTTGTAATCATCCAAACTATAAGCTACAAATAGTGGTGTGTTATTAACAATATTGCCTACCCACTCATGCCAATCCATTTAGGTTTAACTACTTTTCTAACATATTGCAATGGACCGTATCAATCATAATCCTTGAGTTACATGTTAAAGTAGCGACATCTTACGCTTACTTCATGACATAGGCCTAGGTTCAAGGGTATAAATTAAACTTTATAGTAATCTATAAGGGTTGACACAGTATTGAAGCAGTGATCCATCCAATCACTTCCTCTAATAGTTGTAGATAGCATATCTAGTATGTTATGTATGTTATGGCAAAGCTCCCATAAGAGTGGGTGTGTCACTCTCTAACATTGTACGAATCTTAGCCTAGTCGCATCCCTAAGCACCTAACTTGACTTTGTTACATCATGTCTTGATTTTAAGGGTGTAATCTCAACAAACTCCCAACAGCCCCAAAAGTAGGATGGGCACCATAGAAAGAATCTGCTCCACAGCCACATCACCTCTGTATACTATCTCACTAAGTTTGGTAGTACTTCCTCTTTATGCTTGTTTTCTTCCGATGGTACTTTAGTTATTTATACTGTGCCACCATCCCATTATTATCAATAATAGGATCTTGGATTATATAAACCTCCCACTATGATGAGGTTCTACTGTACTAGAAATCATAGAAATGGTACGTCTTTAACCCTTTAGATCCATGGTGTCTTATGCAAAAGTGAGACTATCTTCTAATGTATCCTTCAATTTATATCACTCTTTACCTTATTCCTTATCATATAGGGTATCAAAAATCTTACATTTGTAGTAATAAATATCTTCTAATGATCTTAACTATAAAGGTAATTATTGGGACTTAACCCTAAGAGCAAAACATGATGTAACAAAACCAGACTTAATTGTCCCCTTACTATCCCTTTTATGCATTGACATTGATTTGAGCATTCAACTCATATCTTTTACATTGTACATGACTTAAGTGCATTAAGAATTGCATAGAAGATACAAGTTATGAGTTCCTTGTAAGTAGATAAGTTGTCTATAGTTAGTTCATGGATTTTAGCAATATAGTAGAAACTATAGTACATCATATAATTAGAAAAATGGCTTGTCTTGGTTGTTGAGATGGGTTTCCCATGGTAAATGCACTAATGCATATGATGCACACTAGACAATACCTATAGTGAATTATGACATAGGGTTATCAATTGTCATGATCATCAAGCTACTATACTACATGGACTCTCAACCTTGATAAGGTATTGAGTTGACGCCAAAATCAATAAAAGGCTTTAAGTTATGGGTGAAACCTTAAGTGGTCGTATATCCTTATGGATTAGGTCACTATTGAGAGGGTGGTAGCAATAGGTATTCTCAATAGAGGCACCATGATATCTCATGGGATTAAGACAATGTGTACCCTTAGATGATCCAAAGGACATGTGATCATGAACTTTGTGGCCATCAATATCATACACCCATTAAGATCTCAATTTAATTCAACAAGAAAATCATACACCCATGTGATCATGAGTTTTTGTCAAAAAAACAAATCCAATTCTTACCACTTATCCTCTAAGTCGGTGAAATACTGAGTAACCCACTAGGTGCCTTGCTTCATCTCCTTTAATTTTAACCACCAAGATCATAGTACATTCATTGGACAATATCCCATACATCATTGGTTGTCTTTAGAAAGAGATATCGACAACTAATCCTAGGTTCCATCAAGTTAATTAACCAAGCATGCACTATAGAATCTTCGACAAACCAAATCTTGTACATTACATCAATTACTATTGGAGCTTTGGCTTCACTAGTGAGGTACTCAAATTTTCCTCTACCATAGATAACAATCTTTATGGATTGGGACCATTAAGATAATTTTTATCGTTAAGCCTATGCACCATAATCCGAAGTTGTCCCCACTGGGAAATGTCGTGACGAACTAATCAACGTGGGATTGATCAGATGTCATACATGTGAAGTCATCTTGACATGGACCTTATCATGGTTGGTTTTGCCATGGGTATTTTTAAGAGTTCAAGTTTTGATACCATGAAAGCAAATCTAAAATTAATCTGCATTATTTTTTTATCATTTGAAGGCAATACTTTTAAATAGACTTAGGTCGACTTAATATTATCAACCAAGCCCTAAAATTACTCCCAAGATCGTGACAAAATTGTTTTCAGATAACAATCTACCCTTATGTGAATTTAAAACATAAAACTCGTAATCCTACATGTGATTGCATGTGATTGATCTTTCTCATTTTCTTTGTTTAATATTGCATGGTTTCTAATTTTACTGTTTATTTTCTATTTGCATGATTCATATTGATGGGGTTTTATTTTATTTTTGCATGAGGATCTTCTCTAAAAGGAAAGACAAATAAAAGTCCACAACCTGCAACGATGGATGATCTCTTCAGGTGAGCAGACAAATACTCCATGCTCAAAGACAATGTTCGAGTAGTTACTCAGCAAGTCTTGGTCACCAATTGTCCAACCAAGGACGACAAGGCAGGAAATTCTAAACTCTCAAACCAATCGAGGCAAGCTAGCAAGAGACGCGATGGCTAGTAGCAACAGAATCAGGCAAGACTGACCTTCCTCAATATCTCATGAGAGACACTTCCCGATGATCCGCGATCTGTCAGACTTTAGATAGCCAAAGTCAATCAAGACATATCCAATTAGATGGGATCGAAACAGAAAGTGCTCCTATCATAAGGATCACGACCATACCATCACTTGGTGGAGAAATAACAATTATTAAGCCTGACAAAGAAAGATCCATCTGCAGTTGATCTACTCTAGCCACTGTGTCTCTCGCATGGCACAGATCAAATCACCTATACCAGTTCCCTCCTTACGTAAGATGAATTGGAACTACTAGGAAGTGTGCTTCAATGAAAAAAAGACATCTTCACCTGGACTCACTCATATATGCCGAGAATTCATCCATATGTGGCCTCCAACAAACTTAACGCCAAGCCCTCCTCGTGTCCTATTCAGCAAAAGGTCTGACGTTTTCATTCAGACAGACAGAAAATCATCTAGACAAAAATTGACAGATGGTTGGCAGTTGGATTTATCAGAGAAGTCAAATATCCGGACTAGTTGGCAAATAGGTAGTTGTTCCAAAAAATGATGGGAAGTGACGAGTTTGTGTCAATTACACCAACCTGAATGGCGCCTGCCCAAAGGATAGTTTTCCTTTACCCCAGATAGATCAGATAATCGATTCCACCGTCGGGCATAGGATGGGCTCCTTCCTAGACGCCTTCTCCGGATATCATCAGATCCCTATGTTCCAACCGAATGAAGAGAAAACAACCTTTGTAATGTCATTCGGGCTTAAGAATGTTGGTGCTACTTATTAGAGACTAATGATGAAAATCTGCAAGCCACTGATCAGCCGAACCATGGAAGTCTGCATAGAAGACATTGTTATAAAAAGCAAAACCCGACTGATCACCCTAAAGAGCAATGGTGGACACTTCATGTAGACGGAGCGCCAAGAGTGTCCAGATCTAAAGTAGGTCTAATCTTACAATCACCAACAGGGGAACTGATTGAGCAAGCTATTCGTCTCAACTTTTTTGCCTCTAATAACAAAGCAGAGTATGAAGCTGTCCTAGCTGGGTTAGATCTTGCCTTAGTATTAGCAACAACCAAGTTGGAAATCAAAAGTGACTCTCAGCTAATTGTTGGACAAATTCAACGAGAATATGAAGCAAAGGATAAATGAATGGCTCGCTACCTCGCCATGGTGGAAAGTCGCCTGAAAAAGTTAGATGAGTGGGTCATTAGACGGGTGTCGCATGAGGAGAACGAGAAGGTAGATGCACTAGCCAAAATAGTTGCCACTCTTCCTATAAAAGAGGCGGTGATGCTACCCGCTTACCTCAAAGTTGTCCCCTCGACCACACCCAAGCCAATGTGCAATACCAGTCAAACAGACTCAGATTGGATGCTTAACATCGTGAAATATCTTCAGATAGGGGAGGTACTAGGAGACGAGAAGCAAGCGCACAAACTCCACATACAAGCAGCACACTTCACTGTAATTAAAGACCAATTGTATAAATGGTCATTTGGAGGTTCATATCTAAAGTGTTTGAGCAAGCCCGAGGCCCCCAGGTGGACGAACTTTGACACATCGCACTTACACGCAAGGGTACTTCTAGCCCACCATGAAACAGGATGCTAAAAACTATGTTAAGAGGTGTGATCGATGTCAACGACACGCTCCCATTCCTCGTGTACCTTCAGAAGTGATCAACCCAATCATAAGTCCTTGGTCATTTGTATAGTGGGGGATGGACATAGTCGGGCACTTGCCCATTGCAGCAACACAAAAGAAGTTTTTGCTCGTTGCAACCGACTATTTCAACAAGTGGAGGCATCAAAGATAAAGATGTCTCCAAGTTCATCTAGAAAAACATTGTATGTCGATTCGAAGTTCCACGAGCGATTGTTATGAATAATGGGCCACAGTTCAACAATATTGTCTTTTGAACATTCTGCTCGAAGTTAAACATCAAGAACCTATACTCAACACCTCGTTATCCACAAAGCAACAGATAAGCGGAGGTGAGAAACAAAACCCTATTGAAATCACTAAAGAAAATGTTGGAAGGGGAAAAAAAAAAAAAAAAAGTGGGTCAACGAGCTACCCGGAGTCTTATGAGCTTACCGAACAAACATCCAGGCGACGAACGGGGGCCACTCCTTTCGCCCTTGCTTATAGGATGAAAGCCATTATTCCAACTAAGATTGTCATGCCTACTATCAAAACTGTCGTGCAAGACCAAAGGGACAATGATGAAAAACTTATAAGACAATTGGATTAGGCAGACGAATTGCGAGGAGACGCGGCTATCCGGATAGCTTCATACCATCAGAAGGCAATTGATAAGTACAACAAAAGGGCATGACCACGATTTTTCCGATCAGGATCTTTAGTCCTTAGAAGAGTCTTCGAGAATACAGCTAAAGCAGGAACCGGAAAGTCGCAATCTAATTGGGAAGGGTAATATGATGTAACTAAAGCATGAGCATGAGACTCGAGGGCATACCACCTCCAGACTTTAGATGGAGTACCCTTGCTCCACCCACAGAATGTGACCAACCTAAAGTTGTATTATCAGTAAAATTGCTTATTACAAGTATGGAAGGCTAGGCTTCAGTGAGCCAAAGTAAAGAAATACAAAGAATCAAACCCTGCTCAACTATCTTGCAGTTCTTCAGCCTTCTCTTTCTCGGCCGCCATAGTTGTCTTCTCCTTAGCCAGTCGATGAGCTTCAGCCTAAGACACCTTTTTCTCCTCCTCGGCCTTCCTCAACAGATTGACACCTTCTTCAGCCAGTTCCTAGGCAGCACCAACCTCACTCTTCATCATCTCCAAGTTGGCAAGGAGATCCTCGTTCTCATCCACATTATGGGCAACATTTGCCCTCATGGTCTAGGAGGCTTCCAACCGGTGGAAAAGGTGAGTGCACTGCTGCATAAGGTTTCAAACTCGGGCTACCACCTCGAGGACAACAGAGATATCGTTATAAAACGAGAAACTAGACTAAGGTAAAATAAGAGGAAAAATGGGAGACAACCTACTACTTTTGTTGTCTCAAAAGTTATGTAATCCTACATACTAAGAATGCAGGCAATAACAATATCCGAAGTACTTGACGGAAGCCATGCCGAAGTGGCATGCGCCCCTTAACGCCAAAGAACTTGAAAACAGATAATCTATCTTGACTCAACCCGATAGCTAGCCTACCGGATAAAGGAAAATTAGAGGGCATTGTGAGGGGGCTTCCGTCCACGTGTCATTCCCAAACTCAAGACCCTTTGGCCAACCAGGGCAAACATATAACTCATATCGGATAACTGTATTTGGAAAGGAGTTTTATGTAGCATTTCTATTAATCTAAAAGTGTTGTCATGCTTTGGTAGGTAGGGGATTAGGAAATGGAAGTTTTTGATTTGTGTAGAAATTACATGGGTGAAATGGTGATATTTCTAGGATAATTGCAAATAAATTAACTAATTTAACCTATATTTGTGTTAGTATCTCTTTTGAAATTAATATTAAAAGTTTATTATTTATGCAATAAAGATTAAAGTTTATTGAATTTATTATTGAATTTATTATTTATGTAATAAAGATTAAAGTTTCGTTTTAAACATGAGCATTTTGAACTAGCACTTTTTGCATTATACATAATTTAACATATGGGTTCCTTGAAAGACGTTAAGTTATGGATTCCATACCATTTCAAAAGTTTTTGCATTAGTGTAATTTTTGTTTTAGTTTATTTTTCTGGTGCATGGTAAGGTGGAAGAAAGATAAGGAAGGTAGATTAACTCATGTTCCCAACATACAATCCCTTTAATCTAACCAATGGAGGAGGCAAATGTTGTGGAAGTCTATGCTCTAACCTGAAAGCATATTGGAAATTAGTGCTAAAAACGGCAAGTTAAAACAAAATAGGCGTAAATAGGTTTAAAATATTAGCGGCCCATTGTTTTTGAGTTTTTAGTTTAACTCAAAAATTAAGGGAAACAAAATTAAACTAACAAGGAAAGAAATCCAAATATTGAATTGGTTTACTAAATAGCAAACATTTTAAAAAGTAGGGAATTGAATATAATTTATGTAATAAATAAGCTTTTTTATGAAAAATAAATACAAAATATGCAAAATAAATCAAATAGATAAAATAACATGAAAAATGATGGCATTGGCCACTTTCCCATCTCTTGTTTTGGTGAGAACCTGCCGTTATTTTTTATTATTTCTTTTTTACTCATTCATGTGGAAGGAAAAAAATAAGAAGAATGTTTCACATTTGACTACAGTGTTTTGACTTTTTTAAATAAAAAAACCTACCCTCTTGAAAGCTATTAGTTAAAATAGAAGATTGGAAAGAAAAAAAAAAGTCGCAAGCAATTTCTGCCTCCTTTATAGAGTACACGTGGAATCCCACATATTTTGAAAGATGAGTTTAGAGTATAAAAAAGATGAACTCAGTTTTTAAAAAGACGGGTTAAATGTATAAAATGGAATTGTCCTTTAAAAGGATGAGTTGAATATAAAAATTCTGTAATTTGAAAGACAAGTTAAATATAAAAAATATATATACAAAAAAAGAGTAATATTTAACGCAATCATAAGTAACAACAATTTGTAATGATATATTTCAAAATAATTATTATTATTTTAAAAAATTGTAGAAAATACCATTTCCATTTTTAGTTGCTCCCTAAGCAAAAAATATATAGAAAGTTGGAGTGAATAGCTTTATATGCATGAAACAAATCATCCATTGAAACAATAAATATGTAAACTTGCTGTTACATTTAACATTAGCACAAATCATCCTCTAAAATAACAATGAATAAATAAATATTATATAGCAATATCCTTATTTTTTTACCATTGAAACAAATAGTTGAAGCTTTTTCCAATTATAATATTTTCTTCAAAACATAGTGTGGACTAATATTTTTCACATGTGTTCCCACTCGATGGCGTGATATGTTTTTTATTTGATTTTTAAAAAAAACTTGGAATAATCACTTATTTTTATTTTATTTTTAAAAGAAAAATAAAATAAAATAAGAAATAAAAGATGATCAGTAAAAATCGAGTTTGAGTTTAAGAATCAAGTTACTTATCGGGAAGATACGATGATGAACCATGAATAAGCAACATAATCATTGGATACCAAGATATAAGAATCATGAAAATAAAGAATAAATAAGCAAGATAGATTTAGGGATGTACCTTAGCTGCAAGCTGAATGCTATCGTGTAAGACAAGGTTAGTGCATAATCATACACTTCACTTTATTTTCTAAGAAAAAATAATGGAAATAGTTGGAGCCAATAGTTGGCCCCCAACCAAAGCCCAATAAAATTTTGTATGAATTAATTCATCAAATTCCATTATTTTTCAAATCATAAAAATTATTCATGAAAATTATTAAAAAAAAAAAAGGATCTTAGAAAAAAGTCTTAAAGGATGATTTTTTTGAAATCTGGGAATTATTCGAATGGAAAAAAATTTAAATAACTGAAATTAAAAACGGCTCTCACCAAAACAAGAGATGGGAAAGTGGCCATGGTGGAGTAGGGCCTGGGGGTATGGCTGAAACTGCAATGGTGTTGACCTCAATTCTGAAGCAGTCACTTGGCGGAGTCAAGGTTGAGTAAAATGTTGCAGCTGATGGATGACGGGGGACAGCCTAATAAAGTGCAGATGCAGAAGCATTTGAAAACTTAGGCGTATCACTAGAGCTGATTCCAGCTGTATCACTAGAGCAACTCTGAGAAACCTGCTGCTCGATGAGAATTAGTTGACCAAACGGTAAGAAACAGGATGCATCTATTTCATCAGTTTTCTTCAAGTTCTGATCAAGTTGCTGCTCTATACCAAGTGGAAACAGACCGAACAGAAGCTTCTTGAAATGGAGATCTGATGAAGACAAACCAAAATGAGCATGTCTGGCTTCCTTGGAATCAGGCTTCAAAAGAGCACATTGCAGGTAGGTGAGTTTTTGAACTAGATGCTATACTGTCTGCAGGTGTTTCATGATCACTATGCATTCCAAATATCGCTTTGGCATCACCAAGAGCACCCACCTGCCTTAGATGTCAGTCATATGAACAACCTTCAGATTACTGCTGAAGATGCACTTTATGAACTCCTTTGAGGCTTAACCTCCGTATTCACAGCTTTATTTCTTTATGTACTCCCAGATGGAGATGCAGAAATAGATACCAGAAGCAGAGAAGTATATGAAAAAAAAAGACAGATGAGGGATAAAATATCGGAAAAATCACTAAAGGAGGCTCCACTTCATCATGAGCTATCAGTGGGCTTGCAAACCAGGTGGTGAGATAGATCATGGGTTTAAGACAAAATAGAAGATGGTGATCTTCCAATCTCATGTAGAAGAGCTGAACCAGATTCAAGCTATTATTGTCCACACCCAAACAAGTCAATGATACCCAAAAGTCATCAAGAAGGAAAGAAGAATGGTGATACGGTAGAGAACCAGAAATCCATAGGAAACTTACCTGAGAAGTCCTCCTCCAACAGAAAGATGGTTTGGTTTGGCTTATCCTAAACAAAGTCCCTCTCCTTTGTGGTTTCTTTGTAGTAGGAGATCATAATAGAAAATCAGTATGACAAAGTCCTGGAAGCCTACTTCTCTTTTGTATTTAAACAAGTAATTTTTCACAATTTCATCAGAGTTAATTATATGCCGAATAAAATTGCAATTAGAGCTAATTGTATACCGAATCTTGACTGACATCAAATAATAAAATTACATGCATGACAAACTGAAAAGAGAAGTGAAAGAGAGATTTGCAGTCAGCCATTTTCAAAGGCAGTAACGTGTAAACGTAAATACAGGGGGGAATTCTTCTCATTTTTCCAAAAAGCAAGCGCATGAAACATCAGCCCGCAAACATACATATAATAAAGTAGGTCAAAATACATACCTCCAGCAAGAGAAAGAGAAAGACGAAATCATAACATACCTCCAGCAAGCTTCACCATGCTGCATCTGGCCTTCTTGCTTGGAGGAAGCCCCCTTGTTAGAATGGTCTTATTGCCTTTGAAAATGTTGAACGGTGGGGTGGTCGTCTATGGCGGGAAGATTGCCCGGATGTTAAAAAACAAATGAAAGTAATTATTTCCTTAAATAAACAAATAACTTAAAAATAATTTAAATGTAATAATTAATTAAAAATGAAATGGCTGTGGGTGGGTTGGGTTGGGCTGGGCTGGGCTGGGCTGGGCTGGTCTGGGTTGGGTGGGGGTTAGTATATTGACGGATAAAAAAAAGAGTGAAGATGCTGCATTGATTGAAAAAGGTGGTGGCTTGAAAATGTTAAGCAAGTGGGCCAATGGGATGGCGCCACATGATGAGGAGGATGGGGCATGACAGAGGTGCAGCACATGGAGTGTTGGATGGAAGGATGCGGAGGAAAAAGGGTGGTTTTGATAGATGTATTATGATCCAGGTATTCGGGAATGGTCGTCGAGATCAGAGGGTGGACCCCCCCTAAAATCGACACGTTCTTTCGATCCGTACGGTTGGATACGCTTTTTAATGAACGGTTTGGGTTTCGATCGTGACATTACAGGACGAGAGAGGAAAATGTCAAAATGAGGGTTTCTCGGGGACTTTTCGGGGGCTCCGGGTGGAGTTTTTTGAC